>CM045763.1:9318051-9990551 GCA_025200525.1 Camellia lanceoleosa | reverse complement strand
AATGGAAAATGTTTTCCCATTTAAACAAACAAAGCGTTATTATATGAGGATCAAGAATTCTGAAATTTTTTCTTGTTTTCTTTCAGGTTTATGGACCGGAGGCAACGATGACTGGTATATGCAAACAGGCAATTGAGTGCATCACTGCAGCTGCATAAATTTATCAATCTTGTTATCAAATCACTTCTGTTTTCTCTGTTTTCATTTTCTGGTGTTCATTCAAGTCTCAGAAGCATCATAATTGTACCTGAAAATCAAGTTAAATTGTATTTTCGACATTGATATAAATGGGCAATCAATAATGTTCTTCATTCTCTAGATATCGAACTAGTTCTACCTTACATTGTTGTTAACTTGGTTGTTGTATTGTGGGCTGCAAAACACAATCCAAGGCTATTTGGAAATGCCTTCAATTTTATAGGCGTTGATCCAAACATGGTCTCTAGTTGCTGCAATCATTCAGGCACTCGTTTTTTTTTTTTTTTTTTTTTATTTATTTATGTTTTTTTGTTTTTTTTATTCTTCTTGGATGGTCCAATGTCACTAGACCTTGGGCTTATAACCCAAATGGGTTCTTATACCAAATCAAATCAAACTGGGCCTGTTTGGAAATTGGCTATTTTTGTTGGTTTTTTGGTTTTTTGGTTTTTTATGAAAAGATAGGTAAAAAAGTAGAGAAAGTAGTGTGATAATTTACAGTGATCTTTTAATTTTTTTTATTAAATTCTTAGGTCTCCAAACGAGGCCTTAGTCTCATGTTCCAATTAGGTGAGATTGGCTTCATGGGTTTTTTTGCTATTTTCTCCCATTTATGTTCATAAAAAAATTTTAAAAAAAAATTCTATATGTTGGTTGTGACTACCTAACAACAATATTCCTCATCAGGACTTGCGACCGGCCATCTTAAAGTAACACTGGCGCAAATGAGTTCTTAGCTTTTTATATGAATGAAATTTTCAAGACAAAAGGAGTATGTAGTAACACTAAGAAATCTTATTCCCACATCTTTAATGGGAATCTCAATAAAATTGTAGAATTATTATGTGAGTTATTTAAGAAAGCAAGCACTCATAATGTTTAAAATTAAGATTTGGGTTGCTATTAGGTCTCGTGTTACTCACCATATGTTTTACTTTGATGATTTAAACCGTTTATTTTATTCAATTATGTGTAGATCATCTATAAAAATAAAAATAAAAATTATATTGATCCAGTAAACATATTCATATGTTTTGATGATATTTATTTGCAAAAAAGACAAAAATAATTTTAAAAGTAAATCATCATTTTTGTTTGTTTGTTTGTTTTGTTTTGTAGACAAATATAATAAAATCATGAGTTCTGAATATCGGATCAATTTGTATTTTTTCTTGAATAATGTACATGCATATAGTTGAACAAAATGAACGGTTTAAATTGTCGAAATAAAATCGTGGGCCCCACAAGACCCAAAAGTATCTCCAATCCCATTCCTTATAATTAGAGCACCTAGTTTTTATAGAAAAATTCCTAACCAGACTAAACGTTTGAATTGCATTATAAAAATCTTGTTATCAATTCCTAATAATACTTCTCATTCTTTTTCATCCAAACGTTATCTTAGTGTATATATTATATTTTAAAATGTAAATACAAACAATAATAGCCCTGTTTAGGAAATTGGCTATTTTAATTGGTTATTTAGTTTTTTTGACTATTTTAACTTGACTAAAATAGCTGTATTTAGGAAGATAGTTAATTTTTTTTTTATAATTGATTTAATGGTTGTGAAATAAAAAGTAAAATGATTATGGGTTAGATGTAAAATTGTCTTATTAACTATTTTAACTTAAATTATTGTAGTTAAAAAAAAAAACCAAAAAAACAACTTGCCAAACCTGGCCAATGGTGACCAATCAACGATTGCCAAGCATGAGTAAATTATTATTATTATTTTTGGTATGATCCAAGCATGAGTAATTTATCGTAGAGTAAATTACAATTGAATATAAATTTAATTTTAAAAAAAATCTTATCAATAATGAACATTACAAATATTAATAATTAAAATTATAAATATTTTATAAATTTATAATTATTTTTTAAAAATATCACTGATTTGTAATTTTCATCTATCTTAACCAAGTAAGGATTATTGGAAAAAGAAGAGATCAAATGGATTGACTTTTGAGGTCGAGGTGACCTTAGCTTAAGCATCATTTGGCAAGAGTGTAATTGATTAAATAAACATAAAAATATAAAATTAATTAAATAAGTTAACAAAATAAAATATCACATTTAAATTATAATTATTTTATTTTTATTTTTTTCACAATCATCACATTCAAACTAAAAAAAAGAACTAAAATTTCTTTACAAACAAAACTAATTTAATCCAACTAAATTCAATCATAAAATTAAAAAATCATATTAAATTAATTCTTCCCGAACAAAGGCTTAGTACATTCTTGTGGGGTTGTTGAATTGAACTCTATTTTGGACTTATGGGGTTGCCGCCCATCAACCTACCTTAGTCAAAAATTGCTGCAACAACTACCATTTCATTATAATAAAATGAAAAATGCCTTATAACTCATAAAGGAAGGGGCTTGAATGGTTTGAATTGGTAGTTATTGGACAATTATTCAGATAACAGGATGAAATACTTGTCATCGTAGTTGTCACATTATCAACCGTGACTGTCAATCTTCTCGCAGGACGACCAACAAGATGAATTTTGAGCCATTCAAGCCAAACGCAAATTCGAACTATGCAATAATGTTGTAATAAAATACATTTTTATTTTTAAATTATAATTAAAATTTGATTTTAAGCAAGACTCTTTGGACCTATTCCAAGAGTGTAAACTTAAGATTTATATGATTGTTTTAGGAAGATGGTTAAAAACTTATTTTTTGATTTTTTGATTTTTTTTGAAAAAATGTATAAAAAATGTAAAAGATAATGTGATTTAAAATGAGTTAAAAGTTAAAAGATAAGTTTTAACCATCTTTTCAAAATAGTCCATACAATCACTTATTAATTATACATATCAAATAAAGTAAAATATCATGATTTGAACTTAAAGACCTTCTAAATAGAACCTAGATGATTTACTACTCAAATTGATCCTCACGAATAAAATATCAACTACAATATAAAAGACTCTCTACTTATAATCCCAACCCTTGTAACTTTTGTGAATAGAGTTTTTTATATGGCGATGTAGTGGATTAAAATTCTCCGTAATAATTTTGGTGCAACTTGTAACAGTAGTTTAAGGGTGATTTAAAATCCAAAACAAAATCAAATGAATGGTTTAAAGGTGGTTTAAGGGTTTAATAGATTTATTATTAAACCACCATTACAATGTTATTATATCAAAATTTATTATATAAAATCCTATTCCCTTTAGTTGATGTTAATAGATTTATTCATAAGAAGTACATCCAATTTAATAGATTTTTCTACATTGTGCTTGGGGTGGCAGAAGGACTAAGGACTTTTGTATGTTACAGTTGTAGCATCAAGGTTTCATTCTATTAACAGGTCTGCTTTGAATTTTTTGGGGTTGGGTGGTTCACTACTTGGTGAGCATACATGTATATAGTTCCTAATGACTTTGATCTTTGCTATTTGTTTTTAGGGCTGAGTTTCTTTCCGATCTCATTTTGATGATTTGAATTGTTTATTTTATAAGATTTATAAAAAATTAAAATTGATTCAATAATCTTAACATTTTTACTTTAATGCATTTGTCTTTAAAAAAATAAAGAATTTATTTTTAAAAATATACTTATCATCCCTTTATATATGATGAGTCAAACTTAATTAATGTTAAAAAAATAAAACAATGTGCAGGTAGGTAGGTTTAGTGGTTTCATCTCCCCATGATAACTTCTATGAGAAAAAGAAAAAACAGAAACAACAACTTACCTACTCAAATGGGTCCCTTGTACCAATATTAATTCAACTAAAATCTTTCTATGGGCTTGAATTCAACAAACATTATAATTACAGATAATGATGTTTTTATTGGGAAATTGGGGTTGTTGGGAATTGAAAAGCCCACAAGTGAGATAAGCTCTCCAGTCTATAAATATTATATCAAGCGTTAACATATATTATTTGTAATTCATATTCATTTAAAAGTTTAAATTTATAAATAGAGAGTTTATCTTATACACATCTCTTTTACTTTTTATCTGATATGAAATTTTACCTTCACACATACTTTAACAATCTTCTCTTATATGTGAACTCAACATTGGATCTCTTCTTACTTTTTCTCAAATCTTAATCTATCATCTACAATATACACTCTTCTTAATTTTGATCTCCGTTTTGTTTAAAAGTGTCATTTGAATTCAACAAACATTACAATATATCAATTTTGTTAACTGAAAGCTCTTAATTCATGAAATTAAAAATATTTATTATAATGCCTAAGAGTAGGTGTAATGAAAAATATATAAATATTTGAAATTTTATTAACCAAATTCATAATATATACTTACATATTTTACCAAACGTGATATTTGTTTTTTAAGTCTTGTTATTGTCCTATGTATATTTTTTATTTTTTTATTATGAGTTGGTGACAAAGCTGTCCAAAACTAGATTCGTTGCATTAGGATTTGTAGTAGGAGTTCGACTTTATATTATCCACATTTGTCATGTAACCAATATTTTCAAAGGAGGTCATTTGATAGTTCTAAAGCTCCATATGATTTCATTAAATGACATTTGTTATGTTATTTCTTAAAAATGAGGTATTTACACACGTCTTTATGAATTTAAATTCCATTAAGTCTTGACTAAGATTTTTTAAACCTTCAAATCTCATTAAAATTTTAATAATCGGAATTACACTTCAAACAATGATTGTTCATTATTTATGATTATCTAATAAAGGAACATGATGATTTAGTATTTTTTATTTTCAAAATTTTAAAATATCAACTTTCAAATTGAAAAAAACTTTAAAAAAATTATGTGAAAAAAAAAAAACCTAATTACTTTGTTTGGTTCTGGTTTTCAAAAAATTCTACTTTTTTATTTTTCATAATTTAATATTTTCAATGAATTTTTTTAATATTTTAAGCAATTTTTAAAAAAAATTTAGACACACCTAACATAAATATACTTAAAAAGTATAATATTTGTGAAAAAAAATCTTTAAAAAATACACTAAATACCAAAAAATACAACAACAAAAAAATACAATAATTTAGTACATTTTTCGTATTTTTGTGTATTCATTAATTTTTTAAAATATTTTTTCACAAATATTTTACTATTTACATATATCTAAGTAAGGTGTATCTAAAAAAGTAAAAAAAAAAATTGCACTGAAAGATTAACTTAACAATGGCAAATTGATCAGAGTTCCCGTGAGGATCGCAAGAATATACAATCTGAAAAAGAAAATTAAGAGAGAAAATCAAGTGGGTTTGAACCAATATTCTGTCCATATATTTATAGCATACATGGTAGCTTTTGATGAACGGTTACAACCATTAAAATTGAATCTTCAAACCTAACGGTTACCATGTTTCCAAACCTTGCAACTTTTCATTTCAAACTCAAACTTCTAGTTGCTTCTTCCGGCGGAAAGGTATAAATCACCATCTTTTAGATTATGATTCGATATGAGAAAGTCCACTATATTATGGTGTGAACACATCTCACACTTTCATCTCCTATTTGATCACACTATAATATTGGTGATAATACCTGAGTTAGGCATATTTACCTTGATACCAAAATTTTGTCTCATGCCAACTTTTATCTATGAAATGACATCATAGATCAACGTCCGATTGTGACTTGGCCATACGTGCGCACATTTTTGCCACCAATCTGACCGCATCCATACGAATGTGTTTTCCCACTAACAACACATCCCAGATGACTTCAATTCACTATATTTCAAGTGAATGACATCAATTTTCAGTGCGAGATTCATAATCCATACGCAATCACCATTGATGACTTTAGCCAGCCGCACACATTCCTCATGTGTTGGCCTGCGCTAAAATTATTGTTAAGCCAAACACACTAATATATATATTTTTTTTTTGAAAAATTTTGTGGCTATAAAGGAGCATGATGATGAAATATTGATGTGCAAAAATAGAAAGAAAAAAAATACTTTTAAAAATGAAAAAACTGATAATATTCTCTGTTTTAAAATTGAAAAAAATTGATAATATTCTCGATTTTATTAGATAGTTGAATCAAACCAATAAGTAGAATGGCAAGAACGTTTAATCTCATGCTCTGATTTTTTTCATCAGTTAGTGAAATAATTAACTGAAAAATTACTATGCAAAATTAATAATATTCTTAGCTTTAAAAATTAGGAAAAACTGATAATATTCTAAATTTTACTAAATAGGACTTATTGGTTCAAAAAATCTTAAATAAGACCTGAGCTACCATAACATTTATAAATAGGAATTTTAGGTAATTAACTCCTTAAAAATTAATATAGAATTGATAGATCTTATTACTTTAATTAATAAAAAATAAATTATGATACCATATAGATTTGTCTCAAGATTATCAAATAATTTTCCAAAAGAGAAATAAGAAAATCATGTTCAAAGATACCCAACCTAAAAATAAAATGATTATTTACCAATAAATCCTACTTTACAAACTGTTATACCAAATAGTCCCACTTTTATTCTATTATACCAAATAGTCCTGCTAGTGGGTTGATTTGGTCTTTTTTGTTTTTTTTTTTTTCCATTTTTGTTTAACTGTGTGGACGAGAGTGCCCTTGGTTTAATGTGGGACTGTGTTTGCTGGATCAGTTCCTTTTTTGGAAACGTTGCTCATTCTGTGTGTACTGTGTGCGTTGTGTGTGTGTGTGTGGGTGTGTTGAAGCCAGCACTGTGTGTGTGTGTGCATGTAACAGTGTCTGTGTGCGTGTGTTCAAGCCAACACTGTGTGTGTGTGTGGCTTGAACTGAGCGTAGTCCAGAGTATTCGATGTGAACCCGAAAAACGGGTATAGGCAGACCATGAGGGGTGTGTTTGTTTGGCGATAGAATTCAAGGATTGGGGCAAATATGACTCGGTTGTAAACCCGCCTGAACCAACCCGAACTAGGTGGCTCTGAGATTGATAATATACCTAGTGAACGAGGTGTGCAGACCTGAATGTTGAATATTTCGGCGAGATTAAGGGCGGCGTGGAGAGATTTCATGGCAGGGAGGAGGTGGGCGATGAGGGTTTTGTCGGCAGTGGCGATGACTTCGTTCCCGACGGCGATGCGGTGGATTTTGGCAGTGGAGTAGAAGGGGAGGATGTTGTTAGCCACCCAGGACACGGCGTGTCACGACCCGCTCCCTGTACCCAAGGGTTAAGTATCGTGATGGCCAGTAACCGAGGTTACCTCCAGCCAAATCTTTAAACAAATTAATAAACGCAAGTGGAAGAAATATTTAAATAAGGGTACTAAAATAATCATCGGAGCTTCTATTTTTATTACAAAATATATTGACCATAAATGCCGACATTTACATAAAAAAATACATCAATAAAAGTGCTTTGTGCCTACTTCACACGTTGGTCCTGACATGTCACCTTACTCTTTCTTTTAACTGTTAAAGACCCTTTCACCTTCCACTATTCTTTCCTTCCTTTCCTCTCTTTTCTCTCTCCTTTCTCTCATTTCTTTCTTCATTTCTTTTCTTCTTTTCTTCCACAGGGTCAACTACTCCTTCTCCAATATATAGAAAAGGCAGTCGTGGGCACCAAGCCACGGCTGCCACGTGCCACACTCCAATTCGTCATAAATATATATAGATTCAATATTATTCTAACTAAATATTTAAGATAATTACCTTTTGACCCAATATTTTAATATAATTATATAAATAATTTAATTCTTAAGTAAATTACATTTTATCGTATACCAACATAAAATTAATTATTTATTTTAATACCACACTCATTATTATTATTATTATTATTTTGACCCTTAATCTTTTAATAATTATATTATTTTACAAAATTACACATAATAATATATAAGAAATTATATATTTTTCAAACTGAGATTAAATAATATTATTATGAATTCTACCGAATAATTCAAAATTTGCATTGATGGGAAATAGTTTCAAAATTAGTATCTTTTATAATTTGAGTCAACTTTTTTTAAAAACATCAAAATAAATTTTTTTTATACTGAGCTGAAAATTATATGCATTTAATTATATTATAATTTTGATGAGTGCTTGAGCCCGACATCCTTCTTTTCTTGTCCTTCTTTTACTATAACAAATATAAATTATATATAATATCCTTCACAAATTAGGCATACAAAAAAAAAAATTATATATATATAAAATCATATAAAATTATAATATAATTAAATCGACGAACAAAATATAATAATTCGGTATTAATTACCCGCTTTTTCACTTCTTAAATGTGCATATGTCCTATGCTCCAATGATTTTTTATTTTTTGTAAGCATTCTCTGATACCATTTGTCACGACCCGCTCCTTGTACCCAAGGGGTAAGCATCGTGATGGCCAGTAACCGAGGTTACCTCCGGCCAAATCTTTAAACAAATTAATAAACGCAAGCGGAAGAACTATTTAAATAAGGGTACTAAAATAATCATCGGAGCTTCTATTTTTATTACAAAATATATTGACCATAAAGGTCGATATTTACATAAAAAAATACATCAATAAAAGTGTTTTGTGCCTACCCCACACGTTGGTCTCGACATGTCACCTTACTCATTCTTTTAACTGTTAAAAATCCTTTCACCTTCCACTATTCTTTCCTTCCTTTCCTCTCTTTTCTCTCTCCTTTCTCTCATTTTTTTCTTCTTTTCTTTTCTTTTCTTCTTTTCTTCCACAGGGTCAACTACTCCTTCCCCAATATATAAAAAAGGCAGCCGTGGGCACCAAGCCACGACTGCCACGTGCCACACTCCAATTCGTCATAAATATATATAGATTCAATCTTATTCTAAATAAATATTTAAGATAATTACCTTTTGACCCAATATTTTAATATAATTATATAAATAATTTAATTCTTAAGTAAATTACATTTTATCGTATACCAACATAAAATTAATTATTTATTTTAATACCACACTCATTATTATTATTATTATTATTATTTATATTTTGACCCATAATCTTTTAATAATTATATTATTTTACAAAATTACACATAATAATATATAAGAAATTATATATTTTCCAAACTGAGATTAAATAATATTAGTATAAATTCTACTGAATAATTCAAAATTTGGGCTGTTACACGACGGCGAAGAGTTTGGAGACGGCGGGGATGTCGGAGTTGGCGACGGTGATGGTGACGTAGATGTCGGAGTTGGCAAAGGCGCGGAGAATGTCGGGATTGGCATTGAAGATCTTGACTCTGTCGATGGTGGTTTGGTCTTGAGTGTGTGTTGTGAATGTGTGTGTGTCTGCCTGTGTGAACCCCCAAACACACCAATCACACCCAAAGGAAAAACCCTTTACAGCGCTTTGCCATTCTGTGACACCCTCACAATGTATCGCATGCAACACACCACACATCCATTCACTAATTATGCACGTGAGACACACATACACCACACCTAATTTTTCCCTAACAGCCTTATCAATAACGGTTAAATGAGGGTAATTACATCCCTCACAATTGAATGGGACTAAACGATTTAGTAGAATAAAAATGGGACCAACTGGTTCATAAGTTCAAAATTTGAAATTTATTGGTAAATCTCCCAAAATAAAAATAAAAATAATAATACTTGCAATGGATAATATTTAGAAGAGTTTTTCAAGCACAACCTATGATGAGTCTTTAGGAGTGATTTGTGCATGATTTATTTAGTGGTTTATAGGTTTTTTACTAAAATATATACAGAAAAATAGAGAAATGATAGGATAATTTGTAACAAATAAACCACTAAACAACTTATTTAGGTGGTACCAGTACGAGCCATAATAATAATAATAATAATATTAAGATGCTCATTTTTTATTTAAAAAGAAAAAAAGAAAAAAGAAAATATTAATCACTTGATATAGTACATTCACGTTTATTTAACACAATGATAATCATATGAATGTCATTAATATCTAACAAAAATAAGAGTGCCACATAATATGCTAAATAAAATATGGTCTTCTCAATATTATTAAGAGCATAATAGTTAAAAGAAGTCAATTTTTTAGGAGTTATTGTTGAAAAATTAGTTTATTGACTAAAAATAAATTTATGAAAAAATAGTTTATTTGACAAATTTTTACTTTTCTAATTACTTTTTGAAGTAGTTAAAATACATTTTTTGGAGAAAAATAAATTTATTAAATGAATTTATTTTTTAGTTAATAAACTGTTTAACGAAGCCTTTTTTGGCCAACGTTGAAATTGATGCCATGGAAATTTGGCATGCCAGACTTTGATCAAAACTGATAGCAACTAATGGATTAAAAGTCAAGAGTAGATTTAGGAGAAGTGAATCAACACTACTATAAATTCAAATTTATAAATTCAAAATTTATTTAGAAAAAAAATTAGTGATTCAAATTTATTTTACTCATGAAACTCATCGTTTATCAATTTAATTTAAACCATACAAACACATTTAAGATAAATTATGAATTGATAAAAATGAATTCATAACATTTTTGAAAGTGAATTAGCTACCAGACATGGACCAAGATAGCGAGAAGTAAGAGTGGGCGCAAGTCGGTTGCGGCCACGGAACCTCCAATCCACTATTCGTTCGCTAGATTAGCGGATTGAAAAAAATCAATCCGCATCCGTCTGCTAATCCGGCAGATGTGAATTGAGCAGATTGGTGGTTTGGCGGATGGATGCGAATCGGTTTGACAGTTTAAAATTTTATAAATTTTTAACATAATTCAACATGTGCACTTACTCAAAAAAAAAAAAAAAAAAAAAGTATTACAGTCAATGACTTAAAAAAAATTACAATCATTGCATGCCTCATCCAAAACAAGAAAGTTTGAAACTTTAGAATATCACAATAACTGCATGCCTCATTCACATACTACAATCACAGCAAAAATAATTCAAACCACCAAAACCATGAATAGAACAGTAGTAGAGATTATATGTCTCTGTATTGTTACATCTATATTTGTTTTTAAAAACAAAAATCAACTAGTATATATCATATTTTCTATTTATTATTTTTAGAGATGGATTTACAAACAAAAAAATATAGATAAATAATACGTTTTATTTTTTCAATTCAAAAAAGTTATTCAAGTTGAAAACTTTTTTTCAACAAAATATTTAAATTCTTTTTTAATTGAAAACACAAACAGAATATTTAAACAAACTGAAAATACAAAGTCTTATAAATTACTAGAGGTGCTCGCGGTTTGGCGATTCAGTTGCGGCAAAGGAATCTCAAATCCACCATCCGTCTGCCAGATTGGCGGATTGGATAAAATCAATCCGCAACCGTCCGTTCGTCATCACGCATCCGTTCAAAATATGATGGATCGATTCGGTTCAGTTCGGTCCAATCGATTTTAACGAATCGATATATCCGCTGGTCACCCTTAATGAGAAGAAAAATATGTGACTTGCCTTGGAATCATCATAAGAAGTTTATGAATCAAGTACATTGAAGTAAGTACAGGGTTGTTTGGTATCATTTTAGTTTTTTTTAATGTTTTCATTTTTTGTATTTTTTAAAATAAAACAATAATTTTTTAAAAAAATACATTATTTTCATATTTTGCCCAAAAATAATTTTCGAGAATTGTTTTCCAAAAAATAAAAGTATTTTCAGATGACTTCTTTAAAAACAATTTGTCAAATAAGTGTTTTACACCAATTTTGTAAAGGAACACACTCCTTTCCACTTTATTAATTGGACCGTATGGTCTAGTTGAGGAATTGTGGATTATTCTAGGTTCATTTCATAATTTGAATAGTCTATTTTATAAGTCATATTAAAAAGATTATTTATATAAAAAAATTAAATTAATTAGATATTAATAATTAAATTATATTTATCTGAACAAAAAAGAGAACCATATATGCACAAAATCACACTATCTAACAATTTTTTTAAAAAAATAACTGTGATCTAATCATACAACTATCTATATCTAATCAATCTAATAAGCACAGTATAGTTCAAAACTCCCAATTAGCCCTTCAATCCACTCTAACAATCCAAAGTTTTTAGAGACCTCAGACTCCGTTTGGGAAGTGGGTTCATTTTTTAGCTTTTTGACTTTTTGGCTATTTTAGCCTGGGCTTAAAAGTTTGGTTTGGGAATGATTTTTTGGCTTTTTGACTTTTTTGAATTTTTTTGTGAGAGAAGAATGTAATGATTATGGGTTAGATGTGATGTTTTGTTTGTTATGGTTAAAATAGTCTGTTTTGTTTTTTGTGACTAAAATAGTCAAAAAAATTCAAACCATGGCTTTCCAAACGAAGCCAAAGACTAATAAATATCAAAATAAAACTTTATCTTGTTAAACTTTTGAAAAATTAACTTTCAACAATATATATATATATATTTTAAATCTTAAGCAAGGAATTGAGTAGTCTAGTTGAGCCACCTCTGCAATTCAATTAGCTGAATGACCTGGTCCCTTTAAAACAGTGGAAAAGTGGGAAAGCCGGGAGTTAGAAAAATTAAATTTGGAGGGACATTTATTAATTATAATTATAATTTTTTTTCATAACTAACAATAAGAAGATAATAATAATTTTTAAATTAATATTAAGGTCTCGTTTGGCAAGTGATTTTTTTAGTTAAAAAGTTATTAAAAAAATCAAAAAGTTAACAACTTATACCAAAAAGTCAAAGATTTCATTTTTTCTTCACTTTTTGTACATCTTTTCATAAAAATTCAAAAAGTCATCCCAAACATACTAGTTTATTTTACATCACATTTTAGCTATAAAGTTAAAAAGTTACTAAAAAAGCCTGTTCTCAAAAATAAATTGTTACAAAAGTATTTTACATAAAATTTTACAATTAACTTCGAGTAAAATCAAAGAGAAAGTATTGCGTGTAACTAGTGTATCATGGACAATGTAAAAAAGTGATATATTTAAGTCGTAAAATAAATTATATAATGGTAAGATAAATCAAATTTTTACAAAATTTGAGTAAAAATTTCATATAATATTGATATCAAGTCATATTGACATATAATATCACCAACCAATAGTAAAGCAACATAGGAAGGTTGAACCCCACATGCAAATATAACTAGCACTCTTATAATTTTTATATATAGTGAGATTAATTATATTTGTATATCAATAATGATAGATATTACTTTTATATTAAGATTTTTTTACAAAATTTTCATACATAAAAATATAATTTTTTGTGGTCACTTCATTTTCAATAAAACAATCACTATTATTTTTATAAATTTAAAAATACTCTTGACATTTTATTTTAAATATTATTTTTATTTAAAATTTAATTTATATACATATATTTAAAAAAAATAAAAAAATTCAGGAAGCCCGTGACCCTCTAGTCCCCATGTGGCTCCACTGCTTTGGAATGGACACCATTGGAACCCATAAGGTTTGGATGTCTGATATTATAATGCATGAGAATGACTGAAGATGTGAGGTGTTGAGCTTATAAGAAATATCATGTACTTCTGTGGGCATCTAGCTTAACCTTATCCATTTTTAAATATCAGATATATGTGTGTGTGGTTTTCTCATTCCAAGAAGTTGTCAAATTGGTGGATGAAATCGAACTGGTTGGTTGAATTGGACCACCCTTAATTCATTCTCATTTATTTGCATTGAATTGAATGTACTATACTGCAAAGTTGTTTCCTAGGTTTGGTTTGGAACCATTTTATTTTACTCAAATAATCAAAAAAAAAAATTGGAAAATGGCTTAGACCTCCAGCTGGAGGTGCTGGGAGTCGGCTTCTATTGGACAAAAAAAAAAAAATTTTTTTTTTTTTGATTTTCGGCCAACCCCAGTGCGCCACGTCACTGGGGTCGACCCCCATTAGAGATTTTTAGCAAAGTCCAAAAAAATTATTAAAAAAGTATTTATATAAAAAAATTAAAGATTCATTTCTTTCCCTCTATTTTTTTACATTTTTTTTTTCTATAAAATATAAATAATAAAAATCTTTTCAAACATATTAATTTTTCTTACCTCATATTTTAATATAAAAAAAATACTAAAAAACTTAATTCCCAAACCGACCTTTAAGTTATTTAAGTTATTTGGGAATCAAATTGGATTGGACCACCAATTAAAAAAACTGAAGAGGTAACTATACTGTGTTTATGTATTTTAATAATATTAAATTAAGTGGGTGCATAATAAGTGGGTGTATAATGATGAGTTATGGAAGTTATTGAAAAATTAATATTCGAGAATATGCAAGATGAAAAAATTATAATCATCATCTATTTATGGGAAAATTATAGAATGTTTTCGAAGTTTTACATGTCTGTACTCCTTAGTTAATTATTATTTAATATGCCCTTTCATATTTCTCAATCACCCAATACAATATCTTACGTACTCACCTTCTCCATCAATCACAATATTATAAAATGCTACGTATTTATACTTCGAAATTACTAAATAATTTATCCCATGTTATTAGGCCTGAATATAACATTCTAAGTTTAAGTCTAAAACTGGAGTAGGTAGTGAAGCAAATTACGGTAATGTCTAGTTTAATTTTTAAATTAATTTTTAGATTGAAAAATCAAAAAATATGTTTGATTTACTATTTTTGAAAATTTTCTTTTCTTTTCTCTTTTTTTTTTTTTACACATCAATCAATCAATCACTTTTTTTCTCGCCTTTCTTATTCTCTCACATTCTACACATTAATCAATTAGTTTTTGGCACACAACCATCTATTCAACTACCAAAAAAAAAAAAAACTTACAAATCATTCTAAAATTATTTTTTTAAATTCATAATCAAATAAATTTTTAATTTTTAAAACTCTTTTCAAACATTTATCTATCAAAACATAATTTAAAATTAAAAACTCTTTTTTAAAAAAAAACTAAATCAAACGGAATAGTTTTTTAAAAAAAAACACACAATATTTAATATTATTTTATTTATAATAATCATGAGACAGTTCTTATTATTTGGTTGTGTGCGCATGGTTATTATGTGATGCCTGAATTCGTGGATATCATTCTAATACGGCAAGCCATACGAATTGAGGCATCTGATAGTGACTCGAGATTTTTGAAATTTTGATTAAATATTAAAATTAAATTTTATGTTATTGAACATTTGAAAATTAGGACCTCCTATATATATATATATATAATTTTATTTATTTATTTTTAATTATCAATGGACTTAAATGGCTTAAAGGCTAGAGCATTTTCAATGCTTTAGCCAATTGAACGGATTTTATCAAGATAAAAAGATGAGAAAGAGAAATGGGGAAAAAGTAATGGACTGTAATGGCGGGACCAATTTTATAATTATATTTTTTTAATACATTTTTGTACGGGGGGAAAATATTCCGACTAGCCCGTACTCCTTTCTTCCGAGCTCCGTTTTTGTCCGATCACCTGAAAGCACAACGGCGGTGAGCTACCCGGCGGTGTGTGGCCGGAAAACCCCTCCGACGATCAAGTTAAAACCACACACCTGGAAAAATGACTGGAGAGAAGGGAGAGTGTTTGAGTGTAAGTCTTACTTACAAAATTGTCCATCCTCAGAAGGGTGGCGCCGACTCGCTTATATACCTCTCGCTCATATATCTACTCCCATTGATCTCTCAACACGTGGCTCGCTTATCCCATCTGCCAAAGACACAAACCATGCCTCTCAGTCACACCACGCCGATATTACCTAATCCAATAACGCCACTTCGCTAGAGCTAGAAGCCGCTTAATCCATACCGGCCAGGTTTACGCCAAAGCACGCCACGGCTAAGATTGGGCTAACCGCCACGAAGATCCCGCTAGATCGTGTCCGAGATATCTTGCATTCACCTTCGCTTACTTCGCCGAACAAACTCCTAGTTTTGGCCGACCACGCCTTCCCGGCGCCGTATTATCCGCTTTGCTTCTATATCTCGCAAAGCATGCATTTCGGTTCACACAATCGGTGCCTTAACCGAAGACCTTTCTCACCAAGACTGCCGCCCAAATCTTGCGGCAGAACTCTATCCGCAATTGTTTCGGATGGTACTGCACCATTATTTTCCCACTCAATTGTTCTTAATTCCGTCCATTTAGCGTGACAGGATTACCTACTCCAACCGGTATAATTTCATTTCTGCCCGCTTATCAATTAGTAACTGATCGGTCGGCCCTGTCTTCAAACTTGACCGGTTTTGCCTTCAAACTTGCGGTCTTTTCTCAATCTTGTCCGGCAATCTTCCCGGTTGATGCTACATCTGACCTCGGTGTCATCTCGTTTTTCCCGGCTGACGCATCAATTGCCCCTGTCTCTTCAACTCTGATGAAGTCATTAAATGGGGGCACGTGGCAGCCTCTTATTCGTCCTCGAGCAGCCAACCGGCTGCCGAAATTTGAAAATTTTGGCGGTTGAACACCCTATATACATGCCCCCCTCTCCTTCTTTCCTTTCCTACTGCCATTCCTCCATTTCAGCCGCTCCAGAGCTCGTGCCCCTTACCTTTCCTGCCATTGCTGCGTCAGGTCCTCGAGGAAGTCCTCCTTGCCCTTCTCCTGGTAAGTCCTTCTATTTT
The DNA here is from genome assembly GCA_025200525.1 of Camellia lanceoleosa. Classification (NCBI taxonomy): domain Eukaryota; kingdom Viridiplantae; phylum Streptophyta; class Magnoliopsida; order Ericales; family Theaceae; genus Camellia; species Camellia lanceoleosa. Next base: position 9,973,836 of record CM045763.1, on the reverse strand, counting down.
CTTGCCATTTTCTTTCACATTTCACACATTAGGGTCTAAAAATACAGCTTTTAGAACTTAGGCACCTAAAAACATCCCAAATCGTCCATAGTTCATGGTGTTCTTCATTTTTCCTGAAGAACAGCGAAGAACTGGGACGGACCGGGCTCCTGGTCTCCATTTGATCCAAAAGAACCACAAAACCGAGAAAATGACATGTTTGTAGTGAATACAGTAAAAACCGAGATAGTGGGAGCTTTGGTCGCCCAACCTGCTCAGATCCTGGTCTGCTTAGGCGATTGAGCTCTAGCAGCCTTAGGGACCGGGGTGGTTTGGTACGCCTTCGGACCGAGCTAAAGTCAAGCTTGGTCCTGCGATACCGCGCACACACTTGCCATCCTTTTCCTGCAGAGTCCAAGGGGACCATTAACCATTCTGAAGCTCCCAAGACCGAAAGCAATCATCCAAAGGCTAAACCACAACCGAGCTACCTTAGGATCGCCTCAAATGGGGAAGTACCGCTTATATGGTAGACACCTACGCTTTAGACGATTCAGTGGAGGAGTACGGCATCCCGCCGATGTCCACCTCGAGCTTGCGGTGAGAAAACAACTCCTTGGGAAGAGCCGAGCAATGCCCTTCACCGTGCTCTCAATAGTTGAGGAGGCCTTCGCTTCCACTCAATCCCTTGATCACGTAATTTACGCCAAGACCGGCCGCACCAACCCAAGTGTCAACAAATACATACCGGATTATCAATGGCGTTCACGATTAATTAAACAACCGCTTGGCACTCAACTAGGCTTAGCCGAGATCTTAAGGCAAGACACCATGGGCCACACCGGGACGGCCTTGCCTACTACCGAAAAATAAGACCGCAAGGAGAAAATAGTGACCGCACCCCAGATAAAGACTTGTACGATGACGACTTTTTCTGGGTGTCTGGCAACTATGAAACGGCCGACGTACCGGGCTGGTTCATTAGCAAGAACTTTGGTAGTTCATGTAAGCCGCGCTTTCTTGCTCGGTCAATCCTTCTAACCGCTTATTTTTACTTAGCCATTTTTGTTTCTTTGCAAAGAATCCAGAACTACAGTAAAATTACCGCCTCCCAAACTCCGAGTCAATCCGTGCCGTTCGATACAGGCACCGGGATTGTAACGAACTGCTCGGTTATAACCCTACTTACAGATACTCTGCTCCCCGCTAGGGTAGAGTCACTGACTTTCTGCGCGAGCCAACTCCACCGCCAGATCCAACTTTACCTGACATCCCCTTAATCCGGTTGACCGAGGAACAGGAAATGGCCAAGCAGAGTCGAATCCGAATTTATCGATGACTCTCACCGAAGCACGGAAGGCCAAGAATCCTCATCCGCTACCGGTCAATCCAAATAAGCGCAGTTGATTGGCCTCGCCACACAGAATCGGCCACTTCGCCGAGAACTCCTGACAACGGGTAGAAAGAGAGCTCGGCCAGATCCCTCAGCCGAGCTGGTGGCTGAGCTAGAAACCGAAAGCAAATCGCATACAAGCCAAGACTGACGCCGGCGCGCTCATTGAAACACCGGTGCCGACATCCCGCCAACGCCTGGTCAAAGGCGACAAGGAACATCTGCTGGCCTTCGACCGCCAAAGGCACTCGCTGCCGTTCGACGTGGTTGGGAGTGACCACGCCTGCATAATCTACCGTCAAATCGTCCGTGAAGTCAATGACCGTGGTAAGCACCCCAACCTATTCCTGACTTACCAAGTGTTTGCCCTGCTTTGTCGATCAAGTTTTTCTTGCCATCCAAACAAAGACTCGTGATGGAGCGATCCAATCGACTTAGGCAGAGGGCAATCGATATACCAAATTAAGTTGAGAGCCTTCGACCGAAATGACGCAAAGGCATCTTTCAACCGGGCTAGCACCGAAAACAACAGACTGCTCGACCAGTTGAATGAGGCCGAGAAGAAACGAGATGAACTCCAAGCCGAGCTTAATGCGCTGAAGGAGTCCAGGTAAAGATCGCGAAGATGCCAACAATGCAGGCTTCAAAGAAGCAGAAGACAACTACAAAAAGCAGGTCTTTGCAACCCAGGACATATACTTCAAAGCCGGCTGGAAGGAAGCTTGCTCTAAGCTCGGTCAGGGCCCTGAAACCGATGTGTTTTCTCCACCCCAAAAAGCCTTTCACGGTCTACCTTGTGCCTTATGCCAACGACGTCTTCATCAAGGCTGCAGAGGCCGAGGAAGAGCTTGCTAGAGAGGCAGACGGCGGTGAAGGAAGCAACCGGCGTAATGTCCAGACGAGTCTTGATCAAGAGAGGAATGCACCGGTCAACATTGAAGATGAATTTGACAACCTCTCCCCCCTTGCTTAGTTTCTCTTTGAATTTGCTTTGTTTGTTTTTGATGTAACCGGGCTAAGTACCCCACCGTTGTACCCATTTTGAATTAATGAAAAAACTTAACTTTTATGAAGTGTTTGCACGGTTTGCTTGAGCTTTATAAAAACATCAACTCACTGAACTGGGATACATCACCTCGGTTGAGAGACCAGATCTCCAACCGAGGTAATTCATCTCGGCAAGAAATATCTGACTTGCACAAACATTAATCCATCCAACCGGACGAAACATCTTGGTTGGGAATTCAAAGTTGGATAAAACACCAACAATTCCAACCGGAGCAAGGCATCTCGGTTGGGAATCCAAAGTTGGGCAAAACACCAACTCTTCCAGCCGGACTAATCCATCTCGGTTGGGAATCCAAAGTTGGGCAAAACACCAACTCCTCCAACCGGACTAATCCATCTCTTGGGGAATCCAAAGTTGGGCAAAACACCAACTCTTCCAAATTGACTAATCCATCTCGGTTGGGAATCCAAAGTTGGGCAAAACATCAACCCTCCAACCGGACTAATCTATCTCGGTTGGGGAATCCAAAGTTGGGCAAAACACCAACCTCCTCCAACCGGACTAATCTATCTCGGTTGGGAATCCAAAGTTGGGCAAAACATCAACTCTTCCAACCGACTAATCCATCTCGGTTGGGCATGCTTAATTTGAACAAAACATCAAATTACGAAGGCAAAGAACACTTGTATATATTGACAAAAGGAATTACATTCTCAAGTGTAATGCAAAAGCTACTTCTTGCGAATCAAACAAAAGCTAGAAATAGTACACTTTGAGATTGGCCGATTCCATGGCCGAGGTATTGCTCTACCATCCAAGTCCTCCGTGGTATGCCCCTTGCCCGCTGCATCGGTTATCTTGTATGGTCCTTCCTAATTTGCCCCTAGCTTGCCTTCTCCTCGCACCGTGGTATTTCCATAACTTTCTCAGACCCGCCACCCACCTTGAACGTCTGGGTGCACCATCTTGTTGTACTTCTGGAGAGTTCTTGCCGGTAGGTCGCCACATGGATGAGGCCTTTTTCCCGCTCTTCACCAGTCTAATTCCAGAGCAATAGCCTCGGTGTTCAGAGTGCTCAAAACTTTCACTTGAGGGTGGGCATGTCGACTTCCAAGGAATGATCGCTTCCATGCCATAAGCCAAAGCGAATGGAGTTTCAGAGAACGCCATGGGTAGTCCAGTATGCCCAAAGGACGCTGGAAGTTCTCGCCCACTTTCCTTTGCCTTTTTCCAACCTTTTCTTTAACCCATCCAATATAATCTTGTTCGACGCCTCGGCTTGACCGTTGGATCTGTGGTAAGCCGAGTGGAGTTGTAGAATTCAATCTTTAAATCTTCACAAAACCTCTCAATAGGCGCATCACAACCGGGTGCCGTTATCGTAAATCAAGATCTTGGGGACGCCAAACCGCAGTTACTACATTCTCGCTGCATAAACCTCTTAACGCTTTTTTCCTTGATAGTTGTCAAAGGTCTTGCTTCAACCCATTTGGTGAAGTAGTCCGCTGTCGCGATAAAGAACTTGCGGTTGCTGCGCTTGGGAGGGGTCCTACTATATCGAGCCCCCACATCGCAAAGGCCAAGGGCCGGTGAGGGAAGAAGTTCTCTCGGCCGATGGATCCGTGTGCAAATTCTCGCACTTTTCACATTTCGGACATATTTTTGCGCTGCTGTCGACTTGCATGTAGGCCACCAATAGCCTTGTGAAATAGCTTTCAGAGCCAAGGATCTCGCGTGTGGTCGCCACAAATGCCTTCGTGAATTTCGTGCGTAAATGCATCCACACCGCCGTGCACACACTTTAAGTAAGGACCGAGAAGGACTTCTTATACAACGCGCAGATGGAGAGAGCCAAAACCGCTCGACTTTACCCTAAGATTTGTGTGCTTCCTTCTTCTCGGTTGGTAGAATCCGGTCTGAGGAACAAAATGATTGGATCCATCCACGACGACCTAGCTCGGCTACCGAGTACTTCCGCCCCGCCTATCTTCAATGCTTGGTCGTGGAAGAAAGTCAATTAACAAGGGATTTGGAGACGCATTATCTACCATCGACGCCAGTCGGGCCAAATTTCATCACTGCTTTTCTTCTCTACCGATCTGTTGGACTCGATTGTTCAAACCGCTTGATGCGTTCTCGACCAAAGCTTAGTACTTAGCCATGCGGTCATCTTTGCCTCATAGCTCCCGTAAACTTGGTTAACCACAAGTTGGGAGTCGCAGACACCATTAGCTCGGCCTTCATCCGGATTGCGCTCTTGAGCCCTACCAAGGGCTTCATACTCGCTTGTTAGATGTCGGGAAGCCAAGGGTGATAGAATGTTCAATGGTTAGGCCATCCGGGAGATAAGAACAATACCCACCAAAGACTGCGGATTTATTGACGCCTGTCACAACAAAAAGCTTCCACATGTCCCCACAAAAGCTTCCAAAGAACCGATGGATCCCGCGAGTGGTGAGGGTGGTTTCAAATTCGCGCCATCGCCCCACTCGGCCTTGGTGATTCGCACCGACCAAGAAGAAGTCGTTTCCGCCACGCCTAAGTCCGTAGGGCGAATCACCAGCTGCGATATATGCCGCAGCGCCAGGCCGAGTAGTTCCATGACTTCCCTTGGTGATGCGGCATCGCAGAGTTGGTGGAATAACAACACCCGACTCATTATCGCCACCGGTTGTTGAAATTGTAGAAGTGTTGGCCATCGCGGTGGTACGCTTAAGTCCGCCGTGAACCCCACTGTGGTAGTATCTCGATGAATCCGCCAAGATCTCATCATCCGCCACAGTAATATCGACCGCATACCGGATGAGTGCCGCGAGAATTTCAGAACGGTCACCAAAGTTTGGGCTTTGATGGCGGCGCTGGCCGACATTTCACATCAACCGCCTCTAACTCGACCGCCCACTTAAGAACTCGCCCAGAAAAATCCGCCCGTTCAAATAAAGCTTTGAGGGGGAACTCAGTCAAAACGAGGATAGTATGTGAAACGTAGTAGTGCGCGAACTTTCTTGATGCCATCATTAATGCCAAAGCAAGCTTTTCAAGGGGCAAGTACCTAGTCTCTCCCGGTAGTAAGGCCTTGCTGACATAAAAGATGGGGAGGTGCTTGATTCCTTCAAATAACAAGCACCGCGACGATCGCATGTTGCGATACGACCAGATAAAGATAAAGTTCTTCTCCGCACCCAGATGACTAACAATGGTGTCAAGATGATATTCTTGAGCTCACCTAACGCCGCAGATTCTTCATCCCATGAGAACTTGGACTTCAAGGATCGAAGAAAGGACGGCAGCGATCCGATGACCCTTATAAATCGATAAGCAAGCGGCTATTCCGCCAGATGTTGCACGCCTTTCACCGAGCGAGGTCGCTTAACTCTTGTACGGCTTTAATTTGTGTAGGGTCCGCCTCAATACCTCGGTTTGTGACTAAGAATCCTAAAATTTCCGGATCCCACAATCAAGGCACACTTAGACGATTCAAAGCGTAACTTATGCTTCTTGAGGATGGCAAACATCTCGCTAGGTCGACAAATGACTTGTTTGTTTCTCGCTTCACCACCATGTCATCAATGTAAGCCTCCATTGTCCCCAAAGAAAGGAGCAAACATCTTGGTCACCATCCTTCGAAAGTTGCCTGCGTTTTTAAACCAAAAGGCATAACGCGCAGAAGAAGAGTCCCCAGGTGTAGTGAATGAAGTGATTTCTGCCGGCCGCATGGCAATCTGATGATAACCCCGGTAAGCGTCCAAGAAACTTAGCCTGTCATGGCCAGCCGTCAAATCCACAAGCTGGTCAATTCTAGGCAAAGGAAAGCTGTCTTTCGGACAGGCACGGTTGACGGTCTTGTAATCGACGCAAACCCGCCATTTCCCATTCTTCTTCGGTACAACGACTGTATTTGAGATCCACCGAGGATAGTGAACCTCCTGAATTGCTCGCGCCTCAAGCAGATTCTTGACTTCCTCCGCCACTACCTCGGCGTGATGCAAAGCTGACCTCCTTGTTCGCTGAATGACCGGCTTTGCTCCGGGGAAGACATTGAGATGATGGCAGATAAAGTTTGGATCGAGGCCGGGCATGTCATAAGGCGACCATGCGAAAACTTCAATGTTGGCCATAAGGAATTCCTCCATCTCGGTTCTTTTCAGGTCATGGAGGAGGAGCCAAACAAGAAGAACTTGTCCCACAAGACAGATCAATTCAAGACTTCCACCAATCCTTCCACGGCTTTGTCTTCGCCTTGGTGCCCACATCATCTAGTACTACCAGTCCTCCGGCCTCAATCATCTGAACAAATCCCTTGGCGCCGGCTTCCATTGACCGCCACAAAGCAATGCTTTTGACATAACCCGATCGCCTCTAATCTCCTCAATCGCCCCATAGCCGAGGGAATCTCATAACTTGGTGAAAGGTTGATGCCACGGCTCGATAGCATGAAGCCAACCCCGCCAAGGATCGATTGTAAGTAGATGGCACTGTAATACCTGTAACTCAACCTGCTTTGACCACCGATCCCGCTTTAACCGGCAGGATAATTTTTCCCAAAGGCCACTCGTTGTGAGTTGAAACCGACCAATGGTGAGGTTGTAGGGCCAAACTCCGTGTCTCGAGTTTGAGCCGTTTGAAAGCGTCATAATACATGATCTCAATCAACTTCCCCGATCGATCAAGATCCTTTAACTTCAAAATCATTGACGCGAGAGTTACTACCAAGGCGTCATTGTGCGGTGTCTCAGATGCGCCCAAATCTTTTGAGGAAAAGCCGACATCCTTTACTGCTTTTCCCTTTGAGCGCAGTAATCGACAAAACTTCCTCATGTGTTCGCTTCTTAATCATACCACGAAGCTCGCAAACACGCCGCCGGTTCCACTATGCCGTAGATGACATTCACAACCCTTGTGGAGGTACATCTCGGTCATCCATTCCTGTGGAACAACTGAACCGGATTTGCCTTGACTCTCCATCAATGTAAAGGTCCAGATGCCCACCGCCATTAGCTCTTCTAGGTGTTGCCTCAAAGGCGCATACCCTTCGCTCGTGGCCACGTTCGGTGGAAGGTACAACGGTATTTGGCATTGAAGCCTTCTTCGCCTGTCGCTTAGCTTAGCAGAAACCGGACGCATTCTCGTCACGGATTTCACTAAGTATGCGATAGATTGGAATTTTGAAGACCGTGGTGATGCTCGTTTGCTTTCAACCTTCACCGCAGATCGGCCACATCATCTTGGGGGTAATCATCCCATGTAATCATTCCCGTCATTACGCTGCTCCCTACCCCTTGCTTATGTTCGAACCTCGGTCCGACTCTTGAGTTTGGTCACTAGATCGGCGGACTCTTGCCCGATCAAGATGCACTTTTCCACCACCTCTTGGTCGCCACGACCGGGCTTCCTTCGATCGCTGAGGCCGAGGCATCATCCTCACCCGGATATGCTCATTGATGCGCCGCATAAGTTGTCCCCATGGTCGAGGTTGTTGCATGGTAAGTGAGTCTCGCAGCCTATGTCCGACCGGAGCCCACGCTTATATCAGACGACGATAGCAAGGTTGACCAGCAATCCAATATCTCGTTGAATGTCTCCCAATACTTGAGTTGTAAGCCTTGAGTGTGTCGCTTCCATCTTGATACTCGGGAGGTGATCAACTTCCTTAGGAGTTTTGGTGTTAGTCGTGAAGCTATTTAAGGCTTCGCCACCAAGGTTGCCACCTTTCAATACTCCTCCCAGAGCCTTCCTAACCACTTTAATCCCAATTCGCCTAAGCTCGACGGAAAGATAAGGCACATAAGAGCATCATTCACGCAGATCCGCCATAACTCGTCGGAAATGACTTACATGCATGTACGGATCGGTTTTTCCATCGTAAAGGGTAAACTTTGGTCGGTGGAATCTCGGAAGCGGCCGCTTCTATTTCCAGTGAAAAGGAGGCGCTCAATCAAGCTAAATCAGATCAAGAAGGAGTGGCGCCGCTGACGCGGTGGAGGCATTCCGACCTCGCCGGGCGTGGGCTCAGAGGATAACCGCTGAACGCCGCACCTCTCGAAGCTTCCCGGCGAGCCTGCCTTTAGAACTGTCCGCAAATCCTCTGTACAGGCGGAATAGGAATACCCCGACGTCGTTTCCGGACGTGAGGGTCAATATGTGCTATCATGCGCGCTGGACTTCTCTGCGTGCAAGTCGGAATCACCATCTCGTAGCTCTCGTAATAGAGATTGCCGAGTGTGCCTCTCGACTGGCCGGGCGAACGGCGAGGGGCCGAACGGCGGATGGGTGCGCCACCGTGGTCACCCACTCAGCCTACACCCTTCCCTTGTAACGCCGCTGAGCTCTCCATCTCGCCGCCATTCGCCGGATGACGGCATCTTGGTCCCGCAACTTGTGTTCCAGCGTTTGAGTGTGACTTTCTCGCCGCCGTGACCGCTCGACTACGGAACGCCATGACTTCTTCCGCTTATCCGCTGCTCCTCCGGTGGGTCGCTCTGTGTTCGCCATCGGATGGACGGACGGAGTCCTTCACGGACAAACTCGGTGGTTCTACGACGGCGACAACCAGAATCTCGTCAGGCGCCATGAACGACGATCAGATGAACCCAGAAGACAAGGTTTTATCTGCAAGTTTCCCACAGACGGCGCCAATTGTACGAGGGAAAAATATTCCGACTAGCCTGCATCTTTCTTCCGAGTTTTTGTCCGATCACCGAAGCACAATCTGGCGGTGAGCTACTTTACGGTGTGGGCCGAAAACCCTCCGACGATCAAGTTAAAACCACACACCTGGAAAATTGACTGGAGAGAAGGGAGAGTGTTTGAGTGTAAGTCTTACTTACAAAAATTGTCCATCCTCAAGGGGTGGCGCCGACTGCTTATATACCTCTCGCGCCTCATATCTACTCCTATTGATCTCTCAACACGTGCTCGCTTATCCCATCCGCCAAGACACAAACCATGCCTCTATCAGTCACACCATGCCGATATTACCTAATCTCTAATGCGCCTTTCTTCGCTAGAGCTGTAAGAATCGCTTAATCTACCGGCCAGGTTTATGCCAAAGCACGCCACGGCTAAGATTGGCTAACCGCCACGCAAAGATCCCGGCTTAGATCAGGTCCGAGATATCTTCAGATTCACCTTCGCTTACTTTCCCGCCGAACAAACTCCTAGCTCTACGATTATGCCCTTCTGGCGCCGGCCATCATCGCTTTGCCGCCTCTATCCCGAAAGCATGCAATCGGTTCACACACGGTGCCTTAACCGAAAGACCTTTCACCAAGACTGCCGCCCAAATCTTGCCGTACAGAACTCTATCCGCAAATTGCTCTAAGATGGTACTGCACCATTATTTTCCCACTCAATTTTATTTTTATATACACATATTTAAGTCAGTCTCACTATTTCCTAGCACATTTTACTATCACTAAAGTAAGTAAATTTTTAACCCATAAGATTCAACCTTAACTTTATTCCACATGTATACTATGTGCCATTTTGGCTGCGTTTTTGGTTTGTTAAAAAAAAGTTGCCTTGTTGAAAACGCCAGTTGTTACATTTGGCAAGTGACAAAAAAGTTGTCTTGTGAAATTACTTAAATATCTTCTATGTTAATAAATTATATAAAATTTTAAAGTTTAGTAAGGGTATATTAGTCATTCTATTTTAATTTGATGTCATAAATAAATATTAAAACAAAAATAAAAAGGCCAACTTTTTATCAATTTTCTAAATTACCTTTAAAAAAGTCAAAAAATTTAATAAAAAATCAAAAATTAACTTTTTATTAACTGTCTAAAACACCCCTATAGATGGATAACGCATTGAACAGATTTTTGGTTCACATTGTCATCGCATGATAAAAGTGGGCTGAATCCTATCCATTTTTATGATGGCATTACATGACGTGTCATCGTAGTCGAGCTTCCATGTTGCTAAATCATGAGGGACAACTACTATACATTAAGGCAGATTTTTCATTCTTAGGTTGGAGGTAGGTCTGGTCTTCTCAAATTTTAATTGGTTTTTGCAATTTTTTGTAGAGCTTGTTGGGCATAAAAAAGCCAAATTTTTAGTTAAAATAGGCACAAAGAGTTAAAATAGATTTTTTAGTTTAATAAAGTAAAATATTACATTTAATCTATAATTATTTCGTTTTACCTCTCATAAAAATTAAAAAAGTTAAAAGATCTACCTTAAATAAGATTTTTTAACCCTAGGCTAAAAATGTTAAAAAGTTAAAAAGTCAACCTACATCCCAAACGAACCCATAATTTGTATTAGGGTTTTTTCTTTTGTTATTCTTATAATATATTCTTTTCTTTTAATATATTGCATATTTTTGTGATTTTATAAAAAAAATAAATAAATAAACTATTATACATTTAAAAATTTATGTAAAAATTTAAATAAATAAATCAAATAACATTTGCTATTACAAAAATAATAAATAAATATAATTTTGAAAGTTATTATTTATTATTTTGAAGACAAAGATAATTTAATTAGGCATCTATAATTGTCTACTTAATTTAATTTAATTTTATAAATAATTTGTTTTATCAATCATATAATGTGAACTGCTTTAGATAATTAAAAATAACAATGCTAACTCAGAGTTTGCACTCACAAATGCATCCACAATGATGTCGTAAGAATGGTGAAACTCATACCGTTGTGTGTTTAACCAATCAAAAATTGACGTTTATCATATTACATCATTATATATTGAATTGTGAAATATTTATAAAAATCTCATATATTTTTCAATTAAAAAAAAAAAAAAAAAGATTTCCTAATGAACTTACAAAGAGTTGACAATACCTTCAATTGACTGTTGGAGCCAACTTGTCATATTTTAAATTCTCAACCCTTCTCAAAATATTATTACAAAACAACTATCCAAACGAACGAGTCATATGCTCTATTCCTCGCTCTCCTATATAAAGAGAACCAAACTTTAGACCTTCGCAACCTCACATATCAGTAAGTTTTCACAACAAAAACCCAAATCAAAGCATTTTCAAAGCATGGTTGAAGCAACTATGGTGGTGGCTCAAGAAGCTTCAATCCATGGAGACATGTTAGAGGCAATCCTCTCGTACGTGCCACTCATCGATCTCATGCCAGCTTCACACGTGTGCAAGTCATGGAAGCGTGCGGTGTTTTCTTCCCTCCGCCACCTCAACAAGCCCAAACCATGGCTCATCGCTCACACGCACACCACTTCGCACGCGTACGACCCCAGGTCGCACGTGTGGATCGAAATCAAACAACAACAGCCGTCGATCAAAATCAAGCAAATCTCCACCCTCCGATCGTCTGACTCCAACCTCCTCTACATGCTCTCCCCATCGAAGCTCTCCTTCTCGTTCGACCCGCTCTATCTGACGTGGCACCACGCCGACGCGCCGCTGGTCTGGCGGGTCGACCCGATCGTCGCCGCCGTGGGCCGCCACATCATCATCGCCGGCGGGACCTGCGATTTCGAGGACGATCCACTCGCCGTCGAAGTCTACGACCTCGAGACTCGCGCGTGGGAATTGTGCGATCCTATGCCGGCGATTCTCAAAGACTCCTCGGCTTCGACGTGGCTATCGATCGCGAGCGACGATCTGAAGCTGTTCGTGACGGAGAAACACTCCGGTGTGACGCACACGTTTGATCCGGAGACGAAGACTTGGTCTGGACAGTACGATCTCCGTCCCGATCCGTGTGTTTTCTACTCTGTGATTGCGTTTTCCGATGACCGTTTGATCTTAGCGGGACTCATCGGAGAAATGGATAATGTCAGAGGAGTGAAACTTTGGGGAGTGAATTGTGAGAGCTTTGAGTGTGAAGAGATTGGAGAGATGCCATTGGAGTTTCTCGAGAAACTGAAGGGAGAGAATTTTCGACTTTCTTCGATCGCTGTTTGTTTCGCGGGAAAAGTTGTAAATATCTACAATCCTTCGATGGCGGAGGAAGTGTTCATGTGCGAGTTCGTTGACGGCGGTTGCCGGTGGTGGAGCGTGCGAAATGCGGCTGCGAATCGCTGGAATCGGATGGAGACGGTGGTGTTTACGAGCTCCAAGGTTGGGATTGAAGACTTGCACAGGGCGGTTTGGTCAGAGAATCGCAGGTTTGCGGTGGTGAGTCCCGAGTGACTTGACTTGGGTCAATCGGGGTTTCGCATATGCCCCAATGGATTTCTACAGGTGATAAAAATTTATTGTAATAATATTCGATTAAATTTGTAATTAATGGTGTAAAAATACTAGAAAGATTGTTGTCATTTTGAGCGATACTTCTTTTTAGAAGTACAAGTGTGTTTATGAATTGTGATCAATCTACAATTTTATTGATGAGCATTTCAAATGTTGGATCAAGAACAGTTGAAAATGGCTGTTCTAAATTTTATTTTATTAGTTTAACTGGTGTTTGTTGATTTAATTCAATATTTAATAAATATATAAAATTAATTAAGACAATTTGATAAATTTTGTAGTTTATTTAGATGTTTATTTTAGCCCTGTTTGAGATGCTTATTTGGATTAAAATAATTATATTGGACAAAATATGTTATTTTAGTTAAATATAACAAAATGTTACATTCAATTTATAATCATTTAATTTTTTTTTCTTACAAAAGTTAAAATAATTATTCCAAATGAAACTTTTTAATCTCAGACTAAAATAGTCAAAAAAAATTAAAAAATCAATCCACGTCTCAAAAGAACGTAAGAGTCTGATTGGGAGGGAAAAAATTGTATGACTAAATCATTGCTGTAAAAATAATTAGTACAATATTTATTTGTAGCTTTTAAGGCAAAGATTACGATAAATAAATTACAATTATTTAAAAAGTTAAGAGATGAATGTTTGAACTTGTGTATTCTTATTATTAATCATCAAATTAAAAAGAAAAAAAAAAATTACACTAAACAAGCTCTATTTGTTTGTACTAATTCCCATTCTCTTCAAATTGAAACGTTTGAGTATATATATTTTACAAGACATCATCAGCCTAACTAAAACTTCTACTTTATTTTATTTGAAGACCAAAAGTGATCCACGAGCAGAAGTAATGGTATAGTCAAAATTCACTTGGATCACTTGGCTCATCAATTTGAGCTCAAAATTTGAAATTCCCTTCTCCTAATCCAAAAGAAAAACAAAAGCAAAAAAACTGTCCAGCAACGTAAAAATTATTAATAAAGTGGTCCTTTGGCAAGACCACGAATACAACAATATACCTCCATCTTTTGAGAACAACTGAGTAGTCTATATGCACAATGACCCACTCCACAAAATAGTACAAGGCAAAGAAACAATGTTGTTTTTCGAAAAAACCTCTAACACAAAATACACAATGATAATACAGTTTGTTTCAGTTAGAACGGGTTGGACTGATCCACGCTCCTCAAGCCTGTGCCCGAACGACCAAGCCCACGGAAGAACCTGCACAAGAGTTCAACGGGGAACGGGCAGTCTCCCAATGAACCCTCCGACCAACAAGTTAGGAAGAGAGGTGATATGTCGAGATGGATTAGAGATAGAAAGCTTAACCTTAACCTTGTCTTCGATGTCTGCTTATATCTTCTGGTAATCATTTCGTTGTTCCTTTCGACTTGTCACCTTGGCTGAAAGTCTACGCTCTAACTTGCCTTGTTCATGGTGAAGGCGTTTTGTCCCGACGGAGAGGGGTTATCGCAATAAATGTTGTAAGGGGCTTCATTAATGGCGATGTGCAGTGGCAATAACTTTGCAGATCTTTGTCTGCTTATGTGGCTTGCCCTTCTCTTGACATGTGTCTTGATGTCATTGGTTCTTATTGCTATGTGGGATTTCGGCAGTGCTGGGCCTCAGTATTTGAGTTGTGTATTGGGCCATAAATGGTGGGCTATAATCTTTATGGGATTACCCATGTCACACAATATTTCTTGTTTTCTACCAATTCAATCATAAACGCAGCTTGCACAAAATTGTGAACCGACAAACAAATTGGACCCTTGTTGTCTTGAATTAAAACTCTATGGGTTAGCCGATTGAAAAGATTACTTTCTGTCCTCTCTCTTTTCGTTTTCTTTACCACCACAGTTGCCATCCCATTCAAAGTTAGAATTGAAAACAAATCCACCTTCAAATTTTTCTTGTGAAGTTAATTAAAAAATAACATTAAAAATTTGTGTGTGTACAGATGATTTTATAAAAATGTGAACATCTTGACCGATAATTTTTTCCATAGTTCATTTTCAAAATAAATTTCTAACTACTAAAGAGTAATCAACTTTCTTCACAAAGCAATCCTCAACGACCATGTCTGAAATCTGATTCTTCTTGTAGTAAGGATTTGTAAAGCTTCAAATAATTTTTCTACAGATGCACTATTGTAAGAGAAAAATGAACTACAACATATATCTTCAGGAAAGCAAGGAAATAGTTTTCCAGAAAATGGTTTTCATATAAAATACTTTTTCATGTTTGGTTTTCATAGAGTACTCAACATTATTATTGTGAAGGGATTCGTCACACAATACATGTCCAAAAAATTCAAAAAATGTTCACAAAGTGTCAATAAAGTGTCTGATATACTATGAATTTGATTTTTTTTAATTTGAGACATGTTGAAGAAGTGTCGGACACGCACACGCTTCCTTCATAGAGATGTCCACAATTTTAAGTTTCTAACATGAGACAGAATTTAATATTTGAAGGGCTATTATTACATGGCACTTTAAATTTTAGAGGGCAACCCTTATACAAAGAGAGCTTTTCAAAATTTCAGGGACCAAATTTTGAGAAGCCAAGAACAAAATCCCTAATTCTTCTAGCAATATTCAATTTCAAAGATACTTATGTAGCGCACCATGGTAGTAAAATTAATAACAAGAAGAACGATAAAAATAATAATGAGGATTAGCAGAAAAAGATTTATTTAAATACCTGACAGAGTTCAACATGATGCTTATATATCTCTTTGTTCTCATCTTGATGACCAAGCAACGAACCACCATACCAACTATTGGCTTCATTCATTGAGGTCAGTGCGAGATATTGAGGTACAATTTAAGCATGTTATATAAATACATGTCTAAAGGACACACCTTTATTTCAAGGCATGCTGCAAAATAAAATTCAAGTATAGCAACATATAATATTTTGTCCTGCATCTATAGGTAATAATAGAAAAGGTGAAAAAACAAATAAAGATTTTTTTGTGTGTGTAACCTATTTATGTCTCAAAACCACTAAAAAAAAATTTGGCAACATATTGATCAATATATTGGATATTTTCATGAAAGTGATATCAAGTACACATGTATTTAAACTCACAACACATCACCAATTTATGATACTCATAATATACAACACAAATTTTAGAAAAAAAAATTTGACATCATATCAATTGGTGTTAGGATAGCACGTGATATTATCACAATAAATTGCTAAGTTACATACATGTAAGAAAAATGCTAGGAATCAACCCTTATGGATCCTGAATGTGTTTTTGTGGTGGAGATTGAATTGATGAAATATAGGGTCTATATATGAAATAAATTTGAGCCATTGATTTATTTTTCTGGGTAAATTCTGAATTGATAAAGGTGGATTTATAGTATTGTTGCACATGTAATGGTTCGAATATCAAAGAGAAAAAGTTACATGTCCTATAAGTGAGCAATTCTTTCAACCATACAAATACATATATTTTTAATATATATTAACATGTATACAAAGCTATTATTTTCACATACCAAAATATTCCATCCACAGGCCAGAAGGAGCTATGGATGCAACGTCTTTAGCCATGGATCTTGTTATATGGACTCTTCTATTTCCCTCATTCAGAAAATAAAAATGATGCCAAACAACATTTTTGCCCAAGTGCTGTACTAATCTCCTTCCTTTCTACAACTACATACTTTCTACTATCTACTAAATTGAAAAAGACTATTTTTCACAATCAATCCATCAACAATGACATATGCATAAAAAAACAAACTAAAGTGAACACTTGGTCTTTGCTATCCATTAAGAAAAATCGTAACCTTCTATCCAATGCAAAGAGAAAAACCTAAGTGTTAATCTACAATTGAAGCCTAATGTACGGGGCGAAATATCCTCTTCTTTCCGTACTCCTTGGACTCCAAGCTTCACGTGACGGCATCTAACCTGGCAACACAGAGAATGCTGAGCTGCCCGGCAGTGGTGTGCCGGATAGACCCTCCGACGATCAAGTCAGATCACTTGAGGAAGAAGAAGGCTGTTAGAGAGAGTGTGTGTTTCAGATAGCGCAAATTGCTTACCTCTAACGTTCATCTTCTACCCCTATTTCTAGGCTGGCCATGCAGCCTCAAGATTGTGCGCGCACTACCTCTGTTGTCCTTCCCTGGTCAGGTGGCAGTGCTCGCCTCTCACCACCTTACGCGTGTAAAGGCCTAGTCCTCCCACCAGTACACGCAGAGCTGCCTAACGGCATTGACGCGTGCCTGGAGCATATTTCCTCTCCCTCACACCATTGGCCCAGGTGGCACACTTAATCAGAGTACTATGACCGGTCTATCCCTTGCGGAGTATTGTACTCACAAGCAACTGAACCGAGCTATGCATCACCGACCTGTTCCTTGGCAAGGGAAAAAAGTGTGATGCTCATGGCCGAGCTGCGAAGGACCGGTCAGTCCTGGTTGATCGGCCGCGAGACATGCAAGCCTGTCACTGCTCTACCTTCACTCTTGATTACATGAAGGCATACCAACCCTCGCCTGTCCTCAGTCTAGCCCGGGCTGCCCTTAGCTCGGTTGTTTCACACCACTGCGCGCCTGGCCAAATGCCTTCCAAGTCATAGCTCAGCCAGACCTCTATCCATGCCTGGTCGACCAATCCCTTTGGTCGCAGACATGACAGTCGGGGTCGCTTAACCGAGAACACACGACGCTTATGAGATTCGACCAACTCACAAGTATCAGAGTGCAGCATCGGTCCAAATCTCCTCTCTCATCTAATAACCATATAAATTATAATGTTTGAGACTTACTGATCATTGGGAACTTATCAAACAGAAATAGATTAAAAAAATAAAAAATAAATAAAAAAACATGACCAACACCATAACCACATATCCATATGGAGGGTCAAATTCAGTGTGGAGAAACAAATCTACCCGTTCAAGATCAATCCTAGACTCAATCTCGGACATTTGCCTTGAGCAAACATAATGAAAGTGGCACTCATTCCAAACCCAATAATTGTAGTTATCAAGTTCATGCCTGGACCAAGCATATCTAGATTACCACTCACTCTCAAAAAAAAATGAAGAAAAAAAAAATACATATATATGTATATATATATATCAGCTTATACTCAAGTTATGTAGACCCATTTGAGGGGAGAGTGTGGGTTTGGAATGATAAAAAAAAAGAACGACTTTATTTTGGTCAAGTAAATATATTTAATAAAAAGAGGCAACAAAGGGGTACACAAAAAACACAAGATGAGTGTGAGAGCAAGAGATAGCTAATTTAGACTCAATTTCTTTTTCTTTATTTTCTCATTTTCAGACTCAATTTTTTCTTTATTTTCTCATCAATTGTCTCATAGCCAAAAAGAATATAGCCAATAACACAAAAAATAATTACTAAACTTTTGAAGTTTAATTAAAAAAAAAAATGGAACTTATATAAAACAAATGAAATCTAAGAGACGTTGATATATCATATAAGGTTATAAATATAACAGATGTAAAATAAAACAATTTGAAAATAGGTATAAATAAACGAATTATCTTGATAAGATAACAAGAATTCAACCATTTCTAAGAAGGGTTCACCAATTCACCAAATTTCAACAATCACTGCATGAATAGAGCTGAATCTATATCGTAATATAAAATATCATTTGAAAAAACGAATCAACTGGTAGTTAAAAGTAAAAGCTAATATCAAGTTTATCCAATATATATCGACTCACTCTCCTTAGAGAATATTAGAGAATATGGGAATATGTGTGCTTCCAGTGCAAGAGGTACCTTTAAATTGCTGCATGGGCTTGGGCTAACTAGAACTTACACGGGGTCCAATGTCATGGTTCATGGTCGGGTATGAGCTTGTGGATTCATAAATCATTTGAAATCTATGGGCTAGTTTTGGTTAATAAGCAAGCAATTGTATTCATGATTGGTAATCTTGTTATGGACCCCTTTTCCCAGGGCATCTGCATGGGCCAATCATGATTCTATGGCCCATGTATCTACTACAGTTCATACTTTCTTTTTTATTGAAATGATTGCATATACTTGTGTATTTATCTCTGTCCAAATTTGATTCTTTCACACCTTTTTCTTTCCACTCATGCACTTTGGAAATTCAAATGATTTACTTTGGTTAAGTTTTTAAAACTATTTTAGTCAATTTTTTTTATTTTACATTCCTTTCTCGTTCATTTTTTTTTTTTTTTTTAAATTGGATGCGAATTTTAAAGTGTAAGTTGAACTAGTATGCTATGTGTGTAGACTCTAGGGCTTCTCCTAATAAATTGAGCTGGTGTTGCTACATATTAGGCCGATGTTTGATAAATAAAAACAAAAAGGAAATCCATAGATAACACGTGTTAGGGAGTAAAAGATCATAATTAAAAAAAGAATATGATGTTTGACTCACCCTTTACAAGCTATGTGGTTTTTGAAGTTTCTTCTCAATGAAATAAGCTGATGTTACTGTATTTTCGTAGATTCCCTCAAATTTTCCAACACTTAATATTTATTTTCACTTCTTTATATCTTTTAACTCTTATTACTTACTAAACATTATTTGCTATGTATCATATAATCTCATATTTTTATTTGTATCATTATTTTTAAAATTATAAAACTAATTCATTCCTACTCCTACCTTGGCCACGGCCATCTCTCTTTACTAGTCTAGATATGGTTTGGGCCAAGAGCATTACACTACAAATTCATTCCCAATTTGACATGCCCCAATGTAAGCGTATATAATTCTTTGATTTTATTATTATTATTTTTTTCCTTCTTTTTGAGAACGAAACAACCACATAATATTATTATGACACTAGTTGGATATAGTTACATAATTTGCCAGTTCATGGGCTGGTTGAGCTACATTTCTTCCTACTTTAGTAATACAAACATAGTTCAAGCTCTTAGCATAATTTATAATATCATTTAAAATAATTACAATCTTCAAATCGTCTTCTTGTCTTTTGAAACATCCTCACCATGACCTAGCAATCTTTTTGCACTGTTATGCACGTCATTCTCTGCTGCACCGCCAATCTAACCGCATCCAGGCATGCATTCGCTTCTGTCAGTAACGGATTGTGTAATGATGTCTTCACAATAGCATGCTGTTTGATTTATTACATGTTGTGATCCAAAAAAATCCATGCGATTCCTGCGTTTCCTGTAGCTTATTTCCATGATCCGTCAATGATAAACGTCAATGACTCTGTGTCGTTGCTATGGCCCTTGTCATTCTACAAAATGCATACATTAGATGTATTATTCAATGTAGGACATATACGATCAGAACATGAACCAGATCCCCGTCTGGCGTTACTAGAAACCACACCAGACAGCTTTCTTGCTTCATTTATACTTTATGATGCTTTCAATAGGTGAAAAACTGTGATTGAAAACCAGGTTATTCCTATGTAACCATAAAGTCCATAGAATTGCTACCGATTGAACTATAATTTGTTTATCTTTTACTTGCTCTATCCATTCTGCAAACCATTGAAAAAAGGACAGTGGCACTCCTATACTGAAATTCCAACTCAATGTTGATCCCTCGCCACACCCTTTGTGCCCATTCACATTCAAAGAACACATGTTATAAAGTTTCATCACTATTATTACAATGAGCACAACAAGTGTTAACAGACACGCCACATTTTCTCAGTTCCCATTGGACTGGGAAGAATTCGATGAAGGCATTTCCAAATGAACATAGCCCATTTAGGAGATAAACCTAAGGTCCACAACTTTTTCCATTCCCCTTGTGCAGAGGCGATTCTGTGAAACATCGGAAAAGTTCGAATCAAGGCTTGTTTATAACCAAATTTAATTGAGTATACTCCATTTTTAACAGGACTCCAGACTAGTTTATTTTCACAATAATGATTTAGAATGTGAACTCCTATAATAGCTCTTAGGCATGATTTGCTTACCATTCCCCCTTACCCAATGAAGACCCGACTTTAATAGTTTCCTACTCCATAAAATATTACGCCAACCCCAAGTAGCATTAGAACCCCTTTTAATACTTAGGAACGGTTGCTTATTACAATACTTGCTCATCAGAACCCTAATCAACAAACCATCGGGATTAGTGATAAACCTTCATGCCTGTTTTGCTAATAGAGCTTAGTTAAAACATTTTAGATCTCGAAATCCCAATCTCCTCATTCTTTTGGAAAGCACAAATGGGTCCACTTTTTCTAGTATATTCCTCGATATCTAGTGGAGTGCCAAAGAAAATTCTTGATTATAGCTGTAATTTTTCCTAAAAAAGAGTTCGGTATTTGGATTACTAACATTAAATATACTGGTATCCAATGGAGCACATGTCTAACCAAAACTCCCTTTCCAACAAAATTCAACATCTTACATTTCCAACCTTGCAATTTATTTTGAATTTTGTCTAAAATTGTTTCAAACAGAACCCCTTTAGATCGACCCAAAAAACCCAAGTTTGCCCCTAGATAAATTCTGGGATTAGTCACCACTTTAACTCTCACTATTGATTGAAGCCACCGTTTATCAGTATTAGACATATTTCGGTTAGGAAAAGGTTCAGATTTTTTATAATTAATACATAGCCCTGTTTGAGAGCAGAAAGCATTCAAAAACTATAGCAAATACCAAATTTGCGCGCATCTCAAAATTTTGGAATATGAAGCAGTTGTCTGCAAATAATAAGTGATTTATAGACGGAGCTTTTCTACAAATGGCTATTCCTTTACAAATTCCTTGATTTGCAAGATGATCAAAGCCATCAGATAAAGCTTGCATCACTAGTAGAAATAGGGAGATAATGGATCACTCTGTCTAAAACCAACTAACGGTTGAAAGGTCTCAGATTGACATCCATTAACCAAAACTGAAAAAGAAATCGTAGTTATGCATTCTCTTTGATTGAATAACTATAATAATATGGTCGAATCACATTTATTTTAAAAATAATAAACATAAATTTATTATTATTTTTTTTTCAAAAAAAAAAAAAAAACTAATTGTTATATACCTCATTTGCGCCATCTCACACATTAGGTTAGTCAAACAAACCAATTTAAAAATGGACAGAATGATTTTAATAATTTATTTCATACAAATGGATCAGAATGGGTCCACAAGTCCAACCAACAGCCCATGTGTCAAATCATGGGCCCCTGAGAGAATCATATGAACACCACAATTTTGAATTGAAAAAGCAATAGTGACGACGACTGGTGTGCTACAAACGCTAACAAGTGCCTCGTATTGCTCAATATTAGAATATATATATATATATATAATGTATTAAAAGTATGTAAAATTATTAAAAAATATATTAATTTCAATAAAAATATATTAAATTTAGTCAAAAATGTTTTGTGTTCTTTATAAATTCTTTATTTTTTACTTGTATCGAAAACACTTAAATCAAGTTTGGCATAATTTAAATAATACAAAAAGTTAAAAAATCACTATCCTATTTAAGTCACATCATCTTATTTAAATCACATCACCTCTCTAACATATCACATCAAACTCAACCCAAATCCAACCCATATAAGTCAATAAGTACACTTTTTTAAAACATCCCAAACCAACCCTTACTAACAAGACCCAACATTAACACTTGTAAAAAGTGTATTAAATTAATTTAATTTTCAAAAAAATTTCATAAATGCGTAAAGGCCTACTCTCAAATGCATACCACTTTTCACATTTTAGTTTACATTTTGGGACCCTTTTTAACAGTTCGAACATCAAAATATTTTCAAACAATTATGGCGGTGATAGTGGTAACGAAAGTAGTAATAGTATTGGTGATTGTCACAGTAATAATTGTGTGTTATTGATAAGATGAAAGTGACACTACGTCAAAATTAGATTTTAGTAGCGGTTTTTTACCGTCGTTAAAGGTCAGAAACCATCATTAAAGTCTTTAACGACAAGATAATCTGCGATTTCTGCTTATCGCTGCCAGACGTAAAAAGTGAAACCGTCTTAAAAAGGCAAATTACCGTCGTTAAAAGTCGACAAAAAAATGCGATTTTTTACCGCCATAAATAGGTTCAAATTTTTCAAAAAATAATTCTTTCTTCTTGCACTCCCCAAGTTTTGAACCCAAGACCTCTTATCAACCCACACCAACCATTCTGCCACAACTACTCTTCATGAAATATATTCCCTAAATAAATATTTAAACATTACTTTTACTTTATTGTAGATGGTTTCGCCGGAACTCACCAGAGTTTCGCCGGAACACGCCGGAGTTTCGCCGGAGCTCCGCCGGCAAAGACCGCCGTCATTAATGGCGGTAATGGTTGGGCATTAGCGGCGGTTTAATTCGTTCTTTGTTAAAAGTGGGTTTCATTACCATCGTTAAAGACATTTTTAATGGCGATTTTTTTAACGGTGGTAACGAAACCGCCGTTAATGATACATTAACGACGGTATTAGCGGCGGTTTTCATTACCTCCGTTAATAGTACCTTTAACGGCAATTTTCGTTACCTCCATTAATAGTATCTTTAATAGCGATTTTAAAAAAAAAAATTACCTAATAATTCGCTTTTGACGTAGTGTGATAATACAATATAATAAAAATAGAGACAGTAACGTGATGATGAGTTTGTAGTGTTCTATTCATGCCTTGCATTATATTTGAAACAAGACAAATTGAGGGTGATAGGGATGAATTATTTTTCTGATTTAAAAAATAGAAATCATAATAAAAATATAATCATAATGAATAAAAGTTAATTAAATAATATATGAATAAAAATAAATGTTAAGTATAATGTTTTAATTTTTTTTTAGCTATGGGATGGCACGGACAGGTTTATTTATTTATATTAAGTTTAATTTTTCAATAGTAAATTATGATTTTATATTAATAATTGAAATTATAAAAAGTTTCATAAATTTATAATTATTTTCTCAAACCAAATTACTTTCTTCCACCTTTTTTGTGTCCAAGTAAAAGTTTCAAAAGGCACCATCCCATCATGCTTGTCTAAGGCAGGTTTGATCCAATTACCAATTGACACGTGGAGCAAGTGGACAGAGATTTGCATTATGGTCAAGTGACCTTTTTTCATTTTCTTGGTTTGGTTTGGTTTGGTTTGGTTTGATATTAACATTGACCTAAATGAACGTATGAAAAATGAATTTTTCTTAAGTGTGTAATTTACATCTTACATTTACGTTTTTTTTGTTTGTCGTCCTGTTTTATGTTTATATCTTACACTTATACTTTTTATGTTGGTTGCATATGGTGTGCAACCTTAAAGGGTTGCACACTATAACAGAACTCATGAAAAATTATTAGGTGATCCTGGTGAAACGTGACTGTTCCTAAGCATCATTAAATATTTTGTGATTTTTATGTCTTAATATAAAATTATAAATTTTATTTTTTTATCAATTATAATTTTTTTATTTTTTATTTTTTAATTTTTTAATTTTTTAATTTTTGGGTGTATTCCTCGCTATGATTCAAAACAACAAAAATTTGATTGATTTTACATTATTGGTGGTTGCAAGCAAGGGTATATGTCAAAAGATCTTGCAATTGGATTTGTAGGTAAGCTTTGTTGAACTAAAGTTGTTGTAGTTGTTGTCGTTTTTTTTTTGGTTTTTTTAGTAATGATATGGCTCAATGATTAATTTAGCCACAAAAATATTATTATTCAAATTTGTTTTAACTGCCAATTCCACTACTTAATAAATCTGAATTTTTTACTATTTTTGTAAATATTTTTAAGACCGATTTGTGAAAAAAAAAATTATAATTATTTCTAAAATATTTAAGATAAAGTTATTACTAAAAAATATGATTTGTAGAAGGTAAAAGCCTTTTTTTTTTATTATTGTGAAAGTTCAAATAATTTTTTAATTTTTTTGTATTTACTGAAATTTTTTCAAAATTTTATTTTTACTTTTTTTTTTTTGTTACTGATTTTTCTAGAGTAGACGAACATGAAAACAATTAATAATAATAATAATGACAATAATTTTATAAGGACAAAAAAAGGTTAAAAAATGTGATTTTTTTGCACTTGCCAAGTTTGGTTAAACTTTTTTTTTTTTTTTGTTTTTTCCTTTCATAAATTAGTGGAAACCAAACTTTTTTTAATTATAAAAAGGTCATATAGACAAAAAAAAGTACAAAAAAAATGTGATTTTTTAAACACCTGGGCTTGTTTTTTGTTATTAATTTATTTTTTAAAATCTTTTTTGTTACCGCCAAAACCGAACAATTTTTATTTTTTTAGTTCAATATGTGACTTTTTTTTTAGCCAAAATCACACCCCTAGTCCCTAACATTATCACCTTATTTGGTTCTAATTTTTTGAATTAATTTTTTAAAAATTAAGTTTTTTATTTTTCATTTTTTAAATGATTTTTTTTATAAAATGTTTTAAGTAATTATTTTACTTTTTAAATGCACCTAACCTAGATGTATGTAAAAAGTAAATTATTTGTAAAACAAATATTTAAAAAATAATAAATATAGAAGAATACGAAAATATATTGTATTTTTAGTATTCAGTAAATTTTTTAAAGATTTTTTTCATAAATATTAAAAATTTTGATTGTATTTATATTAAATGTATCTAAAAAGTGAAAAAAAAAATTAAAATTAAAAGAATCACTAAAAAAATATGAAAAATCAAAAAAATCAAAAAATTAAATTGTAAAAATTAGAACCAAACATGCTGTGATATTTTTTTGGAGTAACATGAATTTTTCAAAATGATTGTTCTAGCGTGTTGCTAGTGCATTTTTTGTCTTGTGCCAAAGAAAAATACATTGCCAATGCTTTAAATACTATTAAAAAGAAAAAATTAGTGAAATATTCTTCGTTAACTTTTGGTAATAAGAGAGATTTTGTATATATTTGTTTTATTAGTTAAGATCACTTAATAATATTATTAGAGAAATTTTAACTTGTTATATAGAGAAATTTGTGTTTTCTTTGTGATGAGGTGAAATTTCCTTTTAAAAAGTTGAAATTTTTCTGTGAAAGATAAATTTTTGAATTTCTCCATGCCGAAAAATTTATTTGAAAATGTTAAGAAATCTCAACTATTATGAAAATAGTTCATATCCTTTATTTTATAAAATTTTATATAAGGGATCTTAAACTAAAAATCTCAATTAAAAATACGTATATTACAATAAAACCATTAACTGAAAAAATAATTGTAATTTATTCCATATTAACATGTATAGTTTAGATTTTATTATGAATTATAATAATAAAATTTAATGAATGAATTTAGGCTTCGTTTGAAAACTGTCTGTTTTAGTTTAAAAGCTAAAAAGTTATTAAAAAAATTAAAAATTCAACAACTTATATAAAAAAGTTAAAGATTTTCTTTTTTTTTTTCTACTTTTTTGCATATCTTTTCGTAAAAAATTAAAAAATATTTCAATTGTACTATTTTTTTTTACATCATATATTAATAAAAAAAAATTAAAAAATTACTAAAAATTTCTGTTACAAAACGAGGCGTTAATATCCCTTGTTTATTGATAAAATAGTGGGCATTTTCTATTGATAAAAGAAATTGTAGGCTTCGGCTTTCCCAAAGCGACAAAAATACCCCCCCTTGTTTTTGGGTTTTCACGTTTTGTGCACATTAAGGCACCCCGGTCACCCCCCCTAAAATATTTAAAAAATGCTGTTTTGTTTTAATTTTTATATTTTAATTTTTGTACGGAAAAACTATCAAAATAATGTGATAGCAACTTTTTTTTTTAAACAAAAAGTTATTAAGCCCATTCGAATAGCAATGAAAATAATTTTTTTAAAAATCCAGTTACTAACTAGCTATAGTACTAATCACCTTATTTGATTTTGATTGAATTTTTAAAAATTAAATTTTTTATTTTTATTAATTATTTTTTAATATTTTAAGTAAAAAAAATTTTTGATGCACATAATTTAGATGCACCTAAAAAGTAAAATATTTGTAAAAAAATTATTTTAAAAATTCAATAAATGCACAAGAATATCAAAATATATATTTATTTTTTTTAGTATTTGATAATTTTTGATATTTTTTTCATAAATACTATATTTTTTAAGTGTATCTAAGTTAGGTGCTTTTGAAAAATAAAAATTTTCTTAAAATATTAAATTTTTGACTAAAAATAAAAAAATTAAATTTTCTGAAAAGTGTATCAAATTTTTAAAATTAAACAAAGTGAATAATAGTCAATGACGTTAAAGTTTTTTTTTTTTCGAAAATCCATCATTACTTAGCATGATGAATGATAATTTAAATAGTTCGAAACAGTTAACAAATCTTTATCTCTTTAAAAAAATTAATAAAAATAAAAATGAAAAGCTAACAAATCTTTTTTACTTGAATAAATTTTTTGAATAATTCTAAAATTTATCTTTAGTTGAGTAGATAGTACAACTAAAAAACTGCGAGACAGTTGTGTGTTTCACACCAGTAGATTTCATTGCGGGCCTCATAATGCATCTCACAAATTTTAAATTGAACAATCTAATCTATTAAAAGAAAAAGTATGGATTTTTCTAATCTTATATATATATCACAAAAAATAAAGTAAAAAAACATTTGTAAATGAATTTAAAATGAAAGATGAATTAAACTAGTAAGAAAATAATAATGTTAGAAATTTTAAATATTTTACCGAATGTTCTATTAAATATCTCACATAAATATAAAACTCACATGATATAAGTTTCATACACATATGAAACTTTTGATAAAACATTTACGTTATGTTTGGTTGGGAGATTTGGAGAGAGATTTAGAAAGAGAAAGAGAAAAAGTATGTGAAACTATGTGAAATATAAATATATTTTATTCATATTTTACCTATATTTTTTTATTTTTCTTTCTAAATCACTCTTCAAATTCTTTAACCAAACACCATATTAGGGTGGTAGCATTTTTTAAAAAAAAATACATAGAACTTCACATGTGGGGGATCCAGGCAGCTCATGAGGGGTGGGAGCATTTTAGAGATTCTCTTTTCACAGTACCCAAAGTTTGAGGATGTTTGAAATAATTTAAATAAATATATTTTGACAAATATTATAAGTTTTAAATTTTTTATTAAATAAATGACAAAATATTTTATTGGAGGTGGCTATATGAGACACCTCATTATTTAATTGGCAGAAAATTTAACATCTCTAATATTATCTATATTTTTTTTAATTTTTTATAAAAAATAAAAAATACACTTTTACAAGGATGGCAAATAGTACTTTGAAAAACAAAAAAAGAATATCAACAGAAACAAAAAGAAAACCTCACCACGACCACCACTGCGGCGCATGTTAGTTAATAATTTTTTTTTTTTTTGAACATTGGAATCCCAAAATATTCCCTCTTTGGTTTAAATCCAAAAAGCGTGCAGGTGCAGCTGGGGCCAATTATTATTAGGGGTTGTTTGATATATTTTAAATAAATTTATTTTTTAATTTTTTAAGAAATATAAATTAAGTTTGAAGTGATGTAATAGAAAGATAATGTGATTTAAATAAGATGATTTAACTGAAATAGGATAATGACTTTTTAACTTTTTAATTTTTTTTAAAAGATGCCAAACCTAACCTTAATATTATTTTTTTAAAAGAAGTTAGTTTGATCACTAAAAAGTTGTTTGAGATGACCTAAATAAACGTATTTTTTGTCTTTTTACGAAAAAATGTATAGAAAATTAGAGAGATGATGTGATAGAAAAAAGATAAAATGATAAAAAGATGGATTATTTTTGAGTTGCCAAACTTGTCTAAGGTGGTGTTTGGCAAGTGGTTTTGGAGCTAAAATAGCCACACAAAAAAAAGAAGGTTATTTTAGCCACAACAAACAAAACATCATATCTAACCCATAATCATTACACTCTTCTCTCACAAAAAAAGTCAAAAAAATCAAAAAGTCAAAAAATCATTCCCAAAGCTTTTCAGCCCAGGCTAAAATAGTTAAAAAAGCCAAAATATCAAAAAGCTAACACACTTCCCAAACGGCGGCTAAATTAAGACATAATTATTGAACTTTTGTATATTCCACATTTTTGAGTCTGGCATTATTACATAGTTTTCATTTGGCTAACTTATTTGAATTAAAAAAATATAAAAAATAAAATAGACTAAATAAGTTAATAAGATAAAATATTACATCTAAATCATAATTAGGAGTGATTTAAGAAATTGTTTAAAAGTTGATTTTTTTGACTTTTTAAATTTTTTTGTCTTTTTATATATAAAAATATGAGAATTGATATGACTTAAAATATATTAAAAATTAAAAGTTAGCTTTTAAGTAGGTTGTCAAATTACCCCTCATTTCATTTTTTTTACAAAAATAAAAAAAGTCATAAAAGCCAAACCAAATAAACTTTTTCTCGTTTGCTAAACAGGCTAATTTAGTAATTTTTTTGATTATTTGGCTAAAATATGAGCTAAAAAAAATTAGTATGTTTGGTATGATTTTTTGAATTTTTACAAAAAGATGTACAAAAAATAGAGAGAAAATAAAATTTTTGACATTTTGTTATGAGTTGTTGACTTTTTAATTTTTTTAATAATTTTTTAACTTTTTAAATAAACCGATCTGTTATCAAACGAGACCTTATCTCAAATTTAAAAGTCTCAACTCAAAAAAAATTAACTAAAAGAGGCCAATACTTAGGCCCCGTTTGGGGACTTACCTTTTTAGCCAATTAGCCAAAAAGTTACTAAATTAGTCAAAAAGCCAATCACTCATACCAAAAAGTCAAAGATTCTCTTTTCTCTCTACTTTTTGCACATCTTTTCGTAATTAGCCAAAAAGTCATCCCAAACATACAAGTTTTTTTTACCTACCTTTTTAGCCTAATAGCCAAAAAATTACTAAATTAATCTGTTCCCAAACGAGGCCTTAACGGCGAGTTAGGCTTTGTTTTGTTTTGATTAAAAAGTTAGTTTTTAACTATTTAAACAGAAAAATAAAATATTTGCTTTTGACTAAAAAATCAAAGTGCACTCAAATTTTTTTGTATAAAAGAAAAAAAAACTTTTTTTAACCAAATACATTCACTTTGCTTGGTTTTTATTTTTCAAAAATAATTTTTAAAAAATTCTACTTTCTTATTTTTCGTGTTTTTTTTTTATTTTTACTAATTTTTTTAAATATTTTAATAAATTTGTTTACTTTTTTAGACATACCTAACATAAATATATCTAAAAGGTAAAAAAAAATTGTACGATAATTCAGTACATTTTTTTATATTTTTATATATTTATTAATTTTTTAAAATATTTTTTTTTACAAATTTTTTACTTTTTAGATACATTTAAGTAAGGTACATTTAAAAAAGTAAAAAAATGTTTAAAATTTTAAAAATATTCACTAAAAATAAAAAAATACAAAAATTAAAAAACTCAATTTTTAAAAAATTTATTCCAAAAAATCAAACCAAATACACTGATTAATTTTTTCTAACGATAAGTTTATGTTAAAAATGAAAAAATTATTAAAAAATTAATTTTCAAATCAATCCATTAGACTTCATTTGTTTGCAAGATTAAGGGTTGGTTTGGCATTGATTAATATAGTCAATTTTTTTGTATTGATACTTTTTTAGTTTGATTTTTTTAGCTTTGTTTGGTTTTTATTTTTTAATTTTTTTGACTTTTGTGAGAAAAAATATAATAATTATGAGCAAAAAATAGTATTTTATATTATTGATTTATATAGTCTATTTTGTTTTTTTTTTTTATTTTGTGCTTTTATTAAAAAAATACTTCGGTGCTCTTTAGCACAATCAGCATCATTTAAAGCATCAGCATCAGAGTCGCTACAACGATTTTGACGCTATTGTAGAGAGTCAAACTATAAATATGTTGATACATCAGACTCGCTATGGGTTTCATTCATTTTGACAAAGCTACAGTTCCTTCTCTAATGAAACGAGGAACTGTTCACAGGATAATCAATTTTTTTTATTATATTTTCTTTCTCACGCTTACAAGAACACTATCTCATATCATCATTACTGTCAACACTTACCAGAGCCATCACACAAATTTCATTCTCACTATCTTGGAACTGGAGCAAAACTGAACTGGAGCAAAGCTGGGGTCATCCCCTAGGATGTCCCATGAGAAGAAGAAAAATGCTGAAATTTTGCTTAACCAATCGATCGCCTGGTCGTCCAGTCGGCCAATCACCTTGGCTCTTGTGTTATTGTTGTTTTGTTGTTGCTCTAGTGCTGCCTTGGGTCTTATTTTATACATGTTTTAACATCATTTTGCACTCAAAAAATACGGTTAAACTCGAGGAGCATTTAAGGATTATAATGATTTAGCCTCCGTTTGGGAAGTGGGTTAGTTCTTTGACTTTTTGGCTCTTTTGGCTATATGAGCCTGGGCTTAAAAGCTTGGTTTAGGAATGGCTTTTTGATTTTTTGGCTTTTTTGAATTTTTTTGTGAGAGAAGAGTATAATGATTATGGGTTGGATATGATTTTTTGTCTTTTGTGGCTCAAAATTGTTATTTTGTCTTTTGTGGCTCATTGAGCCAAAAAAGCCCAATGAGCCACTTCCCAAACGACAAATTAAACTTTTCCAATTCAATTATAATCCATTTTTCATTACTAAAACAAATAATTAAAAACATAATACATTTATTTGTCACAAAATAATTAAAACATGACATAATAAAAAATAATATTTTAATGAAATAGAATTTTAAAATAGAGAGTTTGATGGACTATGTATATAAAAAAAGAGACTAGTTAAAATACAAAAGTGAATTTTAGGTTATAATTTGACTAAAACTTTACTGAGACTGATGCGGATGCTATTACACAATTTGACGTGTGTTTTTAGC
This sequence comes from Camellia lanceoleosa, assembly GCA_025200525.1. Lineage (NCBI taxonomy): Eukaryota > Viridiplantae > Streptophyta > Magnoliopsida > Ericales > Theaceae > Camellia > Camellia lanceoleosa. Next base: position 9,942,399 of record CM045763.1, on the reverse strand, counting down.
ACGATTGTTTAGAAAATGAGTAATTTTGTAGTACAAATTAACAAAATTTATAGTTGTTTCTTATTTAATAAATTGTTTTTGTCATATCATTCCAATAATTCCTCTTTCAAATTTTAAATTTCTTCCTTATGTGTCACTAAACAAAAATATTAGTAAAATTTATTAGTTTAAAATAATATTTTTTAGGATGAGTTTAACCTTGTTAGGAAAAATCGATGATTCCCCACAAGTAAATCAATCAATGGGAATAAAAACTAATGCGGAAAAATTAAATCAAAAGCAACACAAGAATTTTTACGTGGTTCCCTCAATGTGAGGTACGTCCACGGGATCGAAATCCGATTCCACTATCAACCAAATAAGTTCTAAACGATTACAAACGAGACACTAATGGTCTCACAAAACCACCCTTAGGTGAATTCCAAATAATCACAAATAAACAAGAGGAAAGACCTCACCAAATAGATGAACCAAAATCTTCAGAACCAAAGTTGAAGAAGACCCAAAATAACGAACCAAACACCAACCGAAGATGCCCCAAACGAAGAAGCCGAAACCAATCCACTGAGCATGAACAAATCACATTAATCTTCACCAAATCGGCATTGTTCCCGAGGCAAGATAGTAGTATGGCAGCCGTACTTTTTTTTGTGTGTTTTTCCCCCAAAAAATGCCTCTAATATAAAACATAATATATATTGGATCTAGGGTTTTTAATCAAACCCTAATTGTTACCAAATTGGATTGGGCCTCCATAAATATAATATATAAAAATATTATACCTAAACCAAGTCAAATTAAACTCTTTTTCCAAAACAAATTGGGTCCCACACTCCAATAAGGAGGTATACTCAACAATTCTCCCCCTACCGACTTAGGTGGAGACATCAACCATACCCGCCAAAGTTCGACACTTTAAATGTTTGTCCCTCGACAAAGTCTCAGTCAGCATATCTGAAATATTATCATCTGTGTGAACCTTTTCGAGTTGCAACAATTTCGAATCTAACACATCACGAATCCAATGGTATCTCACATCAATGTGTTTCGATCTCGAATGAAAGGTAGAATTTTTACTCAAGTGAATAGCACTTTGATTATCACAATAAAGCACATACTTTTCTTACTTCAAACCCAACTCTTGCAAAAATTTCTTCAACCATAACTCTTCTTTGCAAGCTTCTGTAATGGCAATAAATTCAGCTTCGGTAGTTGAGAGAGCAACACATTTTTGTAATTTAGATTGCCATGCCACAGCTCCCCGCAAAAGTCATCAAATACCAAGTAGATTTCCTAGAATCAACATCACCACCATGTCGAATCGTGAATCCATCAAGCATCGCTTCCCATTCCCAAAACACAAACACACCTTCAAGTCCTCAAGATATCTTAGAATCCATTTTACCGCCCAATGTTCTTTACGGATTAGAGAGAAAACGACTCACCACACCAACTGCGTGAGCAATATGCGGCCTTGTACAAACCATAGCGTACATCAAAGAGTCAACTGCTGAAGCATAATGAACTTTCAACATCTCTTCTTTGTCTTTCTCACTTGTAGACATTGATTCGAACTAAGTTTGAAGTGACTGCAAGTGGACAACCAACCTTTGCTTTATCCATGTTGAATCTCTCAAGAACTTTCTCAATGTAGCTCTCTTGAGACAACCAAATCAGTCCCTCTTTGCGATCACGAACAATTTTCATACCAAGTATTTGCTTTGCCGGCCCCAAATCTTTCATAGTAAAGGACTTGCTCAACTCCAACTTCAACTTGTTAATCATGGTAGAATCTTGACCCACAATTAGCATGTCATCAACATAAAGCAAAAGAATAATAAATTTACCATCTGGAAAATTTTTCACAAACACACAATGGTCCGAAGTGGTTTTAAAAAAACCATTATTCATCATGAAAGAGTCAAATTTTTTGTACCATTGTCGCGGGGCTTGCTTCAGGCCATACAAACTTTTCTTCAATTTGCAAACAAATTTCTCTTTCCCTTTCTCTACAAAACCTTCCAGTTGCTCCATGTAAATTTCTTCTTCAAGATCACCATGAAGAAATGCGATCTTCACATCAAGTTGTTCAACTTCAAGGTTCATACTTTTAGTCATGCTAAGTACAACCCGAATAGAAGACATCTTCACAACCGGCGAGAAAATCTCGTCAAAGTCAATGCCTTTCTTTTGCCCAAAGCCTTTCACAACAAGACGCGCTTTGTACCTCAGATTCTTCCTATCATTTTTCAATTTGAAGATCCACTTATTTTTCAGAATTTTCCTCCCTTTAGGCAACTTCACTAAATCATAAGTCTGGTTTTCAAGTAAGGAATTCATCTCCTCGTCCATGGCCTTTTTCCAATCATCTTTCTTTGCATGCTCAATTGCTTCTTGGTAGCTCTCCGGCTCCCCTTGATCAGAAATCAACACAAATTCATTGGGAGGATACTTTCTTGAAGGTTGTCGGTCCCTTGTAGATTTCCTCAACTCAAGTTGTGGTGACGGTACTTGAGTTGGATGCTCTTCCTCAATTTCTGGCTCAACTTCATTAGGATTAGCATCATCCTCCACATCTTCAATATGTGGCTGCACATCTCCCCCATTTTCATCATCAACTGAAGATGAAGGAGATAGATCCATGTCAATGAGATCACTAGTTTTTGGCTCAAATTTCACCTGTGCCACAGTCTTCAATTGTTTGGTCTTCAAGAAACACAACATCACGGCTTCGAATGACTTTCTTGTCGACCGGATCCCATAATCTATACCCGAACTCATCACGCCTATAGCCAAGAAAAATACATTGTCTTGACTTACTATCAAGCTTGAACCTTTCATCATTTGGAATGTGAACAAAAGCTCGGCAACCAAACACTCTCAAGTGCTCATAAGACACATCTTTGCCAATCCAAACTCTTTCAGGAACATCACCATTCAAAGGATAGCAAGGACACAAATTGATCACGTCAACCGCTGTACTCATTGCTTCACCCCAAAAGGATCTTGGCAATTTAACTTGTGAAAGCAAACACCTTGTTCTTTTTACAATGGCGCGGTTCATCCTCTCGGCAACGCCATTTTGTTGAGGAGTCTTCTTAACTGTCTTTTGATGCCGAATACCTTGGCTGCGACAATACTCATCAAATGGCCCAATGCATTCATCACCAATGTCTGTTCGGATGCACTTCAATTTCTGTCCTATTTCTCTTTCAACCATGGCTTGAAAATGCTTAAATACTTCTAGAACTTGATCTTTAGTTTTTAGTAGATAAGCCCAAACTTTTCTTGAATAATCATCAATGAAAGTAACAAAATAAAGTGCACCACTATGTGTTCTAACTTTTAAAGGACCACAAACATCCGAATGAATCAATTCCAAAACCTTTTCTTTTCTAGAATCAACATTTTTATGAAAAGAAACTCTATGTTGTTTACCCGCCAAACAATGAACACAAGTTTTAAGATGTGTACCTTTCAAACCGGGTAGAAGCTCTTTCTTGAACAATACTTGCAGCCCCTTTTCACTCATAGACCCAAGTCGCCTGTGCCACAATTCAGTAGAAGTATCATCTTCAAGTGCATTGACAACACCTTTACAAATTTTTCCTTGCATCGAATAAAGTGTATGAGTCTTCTTGCACTTAGCCACCACCAAAGAACCCTTTGTGAGCTTCCATATTCCATCACCAAATTTGTTGTTGAAGCCTTCATCATCTAGCTTCCCAGTAGAGATCAAATTGAGGCGAATGTTGGGAACATGCCTCACATCTTTAAGCAACAATTTGCAGCCCAAATTTGTTTCAAAGCAAACATCATCCATGCCGATAATCTTGGACAAACCTTTATTACCCATTCGAACAGAACCATAATCTCCTTCGGTGTAGGTAGTGAAGAAATCAACTCGAGAAGTCACATGAAAAGAAGCACCAAAATCAATCACCCAACTACTCTCTTGGCCCATAAAATTGATACAATCATGTTCACAAACGACCATGAGATCATCGGTAGTAACTGCCGTTGTGTCTTCTTGCTTCTTATCCACACTTTTGTCACGCCTTTTCTCCTTGTTCTTGAGCTTTCGGCATTCCCGCTTCATGTGCCCTTTCTCGTGGCAATAATAACACTCAACGTCTTTCTTTGAAAGAGAACCATCTCTTGACTTGTCACGGCTTTGATCAGGACCATGAGGAGTCTTACTCCTCCCCCTTGTTTTGCTTCGGCCTCTCACAACAAATGCTTCCAAATGAGAGGAACCGGCTGATTTTCTTCTAGTTTCTTCATTCAACAAGCTACTAGTGACTTGGTCCATTGTGACAATTCCATCGGGTGCTGAATTACTAACTGTCACAACTAAAGTCTCCCAACTTTTTGGTAAGGAACTAAGTAGCATCAAAGCCTGCAACTCATCATCAAAAATAATTTTCATAGAAGCAAGTTGGTTAACAATACTCTTTATTTCATTCAGATGTTCCGGAATAGGGCTGCCCTCTTTATATTTTAAATTAACCAACTTATGAAACAGAAAAGCTTTATTTGTGGCTGATTTTCTATCATAAAGACTCTCTCATTTTTTCCATAAATCATGTGCCGAAGTCTCAGTGGCAACATGATGAAACACATTGTCATCAATCCATTGACAGATAACACCAACGGCTTTTCGATTAAGCCTCTTCCACTCATCATCTTTCATATCAGCAGGTCTGCCATTATCACCCTCAATGGGTCCATACAAGTCTTTACAAAATAATAGGTCCTCCATTTTAGTTTTCCAAGTTACCCAATTGCTTCCATTGAAGCTAGACATACGACCCACATTCCCCTCCATTGATTTACACAAATAAATAAACCCCAATAAACCGTAAGCTCTGATACCAGTTGTTAGGGAAAATCGATGATTTCCCACAAGTAAATCAATCAATAGGAATAAAAACTAATGCGAAAAAATTAAATCAAAGGCAACACAAGAATTTTTACGTGGTTCCCTCAATGTGAGAATGCGTCCGGGATCGAAATCCGATTCCACTATCAACCAAATAAGTTCCAAACGATTACAAACGAGACACTAATGGTCTCACAAAACCACCCTTAGGTGAATTCCAAATAATCACAAATAAACAAGAGGAAAGACCTCACCAAATAGATGAACCAAAATCTTCAGAACCAAAGTTGAAGAAGACCAAAAATAACGAATCAAACACCAACTGAAGATGCCCCAAATGAAGAAGCCGAAACCAATCCACTGAGCATGAACAAATCACATTAATCTTCACCAAATCGGCACTGTTCCCGAGGCAAGATAGTAGTATGGCAGACGCACTTTTTTTTGTGTGTTTTTTTTCAAAAAAATGCCTCAAATATAAAACATAATATATATTGGATCTAGGGTTTTTAATCAAACCCTAATTGTTACCAAATTGGATTGGGCCTCCATAAATATAATATATAAAAATATTATACCTAAACCAAGTCAAATTAAACTCTTTTTCCAAAACCAATTGGGTCCCACACTCCAATAAGGAGGTATACCCAACAAACCTTTCCTTCTTTTTTTTTTTATTTTCTCCCTTCATGTGAACATTTTTTTTAAAAAAATTTTAAACTTTCCTTTTCAAAACAATTATAAGAAATTTTAACACATTTTGGAGTGTTTTGGACACATAGTGCCCTTTTGGGAAGCACAGCAAAACGCCACGTTTTGCATCCAAAAGCCAAAAATGCCAATGCCCCAAAACGCCACTGTAGTGCATTTGGCAACTTCCCAAAACGCAAGCATGAAATTACAGTTTGGGCCTATGAGAAAAAAGGTGAAAAAGTAAAAAATAAATGTTGAGTAGGGATATTTTGGTCATTTTGGAGTGATGTGATATTTTTAAAAAATATTAAATCAAAAATCAAAAAAGCCAGTTTTTTACCAACTTCTCAAATCACTTCCAAAAAAGTCAAAAAACTTGGTAAAAAGTCAAAAGTCAGCTTTTTACCAACTTCCCAAAACACTCCATAGTAAAAAGCCAATTTTTCGCCTTTTTATTTTTTAAGCCAAAAAAGTTACAAAAAAACTAATTTTTTTAGCACAAAAAAATCAAAAAATCACAAAAAGTCAAAAAATTAAATTTTTACCGACTCTCTAAAACACCACTTTATCATACTAATGAATTATAAAAAAATCTAGTAATTTGTTTATTATAAACAATCCGGCGCATTCTAGCAAAGTGGGCCAGTTATGTAAAAACTCAAATATACAGTTCTAAAAAATAAAATAAAAATTTAAAAGCGAAAGGCAAACAGAAGGGCGAAGACCAGTAATGATTTAAATTACTAATTTTTGTGTTCTAATAGAACATTAATGATATGATAATGAATAAAAGAAAATAAAATAAAAACAAATCAAGAATAAAACATCATATTACTATAGGTGAAACTCATTATCAACTCATTAGAGCTATATTTAAAACTCAAAAATTAAGGGTTGGTTTGGGATGTCTTAAAAAAATGTACTTTTTGACTTATTGATGGGTTTGGATTGGATTTGATGTGATATATTAGAGAGGTAATGTAATTTAAATAAAATAATATAATTTAAATAAGATAGCAATTTTTTAACTTTTTAATTTATTTAAATTATGCCAAACTAACTCTAAAACGCTAAAACATTTTTTTGGACGAAGACAAGCCAATCACGTGACTCTGCCAAATTTTTGCCCCAAAACTTACCCTGCAAAATTTCTTTACTTTTGCTTTTTAGGCCACCCCATTGTTCTCTTCTCTCTCTGTTCAATTCCCACACATCCCTTCAAGTCCAATCACTGAATATAAAGCAGTTTTGCTTTTCAAAAATAAATTATTAATTATTTGTATTTCATTTAGAAATTATTTAAAATGATTTAAATAAATATAATTTTTATTTTTTTTATGAAAAGATATATAAAAAAATAAAAAGGTGATATAATAAAAAAAAGATAAAAAAATAAAAAGATGAATTATTTTTAAGTTGTCAAACTTAACCATATACTTTTAATATATATATACATATTTCATTTACACTTTTAATATATATACATATTTTTTACTTTTATAGTAGCTGTTTAGAAAAATAAAAAAGTGATGGGAGTAACAAATAATAAATAATAAATAAATTATTTATTTAGGCCTTGTTTGGGAAGTCCCAAATAATCCAAAAAGCCAAAAAGTTAAAAAGTTAACACTATTCACCAAAAGTCAACAATTACGGCTGCACAACTCCCAATTCAAATTTTCTTCTAAAAATCAATTTTTACAATTTTTTATTACACATTTTTTCATAAAAAGTCAAAAAGTTAACCCAAACATCCATATTTTCAACCTCAATTTTTTTGTCCAAAAAGACAAAAAGTACACTTATTTAGTCTTCCCAAACAAGGCCTTACTAAGGTGCCAAACCACCCTTTAATATCGAAGCATTTTCACTATAATTGTCATTTTATTTTCAATTGTAACTGTTTATTCGCTACACTTTAAGGTGTCATTTGGAATGTGAACTTTTTGATTTTTTAATTAAATTAATTATAAAAAGATAAAATAAATTAAAAAATTAATAAAATAAAATAACATATTTAAACTGTAATTATATTATTTTTTTTATAAAAGTTAAAAAAATTAATCCAAATGAACATTTTAACCAAGGTTAAAATAGTCAAAAAATAACCCAATTTTCCAAATGCAACCTAAATTAAATTTCAAGTTTAATATTTTGTCTATCTTCTATTAATAAAGTTAATATAAATTAAAAATTAAGAGATTAAAGTAAAATTTTGAGAAAACTGTGATAACTAAAATGAAATTTTAGTAAAAGTATAAGGGTGCTAATAAAGGATTGTTTTCAGAAATGGTTAAAAATTGATTTTTTTAGATTTTTTAAAAAAAATGTGTAAAAAATGTGAGAGATAATATGCCTCCGTTTGGAAAGTGGGTTGACTTTTTGACTTTTTTTTGACTATTTTAGCTTGCGCTAAAAAACTTTAGTTTGGGAAGAACTTTTTGACTTTTTGATTTTTTTTGTGAGAGAACAGTGTAATGCTTATGAGTTGGATATGAAATTTTGTTTATTGTGGTTAAAATAGCTTTTTTGTCTTTTGTGATTAAAATAATCCTAAACTTTCTTGTCAAACGGAGCTTAATCCCAAATGAATTAAAAATTAGAAGATGTTTTTTAACTGTCTTTCTAAAATGGCCAAAAATAACAAAAATATCACATACTTCAGATAACAAATTCAGTCAACTCCGTTAACTTTAGATGGATGGAAGAGTAAGATTATAAATCGGTAAAGTATAGAGATTAACTATTATAATTAAAAATAAAAACATAAAATAAAATTTTGATAAAAGTACAGGAATGGGAAGGGATTATTTTAAAGTTATGTAATTTTTTTTTATAATTATAAGTCGATATTTCCGATTAAATTAATAATAGTACATTTTTTATAATTTTTTTTTTACAGTAGTGTCTGCATCTGTGTCTCTGAAAGCCTTGGCCAGTTGGCCTCTTTGGTTTTGGCCTTTTTTGCGTGTTTGTTCTTTCTGGGATATAATAGACAGAGAATGTGATACTGATGATATGTTATTTGAATCATGATATATTATTTGAATCATTGATCTTTGAGATTGTGAGGATATGGTGGAATCATAGGGGTTGAGCAAGGGAGAGACGGCTAAAAACCAACAACATACCCACATGGAATTTGTGGGGATCGGTTACAAAACACATAGAAATCACACCCCAGCATTCCCAGATCTCTAGGTTCTCGGAATTTCAGGCTTAGTGTTTGCTTGTTTCTCGAGAAAATTCTCTCCTTCTTGTTGTCTTTCCCACTCCAAACCCTGCCCATTTGGCTCCAAGCTGTGTATACTTGTGCAAAAACTAATTTTTAGCATATGGGTCTTTGTTTTTGTGGAGTTTTAGCATCTGGGTCTTGGGAGTTTATGAAGTTTTGTGGACTATCTGAAGAGCAGTTTTGAGTCCCAAGACTGAATCTGAAAGCGTTCTGCTTCATGTTATAGTAATGGTGGGTTTTGCTTGATGGGTTTCAACTTTTTGTTGGAGAGTTGTTTGGATGAGGCAATAATGTGTAGGTTGTTAGTTCATGTTAATGGTTTCTGGAATGGTTGGTTTTGGTGGCTTTGATAAGTGGGTACTGTTGTACTGAAGGTAGAATAGAAAATGGAAAGAAGTGGGTTTATGTTGTGGAGAGTGGGATTGCTGGTTTTGACATTGTTGGAAGGTTCTTCTGCAACTCTTTCTCCTTCTGGTATAAACTATGAAGGTCAGCTTCTATTTGGGATGATTTCATTTTTTGTTTTTGTTTTTGTTCATTTTTGTTGTTTCTTAGAATTAAATGCATAAAGAAAGATACTAAGCTATTGCAGTTATTGGAATTACAAGCCAAAAATTTGGCAGATTTTCTAGTTATGGCCTTATTACTTAATTGTCTGTTCCAAATTTGATTTCCGGTGAAGATAAAAGTTCATCCTCTACCCTCTGTGGTTATCTTTCGCTTTTTCTTTGATCTTTTTCATGTTGTATGTGGGAAAAGTATACTTTTAATTTAGAATGGAAAGTTCTTTTTTTGCTCCTGTACTTGGGCTACATCTCCAGCCCCTGCTCAAATTTGAGTAAAAAATTTATTTTATATGAACCCCTCCAACAGACAAACTCTGATTTAAGCATAAGTTTGTAAAAGCTTAAATAATGGCAAAGTGGTAAATTTGAGAACCAAAAAAAGGAAAAGAAAAGAGAGAACATTTGAGTCTCCCTTGATTTGGGTAAAAATCGGAGTAAAACTCAAATTTGGTATAAGCTTGGGTCAAGGAGTGGAGGGGTTTTGAGTATTTCAGTTTGATATAGGTTGGAGTGCAAGATTGGAGATGCCCTTAGTGCCTTCATGGCTCTGCAAGAGCATTGCTTTCATTTATTTTTAGCATTGTTGTAGTTTTTTTTTTACCCTTTTCAAATCCATGTAATCGTGGCTTGGAAACCCATGTTATATAATTATTTTTCTGTTGTTTTGATGCTTGCTTGATATAGAAGAGCAAAATGTGACCCATCTTTTGTTTGGTAAAATCTGATTCAGTGGTGGCTTTGATGGCTATAAAAAATGCTCTCAATGACCGATACAATGTTTTGGAGAACTGGGATATTAATTCAGTAGATCCTTGTTATTGGAGGATGGTTACTTGCTCTGCCGATGGTTATGTCTTGGTTTTGTAAGTTGCTTAATTCCTTAACCATAAAGAGATTGGAAAAATGAACAAAAAACTCATCACATTTTACAGATTTCTTGTTGTGAAACTCCTGTTTAGTGAGCTGTTTATCTTCTTATCAGAGGATTGCCTAGCCAAAGCTTCACTGGGACTCTATCGCCTTCAATTGCAAACCTCAGTAACTTGCAATCTGTGTAAGTTGGAACATTCTTTCTTCCATGCAATGTGATTACATTTGTATGTTTTCACTTTACTTTTCACCACAATATTATTTACAATCCTCGCAAATAATCAAGAAATTTAGTTTTGATCACATACTGTTACTGTTTTAATTGTGTAGGTTGCTACAGAATAATGCTATTTCTGGTCCTATTCCTGCTGCAATTGGGAAGTTGGAGAAGCTTCAGACACTTGATCTCTCTAGCAATAACTTTAATGGTGAAATACCCAGTTCATTGGGAGACCTCAAGAACCTGAATTATTTGTAGGTTTCTGGAACTTTCTTCAACCTTGAGCTGCACCATATATTTCACAATTCAGTACATTTGGATTTTGTCCTTCTTGGAATTGACTCGTTTTTGTTGTGCTTTTTGGAGCAGGTCAGGAAACTAAACAACAATAGCCTTACTGGATCCATTCCAGACACTTTGTCCAAAGTTGAAGGTCTCACACTTGTGTAAGTGTTTGCCCCTCTTCACTTTATTTTGTGTAGAACATTGGAGGAGACCTCAGAAATATTCTTTACCATCTTTTGTGAATATTGCTGGCAGAGACCTTTCTTTCAACAACCTCAGCAGTTCCGTGCCAAAAATTGCTGCACGAACTTTCAAGTGAGCTGTCCCTAAATTGTTCTCATATTGCTCAGTTCTTTACTTATTTTTTTAGTTGATGAAGTTGTCATGCACTTCTCTCTGCTTTCAGGATAATTGGCAACCCATTAATTTGTGGGCCTAATTCAGATAACAACTGTTCTGTGGTCTATCCGGAGCCTGTTTCCTTCCCGCCAGATGGCGTCAAAGGTATCCATCACATAGTAGTATTTAATTTTCTTTTTAAGTTACTTCACTGCTTTTCCATAACTGTTCCATGACATGTTTAATTGATGGAATCTTTACTTTCCCAGATGGGTCAGAATCAGGGACAAAGAGCCACCGTGTGGCTGTCACTTTTGGCATGAGCTTTGGTGCTGCCTTTTTAATTATAGTAATCATTGGATCATTTGTTTGGTGGAGATATAGACACAACCGCAAATTTTCTTTGATGTTAATGGTTAGGTCTTATGTACTTCTATCTTCATTTTATTTCCCAGTTTCTTCATTGACAAGTATAAATTCTTATGGCATTATGATGATTGATTAGACGCATTTGTGCTACAACTTAGTTGCATTAGATTATCATAATTCATGTTGTGTACACTGCATTTGGTTGGCCATTTGTTAGATTTTGCAATGATTTAGAATATCATTTGTAAGTGCCTTTTTGTATGTCTACGTGTTATGCTTGAAAGTTTTTGAGTTTCAGAAATTTTAATAAAGCTTTTCTGTTTAATTCTTAAACAGTTGCTTGGTAAGTAGTTGATGATTTCTGATGTGTGAGGCCCCTCCTTCAGCATTAGATTTTTTTTTTCTTAGCATTTTTATGATTCCATAAGCTTAACATTGTTCTTGTCTTTCATAAAATTTTTGAACCACAGAAGAAATTACCACAGTTATGCAATGAATGTGCAGATTTTTAACGAAAAGATGTGTTAATGATTTTATTTTGTCAATGAATGACGCTTCAGGCAATATTGAACTTATTCTGTATGTGCTATGTGATTAAGGTAAGAAAGAAAAAAGATTGATGCCAAAGCTAGATTAACCCTGATCTAGAAACCATCTGGTTTAGATTTAAGAGTGATCTGGAAAAGAATCCATGAATATATGAGGTTGAGATTGTGTTACCAGGCTTATATGTCAAGATTAAGTCAAGTAATTGATGACATAAGAAAGAGATACATGTGTATATATTTGGGAAATATGTATATGTATTATTGTCCCCTAAAACCTCAAATGATGAATCCACCAATGCAGGTCCTAATCTTGAAAAAAAGGGCACTATGAACAAAGTAAAAGAAATCGAAGAGATCTGAGTGAGTGGAAATAAAAAACTTTTAATGGCTATTCCCTGGGGCTTAAAAATTTTCTTGCTTGTTCTGAGGTCCTGGTGTCCTTTGAAAGCTTTTACCAATATACCAGCACCAGGCAGGTGTCAGACTCTGTATGCTGTTTTACCACTTGTAACTTTGTACATGTGTGTCTGCATGTTTGCATATTTCTCTGCAAAGAAAGATGGGGATTTCTAGAAGAATTTAATTCATATTGTTTTGATTGACTGACAATTTGACATGGTCAACATACAATTTAAGAGAAAAGAAACTGGAAACAAAGAGTGGGTGAGAGTTGGCCAGTAATTATACAATTGTTTGTTTTGTGCAAATGGAATAAGAATAAAATGTAAGTGATTAAAAAATTTAGACAAATACTGTTTTCTGGAGGGGTAATTCATCAGTTAGGTCTCAGTTTTTCCATCTGGCTGTTAACATGAAGTCCTTTTAAAGACTTATTTTTTGGGTAAGAAATGACATTATAGTTGAAACAGTCACATAAATATACTTTTGTCGGTTGTGCTATTTAATGTATTTTATGCAACACCATTTGTTTGATACTGTTGACTGAGTTATTTGTTTTAATTGATGCATATAATGAATGTCACCCTTTTTCCTCTCTAATTAGCCCAATATTCTGAGCTGTTATTCATTACTTGGCAGATCAATACGATCCAGAGGTATGTTTGGGCCATTTGAAAAGGTATACCTTTAAGGAACTCCGGGCTGCAACTGATCATTTCAACTCGAAGAATATATTAGGGAGAGGTGGATTTGGAATTGTGTACAAGGGTTGCTTAAAAAATGGGAATGTGGTAGCAGTCAAAAGGTTGAAGGACTATAATGCTATTGGTGGTGAAATCCAATTTCAAACTGAAGTTGAGATGATAAGTTTGGCAGTCCACCGGAATCTTTTGCGGCTTTGGGGGTTCTGTACGACTGAAAATGAACGACTTCTTGTCTATCCGTACATGCCAAATGGGAGTGTAGCTTCTAGATTAAAAGGTTAGTAAAGTTCAGTTATCGCTGCTTGCTGTCATTTTTATATTCCATCAATTATATTCCTCCATTAATAAGATGTCATGTTAGCAGTAATTCACTTCTTGAATCTTACTTGTGCATTAAAAGTGTGTTGGGTAATAAACTTCAAGGAAATAGACTTCTCTAAAAGCTATTAGGATGCTTTCTAATTGGAAATTTCTAATTATTAAGATCTCAAGCAGTGGTAGCTCAACCATTAGACTACTTTACACGTTGCCTAAGGCCCATCATGAAAATCTTTAAAAGATTCTTATTGCTGAAAGTCACATTTTTTCAAAGGCCTAGTCAAATAAGACCTCATTATGATTTTTAGTTCAAGGTCTCGAAAACCTTGGGCCATTTCTGATAAAATCCTGCAGAGTTCTTGCATCCATCCATACTTAAAAATTTCCTACTTCGCATTTAGTCAATGATATATTTATCATGAGTCATTCTTCTTGTGGAATCAGTTGAGATCCACATTAGGGGAGATTTGGGGATTGACTCAACATTATCTTGCTGGCAATTGTGTCAAGGGGGTTGGGATTGTTAGGAATCCGTAACATCTAACCAAGATCAGCGAGACAAAAAAACAGAGAAGAATCAATGCACAAGAATGTAAATCACATGCACATACAAGAAATAAAGGTTTACATGGTTCACCCCCAAATTAGGGCTACATCCACTAGCACTGCTATGCCGTTGTGATCAGAAAAAGTTACACGAAATAATTATATAGCCGCCCCCTCGCAACTTCATATACATAGAATTAGGGGAACAAGTCACAAGTGCGGAAATACCAAAAATACCCTCTCCAACAAGGTTTTGGGGTCTGGGGCTATACCCTATAAAGCATGCTTAAGATTGTTGCTTCCAGACTTATGGTTTGAGCTCAGTTGCTTTCTTGGAAACACTTTTATTACTTGTAACTTGTTATGTCAACTAGTGTTTCACACCCCTTTACTAAACAACGTTTCTTGGTTCGAGATAAATTTAGCTTCGTTGTAACCACACTGGCCAATTCTGACCGCACATTTATGATGAAGCTTTCTCGAGTTTAGCTGAATAAAGCATAGTTTTGTTTCATTTTTATTTTGAGTTTTCTTACCAGATCATGTCCATGGTAGACCCGTTTTAGACTGGTCAAGGCGAAAGAATATAGCTTTAGGCACAGCAAGGGGGCTACTATATTTGCATGAGCAGTGTGACCCCAAAATCATTCACCGTGATGTTAAAGCAGCCAACATTTTGTTGGATGAAGATTTTGAGGCAGTTGTTGGAGATTTTGGGTTAGCAAAACTCTTGGATCACCACGATTCTCATGTGACCACAGCTGTGCGTGGCACTGTTGGCCACATTGCTCCGGAGTATTTGTCAACCGGCCAGTCATCAGAAAAAACTGATGTATTTGGATTTGGGATCTTGCTCCTTGAGCTAATCACAGGTCAGAAGGCTCTGGACTTTGGACGCGTGGCAAACCAGAAAGGAGTAATGCTTGATTGGGTATTTACTCTCTCTCTCTCTCTCTCTCTCTCTCACACACACACACACACACACACACACACACATTAAGGAATGGGCAAGTTTTATTGGCCTCCATTGTGTAATGAAGAAATGACAATTAGCCTAACAATTTTGACAAATAGCCTAACAATTTTGACAAAATTACATTAATCTCCCTTGTAATAGTGGCAACACACATGCACATTAAGGAATTTGTAAGTTTTGTTGATCTCCCTTGTGTAATGAAGAAATAACAATTAGATCTATAATTTTGACAAAATTACATTAATCTTCCTTACAATAGTGGCAACTTATTGGTGTTATTATTATATTACCCTTAGATATTTTGTATTTAAATATGTATTGATGTCAAATGACACTATTACTCTTCCTCTTACCCAATAAATTTGCCTAATTATCCTCATTCTCCAAACGGCTTAATATAAGTATTTTGATGCAAGTGATGTTTGAACATAAATATAATGAAGGGTGAAATAAACATTTTAGTCTAAAAAATGATGGCACCATCATTTTCATCCGCTATCCATTTGACTTAATGGATTATTAACAGTAGGGTTCAAAGAGTTACGAATGATATTTGAAAAGTGCATAGTGTAATTATGCCAAAATTGTGGCACTAGCTATAATTTTATCATTACTAGGGGGAAGTAGTGTAATTTACCCATATGGAATTCATTTGGTGAAACGCAAATAAAAGGTGTAAAGGATAAATCGAAACGAGTCTACTCTTGAATTTTTTGATAAAATTTTCTTTTCCTTGAATTATTTGTGACATGTTACTGTAACTTTTATGCAGGTAAGAAAGCTCCATCAGGAGGGAAAACTGAACCTATTGGTGGACAAAGATTTAAAGGGCAATTTTGACAGGGTGGAGTTAGAAGAAATGGTTCAAGTTGCCCTTATATGCACTCAATTCAATCCTTCTCACCGCCCCAAAATGTCCGAAGTACTAAGGATGTTGGAAGGTGATGGCTTGGCGGAGAAATGGGAGGCCTCACAGAATGTTGAGACACCAAGGTATCTCCGGTCATTTGAAAATCCGCCTCAAAGATATTCGGATTTCATAGAAGAATCTTCTCTTGTGGTTGAAGCAATGGAACTTTCTGGCCCACGGTGACAAAAACCCATTTCTCTCTCCTCTCTATACAGTTCCTTTTTCATGTCATTTAGAGTTGCCAAGCTTTGAAGTGAAAAATTAGTTGTTTGGTGTTGATAGTTGTTGAATGAGCGTGTATTCAATCTGTTAAAAAGGAAAAGCAAATGTATAAGCATTTGGTTGTTTGTTGGAAATCTTGGTTGAGTGACGGTGTCTTTTGTCAAAAATTTTGGAATCAAGATGGGAATTTGTATATAATTACGATTGCAGTTGTCTTTGTTTGAAAAAAGAAAAAAGGAAAAAAAAAAGAAAGTAAAATCTTGATTGGCAAAGAAATATAAAACATTCTGTGGTTGTTTAATTCTGAGCCATTTAAATTTGTCAAAAAAGTGACTAATATATTAGTTGTAACAGTAATATCATGTGAATAAAAATTATATGTATGAGGAGTGAGTTTTATATATTAGTTATAACGGTAATATCATATAAATGAAAATTATATGTATGATGATTTAAATGTTGTAGTCTATTTATTTGCAAATTTGATGGTCAAAATTTAATTGGTTTGTTTAATTTTTAGTGAGTAATAATATTTATGCTTAATTTTTGACCTCTTATATTTGAGACAAAAAAATAAAAAATAAAAAAAAAATTTAGTGTGAAAACTTTAAAGAGAAATATAAATACTATTAATTTGTCTAGGAGCATTGAATTTCTTTTCTTTTACGAAATAGAAATAAAAATAAAATATAAGATGGCTCAGCAGGAAGGAGTCATGGACCAGATGAGTCTCTAACTAAAGTGGGCAACTAGGGTGTTCGCGGATTGGTTTACGGTTTAGTTTTGATCCGTTTGTATTTATGTTATTTGGAAAAAAGTTAACCCATAACTGCCCGCAGTGCAGTTTATGGTTTGTGCAAATAGGATTTGCGGATGTGTGGGTGGTTTGCGGTTTACACTTTTTTTAAAAAAAATTAATTTTTGAGTTTTTTTCCCATCGGATTTAGGCATCAGATTCATTTTATATATTTGTGATCATTTGACAGCAATTTTTTGATGAGTTTACAAATAAAAATTGAATATCAATGCATTAAATAAAAGTATCCAAAACAAAGAGACCCTACACTAACATTTTTTCTATGAAAAAAATGTATATCAATGTATTAAAGATTGTACTCAATTAAAATTGTCAGTTCAGTAATCAATAATCAAACTAGAAGCTCCATTGACTAGCAGAAGGAAAATTTTATTAGAAAAAAGTGGATGAGTCACCAATAAAAATAATATAAGAAACCAAGTTTAGAACTTGATAATTTTATGGTATTAAGAAAGTTGAGAAATACTTAAAAATAAGGATCCTAGTGTCATAGAGAATATAATGGTGTTCCTGTTAAAGTTACAAAGTTGGTATATAAAAAAAAAATAATAATAATAATAATACTAATTAAAGTACAGGCGGTTTTTGTGGATTGCGGGTTTAGCTCGCAGCTCGTAAATTTGTCATGTTTCAAATCGCATCTACCTACATTATGTTTATAAAACCATTCGTTTATATGCGAGTTGGACGGATTGAGCGGTTTGAGCGATTGGAATAAACCATTACCTATCCCTATGGACAACGATGCTAGAATCATGATAGCTTGGCTGAGCATATAGCCTTTCATTTCAATTTGGTATAAACATATCTTGGAGCGATTGATAATAATTGTGCAATGAGATGAAGTTGAGAAGCTGATTGGAGAACTCATGCAAGGACAAAAGGGGAAGAAAATGAAGAAGAATAAAGCTATGGAGTGGAAGAAATTAGCAGAAAAGGCTACTGGACTAGATGGGTCATCCACTTTGAATTTGGATAAACTAGTGAATGTATTACTATAAAAAAATCTATTTGGTTTAGTTTTGAAATTGTGATTCTAATAATAAAAAAATTAAAGCTCTTTTTAAAATTCATAATTAAACACACAATTCAAAAATTATTTTCAAATTCATAACTAAATACACAACTTAAAACTTAATTCAAAAATTCTTTTCAAAACTCATAATCAAATTCTTTTCAAAATTCTATCTTAAAAAAATTCAAAATTGTGTAATAAATTCAAAACTTTATGTTAAAAAAATATCAAGATTTTTTAGATAGGGTTGATTTGGTATTTGGAATGAGGATTGCGATTGGGTTTGGAAAATAATTTTGTGTAATAAGTTTCATTTTGTCTAATGATTTCGTTTAGAATGTGTGGTTGAAGTAATAAACATTTATTCTTTTTTGCTTGGGAAATTTAGTTAAAACTTTTTTATTGGATTTTTATTTGGTGAAAATGACAATTTAATCTATTTTGCTTCATTAACCTTCTAAGGAGAAAGTGCATAATTGAGGAAGGACAACGTAAATAATATATATATATATATTTTTTTGATAATATTTTCAAAGTAACATGTTACTTGTATCTTGAGCGGCCGCTCTTAAGCGAGTAAGCTTGGGCAGGCTTCCCCAAAATTTTCGCCCAAAAATAGGGCCCTAAAATTAAAAAAATTGTTATAGGCCCAATTTTTTTTTTTTTTTTTTTTGGTTTTAAGATCAATTTAAAGGGCCCCAAATATTTTATTAGGCCCATGTATAATTTAGCCCATACTTATTTATAAATATGTTTGGCCCATATTTATTAAAATGAAAATATATATAAAAAAAAAAAAAAAAAAACTGAAAATATGTTTGGGCTCAACCCAAAGAGTGCAAACAACTTTGGAGGCTTTAAGGGGCCCCAAAATAAAAATGTATTTAAAGGGGCCCAACCCAACCCAACCCAACCCAAACCATACATACAAATGTGATATACAATAGCATAGCAGTGAATCAGTGATGAAAAACGAAGTGCTTGTGCTTCGGTTTTCCTTCTCTGTTTAGCGAAATGAAGTGATTCACTCTCCCTCTTGAAGGCAAGCAGACGAAATGATAGCATAGTATGACAGACGCACTCTCCCTCTTTCACACACTCCTCCTCCGGCTATTCACTCTCTGTCACACACTCTCTCACTCTCATGTAAGTCCTCTCTCTCACTATTAGATTTTATTAAATAAAGTTGCCCTAATTTTTTTTTTATATATTCTTTTTTCTATCAATTAGTAGAATAATAAATTTGCCATAAATTTTTTATTACCTATCCATTAGATTTTAGTGGAATAAATAATTTAGCCCTAATTTTTTTTACCTAGGTATTTATCTGTTTTAATTGAATAATTTGTTTGCCCTAATTTTGTTTCATTAAATTATTTTTTTATAATTTATTTGCTATCAGATCAGTGGATTGTGATTTGTGGATTGGAGTGTTTGTGATTTGTGGATTGATTTGAAGTGTTTGTGATTTGTGGATTGAAGTGTTTGTGATTATAGCCATGTTTCCTAGGAAGTATAGTTCTGGAAATGAAAAGAGAAAGAAGATGATGAAAGTAGAACAATTAATTCAATCTCAATCGGGAGCACTTGATAAATATTTTGGTACCAAGAAACAAGTAGATATTTTGGGTTCAAATGACAATGATGATGAAGATTTGGTAATTGAAGAGCCTACTCATTGTGTGAGTAATAATGAGAATGATGATTTGGTGATTGAACAACCTAGTGAACATGAGAATGAGAATGATAATAAGAATGAGAATGAGAATGAAGATTTGGGGAATGTAGAATCTAATGAAAGTGAAGATGTCAATGTTGAATGTGGACCTCTAAACATTTATGACCCTAGTAATTGGGACAAGATTGATCAAAATTTAAGGGATTTACTAGTTGAAAGAGGTCCCATAAGAGGTAATGGTGTGAATTTTCCCTTAGATGACAAAGATAGGCATTTTTCTTCTACATTTTACATGCGACAGTTACGAAATGGAGAGAAGCAGGATAGGAAGTGGCTAGTATATTCAGATGCTTGCATAAAGTGTTTTGCTTTTGTTGCAAGTTGTTTAAGCAAGATGGGAACAATGTTCTTTTGGCTACTGATGGATTGAAAGATTGGAAGAATATGGGCAACAGGCTTAGAAGTCATGAAACTAGTAATGAGCACTTTATTTGCATGAGGAAATGGGTTGAGTTGGAAAGTAGATTGAAAAAGAATGAAACAATTGATAGAAGTGTTCAAGAACAAATCAACAAAGAGATGGAACACGGGAGACAAGTGTTACTAAGGATAATTTCTATTGTGATCACTCTTGCTAAAAATAATTTAGCTTTTCATGGAGATAATGAGAAAATTTATCAAGAAAGAAATGGAATCTTTTTAAGCTTAATTGAAATGCTTGCTAAATTTGATCCAGTAATGCAAGAGCACATTCAACGTATTCAAAGGAGTGAAATTCATTACCATTATCTTGGCCACAAAATCCAAAATGAATTGATACAGATGTTAGTGAGTGAGATCAAGAGTACGATTGTGGCAAGAATCAAAGAAGCGAAATATTTTTCAATTATTCTTGATTGTACTCCAGATGTTAGTCATGAAGAACAAATGTCTCTTGTGATAAGATGTGTAGATGTTTCAACTAGTCGAAAGATAGAAGAATTCTTTTAGAATTTTTGAAAATGGATGATACATCGGGGTTGGGACTTTTAATGTACTTAAAGAGGCATTGCACACACTTGATATTGGTGATATAAGAGGGCAAGGATATGATAATGGCTCTAATATGAAAGGAGACACAAGGTGTACAAAAAGAGTACTTGAAATAAATCCAAGAGCATTCTACACGCCATGTGGGTGTCATAGTCTTAATCTTGCCCTTTGTGATATGGCTACCTCTTGTTCCAAAGCTATCTATTTCTTTAGAGTGGTACAACGCATATATGTGTTGTTTTCATCTTCTACAAAGAGGTGGAAAATTTTCAAAGACAATGTGGAAGGTCTCACACTTAAGCCATTATCACAAACTCGTTGGGGAAGTCGCATTGAAACTGTTAAAGCTATACGGTACCAAGCTCCACAAATTAGAGATGCTTTAATTAGGTTGGAAAAGAAGCTGATGATCCCAATACAAAGTGTGAAGCTGAATCCTTAGTTACATCTGAAATTGAGAACTTTGAGTTTTTGCTTGGCATGATTATTTGGCACAATCTGTTGTTTGCTGTTAATTCTATTAGCAAGACATTTCAAGCTGAAGACATGCATATTGATGTTGCTATACATCAATTAAAAGGACTCATTACATTTCTTGAGAAGTATAGAGAAATTGGATTTTTGGAGGCCATGATTAAAGCTAAAGAAGTTGCAATTGAAATGGAGATTGAGCCTACATTTCGTGAAAGGCGAGTCATTCGTAGAAAGAAACATTTTGATGAGAATGTTAGTGAAGAGGTTGCATAATCAGCTGAAGAATACTTTAGAGTTAATTATTTCATATATATAATAGATCAAGCTCTTTCTTCACTTAAGAGTAGATTTGAACAATTTCAAATATATGATGAAACTTTTGGATTTTTGTTTGATTTGAAGAAGTTAAATTCTACCAATGATGAGTGCTTGAAGACTTATTGTGCTAATCTTAAAGACTTTTTGAAACATGATGGGCTTATGGATATTGATGGGAGAGATTTATTTTCTGAGTTGAAAGTCTTCAAAGAAATTTTGCCAAAAGAAATCAGTAGGCCAATTGAGGTGATGAATTATTTGAAATTGATGGATGGTTGTTTTCCAAATGCCTGGATTGCGTATAGAATATTATTGACTATTCCAGTTACCGTTGCCTCTGGAGAAAGAAGTTTTTCAAAGTTAAAATTGATCAAATCCTACCTTCGATCAACAATGTCACAAGAAAGATTGAATGGATTAGCTTTATTGTCTATTGAAAAGGATTTAGTAGATAAATTAGATTATACAAACTTAATTAGTGATTTTGCAGCTAAAAATGCAAGAAGAGTAGTATTTAAGTGATCGTTGGGTTAATTGTAAGCTGGATATTTCTAAACTATAAAGCAACAAAACCAATTTTTAATGTTTTTGAGTCATTGTACTGATTTCTTCCTATCTTAATATATGAAAGTAAATTTTAGTTTATAATTTTAATGATTATATGTTCAAGTATACTTAAATAAAAAATTTGTGGATACTTATCATTTTATGCATAAATTTTTTATTAAAAAAAAAAATATTAGAGGGGCCCTATTTTCGCAGCGCGCCTTAGGCCCCACAAATCTCAGGGCCGGCCCTGCTTGTATGGGGAGTAAATATTCCGCAGAGCCCGTACTCCTTTCTACCAAGTTCCTTGTCTGTCCAATCGACCTGCGAACACAACAATGGTGAGCTACCCGGCGGTGTGTGGCCGGAAAACCTCTCCGACGGTCAAGTTAGCACACACTCAGAGATAGAGAGAAAGAGAGGAGAGACTTGAGTGTATAGGTTTATCTCACCAAATTATGTTCAATCCTTAGCATGGGGGGCGCAGTCATGCTTTTATACTTTCTATCACAAATCTACTTCCATTAGTCTCTCGACACGTGGTGCTGCTTTCCCATCCGTCAGCACAAATCCAGCAATCACCTCCCAACTAAACTGTCAGACAACGTTAGCGGGAACTCGGCAGCCCGGCGGAATTACCTCAGCATTCCACGACCGCACCGCGCAACATGCATGAATGCTTCTCTCGCCGAGCTCCATACAGCCGAGTTCGGTAGCATTCCGGCATAACCGAGCTAATCGTGCTCCCACAAAACTTGGGTAGCAGAAGCTTATCTCGGCAAAGGTAGACTTCGGGGACGGGCCTCGACCGAGCAAGTCCAAATCTGGGGAAGCTCGGTCCAAACATGAGACCTGGTCCTCAGGCCTAGGCCACGACCGAGCGAGATCAGCTCCGAGTAAGCCCAAGTTAGCTCGGCCCAAACTTGCTCGGCCCCATCCTATCCGACTTCTTCCACGGCCCAAAGCCAGACTATAAATCTCTCTCTCATTACTATTTAATCAATTTCGACGGTAATAATTTTTTAAAAAAAGAATTTCATAGTCAATATGAATCTTATTTGATAAATCTTGATGAGAAGATTCTAAAAATATTAATTTTATTAAAAACCGTCATCTACATCAAAAGTTAAATTATTTTAAAGTTTAATATTTTGGTAATAATGGTATGTACTGAACTTTTCAAGAAATTTTTTTTATACTTATCCTTAATGTATTAAAATTTTATTACGAGAAAATTTTGTCCAAATCCTTTTTTGCTTTTGATAGATGCAAGGACTTAAGAAGTTTCTCATATGCTAATTCAAGATCGTAAATCTCCATATGCAAGGACTTAACAAGTTTCTCATATGCTAATTCACCTTGAGATGTAATAGCTGTAATTGAAATTGGAATGCAATTGATGATTAAAAAAAACACACACACACACGCGTTATAGACAACAAGAAATCAGAAACTAGATTAGTTGGGAAAAAAATAATAATAATAATACAAAAACCATAAAGCTGGTGGTGTAGTTGCAGAGAAATTAAAGTAGTATTTTATTAATTAGAATGGGTAAAATGAAATAAAATGATAACATTAAAAAAAGAAAAATGAAAAACCTAGTGCACAGAAATAGTGCACAGACAACAAAACACAAACCCTGTCTTGTTATCTGTTCTGCATCATTTTTGAATTTATAACAAAGCGAGACGCAACCCTCTCATATAGAGAGCTATTTGAGAATTTGACTTTTTCATTTTTTTTGGTTTGTAAAAAAAGTTAAAAATTAGTTCTTTTGTATTTTTTTTATTTGGGATGGTGGTTTTTAGTTGCTAGCGAAATTATAATTCTATCTCTTGTGAGTCAAAATGTGCAACATGAATCAGTTGTAAATATTTCAAATTATTGGGGGTAGTTTGATCATTTTATTGTGATTTTACATCATAAATAAATATTAATAAAAAAAGTCAAAAGTAACTTTTTACTAACTTCCCAAATTATTTGTTTAAAAAAACTAAAAGCTTTGTTAAAAGTTAAAAAATCACTTTTTACCATCTTTCCAAAACAACCCAAAGATAAACAAATTTTTTCTCTAGTGAGCGTCTAAAAATGATCACACTTTAGAATTGAAATGCTGTATATATTTTTTTGGATTTTTAATTTCACCCAGCATTATAGTTAGCTTGACTTTTTCGAGTTGTTCAATGAATAGCATTATAAAATTTTCTACAAAAGGTCTGTGTCGTGGTGACTAATGTTTTTCCTTCAATTTGATCGCCTCTCATTCAACTCCCTACCATACGACAACGAGAGAGAGAGAGAGAGAGAGAGAGACATGACAAGCGGTGCCGGCAACTGAAGATGACTCTCACCCCTCTTTATTCATGTCAAAAACAAATACTAATTAACCTCTTTTTTTTTTTTTTTTTTTTTTTTGAAACTGAGGTGTCCGGCTTCTACCGCTGGGCTGCATCCACCGACTAATCCTTAGGAGGAGCAATCACAGCATCCCACCGCCGCGGCTCCTCACTTAAATCCCAAAGTGTCCCAGAGGGGAATCGAACCCGTGACCATGCGCCTAATCCACACAATCACGTCTTCGCCCTTACCACTGGGCCACCAAGGGGGTGGGTAAATACTAATTAACCTTATTCATGTGATAATGGAGTTTTGTCTCATGAAATTTAAGGAGTAATAGTATTATGTGCACAAATTATTATATGAATTAGTGTATTAATATGGGGTGTTTTGAAAAGATGATTAAAAGTTATTTTTTTTTAATTTTTTTGTGAAAAATAAAAATAAGTTAAAAGTTGATAAGTGACTTTTAATCTATTATAGTACTGTTGCTTTAAAATTATAAATTTCAGCCATTAAACAAATTATAAAAATTTTAAAATTTTAAAATTATATCAAATTATCCATTTATACTAACTAATATATTCATCAATAGGTATAACTTTACTCTTTAGAATTGGTGGATCTAATTGCCCACCATAACATGTACATCAATCAATCTTTTATTAAATTATTATTATAAATATATGGATTAATATTTTATTTATTTTTTAATGGCGTGATTGATCGATTTGTTTAATTTTGTTTGTTTTTGTGTGTGGTGCGCCTTTTTTGGGTGTCATTTTGTATCCTTTTGAAAAAAAAAACAAAAAAAAGTGATGACTTCCAAGTATTTTCTATATTTTTTATTTTGAGCTCCGATTGAGAGTTTGAATTTGTGAGTCCCGAATGTCCCTAATTCAAAAAACAATCCCGTTTTTGTATTTTTTTTTTTTTCCTTCAGCAGAAGATGGAAGAAGAACGAGGAGGAGGAGAAGAGGAGGAGGGGGAGGAGGGACTGAAGGGGAGGAGAAGGAGGAGGAGGAGGGGGGACTGGAGGGGGCCTAAAAAATGGGGCTGGAGGCGGAGGCGGGGGGCGGAGGGGAGGCGGGGGGGACGAGCCGACGGCGGGTGAAGCGACGAGCAGCGACATCGGCGATGATCGGTGACTGAAGGCGACGATCGGCGACGATCTCCCTCTCCTCTCTCTCTCTCTCTCTCTTTTTCTGTCTCTCTCTCTTTGGGCATTCGAGGCTCAAATTTTTCGAGTCACAAATCTTTTCTGTTTTATTTTTCAAAATATTCCAACAGTTTTCAATTAAGAAGGGTAAATACAGATATAGATGCGGACACGAATATGAATACAAGCATATGAATACAAGCATGAGATATGGTGATTTCAAAAAAATAGAGATACAGATATGACAATAAAATATATTTTCATATAATTTTATTTGCTATCTAGATTAATATAATGTCCATAAATAATCAATATTAATAAAAACTAATTCTAATTCTATTTGAGAGGGAGATTAATGATCAGTCTTTGGTAGGATAGATTTGGGCAGACGAGTTTTGCTGAACGATTTGGTAGGGATCTTGTTTGGGCCAAGGATGTGTGGCCCCGTTTGGAAAGAAGTTGCTCGGTTAAAAGCGCTTGGTTGGGCCATTCGTGCGATCAAGGCCGGTCAAGTTAAGTGGTCAGCCGAGGTACCCATTTACTCGGCAGGAATGCCGACCACAGTCAAGCACGATATGTCCTGGGCTCGGCTTTGCCGAGATATTGCCTAGCCCGGTCCTCGTTGAGCTTAGCTAGTGGAGTGCTTGGACATAAAGCCGCAACCGCAGTGGTTAGCGGACAAGATTGTGCGGCTCATTTGTCGAGCTCCCGATGAAACGGAGCGATTGAGATTAGGTGATGCTTAGCGAGATTTGTCGCGGATGAGATAAGCGAACGTTGTTGGCTTTTGGCTTTTCAAAGGGTAAATTTGTAAATCGGCGTGCGGCAAGGATCAATCAGTCCTTACAGAAATTATAATTGCCAATCAATTATCAGGCGACTATGTTTTAGTTCTTTCAGCCTCAATGAAGAGGACTTTTACTGGTGGCTTGACTTTTAGGAGAAATTAAGAGAAATGACAAGTAATATTGAGAGCAATTGAAGTATTTCATTAACATAAACACTTACAATTGTCCAAACTCAGCCTTGAGGAAGTTTACAGCAACGGTTTACTTGAATCTACTTGAAAACTACTCCTATGAATTGAAGTCTGGTCACGGTATTTAAAGAACAAGTATTTAAAGTCTGAAAGGTAAAAGCGGAAAGGAAAAATCTGATAAAAGCTGGTTTATATGATCCGAGTCCGGGGTCTTTTAGGAACTTCCTATTTATACTTGTTAGGGATGACCTTGAGCACTTGAACCGTCACCGCTTCCTCCATGATCGTGATCATGTTACCTTAGAAATAGTCCCACTATGCCATCACTTGCGTTGGACTTCCCTCGCATTCAATTTGAATAAAGATAACCGTTGAAGCCACGTCACCTTGTATCTCATTCACGATCTAGTGCTACTCGGACCATTTGAGAACCAATACTTATTGCCACGTGTACGATTGAGATTTAAGATTAAAATCATCTTCCAATAATACCCTCATCACCGCGTGTCGAATTGTAATTGGCTTTTACAAAATATGTAGCCAACATTACTCGCACTAATATACCCAATACTTGGAAATATTAGTGAATCAAAAACTTTTCCTCGCTTTTTTGGGCGTGCAGAACCTATGTTCAGGGAACACAACCGTCACCTATTTTGGTGATCATTTGCATTACCCCTTAACTTTGTTGGACGTTCCAATTCCTACAGCATTCGAACGGATCATGACTCAATCACCTTCTCACTCTAACGATCGAGCATACGAAGAGCCATTGAGTAATGCTATTTCCTCGAAAGAATCTCCACACATTTATTAGCTACCTTTACCCCTTTCTATATCCAGTCATGGAAGCTTTCGCATTATCAACCTTTGGACTACGAACACATTGCCCTCAATCCTTCGGTCTCTGAACTTGTTGATCTGAGGAAGTTCTTCCTCTAAATTCTCCTCACACTTTGAACAAACAACTTTCAAGCCTTTGCTTCAACAAATTGCAAACATGGAATTAGGAAATTCTTCTTCACAACCTTGGGATGAAGCTTCATCTTCTGGGGTGACGGTGTGCGCTCGAGAGTCACAGGATTTGAAGAACGGATCAATCATCATTTTATTGAATTCTTGACCCTTTGGATTTTCCTTAGGCCTTCGAAGCTCGGTGGTTTATCCTTACGTGCCCATCGACTTTCGGCAGTTTAGAAGAGAATTTGCTTGTAGCTTGGTATACATCCTCCATGCCCACAGGAGCAATGCACCTGCCGGTGTTTGGAAGAAACACAAGGATATACCCTTCATTCTTAGCCAAAAAGCACGATTTGTTCTTCTCGGCTTAACTATATTAATGCCTTTGTTCCTCCCATTCTGTGTCGTCTCCCTCAATCAGGCGACCACTTTTTCTTCCCGTCTTGAAATGGAAGCATCCACACCTTCTTCACCCTTCGAAATAGAAGCATCCACCTCTTCCTTTCCTTTTAAAGCAGAACCATCTACTCCTTCTCCTCCTCCCACTCTTTCTTGGATAGAAGTTAAAGCTTGCTCTCCCAATGGACAAAACCTTCCCCTTACAAACCTCCATCATCTCCAACTCCATCCGAGCGGAAAGAAGCTCAACTTCGCTGACTTTTCTCACCTACCCTTTAATGTTCTTGAGGATGTCATTCCTCTTAAGAACTTCCAATGGGCTGTGATATTACGACCAGGGGCCATATCCTTAATCCTATCGCCCAGCGAGAACTTCACTGTTCTGGATCAACTTCGATACTCCTCCATTGGCATCGAAATTCCAAAGTCACCACTCGGTCTTTGGATCAACTTTCATCTCTTGAATTCATGCTCAATGAGCGAAAACTTCATTGAAGACTTTGAAGACTTCAAGAATAAGGATTCTGCGTATTGGGATGATTTAGTTATAGATGAGTTGGAACAAAAATCGAGGGAGGAGGCTTTTGAAGCAAAGGCTGAGAGCTGTATTATGAAGTGAGAGCACATCAACTCATGCTGCCAACTTTGGAAGAGATGGAAGACATAATAAAGAAAAGAACAAATATTCATTGATCATTGTTGGACGAAATTTCATGATCTTGTAATTTATTCTATTCCTTATTTCTACGACCTTGAATTTGTACCAAAATAAGATTATTTAATGTAATTGTCTTGGCTCTAATGAAAAGCAAAGTCTTCTGTACTTGACATTGTTTGACTCTGTTTCTTCTTACTTTAAAAGCCAACTTACAACCTTAAATTAAATAATCTCATCCTTCGAATTCGGACTTACTTGTCTTTAATGAAACACTAAAAGAAACCAATATGTCTTTTTCCAACTTATGGAGTAAAAATTGACAATTTTGGTCAATATCATCTAAAAATAGTGTTTCGAAATTAACAACTTTACTTTTCAAAACTAATTATAACCAATGCATGGTCATAGCTATTATAGTCAATCAATTTTAAATTGACCACTTCTTGTTTTAAAAAGTAGCTGATGCTGTCCTAATTCAATGGACAATCTCCCCTTGTAAAAACCAATGTTTGGTTTCTAAGCTTTGCTTTAAAGATCATTACTTTCAATAATGTTCATCAAATAGGTCTTTAAACCTTTTGAAGTAGACCAATACTCAAGCATCTTAGCTTCTCGAATCATGTAGCATACTTCGAAGCCAGATTCTATATTTCGAAGCCGTCTTTATTTGATTTCGTAGAGCCAAAATTGGCTTCGAAGCCAAATATCTCTCTTCGAAGCTAACGTTAACATTCGGAATGTGTTCTTCCCTCCAAAACTATCAATATTGGAAGAAACTCCTCATATTCGTACTTTTCGCACATAAGGATTCACGCAATATATTTTTCAGACACAAAACCCTTTTAAAACCCCTTTGCTTTGTACTCTGAAATCACTTACTCTTTTGAGACACACAAACCCTACCAATCTCTGGTTAAACCCCTCTTCCTTATTACTCGCCATCAATGGATCCTTCCTCACTAAAAGTGCTTTACGCGATCGTGTCGATCCTACCATGGCTTTGAGCGATGTATTAACGAAGAAATCACCAAACTTTCATCCGGTGAGCCAAGCCACATAGATGGCCGTCTTTTAAATGCCTCGTCATAGCAACAAGCGAGAATACGTCCTTGGCCCTATTTTTAGGGAAGCTCTGCTCAACTTGCGGCCCTATATCCTCGCTTGGAGGACCATTTCCTTCTTCTGAAGAAGGGCTTGATTACAGCCCCGGAGAGTGAATCGTCCTCACCGTTCTTTGGCGACAATAAGGACCGAATGGGAAGAATGGTATGACGAGTTGTTCTGCGAGAAGATGACCTTGAACTCTGTATTCTCGATGCCGCCGTCTTTCGGGTTCATTATTCACGAAGACCCTTTCTTGATACTGCCTTATGTTTACGGAATATGTCTTTTAATTTCTTCCAATTTGATGCGGCATGATGGCCCCCACCGTTCTTGATATTTGCCATCTCTTAGGGCTTTCCCCCCATGGTTCTCCATTTACTCCCAACTACCCAGACCTTCCCAATAAATTTTTTCCTCCTTCTTTAAACTCCTTTTATAGTTACTTTGTTAAGTGTGAGAATAAAGGAAGGTCTGTGAGGACAGAGAGTTTTTCTTTTATTTTGTATTGGTTATGCAAATTCCTCTTTTGCACCTCATCTCAGAGGATTATGCCTGAGTTTGTTCCACTTGCGAAGGCGCTTGTCTTGAAAAAACAAATAGCTCTTGCTCCTTATCTTTTAGGTCATGTCTACAGAGTCTGTTCCCAATTTTGTGAGAAACCTCTTGATGCTAACCAAGGAGGTCCCTTCTGGGTACTTCAACTTTGGCTCCTCGCTTATTTCACTGACTTACACCCCAAATGTCTGAAATTTCTTGTTCAGGATCCTATTACTTATGGGGAAAAGTATGCTAGGATTGCCCTTTATCCTGCTTCCTTTGCTTACTATTTCACTTTCTTTTATCAACTCCCCATTTCTCCATCTGCCTCTTTCTTCTATCCTTTTGAAGCCAATAAAGGACCAACTTGGCTGCAGGCTTTCCTGGCTGATAAAGAATGCTCCACTTCTCCTCACAAAGACATGTGGGCTTCTATATTACTACCAAGGGAATTGTTCATTGGTAGTCTACACCCTCGAGCCTACAAATGCATATCTGAAGTGTACTGCCCTTCTCAATTTGCCAGACAATTTGGACTCACTCAAGGAATACCAGTTCCTCTTTGCAGTCTCTCGAATGTCCATCTTACTGCCAGAGACTTGAGAATATCCAAATCCAGACTAGAGACGGCAATTCTCAAGCTACTGAAAGAGTCGAATGAGTTCCAATTTGTCCCCTTTCTTCCATATGGCTCAGTCTTGAAAAGATTCCAGAACTGGTGGACAGTCAATATGGAAGTACGCCTATCTGCACATCCCATGACTTACTGGTAGGATTGGGAGTACCTTCGAAGGCTAAGTCAGCAACATCTAAGGACATTCCCCCTCTTCATGAGACTGCCGCACCTTCATCCCCTCCAGCTAGAGTTACTAGAGCTGCTTCGAAGAAGGGTAAATGTTTTTGTACTTCTCCTTTTCCCTTCTTTTGAATTTTTAGTTCCTTCCCTTTACACGTTTGTTCCTCGGTACAGGACCCCCACACGAGGAATCTCCCAAAAGAATTGAAACTTTAGCTGTTCTCAAAAAGAAACAACAACAAAAACAAAAAAGGAAACTAATCCTCCCTCAGGAATCAGATCCTTGAGAGAAGAAGAGGTTGAGCAAGAACGAAGTGTCTTTAGAGAGCAAAGAAACAAAAAGTAATTGCCTCCTTCACGATGCTTCCCTTTACGATACAATTAAGCATCCTTCTTCGAGACACCAGTAGTAATGGAGAAAGCATTTACCTCTGAAAAATCTGAAACCCGAATTGAAGGGGGGGAGATTGAAAAAGAGCCAGTAATACCACTGCCAAGGAGGAAGAGAAAGAAGATGACTGTTTCTGCTGCTGACTTGGTGGAAGATCCGATTCATGAAACCACTGCCAAGGCAGTAGGACAGGAACATTCAAAGCAATAATCGTTTTGAGAGGGTTGAGAAGAGGCGGCAACAACAAATTTTAAGAGAAGAAGCGGCTGCTGTTGATGCTTTGCAAAGGGAAACAGCGAGAAAGCAACAAAATGCCGCACATTATTCCCTCCGCCGCTCTCTTATCAGTGCCAGTGTTTCTGAAACAAGTAATTTCTTTCACACTTCCACTGTTTTTTCCTTTTTAAACTGAATTCTAACCATCTTTTATATTCCTTCCTCTTACAAAGACTCTTGCATTCATCTTTCGGCTAGACCTCCTCTGTCTTGATTGAAGTTGACCTTAGCGTGGGCAAACCATCCAAACCATGCTCTCACTCTTCAAGCCTATATTTGGCACATTTTCTCTGAGTCCAAACATCCCTGCATCTCTTTTCCTTGGCTTAGAGCCATTTCTTCCTTTTTTAACTTTTGATTTTCCTCAGTCCACTTCTTCTTCGAGCCTTGCCCTTCTTCCTTCCTTCACGGAGATTTCAGCTGCTCCTCCATCTCTGATGGCAATTAACTCTTCTATAGAGAGTGCTGGTGCTGGTAGTTCCTCAATTCATGGTTCACCACCTATGCCTATCTCCAGCCCCTCTTCGCTTGATTCATTGGTGGCTAAGACTATAGAAGCTGCCAAAGACACTCCATCCATTTCTCCCATCCCCATGCAGCCCTCTGTGTCTTTCACCACAGTATTTTCTATGCCCTTCATGTCTAGGGATGAAGTAGACATCTTCGAAGGAAGACTGGCTAGTCTTTTCGACATATCTTCTACTTCTCCAACCTTTAGTGCTGAAGCTGAGCCATTAGTCTTGGCCAACTCCTTATTGGAGATTTTTGAGAAATCTTCCTCCAGCAACCAACCTTCTGTGCCTTCAATAGACATAGACACATGTCTAGAACTGCTAAATTCTTTTTCGAGGATTCCCTTTGAAGCTCTACAAAGGCCTACTATCAGAAATGGGTTCCTTCAGTGTTGTAATATGGCTGAGCAATCTGGCTTGAATGTCTCAAGTCATCTATCTCAAGCGGCTGACCACCATCGATTTTTACCTCAACATTTGTCAAAATTTGCTAAGGTTGCGGATGAAAGCTGACGAGGATCGAGTTTTGTTTCTCAAGTGCATACCAAGGTATCGAACTCAAGGAACAACATTCCTCGATTCCAAGTTTCGACTCAAGCTGTTAGAAGAAGGCCCAATTGGAGGAGGAATTAGGCGCAATAAACCGAGCCTTGGGTCGAATCGACACCAAATTGCGATTACTAACCAAGAGTTGGTGATCGTAAAAAGGACATGGCTCTGACTATAGAACTATTCCCATCAATTAGCAATAGGAAATCCGTTGTACAAAAACAATTAAGACATTGTAATGACTTCTGGGCCAATCTATGGCATAATGTATTCAATTCTTTATGAAAGAACAAGCTTTGTCTATCCTTTGAGTAATCTCATGTTTTGTATTCAATGTTTATTCCATTCCTTGTATTTCCCAAATGGTTGGAAAATAAGGCTTCAAATATCTGCCATTAATCTTTTTGGGATGTACATAACCATTCAAATTTCTTAAATGGTATGCCCCAAAAGGCAAAACTCTATGGACTTGATATGGTCCTTCCCAATTAGGTGACCATTTGCCAAACTTATGGCTTTTAATCCCTATGGGGAGTATTGTTTTCCATACCAAATCACCTTCATCAAAGCCAATATGCTTGACTTTCTTGTTATAATTCTTGGCTGCTTTCTTCTTTTGAAAAAGAATGCTATTTAATGCCAAAATCCTTGCTTCATCTACGTCTTCCAATTCCAGGCACATGCTTTGATGATATTGCTCAGATTCTAATTGATCTTGACATCTTACCCTCAAAGATTTAACATTAATTTCCACAGGTAACACTGCATCGTGCCGTCAGATACTAAGGCATAAGGAGTGACTCCTGTGCTCGATCTTGGGGAAGTTCTGTAAGCCCATAAAACATCCAACAATAGGTTATGCCAATCCCTAGGATTATCTTCCACCATCTTTTGTATTCCTTTTTTCAAGGATTTATTAGATGATTCAGCTTGACCATTGGCACATGCATAATAGGAGTGGAATTAATAAGACTAATCCCAAACCACCACAAAGGATTTCACCATTTTCCCATCAAACAGTTCCATTATCAACTGTTATGGTTTGTGGAATGCCAAACCTATGGATCAAGTCTTTAATAAACCCAATGACCTCTGCGGTCTCTGACCTTATATGGCTTGGCTTCAACCCATTTAGTGAAATGTCGGTAGCCACTAGGATGAAACAATGATGTTTGAAGAAGGTGGATGAATTTTACCTATCATGTCCATGGCCCATCCTCACGAATGGCCAAGGCTTCACTCTTGCATGTAGGTCGATTCACGGGCACATGTCTTATTGTGCCATGTTTTTGGCATGCTGCACCCTTTTGCATATTCTATGCAATCTTTTAGAATAGTTGGCCAATAATAGGAATGCCTTGAAGCAACCACCTCATCTTTACACGGTGATGAGCACCACAAATGCCTTCGTGAACCTCGGCCATTTATACATTAATGCTTCTTTTGGACCCAAACACTCCAATAATAAGCCATCTCCTCCCTTTTGTATAAAGCATTATCATATACTATATATTGCATAGGCGCAATTTGATTTTCCTGGCTTTTGAAGATGGACGACCAAATCTTATAATTGGATGCCTCCAATCCTGTTCTTGTGAGTCATTATGATTGACTTCCAAGATCACATTCCTTTATTCAAAGGTTGAATTAGTCTCGATATGTTGCTTGGCTTATATCCCTTTGGGTACTATCCCTTCTCTTGAAGTTGAAGCCTTACGAGCCACATCATTAGCTCTCTTGTTCAAGAATCTTGGAACATAAGTTACATTTGCTATTTGAGGCGAGAAAGCAGATGTAATGCAACAACATAATATGGTAGGATGCTTATACTTTGACACTTGAAAATCCCTTTTACTTGGTTAACAACCAATTGAGAGTCTCCAAATATGTCAACTGCATGTACTTGTAACCCAATAAGGATTTCTAATAAGGATTTCTAGTCCTACTATTAAGGCTTCATATTCAGCCTGATTATTGGAACAGCTAGCTTCATCCACTCTGAAACCATGTGTGGTTTCTATTCCTTGTGGAGACTTAATCACAATACCAATTCCAATTAATCCATTGGCTTTCGATCCATCGAACCACATTTGCCATGGTTCAACACTAGTCATACCAAGTTCCATTACCTCTTGGTTCTCTGTTTGAGATGGATGATCTGCTAGAAAATTGGCTAATACTTGCCCTTTTACTGCCCTTTGAGGGACATATTCTAAATGAAATTCCGATAAGGCTAATATCCATTTGCCAATTCTTCCCCTCAACATAGGTCTAGATAACATGTATTTAACCAAATCGTGGTTGCAATTACCAAGGCAGGTTGTAGGTAAAGATAATATCTTAATTTCATTGCAAAATACAAAGCAAGACATGACTTTTCAACAATTTGAGTATTTACATTCACAAGAATTTAAAAACCTACTAAGGTAATAAACAGCTTGTTCCTTGCCTTCTTCATTGTCTTGGGCCAAGAAAGCTCCCAATGAATCTTCTGCTGCTGCTATATATAACTTCAAGGGCTTATTTCGTTTTGGTGGCATCAGCACTGGAGGATTGGCCAAGTAGGCTTTGATACCTTCGAAAGCAGTTTGATGCTCTGCTGTCCACACAAATTCTTCTTCATCTTTCAGCCTTAACAAGGAAGAGAATACTTTAGTTTTCCCTGCAGTGTTGGAAATAAACCTTCGAAGAAAATTAACCTGCCCAAGGAACCTTTGTAATTCTTTCTTACTTGATGGAGGCCTAGCTTCAATGATGGCTTTGGCTTTATTACGATCAATCTGTATTCCTTTCTTGTGCACCACATAACCCAAGAAATTTCGGATGACACAACAAAAGCACATTTAAGAGGGTTGAGTTTCAACTTGAACTTCCTCATTCTTTCAAAAGTCTTCTAAATGAAGCAAGTGTTTCTCCATGGTGGGATTTTACCACGATGTCATCAATATAACATTCTAGATACCCTCCAATAAGGTCATGAAAGATGGTGTTCATAGCCCTCGATCGTAGCTCGGCATTCTTCGGACCAAATGGCATCTTAACCCATTCGAAGGTGCCAATATTCCCGGGACATCTGAATCTTTGTCTTGTGGATGTCTTCTCTGCAATACATATTTGATTATAACCAGGTGGCCATCCATCATTGACAAAACTTGATGCCTATTTGAACTGTCCTGCGAGATCCACTATAGGCATAGGGTATTCATCTTTAGGAGTTGCTAGATTTAAGTTCCTGAAATCGATGCATACCCTCATTTTGCCATTTTTCTTAACTACGGGCACAATATTAGATAGCCATTCAACATATCTGGCCGTCCTAATAAAATCTGCCTTGAGTAGTCTAAGAATTTCTTCCTTGACCTTCTGAATTACATCTGGACTCATCCTCCTAGGTTTCTGTTTGTATGGCTTGAAATTAGGCTTCAAAGGGAGCCTATGTTCCACCAATGATCTATCCAATCTCGTAGTTAGATTTGTAAGACCATAAAACAATCCTTGTACTTCTTCAAAACAACCAACAACTGGTCTCTGTCCAGAGCATTCAAACAGGTACTTATGTAAGTGGGCTGCTGCATAGAACCTTCCCCTAAATTCACTTCTTCTAAGGGGTCCTGCGTCTGAGAATTCATTGGAGCTTTCTCTTTGGTTTCTTCAACCTTCGAAACAATCTTTTCACCTTGTTCCGCCTCTAGACCCTCTATTTCGACATCTCTACCTTCTTCCTCATAGACAAAATCTGTCCATAAGGCGTCTTCTTCTTGTATTTCCTGGACTCTTGTTTCAATGTCCAATGCACAATATTTCCCAAAGGTCAATCTCCTGACCTGTTGTTGTTCTTGTTCACAGCCAATTGTCATGGCTTCTCTCTCTTGTTTCTGTACCTTCTGGACTATTGCTTTTACATCCAATGATGAGAATTTAATCAAAGCCAATGAATTGGCTTCTCGTTCTTCACTTCTTTGCCTATAACCAGGCATCGTTGTCATCTTTCACGGCAACTTCTTCATCAGCACTTTCCTGAACTAAGTGCTTCAGATGTGTAACTTCCTCATCGGTAGTCACTTGGTGAGCCATCACTTTTCTCAATATCTTGAGTGGAGTTACCCTTCAATATATAGTTTAGCCTCTGCAAAATCCGCGAGCTATGAAAGGTTGAGGATCTGCATCAATCTCTCTGTCTCTCCATTACCCAGAGCCATCATGATCTTCTGATTCAAAGAGGAAGGTACACACTTGTTTGTGTGAATCCGGTCCCTTCAAGTAAGGCATTATACTTAGCATTGCTATCGATTCGAAGAATCTTGTCATACAATCCCTGGTTCCCACACTCAAATTGATAGGCAGAATACCTTGAGCCATCTGCTTATCTCCAGCAAAGCCAGCAATAGTTGTACTGGTTGGGATCAACCTTGGATTCTTCTTTCCTAATTTCTTCAAAGAAGATTTCGGCAATAAATTAACCGCCGCCCCATTGTCTACTAGGACTCGGTTTAACTGTATACCATCAAAGAAAGCCTTAATGTACAAAGGCTTGACATGTTGGGTCATGGAATTCGAGGGGTATTCAAAAGGATATGAGAGGTTGATGCTCACCTCCTCCTCACTTTCGCACTCAACTTCCATAGGACTAGCCATTTCCGAAGCATCTTGAACCATGCTCACTTGTGATTCCTCACTAGAAACAGGAATTGGATCCATGTCTTGGTCCTCCTGATCCTCAGCCTGAAATTCATGAGGTAGTATATGTACCATGTTAATCGTCTGGTGGGAATGAGCCAAACTGAATGGCTGGTTGTACCTTCTTCCCCTCTTGACTACCTTGTTCGATATCTTGGCGTCCTCCATGCGCATTACGGTATTTCATTGATGGTGATCCCTTCGAAGGGTCCTTCTCAACTAAGTTTTGATCGAAGCGTTTGTTCACCATGAAGGCTTGAACATTTCTTCTTCGCCATTTCCTTCTTTTGGCTCATGCCAATCTCTTCTTCTATTTCACTATCACTCTCCATCGAGCCTTCTCCAATCACCTTAAACTGGACTTTTCCACGGCCTTTAGTTGAGAATGAACTTGAGCCAATGTTCCTGCTACAAACCACTTTACTTTGCGGCGTCGGTTTTGGAACAGTCGACTTAGAAGCTTTCTTTTCTTGTCTTGACATGTGAAGAACTATCTTCACTCTCTTTGATTTTCTTTGGTCTTGGGTGTACTGCTTGAATTTTCCTCCTTTGTGATCTGGAAATAACCGGAACCATACTTGGCTCCTTTGTCTTTGGGTGCTTCAACAATACCCAGTTGTTTGGGGCCACCAAAGGAGGTTTGACCATTCTGCCTGTGATTCCAACATCTCTCCTGTCAGGCAATTCCCTAGGCTTGTTTTGCATTACAAACCAATCTGGGACTCCAGGCACCCAAGAGCTTACTGATTCAGACGTTGAATCACCCTTTTCTACCTTCGAAGCCGTCTTCGAAACTGGCCGTGGAGGTAAGTGCTTGGTTCTGGTCTCATGTTTCGAGCTCGATTCTGGCCTTTGTTTGAGATGGCCATTTTCTATTCTGTGTGAAGTTGATCTGGGGGGCCAATCTCTGGCTTTAGTCCCATAACCTGAACTCCTCTCTAATCTTCTTTCAGAATGTCTACTCTCCATTTTATAGTAGTTAAGTGGCCTAGACTCATACAAGGGCCCTTTGCCTTTAGCATTCATTCTGTTAACTGCAGGCTCAACCACCACTGGTCGTTGCCTATCACTAGCCGGGTACGGCCTTTTGTTGTAAGCGTTGGTTGTTCTAGGACGTCTCTGAACATCCTTATAGTATTGCTTCCCATCAATTGGAAGCCCCTTCAACCATTTGTAGCTTAGTCTACATCTGGGACACATCCTTTGCATTACGGCTGTTTCCAAGGAATCGTCATCCAGTATTTCTTCATCAGAATGTTCCTTCTGATGTGAGAGACTCGACCAACAAGCTGGTGAACTCTGGTCTCTTTCTTGGCATGTCACGGTTGGCAATATGCATTTGCACATTAACTTCTTCAATTCCTGCAAAGATAGATTCTGAAAATTTGGAACAACCACATTAGTAGCGCTCTCTCCAACTTCTGGAAACGGGTTACTGTCAATTCCCATGGCTTTCTCTGTTTTGTTTGGGAACTTCAGGCTTCCTTTCCGGATTTGCTCTTGGATCCTGTCTCGAAAAACAATGCAGTTTTTAGTTGAGTGAGACCAAGAATTGTGCCATTTACAGTACACTTTTCCTTTAAGTTCATCAAGAGAAGGTAGTTTTACTCCTTTTGGTAACTTAAGGAAATTAGCTGCGAGCAAATGATCGAAAATATCATCTGCTTTTGTTAAATCGAAAGAATACTTTCTGTGAAAGTCTTTCTTCTTAAATTGTTGGTCGATAGTTGTATCCTTATGAATTAATGCTTCACAGATTATAGAGTCTTTGCCCACAATCTCATTGCATCAATCTCGTAATTGGGATCTTTATAGTATGTCTTATATGAAGCATTGTTTCGATCTTGTCCTTCCTCTAATAATGCTTCATATCGTGACACCTTATAGGTTAATTCGACCAAATCCCTAAATTCAGTTGAATCAAACTTCTTTCGAAGCCTGTACTCTAATCCATCTTGAGCCTATAGTACAAATTCAGGCTCTGGAAGGATGACTCTACACTTATTTCGAGCCCTTTTAAATCTTGCAATGAATTGAGTAGCCTTTTCTTGGGCCTTTGACTCAATCTTGCCAAATCTGCGATGGATACTTGTGGCTCTGATTGGTAAAATTCGGCATGAAATGCCTCTTCCATCTGTTGCCAAGTTTGAAAGGAGCCAGCTGTAAGGTTGATATACCATACAAACGCTCCCCGGTCGAGAGTTTGGAAATAATCTTAATTTTATGTAGTCATGATTAGCAAATTCACCACACTGAGCAGCGAATCTAGCAATATGCTCTACTGTTGATTGATTTCCAGTTCCATAGAATAGGGTGAAATCTGGTATTCTAAACCCTCTTGGGTATTCATGTATTCTATCAACCCACTCTGGATATGGTTTTTACGTATCTGAGTCTGGACCCCAAGGCCATTGGTCCACATAGCTCCCTAACAATATCAACAATTTGGTCCCTAGGGACCATATTTTGGGCTTGTTGAACCACTACTGGAGGAGCAAACACAGGGTTCGGTGGAACTTGTGCCTGTGGTCCTCTTGGTCCATACAATGGTACATTTGGGAATTGGTTGTCCTGTAGTGCGAGATTCTTTGTTGGGAAATGGATAACCCCTTTGAGCTGTCCTACTAAAGGACACTGAAAGGTGTTGGAATAGGCATTGTGTCCCTTCCATTTGTAGGCAAACCCTCCAACCCCGGGTATAAATTCAAATAAAGGATTATTATAACCGGGTGCGGTATAACCGAACATGGGATTTGCCACCATTCTTATGCGATTTCTTGTACTTGGCGGATCGCTAACGGTATGGCTTCACCGTTGAATATTGTGGTATTTTGGCCTACTACGGGCCTCGAAATGGGTTCATACCAAGGTGAGGTGATGGTCTTTCATAGTTTTGAGTACTAGTCGACCATTAACTTTGTCCATTAACTTGCATAAATTTGTTTTCTCTAGCCAATCTTTGTTGATGAACATTTAAGATTTCCTCTGTATGTCTTGTATTTGTTGGT
This sequence comes from Camellia lanceoleosa, assembly GCA_025200525.1. NCBI lineage: Eukaryota > Viridiplantae > Streptophyta > Magnoliopsida > Ericales > Theaceae > Camellia > Camellia lanceoleosa. The sequence goes on along the minus strand of CM045763.1, from coordinate 9,902,092 downwards.
TGGTGGTTGTTCATTCGATCCAAAAGGATGTTGCCCACCTTTCCATTGTGTTCATTAAATTTGTTGTCCCATAGCATCTACCAAGCCATCCCATGGATTTGTTGGTGAGAAGATGGAATGGTGGATGGTCCAATTCCTTGGTTTCGTCAATATTATGAATATTTGGTTCTTGTCGAAATCTTGATGCATTCGACCAAAGGTTACGATGACATAGGAGTTTCCACAGAGTGTGTTACCACATTCTCCTCTGGATTAGGTATTTCTACCTCTCCTTACGCCTTCTTCTAAGCGTTCATTTTCTCCTTGTCGTCTTCGTCTAGCCATTTTAATTAGTCCCACTGGGCGTGCCAAAAATATATGTTGGCTTTTTGGCTTTTCAAAGGGTAAATTTGTAAATCTTGGCGTGCAGCAAGGATCAATCATTCCTTACGGAAATTATAATTGCCAATCAATTACCAGGCGACTATGTTTTAGTTCTTTCAGCCTCAATGAAGAGGACTTTTACTGGTGGCTTGACTTTTAGGAGAAATTAAGAGAAATGACAAGTAATATTGAGAGCAATTGAAGTATTTCATTAACATAAACACTTACAATTGTCCAAACTCGGCCTTGAGGAAGTTCTGACAGCGGTTTACTTGAATCTACTTGAAAACTACTCCTATGAATTGAAGTCTGGTCGGTATTTAAAGAACAAGTATTTAAAGTACAGAAAGGTAAAAGCGGAAAGGAAAAAATCTGATAAAAGCTGGTTTATATGATCCGAGTGCAGGGGTCTTTTTCGGGAACTTCCCGCTATTTATACTTGTTAGGGATGACCTTGAACACTTGAGCGTCAGCTTGCTCCTCCATGATCACGATCATGTTACCTTAGAAATAGTCCCACTATGCCATCACTTGCGCTTGGACTTCCCTCGCATTTTCAATTTGAATAAAGATAACCGTTGAAGCCACGTCACCTTGTATCTCATTCCTGATCTAGTGCTACTCAGACCATTTGAGAACCAATACTTATTGCCACGTGTACGATTGAGATTTAAGATTAAAATCATCTTCCAATAATACCCTCATCCTGCCACGTGTCGAATTGTAATTGGCTTTTACAAAATATGTAGCCAACACACGTGTTGAGAGACCATTGGGAGCAGGTTTGGGACGCAGAAGGGTATATAAGTATGTTTGCGCCCTCCATACGCGGGTAGAACAATACTTTGTAAGGAAACTCTCACACAAAAACACTCCTTTCTCTCTCTCTCTCTCTCTATCCCAAGGTGTGTGTTAACTTGATCGTCGGAGGGATTTTCCGGCCACACACCGCCGGGTAGCTCACCGTCGCTGTGCTTTCAGGTGATCGAACATAAACGGAGCTTGGAAGAAAGGAGTACGGGCTTGCCGGAATATTTGCTCCCCGTACACCATTTTGTTAAAAAGTATTTTTAAACACTTATAATTTATATTTTTTTAATGAATGATCTATAATATTTATATCTAAGAAAAACTAATAAACATTTAATATTTAATATTTATCAAAAATATTAAATAAAATGAGAGAAAAAATAACTTAACATGTCTCTAATATATTCTTGATGTGTTATCTAAAAATAAATTAATTAAATATAAAACACATACTTGAAAAAATAGTTAAAAGTTGATTTTTAAATTTTTTTTTACTATTTTATATGAGAAGTGATGTAATCTAAAATAAATTAAAAATTAATTTTTAACTTTTAATTCATATTTCCAAATGACTTCTATATATGTCTCCGAAATATCCATGCATTCTCAAAATATAGGTTGTTTTAAAAATTAAGTTAAAAATTATTTTTTTTATCTTTTTATAAATAAAAAATATAAAAAAATAATGTAATTTAAAATAAATTAAAAAATTAAAAACTATTTTAAACTTCTTTTCAAAATGTCCATACGTGTGTCCGTCAAAGATAGGTACCTACAGATTTTCAATGCCGCACCTCTTATTTGACTTTTCGTAATTCAACCCACATGCTTCCCAACAGCCACAAGCTTACTTTTGTGGACCTCGCAGTCCTCTCCAAGCAATGATTGTTACTCTCATTCTTATAAGATTTTTACAGATTTGAATTATTTATAATATTTTTTTTTGTCTTAAAATATTAATTTTTTATTGTCTCAAAATATTAATTCTTTTTTTAAAATTAAGTATAAAAATAATATAAATTTTTTATTTTGTCATTCTTTTAAATTCATTAATAATATAAAAAATACAATTATGACATTGATATTCTCTAAAAAATGTACTATCAACGGATAATTTTGAAAAATTAATTTTTTTAAAATGCAATAATTGTACTGTCAAAAAAAATTAAATTCTCCAAAAGAGATTATTATTTTGAGACGGAGGGACTATGAATTTCACACATAGATGGAAGGTTAGGATCACTTTAAAAATGTAGGAGTCATTCCCAAAGAATGTCCCAAACATTTTCCCTCCTTACCTTAATTTTATCTTAAAATATTATTAAAAAATTCATTTCCTATTTTAAGAATTATTTTCTTATCTACATCTTCTAACAAATTTTCTATTCTTTATCTATTTTATTAAAATAAAATTTTTAATTACTTTTAAATTTTAATTTTTTTAATAACAAAATAATAAAAACACATGCCAACCAAACACCAAAAAGCAGCAGCAAAGCAACAGAGGAAAACAAAAAATGGTGGTTGATTGGCTAGTCGATTGGGTGGACGATCTAGCAATCGACCGGTCAAACTAATTTTGAGCATTTTCCTTCTTCAGCTACAGGGCACTCATGGGACATCCAAAGAAACATTTAAGAGGACATTCCCTGTGTACATTCAACGAAATAAAATAAGAATTTATGAGTTATGAGGGAGTCACAGTAACTTCCTATAAATAGAGAGTTAGTAACAACACTTATATTTGGGAGGCTAGATAAGGGATTTGCTGTAGAAAGATTTTTGAAGAATTAATCCCTTATAATAGCAAAAAACTATTATAAGAGAGTTGTTGCGGATGCTCTTACTCCGTTAATTTGTACAAATTATTTTGTAAGGCCTTGTCTAGATTATTTGTGAAATTTTATATTTTTAAATATTAATATTTTAATGAGAGATTCTATTATTTTATTTTATTTTATTGTAGATAGTAATTTAATAGTGAGATTTTTAGATGACCACTTAACTTATTCTTTTATATTTATTTTATTTTTATCTCATTATTATTTATATTTGATTCATAAAATAAATAAGTATGTTTGGTTTTAGTTTTTTAAAAACTGAATTTTTAGTTTTTCATATTTTTTTTTCAATGAATATTTTTGGAATTTTAAGTATTTTTTTTTTTTTTACTTTTTTAGATACACCTTACTTAGATATATCTAAAAAGTAAAATATTTGTGAAAAAAATATTTTAAAAAATTAATAAATACACAAAAATATGAAAAATATACTAAAATTTTTATTTTTTTTTTGTATTTTTGGTATTTAGTGAATTTTTTTTTAAAAATTCTCGAAAATTATACTTTTTAAGTATATTTATATTAGTTATGTCTAAAAATTAAAAAAATGACTTAAAATATGAAAAAAATGGATAAATTACAAACACACCCCTGATGTTTACTTAAATTACAAATTATCCCTTGTGGTTCTAGAAATTACATTATGCCCTTAAGGTTTCTAATTTCATAACAAATAGGTCATTTTATTAAAAAATCATCAAGTTAATTAACAGTATTTAATAATGTTAAAATTTTATTTCAATTAATAATTTACATAATTTTATTATTGTGTGGGTGAATAGTTAGAAATTTTACTTTTTCAATTAATTTTGTTTAATAAAAAATTCTGACAGGGAAGTATTTGTAATTTTTCAAACTATTGGTGCAATTCGTATTTTAAACAAATCTTAAGAAGTGTATTTGTAACTTACCCTAAAAAAATTTAGTAAAAGCACAAAAAAATATGAAAAATAAACAAATAAAATTTCTTAAAAAATATTTTTAAAAAACTGAAAACAAACCTAGTAAGGGGTTGTTTGGGGTGTCCTAAATGACTGTACTTTTTGACTTTTTAGACTAAAAAATTGAGGAAAAAACGATAATTGTTTGGGATAATTTTTTGACTTTTGACGAAAAAATATGTATTAAAAAATTGTATAAATTAGTGTATAGGAGAAGATTGGATGGAATAGGCTGTACCATAGGCTGAATTGAGGGACAACGTCGGCAGTAGAGGCTGCGAGATGATCCCTGCTTTTCGGGCATTGAATTGGAGGTGTTGTTCGACCCATGGGGGCCTACCATGGGTCCCATTTGCTAATCAGAACCGTCAATGTGTAGAACTCGTCGAGTACTATATTCTTGTAAAAAATCACGCTGATCGAATATCGATAGCTATCTGATCGGATTAGTTTGTTTTCAACCGTTAACTATAACACCATCTATTTTATAAATTTTAACTGATTTGATCATATAATTACCGATATCTAATCAATGTGATTTTTTACAGGGATATGGTACTCGACAAGTTCTACACATTGAACGGTTCAGATTATTAGAAAGGGATCCGTGATGGGTCCCCATGGGCCGAACAACACCGTGCTATTTGTACACGTAAATAAGTGCAATTTTTCCCAAATGTCAGCTCTGTTGCTCTGCCGTCAGAGTTGTTTGAAAAGGAAGATTGTGTAAAATTAATTTTTTAATATTTTTTTGAGTGAATAATGATAACTTTTTGACTTTTTAAGTAACTTTTTAACTTTTTTATGAGTACCCAAACTAGGCCTAAATGTTTTCTTATTTATAATCTTTACTCCCCTTTACCAAGCAAAAATAAAATAGGAAAATGTTTTGTAGCACTAAAATGCCTGGCACTAATGGCACTAATTTCCTGTTTTGGTAAGTTTGTTTTTTTTTTTTTTTTTTTTTTTTTACCTAAATTAGAATTTCGGGGCATTAGTGCCCTGAAATTTTGAGCTGCATACCATTGTTGAATAAAATATTAGAAACGTAGGCAGCAAGCCTACCGCCGTGACCGCCATGTTCATACCTCTCCCTTCGTCATTTCCTTGTCTCCTTCCTATTCATTTTTTATTTTCTTTGGTCCCAAGTCTACTACCCTATAAATTGAGCAATCAATCTTCTTCCATTCATCATTTTTGCTTCGGCTCAATCTCTGTCTCTTTATCTCTCTCTTCTCTTCCTCTTCTTTTGATTTCCTCTGTTCGGCTCTCCCCCCTCTCATACAAATTGTTTTGTTACCAAAATTTTAAATTTATATTGTGATTATTTAGAGTGAAAGTTAATAATTTTATAAAAGAGGAGAATTATAAATTTTATATACATTTTATCTTAGAATTTTGATCCGCTTATTTGGAGATCCATAGCAAAGCAGCAAATTATCCAAGTGTTGGGGACAGAAGAATTATTTTGAGGTAATTCAAATAATATGCAATATACTTCATCCAAATCTCTCTACAAAAAAATTTATTTTAATTACCTTCCATTTGTAATCTTCTTAATTATTCTAGTCGTTTGATAAATTCTATAAAATTATTCCATGTTGATACGTTTGATTATTCTGATCATTTGATAAATTCTTATAAAGTTATTATGTGTTGACATTGTTAATTTGTCTGACTAAATGATGTAAAAATGATCCGTACATAAATCGCGTAGACCCTGCCAATAACTTGCCCCAATATACCAAGCTAGACGGTTGTGCTTGGGTGAGGTAGGTGAGACCGATTACTAATCATGTACTGAGTAGGACCAAGACCAAATACCCAGCCTATTAAAAAATAACAGAAGAATTAGATATTTGAAAATAACAAAATTATTTTTTAATTTTATAGTTTTCATTAATTAAAATAACAAAAGAAATCACAACATATCTAATTTCCTGCATTAAAAAAAAAAAAAAAAAAAAGCAAAATGAAAGTGATTTAAACCTCTGCAATACCAATATTAACTAATACTCTCTGTCTCTCTCCATTGTTTCATAAGACGGGAATCTAGAAAGTGTACCCAAAGCAATGGCAAGTGACAAGAAGCCTCATGCAGTGTGCATACCATTCCCAGTACAAAGCCACATGAAAGGAATGCTAAAACTAGCAAAGCTCCTCCACCATAGGGGATTTTACATCACCTTTGTCAACACAGAGTTCAACCAAAACCGCCTCACCAAAGCCGGAGGACCTGACTCTTTCTATGAATTCCCCAACTTCCAATTCAAAACAATCCCAGATAGCCTCCCCCCATCCAACGACAACGCCACCCAAGACACAACTGCTCTCGTTGGATCAGTCAGAAGGAACTTCTTGACACCATTTCGCAACCTTCTTGCCCAACTCAACGAGGACAACTATAATGCCACCACACCAGCTGTCACTTGCATCGTCTCTGATGGTGTAATGCCATTCACCATTACAGCAGCTCATGAACTCCAAATCCCCATTGCTATGTTCTGGACCTTTTCTGCTTGTAGCTTCATGGGCTTTTATCAGTGTCGTGCTCTCTTGGACAAAGGTCTTGTACCATTCAAAGGTATGTTTTATATAATTTAATTATATGAAAAGGATTGGTAATACAAATAGATCACAAAACAGACAAGTATAGGAAAATTACAGTAAACTCTACACTTTTGACTAATTACACCGACTTTCCTTTTAGTAAAGGTAAAGGGATTGCAACTAATTGAACAAATGTGAAGACACAAAAACAAACAAGGTAAAATATACATCTTAGTATAAAAAAGATGAAAACATCATATTTCCATCCACATGACTAACAAATAATTAATGAAAAGGGCTAAATTTATGTGAATTAAAACTTAAAAGAGGTCAATGTAATTCTAAAATTTATTGTATTTCTTCAAATTTGGGGGAGGTCAATATAAATTATTATACATGTCTGTGTGTATAGCAAAGAAAAAAATGAGAAAATAAGAAAAACAAAAGCAGGCCTGTTTGGTTTTTACTACCCTTTTTTTTTTCCTTCCATCTTTTTGAAAGCAAAACATGAAATGCCTGTTTGGCAACGTTTACATGTACCCACCCCCCCCCCAAAAAAAAAAATTGTTTATATTTACAAAAAAATTAATATTGTCATCAAAAAAACTTGTTTGATATTTATTTTTGTATTAATAAATTTATAAACCTTTTACAAAATTTATTAAACTCTTATAACTACAAAAATAAATAAATCTCATATTTATATTTTTGTTTACTATTTATGCTATGCAGATGAAAGCTATCTAACAAACGGGTACTTAGACACCATAATAGATTGGATTCCAGGAATGAAAGATATTCGTCTAAAAGACCTTCCCTACCGAACTACTAATCCAAATGATGAAATGTTTGACTTTGCCATGGAAGCAGTAGAGGGTGCTTCGCAAGCTTCAGCATTTGGTCTTCATACTTTTGATGCGTTGGAACAAGATCTTTTGGACACTCTCTCATCTATGTTTCCCTATGTTTACACCATTGGTCCTTTACAGTTACTTCTAAACCAACAAGTATCACCAAACGTGGAGTCTCTTGGATACAGTTTGTGGAAAGAAGAGCCAGAGTGTATCCAATGGCTTGATTCCAAAGAACCTGGCTCTGTTGTTTATGTCAATTTTGGAAGTATAACAGTCATGTCACCACAACAATTGGTAGAGTTTGCTTGGGGACTTGCCCATACCAAGCACTACTTCTTGTGGGTAATTAGGCCTGATCTGGTAATTGGAGACTCAGCCATTTTACCGTCAAAATTCGAGGCAGACACTAAAGAAAGGGGACTGATAGCAGGGTGGTGCCCGCAAGAGGAAGTCCTGAACCACCCATCAGTTGGAGTGTTTTTAACACACAGTGGATGGAACTCAACTATTGAGAGCTTGACAGCAGGGGTGCCCATGATGTGTTGGCCATTTGGTGGAGATCAGGTGACAAATTGTAGGTACACTTGCACTGAATGGGAGGTTGGCATGGAGATTGATAATAATGTGAAAAGAGATGAAGTAGAGAAGCTGATTAGAGAGTTCATGGAAGGAGAGAAGGGGGAGAAAATGAAGAACAAGGCTATGGAGTGGAAGAATTTAGCAGAAAAGGCTACTGGACCAGATGGGTCATCCACTTTGAATTTGGACAAACTAGTGAATGTATTACTATCAAGAAACTAAGATATTTTAGATAGGATTGTTTTGGTATTTGGGATTGGGTTTTGGTTTGAGTTTGGAAAATAATTGTGTAATAAATTTCATTTTGTGTAATGATTTTGTTTAGATTATGTGGTTGAAGTAATAAACACTTATTCATTTTTGCTTTTGATATATGCAAGGACTTGACAGATTTCTTATATGGCAATTCAAGATCATGTATCTCCATGTGTTATAATAATCATAATTGAAATTTGAATGAAATTGACGATAGAAAAACTAAAGAAAACAAGAAATTGGGATTCTTCTATTGATGAAGTTGCAGAGAAATTAAGATAGTGTTTTCGTTGATTGGAATGACGTGAAATGGAATAAAATGGTCATTTCTTAACCTTTAGAAAAAATCTTAAAACTAGACACATCCCTCTCACATGAACCTAAACGAAAAAAATTCTCTGGCAGTCATGGTCAATGATCCCACTTCAGAATTGTGATGCTAAACTAATTTGTGATGCTTTGGGGAAAGTCAGATGAAGATTTATCAGAGCTAGGTGTTGTGGTGAATGACCTACTGTAAATGATGTCGAAAAAAAAGAAGAAGAAGTAAATTACACTAGCATCCCTAAAATTATTCTGAAATAAAACTGCCATCCCTTGATATTCTCTAAAATATCACCATCCTCTCTTACTTTATAAATTATTGTAACAATTTGATCCATTGGTTAGTCAATTGCCTACTAACCTAACAGAAGCTGGCACTTCACCAACAACTTTTCCTTAATGTCCACTTCTATCTCGTTACACTACTCAAATCATCCATCTTCACTTCACCATTAAAGTCACCACCAATTCACCTGAACCCAATCTCTACCAGAGACACAATTCTGCTGTAATTTTTAGCCAAAATCATTAGGCAAATACATGTTTTAATTAAAAAGTCAAAAAATTACTATAAGCTATCACATCACTCTCTCTATTTTTCTGCACAAAAGTCAAAAAAATACTAAAATAATTTATTCCCAGACAAGGCTCAAACCCACAAAAAATTCCCAAAATCTTTTTTTTTTTTTCCTCCTGGTTCAGCTTGATGTATGTGCATAAATAATCAAATTCAGAGCTTAAAACTGTGTAGTGAAAGTAAACTTATGAATTAGAATCCATAATCATTCAAAGCAAAGGTATCAACCATATTTTCAAAAAAAAAAAAAAAAAACAAGAAGAGTAAACTTACTAGTGTGTTTCAGATTTCAATTCAATACACTACAATGCTATAGAATTTAACATAACATATAGCTAGAGAACGTACAAATAGAATAGAAGGGGATGGGCAACCCTATAGATAGGATAGAACTTTGCTAATTATGTGGAACTTCAGCAAGCTATTGTTGACTTTGGGACCCTTTGTCTGCAAATCATCATATCATCCACACAACAAAACAAGAGTCTTTTTACATGGTCTTCGTCGTCCCCAAATTCACTCTCTGAAACCCTAGATTCAGCTCTCTCTGTCTCCGTCTCTCTCTCTCTCTCCCTCCCTCCCGCAGAGCGATTGTTAACAAAAAAAAAAGTGGGTGCAATGACTAAGGGGTCCAACCCTTAATGATAATTTCATTTAGGGACAGAATGTAGTGTGTATATATATATATATATAGGGCTTTGGTTGGTAGCTCAAAAATTAGTGGTTTTAATGGCCCTAATTTTCATATCAGGTAAAAAAAAAGAAAAAAATAAAATAAACTTACCCAAATAGGAAATTAGGGCCATTAGGGCCACAGTTTTTAGGGCCACAAAACATTTTTCATATATATATATGAAAATGTCTTGTAATTCAAATTTTGTGACTTAAAAGTAGTTTAAATGACTAAAACGACGTCGTTTTGGTCATTTTTATGTTATTCTGTACTCAAAACGACGTCGTTTTGGCCATTTTTATGTTGTTCTGTACTCAAAACGACGTCGTTTTGGCCATTTGAGCCACATTTGAGCCACTTTTAAGCTACAAAATTTGAGCTACGTAGCATTGTCGATATATATATATATATCTATTCTATTATTAAAAAGGAACAGTGATTTTGGTGTTATGAAACCCTTCTCAGAAATTTTTTTCAATTTTTTCTAAAATGACCTTGATTTTTTACATTTACATCAGTTTTATTTAGGGATAAAATGATAAATTAAAACAATCAATTCCACTTTCTCACTCTCCACTCTCCACATCTCCAGTCCTCAAGCAGTTTTACATCTTCATTGCATTTTGCATTTTGCATTTTGTTTTGATTTCACTGAAAAGTTCTTAACAACTTCACTGTATTTTACATAAAAAATTCTGAAAGTTCTCTTCTGAAAGCGTCCTATGGATATATGATTGCTTGTATGTTTCTATTTGGTAAGTTCTCTTTTGTATGAATGTGTATCTTCACTGTATTTTGCATCTCAACTGTATTTTCATTGTAGTTCTCTTCCCTATATAAATGTTAGGTAATGTTGATAATGCAATGCACCTCAAGCATTGTCATAATAATAGAACACTCATAACCAACACATCCAAAGCATCAACCTACCCCTCTAATTCATTCACCTACTGAGTTACAGAGCAATAAAGCAATGGAAAAACATTTGATATTAAAAAAATAAAATAAAACTCCGTCTAAGAAAGTTAAAAGAATTATTTTCTTAAACTTTTTGGGTTCATCTTTTCATCTTTGCACCAGTTACACTAGTTGCAATGGAGTTCCTGAGCAAGAAAAGAAAAGAGATTTGATCTGGTGTGGTAGGATTGCAAATAGATAGTTATGATAAATAGAATTTTGATATTATTTGGAAAAAAAATAAAAATAAAAATAGAACTTTGTCTAAGAAAGCTAAAAGAATTATTTTCTTAAACTTTCTGGGTTCATCTTTTCATCTTTGCACCAGTTACACCAGTTGCAATGGAGTTCCTGAGCAAGAAAAGAAAATAGATTTGATCTGGTGTGGTAGGATTGCAAATAGATGGTTATGATAAATAGAATTTTGATATGATTTGGTCAAACTTAAAATTATAAATAATATTAATTTCAATCATCAACTAAGAAAACATCACGTTTATTATATAAAAATATTCTGTATATATAATTGAGTTTTCTGTTAGTTCAGAAATTGTGATTTTTTGGTTTTTTTTTAAGTAGCAAAAATTGTGATTTTTTTTGTTTTTTGTTTTCTTAATTTTATGTGTGTTTTTAAAAAAACTATTCAACATTCTTAAAATCTGTTGTTTTTTAAAAAATAACAGTATTAAAATTTATTTTCAAAAAAAAACATTTTTTTTTGCATTTTTATTATTTTATTTTTTATATTAATAGTTTATTATTATTATTATTTGTATATATCAAATCTTTTTTTTATTGTAAGTGTTCCAAGAGCATGGATTTGTATTTTGATATTTTGTGTGTACACTGTTAAGTATACATTTTATTTTCTTCATTAAAAAAGAAAATAAAAAGTTTCATTATGTTATTAGTTTCCTTGGGGAAAAAAATAGACTATTACTTTTCTTAGTTTATATCAAATCTATTTTATTGTAATTGTTATTTTTTTTTTATGAAAATCAAATCTTTTTTTATTGTAAATATTCTTTTTTTTTTTTTTGGCTACTATAAGTATTCTAAGAGTATTTGGTTTGGGTTAAGCTTTTCACTTTACAATCTAGATTGAATGATACAAATAGTTTATTCTGTAAAATCTACTGGAAAGAGTATCCATATACAAAAATTAAGTTTATTGAACAATGAAATTAAATAAATAAATTACCTATATTAAAAATTATATTATCCGTTCAATTTTCTAAGATAAATTTGATCAAATTAATCAAAAAATTTATACGAACTATTTTGTGGATAAACCCTACAAATGAATGGTTGTTTCAAGCACTAACTGGGCCTTATAGTGGCCATGTTAATTAAGTAAACCAACCTCCTGTCCATGTTTGGAAAAATTGTGATTTTTTTTTTTTTATTTTTAAAAAGTTATTGTTTGAGTAGTATAAAATGTGATTGTTATAATAGGGACCAAATTAACATATCATATAAACTACAGAGACTATTTATATAATTTATCTTCAATTATTTATTATTTGGACCGGAAACTGATAGTTATTTATTTTATTTTTTTTATAAATAGGTGTTGGAGTCAATTTATATGGTCAAGTTAACTACTAGACAAATCATAATGAGTCTTCAAAGAGTAAGATGAATAAATCTGTTTAATAATTGGGAAAATTATTAGAAACTCCCATTTTGGAGAGTTATAGTCTACCAGGTCCTTTTTTAAAATTAATACACGTCCAAGTCCTATTTTTCTGGTAATGTGATCCGAAGGATCTCATTATGTAATTATGGAATGGTTTTTGTAACTAATGTACCCTTTTTTGTGTGGTTGGAAACGGTTTTGGAAGGGTGTTTGAATTATTTTTGATTACATTGATTTCGGTGTGCACTATGGGAAGATCAATTGTGGCCAGATTTTTAGGGATGACGGGGGTCATGAGTATTTGAATATTGCGTGGTGGAAGGGAAGATGTTAAGGTGTGTAAACTGTGGTGGTGTACTCAGTCGTCTGCTTCGACGTTGTTGGTCGTGGGATTGGGTTCTTCGATTGCGACCACGGTAATGAGTGTTTAGGGTTGTAAGCGTTGTCATGATGTTCGCAATGTTGCGGGCGTGTAAACACATGTATCATTTTCCGATGTTTACATCCCACAAATAATCGATGTGTTCTATTGGTGTTTGCGTAATTCATAATGGTATAATGTTTTTACATTTTTCGATGTTTACATCCCACGACTAATCGATGTGTTCGATTGGTGTTTGCGGAAAGCATAATGGTTGAATGTTTGTATAGTTTGTCGGTGTGATGCTTATAGTGTACTTATAATGTGAAAGCAACTAATGTGGTTTTCCATATTTAATCTTCATTTTTCGTTCTGTCTTGATGCAGGAATGGCGGACAACATAATGTTGTTGTGTTCTTACGGGATTGAAAACGCTACCATTGTGGTCACTTCTGATTACATGTATAGCATGTTGGTTGATCATATTTCCAGATGTTTTGCTAGGCTGCATACTGATTTCGTGTCCATGTCATTCAAGATTCCTGGGTACAATAATTTCAAGTTGGAAAACAATTCCGATTTCGAGAACATGGTATGTCTCGCTAGGTCATTTCGATGGATCACATCGACCTCCATGTGGAGGAGCGTGGTGAGTCACGGGGGATCAAACGTGGCAAGGATATGAACGATGTACTCGATCACGTAGTTAGTGATGTGGGGGAAATGTCAGTATATGTTGATGAGGAGGCTGATTTGTTACCTAATTTTTGCCCACACTCCGGCAAGGTGTTATTGTCGGCGGATTGGGTATGTGGCATAACTAATATCGATCAATGTTTCGAAGGTAGGGCAGATGAATTTTGCAAGGTACTCAGCAAATATGCCATCGAATATGGGTTTCAATTTAAGTTCACGAAGAACGACTTAGTTCGAATTACGACGGAATGCATGTTTAAGGAGTCAAGGGGATGTCCATGGTCCATCCATGCAAAGGTGTTGAATGCGAATGGATATTTTTACCTTAGAAAATGGCACCGTCAACACACTTGTGGGGTTGCTGTGCGTACTGACCGAAACCCATAGATGGGGTTTGAACTAGTTGCAGACGTTATTGCAGAACGTTTACACGACAAACCATTGACTCGCCCAACTGATGTCAAATATGATTTCAAAAAAGAATACGGTTTGCAAATTAGTTACCGCGTAGCGTGGTTGGGGGTCGAAAAGGCGAGAGGAGGACTTTACGGTGATCATTCGATGTCGTTCAACCAACTGCGTTGGTATAACAATGTCGTTATGGAATATAATCCAGGGAGTTATATTAATCTTGACTTTGATGAACACAACACCAGTCGTTTCAATAGGCTTTTCATATCATTCAAAGCATGTATTGATGGTTTAAGCACTGTCGGCCGTTGTTGTTTTTGAATGGTACCTTTCTCAAAGGGTGATTCAAGGGGAATCTACTAGCGACAACCGCAAAAGATGGGAACCAAGGTAATGTAGTCACTGTGCACGTTATGTGTTTTTCAAGTTCATATATTTTGTTATTTTCTTTGGTAGCCGATTGTGAATGGATATCAAATATGGGGTAGTTATGTGTTTGAATGACTGCTAATTAATATTTATGTTATGCACACAGGTTTGTTCCCAGTTGCTTTTGCAATTGTTGTTTCTGAAAATGCGCAGAATTGGGCTTGGTTCTTACAGAACCTAGCTAACATTGTTGATGGGGATCGAGTTTTGACTTTTGTTTTGGACCGTCACGTCGGCATTATGCAATCCATGCCTATTGTCTTTCCAACGGCCCACTACACTTTTTGCATGCAACATTTACAGAGGAATTTGAAAGACAAGATGAAATATGTTAACAAACTATATCGCGTTGGAATGGTAAGTAAGTTGCGTGCTTGTACATATGCACTGACAGTCACTGTCTTCAATGAAAAAATAGATGCATTCATACAGTCGGGTCGACACATCGCTACAAATTTCTTAAAAGATTTAGAGCCGCACCAATGGGCCCATGCATACTTCAGGTGAGGGACACCATACAATTCAAAGTTCATTCTTTTACACAACCTTTCACAGTGTATGTTTTTGTGCTTTTGCTGCACTGTCACACACATTTTTGTCACTTACATTTTGCAGAGGCAAACGTTATGGCGAGATGTGTTCCAACGTCGCCGAATCATTTAACAATTGGATAAAAGAAGCACGTAATTTTCCAATCACTCGATTGGTTAATGCAATCAGGACACAGATAATGAATCAAATATCTGAACGTAGGGGAGCATCAAGTACGTGGGCTGGTGCCATATGTCCGGTCATGGAGTCCAAACTAGACAAGGCGTACAAGGATGGAAGGTCGTGGATAGTCAGTCAGTCGAATTATGACGTGTACGAAGTCCACTCACACCTATCAGTGTTTGTGGACATTGGTAGGCGTACATGCTCATGCTTCCAATGGCAAATCAATGGGTTTCCTTGTGAACATACAACGGTTTCCATCCGCAATAGTGGTAGTGACTTGAATGCATTGGTTGAACCTTATTTTCATGTGTCAACCTATCAGTTATCATACTTCCACACCATATATCCAATCCCAACAGTTGAAAAACCACATGCAAATCCAGATAATTATGTTATTCTTCCTTCGGTAGTCCGACGACCACCTGGCAAACCAAAGAAGAAACAGATACCGTCTAAAGGTGAAGAAGTCCAACAGATTCGATGTGAGCATTGCGGCCGCCTCAGAAACCATAACAGGAAGACATGCAACAAACCAATATAGTGCCAACCATTGTGTGGCCATGTTTATTTTTGAACTATTTCTACAATTTCTAATGGTTTATATTAGTTTAGTCATATGCAGTAAGATATTTCAGTTTGAATTTCAAACTACAATAAAATGGCTATTTCGTTTTTAATGTTGGTCTTACGTTTTAAGATTCATATCATGCTTTTTCCGTTTTGTTTTAACATTTTGGCCCTTCTACATTTGATGTTATGTTTTACTTTCAGATCATGCTGTTTGTGTTGTGTTCAAAAAAAATTAACATATACTAAACAAACAAACGATGTCTCGTTTTTTGAGGGTGTCACATTCAAATTTGCTGACATACCTTAAACGGCAATTTCATTGGACTCATTTAAATCATAACTCAGCGACTCCACCACAAGATTGTCCAATGCCACAATACCCCATCCTCAATGTAACAACCCTAAATCACCTACTCAGTCCCCACAACCATCAAATTTCAATTTCTAATCAACTTTCACACCACAAACAACACAACAACTACTCGTTCATATTTTCACCAACAAACACAAACAGATGACATTGTACTATTGGTAAACCCATACTACAATTACGACGGCTACTTTGCAGCAAATCAACCCACATAAACCAGTTTCGCTCTTTTCAATTGGCGCACTTGATTCCCAGACGCATTGCGGCTGGATGCATGAAATAACTTGCATGACATTACGAGTACATCACAACGTATCTTCCAAGTCACTTCAAATGACATAATCAATAAACCAACCAACAACTAAACACACCATACTATTTAATTAAACAAAATGAATGGGAGCATTAATGTTCTAACGTCAGCCACCTTTATTGCATGTCTCCAACGTCAACCACAACACCACATCAATATGTGTCCATTAACAAAAAACTTGCACCCTAATTATAAAGCAACATTTGTAATTAATTAGCACATAATATAACCAGACGATGATAGCGCAACCAGGCCTACTGTTGACTACCACACCACGTACAACAACAAACATTTCAAACAGAAATGCTACATCCAACAAACATTTCAGCAAAAAACATTTCATATTCATTACCTCATCAATATGAGTCCATAATTCAAGTTCGGATTATTCAAACACAAATGCTCTACGCAATCAACCAAGATCCCAAAAAAGGACTTGCACAACAATACCATGCCACAAAAATCCTACAATCAAAGTTACCATCACTGACTTTCTAAACAATTCCAAGCAAAACATAAGTTACGCACCAAAACAAAACAAAACCAAACAAGGAAATAAACCAAAAACAAAGCACTATGTGCTATATTCAGCCACATTCTGCATCCACCACGTTCTGCAGCCCCCTTGTAGGGTCATCCACAAACGCTTCCACCATCGTCGCCCTCGCTTTGACGCAGTTCGTACCTTCCATTGTTTTTTTGTTCCCGTTATGATGGACAACCACACCACGTACAGTAACAAACATTTTCAGACTTAACAAATGCTAACTTTAACAAATACGTAATAACTTAAATCTACAAAGTACACTTATGAATCCAATCGCTATTGGGGGGAGTCAGTTACTACTTCCAGCACATAATCCCGATCCTGCGTTACCACAACATCACTGCCACTGCTTGCAAGCTGCTTCTCTCGTACAAAGTTAACCACATTCTCTTTCTTCTACATTTTAAAAAACATCGTCATCACGTAACATCACACATGCTCACTAAAACAAATAAACTAAACTTCAGTAAAACACCAGCCACCCGTAAACTTACAACCTCATATCTTCCAAAAAAACTTACCAGCACCAACGCCTTGTTGTAGTGTGTGTCTTCTGACCCGGGGCACGACCTAATTGAATTGTAATGCTTCCAATTGCCAACTTCTGTGTCATAAACAACTAAGGTCCAGTGTGATTTGTGGCATATAGGAAAATGCCAGAACCTGCAATCAACTGATGCACGCATATTGGCCTCGAGATACCGATTCCTTGTTGTTTTGGTTACATTATTCACCATACCCTGTGTGTCAGATCGTTTCCAATTATGTCAACAAACATCAACCTCCCCAATACCCAAATTTACAATCGTGCACTTCCCATATACTTACCAAACAGATGCTACTGAAGAAGTACGACTTTTCAGCAAAAACCACATCGTCAGACAACACATTCTGCTTACTCACTAGCAGCTCTACACATGCATCAATAACCTGCCATCACCCAAAGTAACACATCAGCAAAACGCAATGCAAACATAAGCTTCACACAGAACTGCCTTGAAACACAAATGTGTGCAATCAGTATGGGGTAGGGGGTAGGGGGTTTAAGCAAAACAAATGAAACATGCATTTTAATCATATTATATTGGTTGCCACGTATATTCCCCCTTATCACAGATTGACGCACTAAATTTTTGATGTCTGAGAAGTATACAAATACATCCCCAGTGCTTCCAGTCTACACAACGGCCCTACAAAAGTACCACCCACTAGTCAAGCTTGGATAATACACAATGTATATACTATAAATGTGACACGTGACTTACTCGTCTTCATCTCTGTCGTACGCGTTGCTAAGTTTACGTTTCACTTCTTCATTCACTATTTTCCACACAGCAAGACGATTATTCAAGCCAAAACCCGACCTTTTCTTCTCCTGCTCGCCAATCCCATCGACATCGATCACATCATCGCACAACATAATCTCACAATTGCCTCCACCATCGCCTGCAACACGCTACCCACCATTTGAATCCACCTTACGCAGCTGCCCACGCAACATAGGGTACTCAAATTCTGGTAACTTTCTCTCTCATCTCATTTTGCCTTTTATGTTTCTGACAAATGAATTTTGTAACGAAGTGTCAGTCTGCACCTTATCTAACAGTCCCCCAACAAGTTGTAATTCTAGTACGTCTATGTCGTCATCTGCGCACTTTCCAGTAACCACATGTGCGCCCTCAACCACGTCCACAACACCCGTAGCTTCACACCCAAAGCTGAATTGCCCCACAACATTCTGTGTCACATCGTGAATAACTTCCTTCGTTTTTTTTTCATCAGCAAAAGCAAATGAATCAAAATCGTTCCCTCCAACATCTGTAAGCGGACTTCCTCTAATGGTACAACCACCGTTCGCTCTAATTTGCACCGCAAGCCCAGCTATGGTTTTCTTCAGATCACTAATAACATTTACCATCCATGCAATTTCTCCTTCTTTTACCTTGAGGCAATCATTGAACCCAACAAACAAGTTCGACGCTTGCTGCTCAAGTGCCTTAGTTAATTTTGCAACTTGCTCCTCTAATTTGGCGATCACAAAATCTTTCGCTTTCAACTCAGACTCCAAAACAATGATTCTTCTTTGTGCATTGTCAGTGTTGGAAGTGTTGGGTATACCGTCACCACTTGGGCAACGCAGTACATTGCCTTTTGCTATTTCGTCTACCTCATTTGATTTACGACTTTGCTGTTCACCATCGCCAACACCATCACCAAGCACACCACGATCACCGTTTGCATCTTTTACAGTTCGACCGGGTGCCTCACATCCCCCAATACCCACTGTATGTACATCATTCACATCAACAAAGTCGTCGTCACCCAACTCTATCTCGCTACATCCCCCGGACAGTTGTGCTCTCTCATACGCCGTGACTTGTAATCTACCTAGGCTAACCTGTTTAACCATGCCATAAATCACTAAATTACACACCTATGTGTTCATCAACATTTGCATTCACTTACAGTTCACACAACAACAGGTGTGGGACTTAAATGGGAAATGGTTACCTGAAATGCATCATCATCTGTCAATGTCACTGTACGCAACTTTGTCAACAAATCACTAACATTCCATTTCAAGAATCTAGGGAACACATCAGGGTTAGCAGCATCCACCAACGTCGTGTGCTCACATAGGAAATACTATAAAAGAAACATAACAATTTCAATAAACGCGTTCTAACATTACAAACAAACGCAAAAACGACAAACAATAACACATACCAATAGTACAACGACGCTTCCAGTTACTTTTTCTGGCGTACGATGGAACTCTTTAATTAACTCCATCAGTGTGCTCCGTATCGCACTAGTCCAATTATACAGTTTCAAAGAACTCAATTTGTCTATCAGGCAAATAAACGTCCAGCTCACAGACTCGCCCAACGTAGAAAAGAAAAGTTTAACACATACGTACAACGTTAACAACTTCACAGCATCTTCAACATCAATGGGGGAAGTGCCACGAATCAAGAGCGGTGTTTTCACAAGCTTTGAACTAATGCGGCTAGACCCACACCTCCGCTGAATGAAGTCGGAAGCCGGACGGGCCTAGATGCCATCACCAACGGCTAGTCACCACATTGAAGCCCAAATATCAATCTGACGTCACTATCTATCAGTGTCACCATGCCATTTCCAATCCGAAACGACCCACTAGTCGGCACGTATGTTTCAATCAGCTTGAATACTAAGTCATCACATTTTCTGAAATCTTGTTGCTTTAGATCATGCTCCATAATTGCTTCAAACAATAGCCAAAATGGTGTTTTCTTCATATGGATACAATGGGTCTCTGTCAAACCTGATGTGGACACAATCTTCACAATTCCTACAATGTTTAACCGATAGTTTAATCGCATTTTTCGACGTGTTGTACTTCCCGCCACACTTCTAAGGAGTTTCACCTGTTTGAACAATATTTGTCCTTAGATATGAGCAGTGAGCTAAAGCCCAGTGAATAACATAAAGCGTAAAGAGGTTTAGAATGAATGTCCTTACAGTAATGAAAACAGTTCATTAAATCAGTATATCAGTTGTTCAGTACAATAAACAGTCATATGTGGTATATCCATTAGCATAACAGTAAACAGTAGGTCTTAGAAGACCGAACAGTAAATGATGGCCATCAATCAGTAAACAGTAGTGGTTCCAACGAGGGAACCGACAGAGATCTCTATAACAAAGAATACCAAGAATAAAGAATTGCTAAGGATGCCACAATGCTCGTAATATAGGACATACATTCATTCGATTAAATGTCGATTGACGATGCAGTTCAGATTATTGAAGATAATCATTTTTGAACATATCTTTACACAGTTGTTACTCACAGAGTTCTGGGCTACAGTAGGCTAGAGCGTCTCCTCGGAAAGCCAACCCTACACATTTTACAGATTGAACACACACTAAGCTACACAGTTAGGAAAGATAATAACTTAATCTCTAATTGCCTTGGTGTGTTCTACATCTATATCCTCATTAAGATGTCTTAAACTAGGCCTAAGAATGCCTAGGATGGGATGAGGATGCAAAGATGTATTCAGAAAATATTTTCAGAATTTTCAGAAAAACAGAGTCCCGCTCGAGTGTAGGTTTCCCCGCTTGAGCGGACATGCAGACAACGGTTCCCGCTCGAGCGTCACTTCCCATGCTCGAGCGGACATGCAAACAGTCAAAAGTGTTGGATGCTTAAAAATCACGCTCGATTGGGCGCTCGATAGCCGCTCGAGCGCAAGACATAAGGCCCCGCTCGAGCGCCAATTACCCCGCTCGAGTGGATCAGAAACAATGCAAAGTATCGATACTAATTTCGCCGGCGCCAATTCATTTCGGCGGAAGACCAAAATCTGAAAAATCCAGATTTGAGCTCCAAGTTCAAAATCAAGTTTATATGCAAAATTTCCGATCCTCTTGGGCCAATTTTCTGGAAAACACATCTAAACTCAATATACAACAAGTTCCAAAGCTCAATTTGAGAAATCAAAGCCCAAGGGTGAGTTAATTAAATCCAAATTTCAAACCCATTTCCATGAACATGATGAACATGCAAACATGTATGAATTAAACTCAATTCAAAGCTTCAAAACATGCTCTAATGAGCCAATTCCTTTCAAAAACAAGATGAAATCATGGTCCTAAACATTAACATGAACATGCATGCAACATTTTCCATGAAATCAACCCAAAACTCTTCAATGCACACGTGCATGCAACAATTAAGCTTTATATCAACACTATTGAACCAATTCATGCCTTAACTCTACAATTTGACATGAATCATGCAAGAACAATCTTAAATACAACAATGAGAGATTCAATTACCTTACCTAGGTCTTGTAATTCAAGTGTAGAAGCCTAAATATGAAATCTATACTTCAATCCTCTCAATTTCCAAGCAAGACCAAGCAAAATGAGATGAAGACACTCTCACTCCCTATTCTCCCTCTCTCTAGTCGGTGGTGTGCTCAAAATGAGTTGAGCAAAAGTGTTTTGATCTAATGTAATAAGGCTCAAGAGTGCATAGATAATGGCCACTAAGTGGTCTAGTTGTAAATAAGCCAAACTTTGCATTTTATCAATATTTAATCTAATTTAATCATACTTAATCAGTTTTCGGATAATTATACCATAAAATCACGTAAATTATGGTGATCATAAAACACTAGTCGGTTCCGGATTCGGCCGCCGATAAGGCCTTCAATTAACAGTTTAAACATAAAAATACAAACAGATAATCAAATAATTAAACAGATAGAATGCAAAATAACATATATACTCAGTCAATTCAGTTCCAATTTTCAGTCAGTCAGTTCAATATTTCAGTTGATTCATTACTTATCACAATCAGTCTCAGTTTAGCAATATTCGGTAGTTAATCAGTATTCAGTGGTGAGGGTTATTACACAACAATTATCTTGTGCAAATTCCAATAGGATTGAAGAAAAAAAACATCCAACTAGTAAGGGCAAAAGGAGGATAAAAGGTCCATGTGAGCTGGCATTACAAGCAAGATTTAAAAAAAAAATCCTGTGCTACATTTATGAGTTCTTCACAACCTGCTCCTACTCCAACAGTGAGACCTTCTCCATTATCTGTTGGAGGAAATGTCTACATTCATTGTCACGCCCCAAAATTTGGACAATTAAATATTAACTTAGGATTAAACCCCAATCAATATTCCATCATCCAAATTCTAGGGGTGAAACAAAAAAAACTAAACACAAACTAAACCATTCACCATAATTCAATAACTAACCAATACCTCCAACATGAAAGTAACAATAAATACTTCAAAACAACTTAAATAATGTAAGATTACAAACCATACCAAATTATTCCAATACTAAAGTCATTAAAAAAATAATAATAATAATAAATACATAAATAACTATCAACCCTAAGCTCAAGAAAAATAAAAGAACTCCGAACGACATGTCCTACGATCACAATTATTTCTTGCCATCACCAAAGCCTCTACTAATCCTGCAAAGGAAGCTCACAAGGCTCAATGTAACGCACCCGAGTTGCCAAGAGACAAAACGGGTCAGTATACAGGTATACTGGTATGAGTACAAGAATCAACACCCACGTGTCCACCAGACACAAACAAAAATACATTTAATTCATATCATGGGACAAGACAAGTAGTTCCAACCGCACCGAGACGAATGGGTAGTTTCTCGAGATACGGTGGCATTTAGTTTCTTGTCCGTACACAACGAAATATAAATTGATTATAAAATAGACAAAATAGAAATAAAATATGGTGGGTCAGCCCTGCATAAAAAGTTAGTAAGACCCACCATCCTGCAAAACAAATAAAGTTAGTATAATTCAATCATAAGTAACTTATTAAAACAAATATAAAGTTACACCGTTTCACACTTAAATAATTCGAATTGATCAAAACTCAAAGAACGAAAGTTGTACAGAATCAAATTTCCTATAAGACAACGCGAACGAATTTAACAGAAACTGAACAGGTTAAGAGAAAAACTTGATATAAAAATCTAGACAAAATTCAATCGAAAAATCTGAATCTGAAAACGAACCAAAACTGCCCTAAGATGATTTTTTTCGAAAAAGTTCAAAACATAAAAAGTGTGCAGGATAATGTTTTACTTCAGTTTACGCGAAACCAATAAAAATAAGTTCGTTTCGTGGGTTAAAACAGCCTATAAAATCTGTATTACCAAAATGAATCATACCGACAATAATCAAGGTCATCCGATTATAAGTTCTAATCTATCTTTTTAATAAAAAGCTACAACACAAAAGTTGTCCAAAATCACGTATATATGCCTCTGCTCAAATTTCATAATTTATTGAGGCCGATTACTATTTTTCAAGATGTACAAATCAATAAACTCATAATTCAATTTTTGTACCTTAACTTCATCAATATAATTCGAACTATACAAATAAGTACATAATTACTACCTTGTACCTTAACTCAATTAAGACAATTCGAACTATCATACAAGTTCATAATTAATTCTTTGTACCTTAACTCAATCAATATGATTTGAACTATACATATAAGTTCATAATTACCACTGTGTACCTGAACTCAATTAAGACAATTCGAACCAACATACAAGTTCATAATTAATTCTTTATACCTTGACTCCACCCCTCGCCGGCCTACACATATATCTCATGTGCCTCAGATACCTAACCCTCGAAACCAAACTTGCACGGGATATCGTCCCGAGTTTGACTCACACTCCCGGATGGTTAGCATATACGACGCTACAAGAAATCAAAGCACTCGTCTACTCATGAGAACGAGGCAACAATATATATAAACATCTCATCGACATCATGAGACAAATATAACAATGCCGGGCATAAGGCATCAAACAACTCTCATAATCCTCACCTTTTTTTTTTTTACACTCTTTCTCACCATCACTCAAATAAAATAACAATCCATGGAGTCATGGTGGAGTACAAGGAATTTATTTACGGGTTCTAATTAATTTTAGTTTCATACATTCGGGAGTGTGATTATAATCATAAAACAAATACGTATAAAAACCATAAACATTACATAAACATCTAACCAAATAATGAAATCAATCCATCATCTACATGCAAATATAAAATCAAACCAACATCAAATAAATAAATACCAACAACAAACCAATCCATCCTCCAACCAATATCTATGGATTCTAAGTTTATACCAATTTCATATAATTATGAGGGTGATTAAATCTATAAAATAAATACATAAAAAAAAATGAACCTTGCATACACAACTAATTAAAATAATTGAAATCAATCAATCATCTAAAAATCCTAAACTTTACATATACAACTAATCAAAATAATTAAAATCAATTAATCATCTAAAAATCCTAAATCTTACATACACAACTAATAAAAATAATTAAAATTAATTAATCATCTAAAAACCCTAAACTTTACCTACACCACTAGTCAAAATAATTAAAATCAATCTAACATCTATAACCCTAAATCTTATATCCACAACTAATCAAAATAATTAAAATTAATCTATCATCTTTATGTAAAAACAAAATCAAACTAACATCAAACAAATAAAAATAAATACAACAAATTAAACATAAATCAAGGGAAGTGAATTTTGTACTTAAAATTATTTTTGAAGATCAAAGAATCACTCAAAGAATTAATAGAGTCACCCAAAATAAAACCCTAAACCTTACATACCCAACTAATCAAAATAATTACGATCAATTAATTATCTAAAAATCTTAAACCTTACCTATACATCTAATCAACATAATTAAGATTAATCAATCATCTAAAAATTCCAAACCTTACATACCCAACTAATCAAAATAATTACGATCAATTAATTATCTAAATATCTTAAACCTTACCTATACATCTAATCAACATAATTAAAATTAATCAATCATCTAAAAATCCCAAACCTTACATACCCAACTAATCAAAATAATTACGATCAATTAATTATCTAAAAATCTTAAATCTTACCTATACATCTAATCAACATAATTAAAATTAATCAATCATCTAGAAATCTCAAACCTTACATACCCAACTAATTAAAATTACTACAATCAATTAATCATCTAAAAATCCTAAACATTACATATACGTCTAATCAACATAATTAAAATTAATCAATCATCTAAAAATTCCAAACCTTATATACCCAATTAATCAAAATAATTATGATCAATTAATTATTTAAAAATCTTACACCTTACACGTACCACTAACTAAATTAATTAAAATTAATCACTCATCTAAGAACCCTAAACCTTGCACATATCACTAATCTAATTAATTAAGATTAATCAAACCTCTAAGAACCCTAAACCTTTCACGTACCACTAATCAAATTAATTAAAATAAATCAATCATCTAAGAACTCTAAATATCGCATATACACTAATCAAAATAATTAGATTAATCAATCATCTAAAAAAAAAAGTAATAAAATGAATAATCATTTAAACACCCTAAACCTTATATATATCACTAATCAAATTAATTACAATAAATCAATCATCTGAGAACCCTAAATTTTACACGTTCCACTATTCAAATTAAATAAAATTAATCACTCATCTAAAAACTCTAAACATCTCATAGACACTAATCAAAATAATTAAGTTAATTCATCCTTTACATTCACATACAAAAATATCAAATCACATCAACCTAATAAAATAAATAAATAAATAAACTAACGAATCAAACATAATCAAGGAAAATAGGGTTTGTACTCACAATATTATTTTGAAGATCAAAGAAATATTTAGAAGATTAATGGAGCCACCAAAACAAAACCCTAACACTTTTCTTCCTCTCTTTCCCGTCAGTCCCCTCTCTCTCGGCTGCATCTCTCTCTCTCTCTCTCCCGTAGCTGCTGCCTCCGTTTCACTTTTGTTTGATTTTGTAACCTAAAACACCATTATATAATATTATATTATATAATACATTATAATACATATAAATATAAATATAAGATTAAATATATATAAATATCTATATATAACCCTTTTTTTTATGTATAAATGAATATATAAATATAAAGATTTTGATTAATTATATATAATTAAATACCACATTAAACTAATTAAATATCACATTAAATTAACTAAACAATACATTAAATTCTCATGGATCCATATAATTAATAAAGCCAAAAATAAAATAAGATAATAATAATAAATAATGACTAAAAAAAATTAGGGTCGCTACATTCATGCAAATGTTACTATTCTTCATCATTCTCTTGCTCCCCCTCCTCCTCATTCCTTTGCCATAGGTGGTACTTCAATTCCTCCTCCATTCATAAATCCCACATATAATGTGAGTGAGATTTTGTCAATTAGTTTTTAATTTCGTGTTTTTTTTTTTTTTGGTAGGTATAATATGGTCATTTGTATGTTGTTATGAAGCCTAATATAACATGAATTCATTGTAGGCAAACAATTTGGCATATTGTGCTCAACCAACATTTATGACACTATTTCAAGGTAGGTATGACATTAGGTTTCAAGATTCTGAAGCCTCAAATACAGATTGTCGACCAACAAATAATTGGCAGTTGTCTACTGAGGTACTTTTGCTATTATTTTTGCTGAATTTTGTGCTGAATTAATGTTGTTTGTTGCTGCTGAATTGTTGCTGTTTTGGTGGTGAATTATTATTATTTCGTGCTCGAAAGTGCTGCTGAATTTGTGCTGTGCTGCTACTGCTGTTTTTTGGTCCATTTTTGTGCTGGAATTAATGTTGTTTGTTGCTGAACTGCTATTGGTTTGCTGCTGTTTTGGTGGTGAATTACTGTTATTTTGTGCTCCAAAGTGCTGCTGAATTTGTGTTATGTTGCTGCTATTTTTTGGTCATTTTTTGTGTTGAAATTAATGTTGTTTATTGCTGTTGAATTGTTGTTGTTTTGCTACTGTTTTGGTGGTGAATTATTGTCATTTTGTACTCCAAAGTGCTGCTAAATTTGTGTTGTGTTGCTGCTATTTTTCGGTCATTTTTTGTGCTGAAATGGTGTTGTTTTGGTGCTGAATTGTTGGTTTT
This sequence comes from Camellia lanceoleosa, assembly GCA_025200525.1. Taxonomy (NCBI): domain Eukaryota; kingdom Viridiplantae; phylum Streptophyta; class Magnoliopsida; order Ericales; family Theaceae; genus Camellia; species Camellia lanceoleosa. Next base: position 9,874,752 of record CM045763.1, on the reverse strand, counting down.
CATTTGTTTTTTTGTAAGATTTGGATGGCCATGAAGAGGTGGAAGACACTTCAAATTTCAAGCATATGAGATACCTCTGATGCTGCTATTTGTGCTATTTTGCTGTTGTTTGTGCCTCACAATCGGCTGAATGTTTTGTTTATAGTTCATGTTGTAGTCCATTTGTAGTAACACTTGGGACAGGTCACTATGCAGGTAATATTTGTTTGTTAAATTTGTTTTGTTTTGTTTTGTTTTGTTTGGGGCAAGTCACTAAGCAGTCCATTTGTTTTGTTTTGTTTTGTTTGTAGTTCATGTTGTTGGTCAAATTTGTTTTGTTTGGAGATGAATGTACTTGGATTCTTATAGAATTTAAGATGTGTTTATTAATGATTTAAGATGAATGCACTTGGATTCCCTTGCACAATCATGAAATGATTTATGCATGCCACTATTAAAGACATTAAAATCAGTTGCTTGATTAATTACATTAAAAAAAAAATCTCTCAAATCTCAACTTCAAATAAGAGCAATAGTACTATTCACATCCTTCAGTAATTGGCCAAGACTTGCAACCAGGAGTGTCAATGGGTAAAAGATGTGTAATTGACACAAACACCTCCATCTCAAATCTCAACTTCAAATAAGAGCAGTAGTACTATCCATATCCAAATAATTACTACTTAGTGTAATTGACAAAATTAATCTCACAATTTGCTAACATTTTACAAGTTCTCTCTCCATATATTTTCAGTAATAAAGGTGAATATTAAATGTGTACATAAAACATAGATCATTAAACAAAAAAAACCACTACATTCATTACCACTTCAACAAAATGGTAGTAATCCACCATACATTACATACACATTCAACCTACAATACAAGTCATTGTACCCTACATTATGTAGCGACCCCGGTCTTTTTCCATTTGATTGGTGTATCCGGACTTATGTTCCGTGGATTTTGTTGCCATTTTGTTGTCGTTGTTGTCCTTTGATTCCTTGTTCTTTGGTTATAGGATGTTTTGGGCAGGTTGATTGCGGTTGGTTGGGTTTAGAAACCAACTCTTGATGTTGATTTTTGGCGTCGAGCGAGCCTTTCTTGCTCGGCGAGGGTTGCGCCGATGCTAGACCTCGATCGCGATGGTTGTTGGCTCGAGCGAGCTTCCTTCGCCGAGCGAAGCTGGTTTGTTTTTGGCTCGAGCTTTTTTCGCCGAGCGAGGCTTTCTTGTGTTCGCCGAGCGACTGTCAGATTTCAAGAGGCAAAGAGGGGAAAAATAGCATTTTCTCCTTCTTTCTTTCTTGAAACCCTAGCGAATGAGACTCTCTCTCTAAACATACTCTCTCTAGATTTCATCTCTTTCTACTATAAATCCATCCTAGGTCCTTTGTTAAAAAGGTAGAGGAGAGTGAGGGCTACATTTTAATCTGAAAATAGTGGATTTGGAGCACTTTGATTCCGGGTCATCTTCTCCATTTGGGTTCTCCTTTGAGGTAGGGATTCTCCTTGTTCTCTTTTCAATACTCCTACTATAGATAGACATGTGGTTATTTTTGTATTGCATGAAAACTACATCATGTTGGAATTTTATATAAATTCATGAGGTTGAACTTTGGGTTGGTTGTTGGTTTTAGATCTTTGATTATTAGATGTGCTTTGGGCTAATTGGGTGGTTAATTAGCGAGTTGTTGTTGAAAGGAGAGGAAACCCTAATATTTATTGATTTAATAATTTAATAGAGGGGTTTGATCTTTGGGTAAATACTTGGGTATTTTGGGTTTTAAATGAAACCATTGTTGGCTATTGTAGATGATTGAGGCTTTTGTTCAATAATGAGAAAGAGGGAAGAAAACCCTATTATGGTGATTATGATTTAATTTGTATAATTAAATTGGAATGGCTTGAAAGGAATGTAGTTGATTAAAATGAGTTAGGGCTTATTGTCCTTGAAGTTAGTTTTGGGAAAACAAAAGGAAGTGGGATTGGTTTTGTGGAATAGGAATGGTACTTTGAAATAAGTATGAATATTGGACTGTTGTATCTTATACTACTATGTTAGTATTTGTGTTAAGTTGATAATCTCATGATAATTGAGTAAGTTTATAGATGTATAATATACTTGCATCTAGAGGTTTTGTCCTTGGTCGTCGGGGGAGGATGATACGGTTGTGTTGAATTGTTGTGTATGCTTTACACGTATGTGTTCATCTATTTTAAACACATTGCTGTTATCTTGGTAGTTTATGTATATGCATTATACATGTTGGATATGCCTTGTGTGCATGGTGGTTGTTGGCGTTATATGCCGCGCTTATAATCAAAGGTACCGTTACCTTCCAGCTAGCGCCTGGAGAACTGTATGCGCTTATAATCTAAGGTGCCACACCCTTCCAGCTAGCGCCTGGTAAAATGGTATGTTGTTGTGAGAAGTACATTTTGGCTTACTATGCACATAGCTAGTAGAGCGAAGTTGATAGTAGTTATTGCAGTATATCTTTGGCTTACTAAACACATGGTTAGTAGAGCAAAGTGGAATTGTTGTGGTTTAGTTGTGACTGAAAATATCATGGATTTGATTGGTTACAGTTCGGAGGACCGAGTTACTCCATTGATTGATGGTATACATGTTGGTGGGTTGTAATTTATGTTTTTACAAAGTTATGCATGTATGGTTATGATAATATTGGGAATGAATCAAAATGTCATTTTTGTCTTTTGGAAAATGTGAAGGAGATCGAATGTTTTAAAAATAAACATGTTTAAAAAGGATACGTCTGTCGTATGTATGGGAAATGGATGAGAGTATCGGGCTTAGTGATGATTTTCCTAAGTAGTGGTTAATATTATGAAAGGATGGGAATGGGGATTAATGAGAGGAATATGGAAAGATGAATCGCTTGTAGCGTTGAATGAAACTAAGCAGTTGTTTCAAAAGGAAAGTTCATACATATATATTTTTGTATAAACCGTCACATTATTATTCTAGTATGAGAAAGAGTGTTCATGATCATAGCTATTCAGATCTTGTTGTTATTGTTGAGGATCATGTTGAGATCCCTCTTGGACTATATGTTCATCCCACGTTGTTGAATCTTTTTCAGGTGTTTAGCAGGATGTGCTACAAGTTTTGGATCTACTTATTTGTTGGCCACGGGGCCTCTTTGTTGTTGGCGGAACGCCATATGTGTAAAAGGGTTACACCCTTCATTTGTTTATTTAAAGGTTGTAAGCCTAAGGGCAATTTATTAGTATGTTCATGTAATGTTGACTTTGCATACGAATGAGAGTATTGCTAATCACTTCTACGGATTAAATATATGAGTTTACTTCCGCACGTTATCTCTGAAATTGAATTAAGTTAATGAATTTGGTAATGACTTCGAGTAATAAAAAGTGGGGCGTGACACATTACATACACTATTTCAAATACACTAGAATGACAACTACCAACAACAACAGAACAATAAAAGCAAAGGCATAATTCAGTTTATCACCAACTCTTTCAATCACCATTGCCAAGTCTCTATATTGTTTCCTACTCTTCGCAATCATGTCTTTCAGCTCCCTATTCAAGATAGTTACTTCTCTAAGAGTAGATAACACATCCATGCGTTCTTCAAGAAGATCATTCTCGACCACCTTCAAATTATGCTGCATATGTGGAGGGATCCACCACTCAAAGAACTTATAGCAATTTGGTAAATTGGGGCATACAAAATATAAGCAATTTGGGTTATCCGTTGACTGAGAAATCTTAACCATAGCTTTGTTACCACATCGACAATTGTGGTTGTCGAATCTAACTTCATGAATGCTGCCTACACTTGCATTTGTGGTTGACATTGACATTGACCTTTCTGAAAATATCAAATAGCAAAGCACATCAAGACATCTCTTAGGAAAATTTCCTTCATTCAACCATACAAAAGCACATCAAGACACAAAATGACCCAACTAGATTTCCACAACTCTTGCTTGTTTTTTTCTTTTGCAATCTTAGAATTTTTTTCTAACCCAAACACCATCAAAAATATTTTTTTGTCATTCATAGATTCCATAAATGCAAAACATCAAAAATATGGCCTCCAATCTCCATATGAGTAATATAAACATTTCACTAAACTAATATATATGTTTCATGTACTACTTTACTTGGTACATAGTTCCTCTAATCTTCCATATGAGTATATAAAATTTTAATTACAAAATGAACATGTACCAACATTACACTTAACAAAAAAAAAAAATATAGCCTGTTTTATGTGGCATTTGATGCATTTGAGAACATCATCACTAAATAATTTATAAAATATAGCCTGGAGGAACATCAATAATATAGCTTTGAAATGTTTTATTTATTTATTTGGAACCAATTAATAAAAACCAACAAATAACAACTGATGCTATATATATATATATATATATATTCATAAATTCTACGCCAAACCAATCAAGTCCAATGTCTTCAGTCTCTTCTCTGCCATTTTCATTCTCCCTTTGCATTTATTATTATTATTTATTTATTTATTTTTGGGCCTATTAAACAATGAAAATGGAAAACCATCAAACGTAATTGCTTTGAATAGGAAACATACATCAATTACAAGTTTAAAAAATGGCAGCTTTGAACATGGCAGATTGTTTGAACATGGCATATTATTCAGGAAAAATTAATAGAAAAAAATATTACCTTCAGTTTGATGAAGTTAAGTTTGATGAAGTACAACTCTGGTTTATGGGGTCGCCGGAGCTTGGTTCGCGACTGAAATGTTCGGAGTAAGACAGAGGGAAAGATCGGCGATTGAAATCGTGGTTGAAGCCTTAGGAGTAAGATAGCTAGAGAGAGGGAGAGACCGTCGATGTTCGCCGCCGATCATTGTCGATGTTCGCCGCCGACTTTGCCGATCGTCATTTACCAGAGCTTCGAAGAGGGAAAGAAAAAGTGCTTCGAAGAGGGAGGGAAAACTGAAGTGAATGGAAGGGAAGCAATAGCTGTGTTGTGAGAACCCTCACCACTGTTTACTGATAATACCACTGATTGGTGCTAATCTATGATTAAGCATGTTAAGTGATTGATTGACCGAAATTTTGACTGAAAGTGTATTAGTTTAAACACATTTCTGTCTGTTTGACTGTTAAATGATCTGTTCATGTTTTAAGTTTGAACTGTAAATTAAAGGCCTTATCGGCGGCCGAATTTGAAATCGGTTAATATTTTATGCTAATTAGAATTTATGTGATTTTATGGTAAATTTGATTGAAATTTGATTTGGTACGATTAAATTAGATTAATTAGTGTTAAATTACATTAGTTCAAGTTATTTACCTAAATGCCACTTAGTGGACTTTTTCATGAGCCATTTATTTGATTCATATATGTTAGCCTTAGCACCTCTTTAGCCATTATTCAAGCCCCAAAACCGACTGGAGAGAGAAAGAGTTAGGAGAAAGCTTGATTTTAACAAATTTAGCTTGGAGACTTGAAGAATTGTAGAAGAATTGCATGATTGAGCTTCCATTCTTAAAATTGAGGACCTAAGGTAGAGAATTCATCTTCTCCATTGTGAATTTGAGTTACTTCTTGCATGGTTCTTGGTGAATTAGAGTTTAGAGTCAAGATTTGGTTTAAAATGTTGAATTGAGTGGTAAATCATGCATGTATGTACATATTGTTGAGTTTTGAGGTCTTTCCCATGAAATTTGCTACATGCATGTTCATATTTTGATTATAGTTCATGAATTCATCATGTTTTTGGAAGGATTGAGTTATTTGGCCAAGTATTTGAAGCTTTGAAGTTGATTAAATTCATGCATGTTGCATGTATGTCATGTTCTTGAAGTTTTGTTTGGAAATGGGTTCAACTGAACTACCTTTGGGCTTTTATTTTGCAAATTGATCTTTGAAACATGTCATATTATGAGTTTTAAAGTGTTTTTCCAGAAAATTAGCCCAAAAGGATCGAATTTGATGCTTTAAATGTTGAGTTTTATGCTTGGAGACAAATCTGGAAATTCCAGATTTTGGATCCATGCTCAAGCGGGGAACTCCATGCTCGAGCGTACACTCTGAGTTCATGCAGTCCGCTCGAGCGGGGAAATCAATGCTCGAGCTTGAAATGCGTGTATCCAGTACTTTGCATGTGTTTGCAGTCCGCTCGAGCGAGGGAATGCACGCTAGAGCGAGGACTTGTGTCTCATGCTCAAGCGGGGGTTGAGCGCCCGTCGAGCGTGAATTTCATGCATCAAGTACTTTTGCAGTCCGCTCGAGCGTAGCTCATTTTTCTGCATGTCCGCTCGAGTGGAGAAAGCCACGCTCGAGCGGGACCTCTATTTCAGCAAAAATTTGAAAAGTGTTTTAAAGTGCATCTTTGTATCCTCATTCCATCCTAGGCATTCCTAGGCCTAGTTTAAGGCATCTTAATGAGGATAATGCTATTGACCACACCGAGTCAAGATAGAGACGAAGTTATTGTTTCCCAAACGTGCAACTTAGTGTGTGTTCATCCTGTAACTGTGTAGGGTTGGCATCCGAGGACGCTCACTAGCCTATTTGTAGCCTAGAATTTTGTGAGTAACAATGTTGTAAAGATATGTTCAATCATGAATATTTTCTGAATGATCAACTGTACTGCTTTCTGAAATGATATTTCTTACTAAATGAATGCTTGTCTTATTTGCGAACTATATTCGTGGCATCTATAGCAAATTATCGTTATCAGATCATCGCCATCGCTATGTAGAGATCTCTCGATTTCTATGTTTGGAACCACTACCGTTCATCGATATGATGGCCATCAATCGATCGGGTCTGTTAAGACCTACTGTACTATTTGCTATTGGATGTACCACTTATGACTGCTATGATCGAATAACTGATATACTGTTCAAATGACTGTTTCAAATACTAAAAGGACATTCATTCTTAACCTCTTTACACAACTGTTAATCACTGGATTTTAGCTCACTGTTTACATATATATATAGGTGTTTAGGCACCGGATCGGAGCTAGGAGCGTCGGGTTAGCTCTTGTTTTGTCAAGCCAACCATTGTGCCTCACTGCGAGGTTCCAAGTGCTGCCAAGCCAAGGCTGCTTTGGGGTGTTTTAGATTCCCCCTTTCTATTTTCATTTTGTATAGACTGTATGAGGCAAGCACTGTATTGTTATGGTAGGGATTTGGTCCATAACCTGAATATCTGTATACAATGTATGTATATACTGTACTGGTTATGATGTGAATATGTTATGAAAAACCTTTTTGCATACAGACTGTCACAGCTCATTGGACATCTTTTATTACTGTTTTGGCTTCCGCCACTCAGATCAGACTATTATTATTATCAAGCGGGCCTTCAGAGTCACGGACATCTTGGCATTCTGAGATTAAACCCTTAGGAGCGAGTTTGGGTCGTGACATGTGTTCAATGAAACAAATTCAAATTTTATTTATTTATTTATTTATTTTTTAGCATCTGAACCATAGATCTTCTTTTAAGGGACGTAGCCAAATTCTAGCCCTTAACCGGAGGAAGAGCTAGAGGATTTGTGTCACGACCTAAACCCGCCTCTATAGTTTTAGAAATGTCAGAATCGGCCAGTAATCCTTGGATTACCAAAGGCCTCATAATATCGTAATGTATAATTAGGGGTTACAAAAGTAAATACATAAAATATACATAGTTCATCGAGCTGTGAAGACATACGTGGGACAGATAATCTTAAACTTTTATAAATATACGAGTGACATCAAAAGATACAACATTTACACGTCACTTCATGTACATAAAAACATAGAAACTTGTTCAGAGAGAAAAAGAACAAAATCTTATACAATCATAACAACATAGCCACTAGACTTGACTTAATCTAGAACCTCCTCGAGAGACGCAAAGGTTGGCTAACAAAAACTGAGATGCTAGATCCTCAACTCTGAGCTTGGTCATGTGCCTAATCACCTACATACATAATATAAATAGTGAGCGAGAGGCCAGTGAATAATAACAGAGTAAAGGGTTAAATGAATGATATCCCATGACTAAGCTAGTTCACATTCGTATTCTTATTCAAATCATATACAGAATTCACAATTCAAGCTTGATCATACATGGCTTATCCGTTAGTGCTAATAGATCATATACAGAGCATCATAGAATTTACTTGTCAGTTCCATAAATAAACCTCTGGCCAGGTACGGATAACTTGTTAGTTCCATAAAGGAACCTCCAGACTGGAAACGGATAACTTGTCAGTTCCATAAAGGAACCTCCTACCGAGTACAGATAACTTGTCAATTCCATAAGGAACCTTGGGTCTAGGAACAGATAACATACTTGTCATAAATACTTATCGAAAATTGGATAATCATTCATAACATTTCATAAAACAGATCTGATTCATAAATAGAAAATAATTTAACTTGAACATAGCTTTACTAAGTTGTTACTCACAGATAACCGGTGGCTCCAAATAAACAAGTAGAGTAGGCAATTTACTTAACTTGAGGCGCGTGACCTACATAATGTCACACCCCAAACTTGCCCCTAAAAGTTTGGGCATGACCGAAAGCGTAAAAGGACACTTAACTTTGATTTCATAGAGGACCTAACCTAAGTCAGAAGAATAAAGGATATAAACCAGAAAATATGTCATCCATTGAGCTACTAAGTTATGCCAGGATCATAAACATTTCATAGGACAAGCACATCAAAGGCAAAAATACATTAGAGAGTTAGTTATTTACATGCATATACAAATCCAATCCCCGAGGTGGGGTATATAACAAAAATATTAAGTACATAATATCTTAAGCCAATAGCAAAAGTGTAAGCCCTCATCTAACAAACTCCACAAAAGAAGGGTTTCGGCCCCAAGCTGTCATGTTTAGGCCGATTTAAAGTATGACGATGCCGAAGTTAAGATTGACCCGGTTGGTTACCTATGTAAAGCAGACATAATATGGAGTGAGTCAAGCTCAGTGAATAATAGTACTTGCATGCATGTAGAACATAATTAACACCGTAATTATGTAATCAGTCCGTTTCTGTATAGCTTTGTTGGACAACCCAGTCGATTCACAATTTCATAATTTGGCCCTTGGCCTAAAGAGTTCACATATTCACACAGAATCATCGGTTTCATAAACTGACAAGTTATCACACGGGCTTTGGTCCTTCTTGTTTCACAAGTTCACAATTCATATCACATTGACTTTGGTCCTTCTTGTTTCACAAGTTCACAATTCATATCACATTGACTTTGGTCCTTCTTGTTTCACAAGTTCACCATTCATAAATTCATATATCACACATCGGCCCTTGGCCTCATAATATCGTCGTTCACAAATGGCCCTTGGCCACATCGTTCCATAGTTCACAAATGACCCTTGGTCACATAGTTTCACAAAAAGGCTCTAGGCCACATTGGTTCACAAATGGCTCTAGGCCACATTGGTTCACAAATTCACAATTTCCCTGATACAGTCCAAAAGTCATAAGATTTCACATATGACGTGCATAACTTCACAACCTTTTTGATGTTTCCACAATTTCATAATGGTTCACTTACATCGTATATATATGTCGTACCATCACAAGTTTGACAACAAAGTTCGTAATGTCAAGATATAACATCAATACATAATCACGTCAATAATAATAAATTGAGTTAAGGTACATTGAGGTACTATCACTCACTGCGTTGTGTTGGCGCATAGCTCTTCCGAAGTGTGACACGCATAACTCAGACATTAGTGTTCTTTCGCATAAATCATTGAGGAATCATTCCTCAGATCACTACACTTCATGTAAATTACAACCATCTTAAAATCTTCGAAAAATATTCTAAAAATACCAGAGGACATGCATGCAAAACAGAACAACATTTATTTTTGTCTGAAAATAAGCCCCGCCGAGGCGCCATTTTGCCGCCGAGCTAATCGCAAATTACAAAATTGCCGAAGGTAAAGCCCGCCGAAAGGGCTTTCACGCCGAGCGGACCACGTGAATTCTGAAATTCTGAACTTCGAATTTAGCAACTTCATTCCAGTTCTCATGCAATTCCAAATGAATCTAAGACCATATTTCAACCCAACATCACTATAATATGAATTCTACCTTAGACATGACACATTAAGCACAATTAGGAACTTAAATAAGCCATCTCTTCCCCAAATTCCACTTTTGGATTCAAGTTCTTCATGTTCTTGAACCATAGCACATGATATCTATATATATATATATATGTACATAAATCCATGAAGGGATGGTATAAAACCAAGGGTTGAAGTATAATTTCTATAACACCCAAATTAAGTGTCAAAAGAACCAATTGATGGAAAACCCTCATAATTCAAACATAAAGCATACATGAATCAAACAAAAACATGAATTACAACTCTTAAGTTCCCATAACAAGGAGGTCTTGGGCTTACCTTGAATTGACTCCCAACTTTTAACAATTTGCCCAAATTCCTTGTTGAATCCCTTCTTCCCCAATTTCTCTTCTTTACTTCCTCTTATTTTCTCTCCCAAAATGGTACCCACGTTTTTGCCCAAGATCAAGAAGTCTTAACAATATATATATGGTCATAGGTAAAGCATATAAGACAAAAATGAATCGTTTAATCGTTCCAAAATTGAAATTTCACAAACATGCTTAATATTACCTAAAAATTATGTTGATCACAGATATATAATCAATTTCCGCTAATTATGCCGTTAAGGCTTCCAATTTCTAAGTCAAACGTGTTAATGGTAACAGATACTTTTCTTGCCTAACAGATAATGTTCAGTTCATAAGACATCAACTCATAAGACATATATACATAACTTACATTCTCATGCAGTTTCACATTAAACAGGTAAAAACTCTGAGTAAAGACTAAAATATAGCAGAATCACATACGAGGGTCGGGTTATTACACATAACATGACAGATACATACATTGGAATACACGTTTGGTTTGTACATAACTTATTTCATTTGTTCTTAGTGTGTTTCTAGCCTTTATCCTCATTATAGTTTCTAGATCTTGGCCTAGGAATACTTAGGATGGAATGAGGACGCAAAAATTGTACTTGCAAACATTTTTCAAAACTTACTGAAAATAGGGTCCACGCTTGAGCGTGGCTTTCCTCGCTTGAGCGGACATGCAAAATGTGAGGGTCCACTCAAGCGCAACTTTTTTCGCTCAAGCAGTCTGTAAACTTTGAAAAAGTACTGGTTGCTTGTTTTTCCCGCTCGCCACTCGCTCAAGCGTGAGAGACATAAAATTGCTCGAGCGCAACTGTTGTCGTTCGAGCGTGCTGCAAAACGTAAGAACTTTTGGGAGCATGCATTTCACACTTGAACCAACCTTTGGTCACTCAAGCGGAAGTGTGAGACACAGAGTGGTCACTCGAGTGTGGAATCCGTCACTTGAGCGTAAAAGCAGAATTCTAGAATTTCCAGAATTGCTTCCAAGCTTCAAATCCCAATCTTAAAGCATCAAAGCTCGAATTTTCTAGGCCAAAACTTGAGAGAACACTTAGAAACTCATAAAACATCATGAATTAAGGATCATTTTAAGAAATCATGGCCCAATAGCTTGCCAATTGTGCAAAAATTCAACTTAAAATTTATGAATGTTCCATGAACATGACATGCATGAATTTCTTTGAACTTAATTTTCTCAAAACATGATCAAATGCTATAAAACAACATGAAACTTGATGATTTCTCAAAATTAAAGTGAATTCAAAACATGCATGAGGGAATTCTTGGAAATTAAACTCAAAATATGAGAAAATATACATACATGCATGGTATGGCTCAATACTCTTCATTCCTAACCCAATTCTTACATTAATCAACTCAAATCTCTAGAGTTCATGTCTTACACTTCATAGTTGTTCAAATGAAGGGTTGGATTCTTACCTAAACTTGTTAAGATGAGAGCTAGAAGTTTGATCCTTGAGTTCTTAAGTCCAAATTCACAAGTTCTCTAGCAATCTCAATAATTTGGGCTCAACTTCTCTTCTTTCTCCCTCTCTCACGTTGGTTGTGTGTGTGTGAGCTCAAAATGTGTTGACATGAGGGAAAAGAGTAAGTAAGAGTACACAAGAAGCCTTATATAGGCTTGTCTAATAGTAGATAATTAAGACTAATGAAATGGGCCATTAAATTAATCTAATTTAGTCGTTCCAAACCGAATTCCAATTGGACCTACCATAAAATTCTAAAAATTCTAAATAACACGCAAATCAAGTCAACTTTTGAATCGGATGCCGATAAGGCCTTCAATTCGCAAACCGAATAAAAACATGACAGATCTTTCTACGTTAAACAGATATAAACACAAATAAAGCAACACATGGTGCAAATTTTCACGTTAATTTCTTGTTAGGCATAATTAAGCATAGATTAACGTTAATCATGGGTCGGGGTTGTTACAATTTGGTTGTAGAGGATCTAAACTCTCAAATCGGTGGCAATGGTAAACGCACCTCCAGATATCTGTCTCTCTCTCTCTCTATATATATTTATATATATATATATCTATAGCCGGAGTCCGGCGACAATCGCCGTCGTAGCCTCCGCGTGAAGCTCGCAAACCAATTTTTTCGCCTTCGTCAAATCAACGTTGCACTTCTCTGCCTAACAATGTAGCGACGACAATAACTCTCCTCCACTACCACTACAAATGGCCCCTTGTTCCCAAAACCATCATCGAAACCGAAAGAGTTCGATGGCAATCCAAAGCTCGACATGGCAATTGGCATTCCAGATTTGAGAAGACTGAGAAAGTAAGAGAGAGAGAGAAGAGAAGAGGCTGTGAGTCAGTCAGACTTGCACGCACTGCCACCGTGCTGTAGCTGTATTGTCGATCTTCAGCGTCTGCCTCCACCCCTGCGATGACTCCAACAAGTAACTAATTGATCCACAGTACCATTCTTCTTTGGTTCTGGCTGAAGATGGAACCGATAAGAGAAAGACAAACAAACAGAGGGGGGCTAAGGTTAGATGTGAGAGAGAGAGAAAGTGTGTGTGTGTGTGTGTGTATGTGTGTGTGTGTGTGTGTATGTGTGTGTGTGTGTGTGTGAGAGAGAGAGAGAGAGAAAGTAAGAGAATTAAACTGGGTATCCGATATATATGTAGGGATATTTTAGACATCTTGCACTAGCATGTCTTTATTGACAAAGGTTTTTTGCGTTTGGACCTTTAGAAGAAAAAAAAAAAAAAGTTTGATTTTGGCTCTCGAAAGTCCCAAAAAGAAAGCAGGTTAGACTTTTAATTTTGAAAAGTGTGAAGTTAAGGCTAGTCCTGTTTTGAAGACTAAGGTAAAATTAAAAATTTAAAAAAAAATGTCTATATTCACGAATAAATAAATAATTTTGTTTGGTATTAGTATTGCCGATTGCTATCAAAATAAATATCAAAATGTATTCATTTTAGAGTACCAAAAAAAAAGTTACCAAAAGGTATAGTTCAAATCAACAAAACAAACTAATTAATCAACAAAATCTAATTAATGAAATGTTCTATCAATGTAAGCAAACATAGATGATTTCACATTGTATTAAATTAAAGAGTGGAATAATAATTTTGCTTCACCAGTAGTGTGAAGCAAACATAAATGAAAAGGAAACATGACTATAAAATTAATTTTCCACACAATCCACTCATTATCTTCACTATCTCATATATGATAGCAAAGAAATTATGGAATACAATTTAATGAAACAAAATTAGGACAAAAAAATTAGGATACAATTATTTATTCCATTAAAATCTGATAGTTTATGAGAGAAAAAAAATTAGGAGAAAATTATTTATTCTATTATTTAGGCCAACCATACTTGCATATGTTTTAATTCTTTTGTTTTTCTTTAATTGGGCCCAATTTGTGATTAATTTTTTTTTTTAATTGGACCCAACAGAATTTTTTTGAAACCTTTTAGATTGGCCCTAAATCAACAAAAACAAATTGGGTCTATTTAAATTTTAAATACACTAGTAATGAATTTGAAGACCCTAGTTTTAGACCAACTTTTAAGACCTAAGGCACTTAGTGGCCTTATTCCAAAGCCGGCCCTTGTGTGAAGATGTGGTTCATGGCTAAACAAAACCGAACAAACCACGGTCCACACATTCAAAGCCCAAGTGAAGAAGGTATCGTAAACCTCACTTTACACGTTTGGTGTAGGAGTAAAACTCGCGTTCACGCCGAGTAAACCTCTCACTCTTTTTGGGTTGGACCTAAATCCTAGGGCCCATTATATATCATATCATTTCTATCTTCAAAATTAAAATATTTTTCAAAAAATTCTAATTTTTTATTTTTTTGTATTTTTTTGTTTTCAATGATTTTTTTAATATTTAGACACACCTAATATAAATACACTTAAAAAGTATAATATTTGTGAATTTTTTTTAAAAAAAATTCACTAAATACCAAAAATATTTAAAAAAATTATGAAAATTCAGTACATTTTTTATATTTTTGTGTATTTATTAATTTTTAAAAATATTTTTTTTATAAATATTTTGCTATTTAGATACATCTAAGTAAGTTGCATCTTAAAAATTAAAAAAATTGCTTATAATTTTAAAATTATTCACTAAAAAAATGAAAAACAAAAAACTCAATTTTTAAAAAACTGAATTCAGAAAATTAAAACCAAACACACTGTTTACTGTTTACCTTTTAGTTATTATTATTTTTTAATTTTCAATTTGGATCCTAATAGTTCAAGGTTGCAAAACGTAAGCTGAGGGGCTAGAGTGAAATTGAGTAATAATTTCAAGGGTAAAGTGTAGTTTAAAAATGTATTTTCATGATAAAAGTCTGAATTGGAAAAATAAAATAAAAAATTGTAAATGAAGGGGTTAAATGAAACATGACAATAATTAGGGGAAGTAAAATGGAATTTATCTTTAAAAAACAAGCTAATTCCTATGTATAAATTATCTAAAAAGATTATATTAGTCTTAATTTTTTTTTAAAATATAATTTAATGCATGAAGAATTGGAATGATGAATAAAGAGACAAAACTGGTTTAGTCAGTTGGTTGCATGTTTTTAATGCTGAAGAAAAAAATAAAATATTTGTTGTAGTGGAATAAAATATTGGCCCAAACCTAAATCTAGCTAAGCAGAATGGCCCAATGGTAAAAGCCTAGATAACCAAAAGACCCGTTATAAGGAGACAATATCATGTGACCAAAGCCCCAGTAAAATTATCTTTTAGAAAAAGATCTATAGAATATAGGAAACCCTTAAATCTATTCATAATCAATGGTGAGGACAATAATTGTCAAAGATAAGGACGTAGGCTCAGCCTATCCAAACGACACAACCATTCGATGAACTTAATTGGACAGACGAAGCGTTCGGCAAGTTAGCCACTAACATCTGACATAATCTAAGCTGCCCACAGCAAGATGATCTAACAACGAAGGATCAAGACAACCTGACCACTTACCCGACCAACGTGCAGGGACGAGCAGAGCCCTTAGACCAAAATATTAATCTGATGGCCGAGACCCAAGATAATAATACTATAGAATGAGGAATAAAAAAGAGCAAAGTGGACAGAAGAAGAAAAGTAACTAAAACTCTCTCATTAACAAAATACTATATGGTTGATCAAAATTCTGATTTGATCGTTGGAGGGTCCTCCCAACTATCTTTGGTCGGAAGTAATTACCGACGAATTGGTTTCTCTTTACAGAATGAAGGAAGGAGTATTTCATCTCACTTTTTCTGTGAAGAATATTTTTACCTTCCACATTTGTAATTACTAGTTCTTTCAAGTTGAGTAGATGATGTGTTATACAAGTTGTAATTTTTATCAAAATTTAATAAAAATGTTATAGATCTATAATTAAGAAAAATGTTTTGGACCTCGAATCTGGGATGCCCCGAATCCCCCTAAAGCCAAAACGACGTCGTTTTGGGCTTTAGGTTTTTTTCTCCTTTTTTTTTTTCCCTTTTTTTCCGCCATTGTTGACGCAGAGGGAGATGGAGAAGAGGGAGAGGGAGAGAAAGAGAAGAGAGGGAAGAGGAAGAGGAGGTCGTAGCAGCTCACCTCCGACCGTCCACGTCTGTCGCCTGGTCGCCGCAGCCTCCGTCCTCCTCCGCCCCCTCCTCCTCCTCCTCTCCTCCATTTTTAGGCCCTTCCCCTCCTCCTCCTCCTCCTCCCTTCTTCTTCCTTCTTCTGCTGTTAAAAAAAAAAAAAAAAAAGGGATTCGGGGGAGCTCGGATTCGAGCTCCCAATCACATCTCAATGAATTATATATTAAGTTGTCAATTACTCAAAATGAAATATGAGACTCATTCATATAGATGTGGGGCGCGCACTAATAAATTTTTGGGGTACTTACCAATTAGTCCTATTAACTAGACTTATTTACATACAGGTCCTAACTAATAAATTTAACACTATAAAAATAAGAGAGTGATAAATTTATCACTAAAAATTTATTCATAAAAACAAAGAGACTGATAAATTTATCACTATAAATTTATTCATAAAAATAAAAGACTGATAAATTTATCTTTATCACTTAATAAATTTATCAATAGGACTTAATGGGTAATAAGTCTCTAAAGTAGGACCTATTGGTAGTTTACCCTTAATTTTTTTTTTGGTATTTTTGATTTTGTAAAAATAATTTTATATGTCATGCAATAATAATGATGATAATAATAAATTGTTAATAATTGCAGTTGGGGCACAAGGGGAAAAAAAAAATACGAGTCACTTTTTATTAAAATTAAATATTTTTTACTAAATTAAAAAGTTTTTATTTTTAAACGTTTTAAACTCAAATCTTAATATTAGACAATAGTTCATAAACACTCATACTAGCCTCCCAATAATAAAATTCAAATTTTTTTTTTTAATATAAATACTACTCAATTTTGTTTACCAACGAAATTTTGAGGGCAATGGCTTTTGTTTGGTTAACTTGGGTTGAGTTGGGTTTGGAGTTATTTTAGTCATAAAAAGACAAAATAGACTTTTTAATCTAATAAGACAAAACATCACATCCAACCTATAATCATTACATATTTTCTCTCACAAAAAGTCACCTAAAAAAGATTTTTTAGCCCCACGCTAAAAAGTCAAAAAATCAACTCATTTTCCAAACAAACTCAAGAGTACGGTAAAATTAAGTGAGAAAATTATTCACTTTGCTTGGTTCCTGTTTTCAAAAAACACTTTTCAGAAAATTTTACTTTCTTATTTTTCATATTTTTTTTGTTTTTATTGAATTTTTTTTAATATTTTAAGCAATTTTTTTTACTTTTTAGACATACCTAACATACCTAAAAAGTAAAAAAAGTGTGAAAAAATATTTAAAAAACTCACTAAATACCAAAAATACAAAAAAAAAAAAAAAAAAAAAAAAGAGAATTCAATACATTTTTTAATGTTTTTATGTATTTATTAATTTTTTAAAATATTTTTTCACAAATTTTTTACTTTTTGGATATATCCAAGTAAGGTGAATCTAAAAAAGTAAAAAAAATGTTTAAAATTTAAAAATATTCACTAAAAACAAAAAAAATATGAAAATAAAAAAACTCAATTTTCAAAAAACTTAATCTAAAAAATTCAAACTAAACACACTGATTAGTGTGATAGTATTATGTTAGAGATATATGATAAAAAATATTTGTTTGTATGTCATTGAATTAGTAATACTATGTGCCGTTTTGGGAATCCAGTGAAAACGCTCGGTTTTTAGCTTGGGAACCAAAACGCTAACTGTGCGAAAAAGTTGGAAATTCCATTTGGGAACCTCCAAAAACGCAGCTGGGTTATTTACAAAACTACCCTCAACTTAGGTAAATTCTTTCAATTGACTGAGGGTATTTTGGTCATTTTGTAGTGATGTGACACTTTTAAAAAATATTAAACCAGAAATCAAAAAAGTCAGCTTTTTACTAACTTCCCAAATCACCTCCAAAAAAGCCAAAAAACTTGGTAAAAAGTCAAAAGCCAACTTTTTACCAACTTTTCAAAATACCCCTATATATAGTATTAAAAAAATTTAATATATATATATATATATATTATTTTTAGTATTTTTTAATATTATAATTTTTTTATATTTTTTGAATCCACTTAATTTAGAAACATTTAAAAAATAAAAATCTTGAATAAAAATCATTTGAAAATTCATTAAATATAAAAACAGTAATGATTAAAAGCTCTAATCAAAACTTTATTGATGTGGCAACCAAAAACACAAAAAAAAACAGAAGCTCAAAACATCAAATCACACAGAGGAGCCACGCTTACAATTTAGGCCTTGTTTGGAAAGACCAAATAAGTGTATTTTTTGTCTTTTTTTGACTAAAAAAGTAAGGTTGAAAATATGGATGTTTGGGTTAACTTTTTGACTTTTTATGAAAAAATGTGTAATAAAAAATTATAAAAAATAGTTTTTAGAAGAAAATTTGAATTGGGAGTTGTGCAGCCGTAATTGTTGATTTTTGGTGAATAGTGTTAACTTTTTAACTTTTTGAGTAACTTTTTGGCTTTTTGGATTATTCTCGTCTTCCCAAACAAGGCCTTAGGCTTATTTTGAGAAGATGGTAAAAAGTGATTTTTTGGATTTTAATGATTTGAGAAGTTGGTAAAAAGTGACTTTTGACTTTTTTTTATTAATGTTTGTTTATGATGTCAAATCACAATAAAATGACCAAACTACCCTCATTTATTTAAAATATTTACAACTTCACCAATGTAATACTTTTTGACCCATGAGGGGTAAAATTGTAATTTCACCATTGGCTACAAACCAACTTCCCAAATGAAAAAAAAGACAAAAAAGTCAACTTTTGACTTTTGCTACTAACCCAAAAAAGTGGCTAAAAATCATGTTGCCAAAATAGGCCTTAGAGAGCTAAAACTTTTTTCGTATAAAAAAAAAATATTTTTTATTAGTTATTAATTTTTTTAATATTTATTTCACAAATAAATTATTTGAAACAAAAATAATATTAAAAATATTTTAATCCATTATATTTAATAAACTAACCAATACAATTTTTGAAAAAAAAATTATATAAAATTCTAATAATACACTTTTTATATCCAAAAAGATCTTTCAACCATTAATCTTCTCACTTAATTGTTAATCCCAAGTCATCTAGACTTTGTTAGTCCTGTCCGTAAGGGATTACTAGACCAAAAAAATAAATAAAATAATAATTTCACAGTTATATTTCTAATCAAATACTTTTTAAATAAATCAGATGATTGTTAGTCCAATTTCTCTCCAAAAAAAACCAAAAAATACCAAACAAACGTGAGTTCACATGAAAAGTTTATCTTGTGCATCAAACTACGGTCAGGTGTGAAACTACGGAACTGGGGTTACTGCTGTGCCTTTGGCACAGCAGTTACTGTTGTGCCCCATTTTGTGTTACATTATGGATTTATTTTTATAATCTGAACCGTTCATATTGTAGGGTTTGTTGAGTACTACATGCCTACCAAAAATCATATTAATCGGATATCAATAACTATATGATCGAATTGCATATTTTTATACTATTTTTCAAAAGAAAAACTTCTTGTTTATTTTTTTGGTTATCAATCATATAGTTATTGATATCCGATTAATATGATTTTTGGTAGGCATGTAGTACTCAACAAACCCTACAATATGACGGTTCAGATTATAAAAATAAATCCATAATTTAACACAAAAAAATGCTGCAAGCTTAAAAACATTAAATAACTAGTAGTCACCCGTGTGATGCACCAGATTTTACAAGGTGAACATAATAAAATTTTTAAAAAAATTATGCTATTTAATTGTATTTTCTAATATGAATAAAATATTTTTATTGAATTTGTGTATTTACTATACATCATTCAAAATTTTTAATACTTCATACCATGAAAAAGTTTAGAAAATTATCATAAATTATGTAAATCATCACATAACAAATAGATAATAAGAGTTAGATAAGACAACTAAGTGGAGTAACAAAAGTATACTAAAATTATAATTAATCAAAATGACTAACATGGAAAATTTTAAAAAACTATCATAAATTATGTAAATCATCACATAATAAATAGATAATAATAGTTAAAATAACCAAAAGTGGAGTAACAAAAATATACTAAAATTATAATTATTCAAAAGAACTAACATTAAATAATAAAAAAATGCTATTTTTTTCATTTTTTTAATCAATAAGAGATATTATATTAATTATCCCACACAGTATAATGAATTAAAATAAAATAAAATAAATTTTAATTTTAATTTCTATTATATTCAATTAGTGGTTAAATTTTTTTACATACTATTTGTTTTTTTTGTTTTTTTCCCCTGTAATTTTATATTGATTCACTAAGCATAAATAGGTTTGAAAATGCATTAAAATTGAACTGACAAACATAAATAATAGAAATATTTAAATTATTCAAAAAAACCTAACATATGAGATCGCTTGCATTTGCTCAAGCTTTGAATATGCATAAAAATATATTTAAAAAAAAAAGAAATTTGTAGTTTAGGTCTCAAAAGAAATGAGTTCCTAAAAATTAATTTAATCATAAGTTATTTCAACATGACAATCAACAACCAAATATAATTGATGATTAAATTTAAAACATAAATCCATATCCAAATAAATCTTGATGATCTTTTCGCTTCCAATATAACATCTGCACCCAAAAAAAATAAAAAATAAACACAAATAGTCAATAAGTGAGAGAGTCACAAATTAATAGTAACACTTCAAAAATAGAATGAAATCTTAATTAAATGACATATTATTAGCCAAAAAAAGAAAGAAATAAAAATATATAGATTGTAGAAAAAAGAAAAAGAAACAAAAACATAAATAGAATTTACAGAAAAATAAAATAATAATATTCATTTACATAAACTTCCTTTCCCACAAAGTCAAAAATTCATGTAAGTATACATTTCAAATGTAAAGTTGATACAATTGAATAAAAAAAAAATCACCTGTGACTTGAAATTTAATGCAAAATTTTTTAAGCACTATGAAGGAGAGTCGAAAATGGCTCAATATTGATTGTGATTTTTTTTTTCTTTTCAATCTCATGTTCGTGATTCCTTTTTCAAACACTTGTTTTTATATTGAAAAGATTAAACTTAGACAAAAGATATACTTGGAATCATATCATATTTAAAATTTATATGGATAATTAATTGATGATTTTTAAAGATAAATAAAGTTCAACTTGAAGATAAACTTTGAAAAGATTAAGTTGAAATATATGAGAATCTACAACAATCAAATTCAAATAGAAGATAAATTCCAAGAAATAGAGAGTTCTGAAGAAAATAAAAATCTAAGTTCAAATTTAAAGATAAAATAAGATAAACATGAGAAAATAGAATAAATTAAATAAAATTTCAACTTTGAAATCTTGATCTTATCTATAAGCTATGAAATTAATTTCCATTGAAAAATTAATTTAACAATTAAAAAATAAAACGAAAAATAAAACATGAAAGGCTATAAAAGAGGATTGTTAAGTAGAAGAGAGAAATATCAAAATTATAAAAATTTAAGAATAATTATTTTAAATTTTTTTAGAACACACTACATTTTTTTAGCTGACGGATAAATATCCCAATGGTTATGAAAATTTTAAATTTTTGTATTTATTACTTTTTTTAATAATCAAATAGTTATGATTATAGTCAAATATTTGACCTAAGTGATCATGACCATATATACTAATTAATTTAGCTAATATTCAATTAGGTGTTTTTCACCATCTAAAAAAAAAGTTAGATGTTTTTATTTTTTTTATAGTAGAGTAAGATAAGCATTTTTAATGTTCAATATTTTTTTTTAATTTAATAAATAGTTATGATTAAGTTATTGTCAAAATATTTAACTCAATTGGATTTTGCGCTATGTAATAAATCTTTATTTTTAATTTTTAAAATTTTAAATTTACTAAAGATGATTAAATGATGATTCAATAGGAACCAAATTAAGAAATTTTTATAATCACGACGACATTAAGGGGGAAAAAAAAAAAATTAGATGTTGGGGTTTGTTTCTAATGTTTTGTTGGTGGATGTTCAAATTTATGTGGAAACTTTAGTTTAAGGATAATATATTTTGGAGGTTTAGTATTTAAATTCAAATTTAAATTTGGGCTAGAGATAAGGAGTTAAAGATAGCATCACATTTTTTTCAATACCAATCAAATTATTTTATTTTTTAAAAGCAAACGTGAATTAGATAAATGGTAACATTTTTTTATTTTAATGTAGGAATAAGAGTTGTGAGATATTTTTATTATGATTATTATTTAAATTTATGTAATACACTAATAAACATGTGAGGTTCAATATACATATCTATATCCACAACTTCTATAAAAGATATTATTTGATTTTTTAAAATATTTTTTTAGATAACAATTGAAAGAGGAAGTGAGAATACGTGAATTGAATAGTGAGAAGATGAGTAAAGAGAGGTGCCACGTATTTATTTTATTATTTCAAAATTATGAGAATTTAGGATTCAAATTTTTGAGTCTCTTGACCTAATAACTATATTTGGTTATATATATAGTATAGATAGATAGATAGATATAGATTTATTAAATTTTTTACATAAATATAAAATCTACATAAATTTATATTTGTGTGATTCTCAAATTCATGTAAAAATTTTAATAAATAATTGAGTGTTCTAGCATAATTCGTAACAAGCATCACAGCGTTCATATGCCGCACTCATCCCGAGCATCTAAAAGCATCATATAAATTTTAACGGTAAAGAGAGCCTCCACGTGTACAGCAGCGGTGTGTCGGCGCGGAATGGACTCCGCTTTATGCTGCGCGTGACAGTTAAGATGGGAACTAGCTGGGCATCGGCCCATTTGCCCGCCTAATCCACTCGATTTAGGAGTGTTTTAAAAATTAATTTTTTAATTTAACAATTTTAAAAATTTTATTAATTATTTTACATAAAATATGAAATTCACATTGTATAAAACATATGTAAAAAATATGAAAATAATATAATTAAAAATAGATTAAAAGTTATGAAATGACTTTTAATTTAATTTTCAAATAAGACCGTAGTCTAACTCGCCAATAAATAAATAAATTATAACACATTAAAATATATATATTTTTGTAAGAATCTAAATTTTATATTTATTGATTTTATTAAAATTTACATTTATGATGATGTATAATTAAATTTTTTTTAAATTTACAAACAAAATTTTTAATTTATAATGATATTAATAAATGTATTTCAAAAATATAATATATGATCAAATTTAATTATTGAATATTTTTTTAAAAATAATATATAACTGAATAAATAAATTTAAGATTTATAATTATTTTTCAATCAAAATTTGAACAAATATAGAGGTGCAACATTAAGGGGTTGTTTGGGGTGTCACAAATAAATTATCTTTTTTTGTCTTTTTAGACTAAAAAGTTGAGATTGAAAATATGAATGTTTGGATTAACTTTTTGACTTTTTATAAAAAAAATGTGTAATAAAAATTTGTAAAAATTAGTTTGTAGGGAAAAATTAAAATTGAAAATTGTGCAGCCGTAATTATTGACTTTTGATGAATTGTAATAACTTTTTAACTTCTTAACTAATTTTTTTGACTTTTTAACTTTTTTTTAAATGTTCTCAAACTTGGCTTAAATAAACAAAATCTCTAATGTGGTGTCGGCCAGACCCGAGAGCAACCCTTACGTGGAACCCCCGTTTTCCGCAACGTGACAAAACTGCCCCTCAACGTACTCCCGTACATATACGACACGTTCAATTTAATGATGAAGCGGCCCCCGATTGCAATCATTCAGGGTTTTGGCAACATAGTAAAAAATTAATTTTTTAAAATTATATTATCTTTTTATTTTTTGATATAAAAAAATTATAAAATTATAAAATAAAATTAAAGAGTTCACTTTTTACCCATTTTTCAAAATAACACTCAATGTCCCAAGGTATTTACGCGGGAATGCCACAAATCAATGGAATTAGAGATGCTATTAATTTAAATATTTTATATTATAAGATTTGTTGCGTGGATTTTTCAGTAATGATAGTGTGTTTGGTTTTAGTTTTTTTAATTTAGTCTTTTAAAAATTAAATTTTTTATTTTTGTATATTTTTTTATTTTTAGTGAATATTTTTTAAATTGTAAGTAATTTTTTATTTTTTTAGATGCACTTTACTTAAATGTATCTAAATAGTAAAATATTTATGAAAAAATATTTTAATAAATTAATAAATACACAAAAATATGAAAATATACTAAATTTTTGTATTTTTTTTTATATTTTTGATACTTAGTGTATTTTTTTTTTAAAAAAGTTCACAAATATTATATTTTTTTAAGTGTGTTTATGTTAGGTGTGTCTAAAAAATTTAAAAAAATTGCTTAAAATATTAAAAAATTCATTGAAAACATTAAAATACAAAAAATAAAAAAAAGTATAATTTTCTGAAAACTATTTTCTGAAAACTTGAACCAAACAAGATTTATATATTTGTGTTTTTTTTTTTTTTTTTTTCATTACCAAGTGTGCATAGCTTTATTTTTAGGAGATGTATCACTACTGTTGTTGATTAGGTCATTGATATAAAATATTAAATTAATTAGACATCTGTAATTACGTAATAAGAGCACATTATTTTTATTTATTTTTTTTATAAAAATAGTTAACTTTATCTTTATAATATTTTTAAAGTAATTAGTATTTAATCTTGAAGTTATAGATTTTTGATTAATTTGATTTTTATATGAATAATATACTCAATAAATCTTACAATATTAACAGTTTAGATTATCAATAAAACTAAAAAAAAGCTTCCACTGGAGCACCACAGGAGATTGTTGTGATTTGCTCAGAGTAGTATCCTTAATTCCCATATCAATCTCAATCATTAATTGGTGTGGGTCCCACACGAGTTTTACACCAATGAATGATTGAGATTGATTTGTGACATTATCACATGGAACATGAAATAATTTTTCTCAAGAAATTATTGGTTTGTTTTCGGTACCGCCAAGTGATGCCCAATGGTGTTATGATTGGGGAAGGAAGTGGGATGTACGATTTTGTATATGTGATTGGAAAATAAGAGGACATGATAGATTGTGATTGGTGAGGACATCGTCATGTGGTGTTTGAAGGAGTAAATAATTTTTCTCGATTACAATAAACACTAGATGATTTGAGAATTAATTATTTTAATTACTAATTTTTATATTTTTTATAAAAAAATATATATATAGAAAAATAATGTGATAATTTATAGTTCTTTTTTTTAATTATTATTTCTCCTCAAACTATAAATAGATTTTAGTATATAAATAATAAATACCTATTTTTAGTTTATATATTTTTTGACTAAGATTTGAATTCATTAATCACCAGGGATAAGATAGGATGGGATAGATAATCATTTGTTGGATATAGAAATATATATATATATATCTATAAATGCTATATATGGTTTAAATTCTTTATTTAGCATCTCATAAATAAACGTATTTATTTGGGTCATATCTGCTTTTTATTTTTTTTACATCTTTTTATAAAAAATTAAAAAGTATACTTAGGTCTCGTTTGGCAACAGACCGGTTTAGCCAAAAAGTCAAAAAGTTACTCAAAAAGTCAAAAAACTAACAACTCATATAAAAAAGTCAAAAATTCTTTTTTCTCTCTACTTTTTGTATACCTTTTCGTAAAAATTCAAAAAGTCATCCCAAACATACTAGTTTTTTTTAATTTATATTTTAACCAAATAATCAAAAAATTACTAAATTAGTCTGTTCCTAAATGAGGCCTTAGTTAAATCATTTCAAATAACTCCTAAATAATGTGAGTTTTATCATACAAATAATTAAATCTGGACCCATACTATTTTTCTTGATATTTTTTTTAACATTGCTTGTCTTTTATTTGTGTGATAAATAAAAGAAAAGAGTCAATCTTTCTATTTTATTTTATTTATTTATTTTTCGTTTACAACGGGTAAGAGAAAAATATGGGAACCTACACTAAAGTTACAACTATAAAGATCAAATCTATAAAAAAAAAAATTCATTGTAGTTTGGTTTGTTTATTAATTATTTTTTAATAAGCTTTTTTTTATAAAAAAATAAATAAAAATTGAGTCAATATTTTTTACCTTTTAAGTTTGTCTATACTAGACGACTTTAACATTTAATTTTGAAAAAAAAATACATTAAAACCAAAAATTCTAAATAAGAAAATAAAAAAATAATTTAGAGTTGTGAGTTCGAATCCAAACTCTTAAATTTACACATAATAATGTGAATTATTCCTTGCAATGGGTGACAAAATAATAGTTTTAAGGGCCATGATAATGACTGTGCTAAGAGTTGTTAATAAATCACAAAATTTTACGAAAAATATAATTTTAACTCAAATTTTAAATATTTCATAATATTTCTACATTACTCTAATGCATTTTTTACATTTTTTTTAACACTATGGTACTATCATTAGCCTTTTCTTTTGGAGTAATGTCAAAGAGCTTAAAAAATTTATTAAAATTTTATCAAACATATAAATATTTAATAGAAATTTTGATAAATTTTCTGAGATCTTAACATTTCCTTTTCTTTCTTTGGCCTATTTTGGGAAGTTGGTAATAATCAGTTTTTTGGTAAAAAGCAGCTTATAAGCAGTTTTTTTGTGAGAGAGGCGATGGGTTATAATCCAAAAAGCGGATTATAACTGTCTTGCCAAAAGAGGCCTTTTTTTGCTTTTCTAATTTTAGGAGAATCCTATTATACACATCTAATACCATATATATATATATATATTTAATTAATTCATTTTCTTTCTTAGTTATGATATAATTATAAAATTTTGCTTATAAATTTTTTGTATTTGATTATGATTTTTTAAAATTACAATTCAAAAAATATAAAATTATATTATTTTTTTATATAATTACAAAATGGGCTGTGTTAGATTCCCCGAAAATGAGAGAGCCCTAAACCCCCGAAAATTCAGAACAAGACAAAAAAGAAAAAAAAATTCAAAATAACGTCGTTTTAAACATTAAAAAAATTAGGAAGACATTTTTAAAGAGACAAATCATTTTCCTTGCAACATATATATATATATATATATATGATACACACTTTTACCATAGTCTCCCCCCTAATTCTAACAGTGAAGTGAAGTACTCCCTCCGTGGGATCTATCTTGCCTGTAAGTAGTAGAAACCTTTTCCAAACACTTCTCTCTCCGTCTCCAACAACGCCACGCCTTCTCCGAACCCACAGAAGAAAAAAGCCCTCTTTTGTTATCTCCAAATACCCTTCACTGTTCGGTGGCCTAAAACCAAAACTGTCTTTTTGGAATGGTCATGTTCGACACTTGTCTTCGTCGTCATCATCATCATTAGCAATGGACTTGAAGAAACTCGCTTTTTCAGATCAGTTTCCGTACTGTTCATCGCCTGGAAGAAGGAAGATCGTTTCTGGGTTTGGTTTAGGGGTTGTGGTCTCTCTCATTGTTCTCAGTCTTGTGCTCTTCAATGTCTCTGTTCATGCCCCTTTCTTACCCCCAGTGTTTCAAGTCTCTTGGCCTTTCTTTTTTTCATCCACTGCAAGTTCTAGTTCTGCTTCTGAGGAATTGCAGAGCTCTGTGGATGATTTGAAACATAGAGTTGGAGGAGGAAGGGTTGTAGATAAAACCCATGAAGCAAATACATCTGTGATTACTGAAAATGGAAGTTTTGTGGGCTCCAATGGGGAAAGTGTAGGTTTGGAGGAGACCCATGTGTCTTCTCCTTCTGAAAGATTGCAGAACTCTGTGGATTTGAAGCACAGTGTTGGAGAAGGAAGGGTTGGAGATCAAACCCATCAAGCAGATGTGTCGGTGATTACACAAAATGGAAATAATGCAAGTTTGGAGAAGACCCATGTGGGGAATTTCTCTGAGAAGGTAAAAAATGGAAGCTTCAATGGAGATTTGGTTGCAGGGAAGAGTGTTATTGGAGAGAATGTAGGTTTTACAGATAATTCCAGTACTGGAAAGTTGATGTCATCTGAGAAAACTAATAGTATCAATGTCACTGGCTCTGTTTCTCAATCTATGGGAGGGCACAGTGGTTTTAAAGGAAAATGTGATTTGTTTGATGGAAGATGGGTGAGAGATGATGCAAAGCCATATTATCCTGGGGGTTCTTGCCCTTACATTGATAGGGATTTTGATTGTCATCTTAATAGGAGGCCTGATGATGGGTTTTTGAAATGGAAATGGCAACCATATGGTTGTGACATCCCAAGGTCAGATCTGTTTAAATGCTTTGGGTGGCTTTGTTGTATATGCATGTATGTTTAGTATATAGAATTTTGAATTTCATTTGGATAAATTGAAAATTGGGTATGATAGTATGGTTGGATGATCTTTTAGCAACCATTTTGAGTTTAGTCTTGGCACAATGGTAAGGTTGCTTCATTGTGATTTGGACATCATACAATCAAACCATGAATCAACCACTCCGTAAGTGGGGTAAGGCTGCGTACATCTAATTATTCCTAAATCCCATACTAGCGAGAGGCCCTAAATAGAATAGTTGAATTGATTGTATATAGGGGACCTTTGTGGAGGTGTTGTAGAAATTTAAGTATATATCCTGCATGCTGAACTTGTTGAGGGAAAACTCACCATGCTTGTCCTCCTGCAGGAAGTCAACCAAACCAAACCATATTAACTCGTGTCCCAATTAAGTGGGTTGGGTTTTAAATTAAATAAATTCATATCTTTTTTACTCATCCATATCAGTTTAGGCCTTGTCCTCCCCCAAGCATTTTTATTTGTGGCGATCATATAACTCTTCTCACCATTGCATTTATAGATCAAATAGGAAGTCAATGTAACAACTAAAATTTTATTTAATGGTTATGCTCTAGAGGAACAGGAAAAAGACAAAATAAGTGTAGAATCCAACACGCTTTTCATTAGTTTGATTGATAACATTTTTCACTCATTTTAAAACACTTTTTACACTAATCTCAACATTAAACAATGCATAAGGGAACTTGTTAGCATTTGCCTTTATCTAATAGCTTTCCCCAATCACCACCATTGTTTAAAAATGAACTCTCTCTCTCTCTCTCTCTCTCTCTCTCTCTCTCTAAATAGGTGAGTATTAAAAAAAATTCAACAAAAGTTTGGGTGGGTGGGTGGGTGGGTGGTGTGGGAGGTCATACCCAACTACAAGACACAATCTTAGATGAGCAAAAAAACAAAGGATATTCCCTGAAAACAGAACACAAACAAAATTCATCCTCAAACAGAATTCCTACAGTTTACAAAACATGGAACTACTTATGTGGCTGGCTTCCACTGGATTCATAAACCTCCAATTTCTGCTTGTCACATTGTTAGCATTGGAATTTGTCATGGCTTTGTTGACATGAATGGTATTTTCCACTTAAATGCCAGCCTTTGTGTGGATTTTTCTAAAGGTTTGAATTACCCAATGAGGATTTTTTTAATATTCCGTTGATGAACGATGTTATCCTCAGTTTGAACGCGACTGATTTTCTGGAAAGACTCAGAGGGAAGAAGCTGGTTTTTGTGGGCGATTCGCTTAATAGGAACATGTGGGAGTCTCTTGTTTGCATCCTCCGTCAGAGTATCCGTAACAAGAAGAGAGTTTACGAGATATCTGGAAGGCAAGACTTCAAAAAGAAGGGTTTCTATGCATTCAGATTCGAGGCAAGCTTCCCAAACTTGTTTTGATGATCATGTGAAAACATCTATTTTATATGTTCTCCAACTAAATTCATTGCTTTTTCTGTATTTGTAGGATTATAACTGTACTGTGGATTTTGTAAGCTCTCCATTTCTTGTCAGAGAATCATCTTTTAATGGTAGAAATGGTTCTATTGAGACGCTACGATTGGATTTGATGGACAAGACAACTTCGATGTATCATGATGCTGATATTGTAGTCTTCAATACTGGCCATTGGTGGACTCATGAGAAAACCTCCAGAGGGTAATTTATGTCATTTTGCTTAGTGAATACTTTTGTTTAGGGCTCTATATAGGTCTTAGTCCTCGTTTGGTAAATATTTTGGGACTAAAAAAGTACAAAAAGACAAAATAGGTTGTATAAGCCAATAAGACAAAATGTCACATCGAAACCATAATCATTACACTTTTTCTCTCACAACAGTCAAAAAAGCCCCAAAACAAAAACCAAACGAGGCTGAAAAAGTTAGCTACCGTAGCCAATGCCAAACAAAGCTTTAAGCCCTTGTGTTTTCTTAACCTGAATTCATTTATCTGTCACTATCTCATAACCTAATAGGGAAGCGAAAGAAAAAGAAGAAAGAAAACAAAATATAAGTTGGAAAAGAAACAGTTGTCCACTTGGTTCAAAAGTTTTAAATCAATTTGTTTTAAATTTTGTGCATTGGTGTTTTTACAGAGAAGATTATTACCAGGAAGGTAACCATATATACCCAAGACTCAAGGTCCTAGAAGCATACAAGAAGGCAATCACCACTTGGGCCAGATGGGTTGATAAGAATATAGACGGAAGCAGAACTCAGGTTATCTTTAGAGGATATTCCGTCACACATTTCAGGTATAGCATTTATGTTTTGGCCTCTTGTTTTGCATTTAGATGCTCTGCATATTCATCTGTTCATCATTCTTGAATCTCATGCTGTCTATGGAAATTTGGAGTATTGAATATATAAATATGTTGTGTTAAGATAGGCTGATTGAGTATACTTCCTTCACTTTTTATATTTCAAATCAAGTACCGCCTTTTTTCTAGTCATTCATTTCTGGTCAATGCAAGAAAAATCATTGAAGTTATTCAAGTGAACATATGTGAAATACAATATTCAAACCTTCATAGTTTAAATTTTAAATCCTGGCAGTACTCTAAATCAATTTTGCCTTCTAAAACTGAAGAGAATTGTCATTCCAGCTACATCGACTCCACAGCACTAACTGATAAAAATCCAAAAACTGGGTCAGATTGTGAGAACCATGCCACCTAGAGAAACACACTATTGGGCTGTTTTTTGAACCCATGCAATAGAGATCACCATCTAGAATTTTTGGCTGGTTCCCTGGTTAATTCTAAAGAACATTGACAATGTTTGTACACTAGTTTGTAGTTTTGACTTTAGTAGAATAAAAAATTAAATTAATTCCACTCTAAAATCCCAACAAAAGTAGAAAAATGAATATAATTGAAAAATGCCAATAAAACAACTCAAAGTTTATTAAAGAAGAAAATAAAAAGGCTGATCCAAACTGGGCAATTAATTTTTGCAAAATGTTCATTAGATCATTTCAGTACAAATATCCCAAACAGAGTTTTTGATCTGTCATTGATGATATAAATGCTCTCAGATATATAATCTGTGTCTAGATTTTTTTATTCTCTTGGCACCCCTCCTCTGTCCCTTTTCTTGGATGCTCCATTATAGTTTCCCCTTGGATTTGTAATTTGGAAAGTTATTTGTTCTTTATAATATGAATCACAATTTGGAAAAATAGAAAGAGAGGCGTTTTGAAAGTGTTTTGATGTGGTTGCAGTGGAGGACAGTGGAACTCAGGAGGGCAGTGCCACAAAGAAACCGAGCCAATCTTCAACGAAACATACCTAGCGAAATACCCATCAAAGATGAGAGCTTTAGAGTATGTGATTCAAGAAATGAAAACTGCTGTAATATATCTCAACATAAGTAGGCTTACCGATTACAGAAAAGATGGCCACCCTTCAATTTACAGAAAAGAATACAAGACAGTTGAAGAACAGATTGCTGCTGCTCAGTCTCAAGATTGCAGCCATTGGTGTTTACCGGGAGTACCGGATACTTGGAATGAGTTGCCTTATGCTTCTCTCTTGCAAGCTGGTAAACGTTCTTGGAGAAGATGATTTGAAAATTCACAAAAAATCAAATGTGACATAATAATAAGCTCTTTATTTTTATGTTCAAATTCCTTGTCTTTTTCTTCTGTCAGATGTGAGGTTGCACAAACGCAAGTGTAGTTGGTTGAGTTCTAGCTTATACAAATTCAGAATTTGTAGAGTCATGACATTGATGTGTATATTTTTACATTTTTGGTTGTGGATGGAATAAGATTGAGTTAATTTACTAAAGCATGACAAGAATAAATAATTGTTTTAACTTCTAGATTGACAATGGTGGTGCGGCTGTTTGTGAACGCATACTAAAATCTTTCTTCACAATTCTTTGTTGAAGAAAATATTGCATTTGATTTTAACACACAAACTGGTTTGCCCCATGCATCAAAAGGAATTGACTGGAATGGGTCCTATCATGTTTATTTCTAGGGATGGCAACGGGGCCGGGCCGGGAACCACACTCTCTGTCCCTGATCTTTGATGGTAAAAATTTTTCCGTCCCCGGCCCCGATTCTCGATGGGAAACCTATCACCGTCCCTGTCTTCTACCGGGGATTGGGTTTTCCCGACCCCAAAAACTCACCAGCCCAAAAAAAATTAAATAAATAAAAAAATCAACAACAACAAAATCACAGTTACAGGTCAATGATCATCATCAACATCATCTCAAATCAACAAAATCATCAACATCAACAAATAAATCTTAGATTCGTGGCAAAGGACGACGAAGAAGATGAAGCGGCAACAATAGATCTTAGATCCACGGTGATGGACGGCGGAGGAGGTGGAGCGGCAACAATAGATCTCAGATTGGCGGCGATGGACGACAGATGAGGTGGAGCGGTGGTGCAATGTGGACAGAGGTGGAGAAGAGGTGCGAGAGTGACAAGGTGGACCGAGGTGCAGAGTCGACGGGTTGAAACGGCGGTGCGAGCTGGAGGCGTCGCGGACAGTGGGCGATGGCAGACTGCGAGAGGTGCGAGAGCTAGAGTGACAGAGAGTAGAGGGGAGAGAGAGATATAGACAGAGGAGAGAAAGTAGAGGAAAGAGAGAGAGAGAGATAGATATAGACAGGAGGTGTTAAGTGTAATGTAGCCTTAAGGGTATACATATCTGAATGGAAGATTGAGGGGTATACTAGTAATTTTATTTCGGAGGGGAAACGGGGACGGGGATGAAGACGGGGACGAGCTGGGGTTGGAAAATGTATCCCCATCCCCGACCCGAAAATCATCGAGGATTCAATTTTGAATACCATTCCCGGCCCGTCGGGGGTATTTTTTGGAGAAAAACCGCTATAATCGGGGTCAGGGGAGCGGGTCTCCGTCGGGCCGGTTTTAAATTGCCATCCCTATTTATTTCTTCTCTCTTATGATTTTGCATTCGATAGGCCATCCGATAGTAAAGAGTGGGCAGCATCGGTGGTAGTGACTTGGGCACCAATTTGGAGTTGGAGTTTATGGGCTCTAATAGGACTGACTTACTGAAACTGAGACACACACCTTTGGCTATGCTATCTACATTATTGTATCCACTCATAAGAGAATATCTGGGTGAGAATAATTATTTATAGCTGTGAAATTTGCTACACAATTCATCTCTGGAATCAGAAACAAAAAAGGTCGAGAACTAAATATTGCATGATTGGCAAGGCCCATTTGTCACAGAGGTGATTTGGTCAGTAGTAGTAACATAATAGGCATTGACATTGCTAATAACTCTCGAGCTTACCATCATCTCCAACGGTGAACCAAAGTTGGTATTAGATTCAAATTTTGATGAAAAATGCACTTTTTTATGCTCCAACCGTTGCACCAAATTGATATCAAAATGAGAATTTAGCAAAAAAAGTATCAAACTGAGAACAAGATATACATTTTACCAAATCACTGTTACCAACCGTTGGAGCAGAAAAGGTTTAGAATGTTACACATGGTGGTCGACCACCTGGATGTCCACCTGGTCGACCCCTTGGTCGACCAATGCATGAAAAATTAGTTGGTTCAAACAGTTCAAAAAGGTAAAAACAAAAAAACAAAACAAAACAAAATTTGGCTTTACCGGTCGACCCACCGGTCGACCAACCGGTTGACCCACGGAGGTAGGTTCAAACGGTTCAAACAGTTCAAAAAGGTTTAAAAAAAAAATAAAAATTTCCCCTACCCGATTGACCAACCGGTCGACCTGCCGGGCGACCATCCGGTTGTCCTGAAAGAGATTTGATAAAGGTGAACCGTTGGAGCATTCAGTATCAGATTGAGGAAATAGCCATTTTTTTACTCAGATTTGGTGAAACATTAGGTAAATCGTTGGAGATGCTCTAAGTGGGTAAATGTGTGAAACTTGCATATCATACCTAGTCGCTGCTTTGTGCACGAAGGAACTTTTTCAAGACATACCCAACAATTGCCAATATTGCATGACACACAATAAATTAAGATTATAGAAACAAAAATTCAGAAATAAAATCAACTTTTAAGGACAAAATATTTTAGTTGCCAAAAATGACATTATTATATTTTTAACAACAAAATTTGACATAGTGACGAATTTTGAGACCAAAATTTTCGTCTCAAAAGGTAAATTTCTTTGACACTAAGGCCAAGGTTGGGGTATGTAAAAAAAGTCAAAAAATCAAAAAGTTAAAAAGTTAACACTATTCACCAAAAGTCAACAATTACGGCTGCACAACTCCCAATCCTAATTTTCCTCTACAAACCAATTTTTACAATTTTTTATTACACATTTTTTATGAAAAGTCAAAAAGTTAACCCAAACATCCATATTTTTTTCCTCAACTTTTTAGTCCAAAAAGACAAAAAGTACATTTATTTAGGACACCCCAAACAATCCCTAAATTATTTTGTCCCTAAAAATGTATTTATTAGCAATATTTTTAAATGTACATAATGTCAAAAAGAGGTGTATCATATGCCCAATTATAACATTTTTAAATGTATATAACTGTTTTTCTTATAAAAGTTTAATTTAGAAAACATACATCAAGATGTTAAATATCAACAGGTATATAACCACTAATAAGTGCAGCAAGCATTCATTATCCAAATAGAATGTGAATTATCTTCCATTCTTATCATTATCATTATTATAAAACAACGACATATAAACAGAATTTTAATATAAATTGTTGTGGTTGTTTGTGTTCCTTTTGCTTCTTATCAAAACACTCATCATTCTAACATTTAATTTTGAAATTGTCATTATCACATCATTTTAAATAAATTTGTTGTACAAAAATTATGTGTATAACTCCTTTTTCTTTATGGGTTAATTATCTTTTTAGCCTCCAAATTGATCACCACTAAAGCAAGTGCCTGGCTGGTTGAACATAAATGACGATAATAGCAAACATCCTTAGATTAATTTAAGAGGGTCGCTATTAGCACCTTATTATCTTCTTTGGACTCCTCCACTTCTTTGAACTCCCACCCAGCTAAATGAGGCCCCTCTATTTTCTCTTTGAACCCTCACCTTAATTCCAACTATACCCTCACTCTAACCCACCTTTCTAATCCAACCATTGCCAGCTCCAACCACAACTTCCACCGTCGGCGCCACTCTCCGGTTAACTCCAATCCAAAGCCACTTTTCAGTCAATTTCATCGCGACCCCCACAGTCGACCACTCCTAGCAGCTTCAGATAACCTCAATCCAGAGCCACCGCCGTAAGCCATCGTCATGAGCCCTCTCTCACTCTCTCTCGCCACTATCACCTTGCCATTATCGTCAGTCGCTGCTCATCCTAACTCAAATCGTGACGGCAACGAAGGCGACTAGGGTTTGAGGCCACAGATCGTGACGACAGCTAGGGTTGAGGTCTCAGATCGCGACGGCAATGGAGGTAGCTAGGGTTTGAGGTCACAGATCATCGTTCATGTCACCATCACGCCTTTAAACCCTATCAATCCAACCAAGCGCCGAGAGAGAAAAAAAGAGAGAGAGATTGCAATGGCGGTGGGGTTTACGATTGGTAGGGGTGGAGATCGCCATTGCAGTGGAGATCGCAATTTCAGAAGAAGAAAAAAAGAGAGACAGAGGTGGTGACTGGCGATAAAGGGCTAGCCGACGGCTGGTAGAGATGGTAGTTGGAGTTGAGAGGGATTAGGGTTAGGGTTAGGGTTTGGAAAATTAGGATTAGAAGATAAAGGATGAGGGTTAAAGTGAAATTTTATGTTGGGATAAAATTGGAAATAAAAAAAAATGGCCGAGGTAGGGGTCCAAAGGAAAAAGACAAGTGCTCATAGCAATGCTCTGATTTGACTTTTCAAAACAAACAACACAAAACACATTATACCCTATTTAATAGAGCTAGTTTGGCATATGAGTTTTTTGGACTTTTTGATTAAAATAGTTACAAAAAAGCATAATAAGTTAAAAAGTCAATAAGATAAAATTTTACATCCAAATCATAATAATTTTTTTTTTTTTCTAAAGTCAAAAAAATCAAAAAGTCTATTCTACACGAGACTTTTTAATTCCAAACTAAAATAACTAAAAAATTAAAAAATTAAAAAATCAACTCACATCCCAAACGAAGCCTGATATTATCCATCTCATTATTTAAGCATATCTTAATTGGGTTGGGTCAAAAGATAATGGGAGAGGAATGTTGTTGCTCAACTAAATTAATCAGATAACAATTATATTATAATCAACACACCCTCCAAGTTGATTTCACTTTCCATTTTTGTCTCTAGAAAAAAATATTCTTTCTCCAAAATTGGCTGTCCAATTTCGTTTTGTGGGTCATTCTCAGTTGCATATAAAAATATACCTTAATACTAATTACAAGATTCTTTATATAATTGAGTACACTCCACATAACTGCAAAATGGTTATAATTTTGAGTAAAATACAAAAGCATTACTTGAAATTTGATAAAAATATTTTAAAAATCACATGACTTAAAAAAAAAACTAAAAATCACTTTAGGATTTGAGGTCAAATTACAATAAATCATTAAAAAACCATCAAAATTAAGGACGGTTAATTTGATGTTAACAAATGCCAAACAAAAACCAATATATTTTTGTAAAAGAAAAATTGCATTTCAGTTGGACACACGAGAATGCTGCAGCTTGCGACAGTAGTCACAGAACACAGTATCCTTTTTTGAAGAATGGGAAAAAGATAGTGACAAATCAGTTCTATCTAGAGAAAGAGCAGAAAGTAATGCTAAACAGTCTCCAGTAGCCGGTGGTAACATAGCAGAACGATAACTCTCCTCACCTCACCCATCTTGGCTGTAAGCCTCAATTGTCTTGGCTCTTAAATTAGGGTCACCACAATCAACCCCTCTAAAAGGCCACATGTCCCGATGTAAGACCTAAGTACGTCAAGCTCTTCAACCTTGTCCCCCCTGTGGAACCCACCTGCGTAGGCCAGGCTGCCATGCTGGCTAGTGTTGGAAAAAATGATTTTTAGGGACTTTAATTTAATATTAAAGTGTGGTGACTTTAATTAAATATTAAAGTAGGTCCTAACCATTTTTTGTGTTGGGTCCAAGTGAGCCAAAAATCATTGGGTTTTGAATAAGAAATTGTCAAGAAATTGCTTCATGATGTTAGATTCATGAATAGGATTTTAAAGAGTATTTAAATCTTTTTTTCTTGGCTAAAGGGTGTGAATCCTTTGGGCATCCATGCTTTTCATTTTGTGGAAAGGGGCTATGGATGCTTGGTGTTTTAATGACTAGCCTTAAAGGCTGGAGGCTCTTCCTCTCTCCCCTATACATGTATAAATTGAGACCCTCCTGTCAAGTTTCAATATAGAAATTTTTGCTTCCATTTTACAAGTCAGTTTGGTAGATAGTTCCTATTGTGAGAGAGTGCTGCCATTGTTTTGTTTGCTAAGCTAGACAGATAGTGCTTTCAGTAGCTGGTTTTGACCATCGTATCTGGGAGATGACGGGTTTCTCAAGCACTCTAATTCGTGAGGCGGCAAAATCTGTTTTAAGGAAACTGCTTCCGTGCAGGTTTTGGTTTCATCTCTTTACCCTTTTTTTGTTTTGTGTATTTCTGTTGAAATTTAATTGTAATTATCGGCATATGTTCTTGGTATATAATTTGATTTCTTCATAAATCTATTTATTTAATTTCACAATTTGAACAACAAGCTTAAAATAGATTTTATATATCTTTTCTATGAAATTGATCGAATAGATTTATATAGACTATTAGGTTAGCTTTGTATAATGTTACTAGGAATTGTTGCGGAATTGCTCACTATTTCAATAATTGTAAATTATGCAATGGTACTCTCTAATTGCTTAGTTTAATTAGAATGCTCTATTATAATTGGCATACTTAATTGTATTAGTATGATCTTGTTTTATGCGTATAGTTCATCATTTTCCTACCATGATTTGCATGAATTTTAAGGTTATAAAATATAATTTATGGATGTTGCAATTTTGACATGCTAATTCTATTCTAGTCTCAATTTGTTACATGCTTATTATTTTCTAGGCTAGATTACATAATTTAATGGGGTTATAGAGTTTTATGAATTGTATACATGATTAATCTAAATTATCTAATTGGGTACATTAATTTGAGTTATTTAATTAGGTGCATTAATCTAAATTATTTAATTGGGTGCATTAATCAATTATTTAATTAGGTGCATTAATCAATTATTTAATTGGGTGCATTAAATTTGAATTTAACTTATTTATTTGGAGTTATTAGTTTAAATGTTTATTATGAATTAATTTCATTCATGACTCATGAGTATTGAACTTTATTTTAAAGTTGTAATTTAATTTTGAAGTTACAAATTGTATTTTTGTTTTGGTACCTTATATTAGTTGGTTACTTATATAATTAATAGTTAGCTAGATAGTTTCAATTATTTATTATAATTAAATTTTTTTTAGACTATTTGTTTGTATTTTGTTGTGGTTTGCTACTAACTTTCTTTGTAGGGTTACCAATGCGAAAAACAAATATAAAACCAAATTAATAGTATTTGGAATGTAAAAACAAAAATGTTTAGACTACTAACTTTTGTGTTGAATAGGAATACCTAAGCGTGAAAAGGCTTTTTGGATTAAATAGAATCCTTATGGATTGACTATTTTATTTAAATGTTTGAAGCATGTTTTGCTTAAGATTTAGTTGGTTTGTTTATCAATTTGTGGTAGCAAGTTTTATTTGTTTGTTTTGTTAGAAGCATTTTATATGTGTGTAATTGTTATAACAATTTTTAAATTGCTTGTAAGTTTGGAACTTGATTTGGTTTTCTGTGATAAAAACTAAAGTGTTTAGCTTTGGCTAAAGAGTAGTTCTTATTTGTTCAGAAATGACAACTAAGATGGATTTGGTTTCAAACTTTTGGAGTTTGAGGAAGTCTTTGGGTTTAATCATTTTATTCCCAAAGTGTTGGAAAACCAAGTTTGGAGAAAAGTCATTGGTTATAATCTGATTATGTCCAAAGTGTTTTGGTTTTGAGAAAGGAAACCAAATTTTAGCATTAGCTAAAATATTTCTGATTTTATTCAGAAATAATGGGCGTAATTGCACGAGTATCGGTTAATTTTTATGAGTGGTGTAATTCTGGTAGCAAATTTTATTTGCTTGGAAATCGGTTTGTTATAACCTGGTTTATCCCTTGGAAATCTTAATTTTAAAATTGTTTCCTATGGACTAGGAGTCAACATGCTCTTGAATGTTTTGTCAAAAGGTTAACTGGGTTTTAAGTGGGACCGATGTGACCCCTCCAGTCTTCCTGGGAACATTCCTGACCATGTTCGATTCTAGATTAAATGGTGAGACTAGTTTTGAATTAAATTTTCATTTGAGGGATTTTCTAAGGGTTAAGTTTAATTTATGAAATCAAAGAAGTGAAATTCTGTTATGATGTTTCAGAAATGGCTTCAAAAGGTGACAAACAGAAATGTTGTTCCACCTGACTACCTTGGCCTCACGAGATTCTTAAAAGGAAGATCTGGAGAGATCAAGTATGATTAAAGGAAATCATAAGATTGCATTTAAACATCTCTGAATTGATCAGAGGCAATTAGTATGGTATCCTTGTGTTTTTTTATAGCATTTATGATTGCTATGTGACTTTGCTTGAAAGCAAAGTTGAGACAACCTGTTATAGTAGTTGAATATTTTTTTGGATTTTTAAATTCCAAATATATTCTTAAATTGGTGGCTCCTAGTGAGTTCAAGATCACTGATCACAGAGATAGAAAACTGGTGGCTCCTAGGTGGTGTTAGACCACTGGCTATACAGTTATGAGATTGTGGTTCTTAGTAGTGAATAGATTACTAATCACATGTCAAGACATCATGATTCCTAGTAGTGGAGAGGCTACTGGTCATATGTCAAGACATGATGATTCCTAGTAATGAAAGAGTTTATTGATCCTATGTCAGGACGTTGTGATTCCTAGTAGTAAAGTGACTACTGATCACAGGTTAAGACATTGTGATTCCTAGTAGTAGAAAGTTTACTGACCACATGCTGAGAAATTAGTGATTCCTAGTGATAAGACTACTGGCCATGTTATGAAGTTCCGAATAGTAGACTATTGAACACTGGATTTGTGTTTCCTAATAGTAAGACTATTGGCTTTAGAGTGATAGGTTGGACCAAATATATTTGGGTGCCTAATTCGGTTGATGACATTCTGGAAATGTTATTACTGTGATATGATTTTGAGAGTTTCATAATCATTGTGACACAAGGATTTGTTCAAAAGACTTTCTATAAATTCTACAAAGAAGACTTAATTATCTGACTCCAAAATTGAGGAGGATAATAGAAAGAAAGGAAGAAGTACCTCCTTAGTGAAGACAAATGTCATTGAGCATGGCAAATTTTCTAGGATGAGGAAGAAGCCTCCTGTGAACAAGGGCTCTAAGCTGGGGCCAAGGGGTAGTGTTGCAAAGAAGCTGGCATACAAGCCACGGGAACCTGGTTATCGGTTCTTTGGGAAGTGCTACAACTGTGGTAGCGAGGGTTTTATTTTTACTAGGGCTACACGCCTCATCTGCTCCGAGAAGGAGCTGTTTACAACACAGACGATTACAAAGGTGAGAAGTTGTTTATGAGAAACTCTACTACCTCATTTGTTGAGGGAAAGGTGGTTCTGAAGTTAACCTCAGGGAAAGAGCTAACCTTGAATGAAGTCTTGTATGTTAGGACATTCATAAGAATCTTGTCTCAAAGACTCTTCTCAAGAAACATGTTTTCCAAGATGGTTTTTGAGTCCGACAAAGGTCGATTGACGAAACACAAGTGTGAAACTTGTGTTGAAGTGAAGTGGACAAGATTCCGTATGAGTTATGGAAATGCGTTAAGCCTTCTTATAAATTCTTACAAATGTGGGGGTGTCTTGCTATTATGGCGTTTCCTACACCCAAACGGGTTAGGATAGGCCCGAAATCTGTGGATTGTATATTCATTGGTTATGCACATAATAGTAGTGCATATCAATTTCTTGTTCATAAGTCTGAAATTCCAGACATACACAGGAATTCCATCACAGAGTCAAGGAATGCATGTTTCTTTGAAGACATTTTTCCTTGCCGAACCCATGAAGGGGTTCTAAGGTCTTTGGAGCAATTTGATGAGCTTGCTAGTGAGGATGATCATTTTGATGATCCAGGTGATGATCAAATTGAGGTTTTAGATGAGCCCAGAAGGAGTAAAAGGGCTAGGACATCCAAATCTTTTGGTTCAAACTTCTTGACTTATATGGTTGAGAACGAACCTCAAACTTTCCACGAAGCTGTGACTTCTCCTGAGAGTCCTTTATGGAAAGAAGCGATCAAAAGTGAGATTGACTCCATCTTACAGAACCACACCTGGGAGTTGGTAGATTTACCTCCAGGTTGTAAGCCTTTAGGCTGCAAATGGATTTTTAAATGAAAGATAAAGGTCGATGGGTCAATTGACAAGTATAAGGCGAGGCTCATTATCAAAGAGTACAGGCAACGAGAAGGCTTGGATTACTTTAATACGTACTCACCTGTAACTAGGATATCATCCATTCAAGATAGTGATTGCGATAGCGACTTTGCGCAATCTTGAGATACACGGATGGATGTAAAGATGCCTTTCTTAAATGGAGATTTGAATGAAGAAATCTACATGGAGCAACTCAAGGGTTTTCAACTCGTGACAAAGCAAGAAAGTCTGTAAACTTGTCAAATCTTTGTATGGTTTGAAGCAAGCGCCTAAACAATGGCATGAGAAATTTGACAATGTAATGTTGTCAAATGGGTTTAGAATCAACGAATGTGACAAGTGTATTTATGTCAAAGACACTGACAGAGGTTACGTCATTTTGTGTCTATATATTGATGATATGCTCATTATAGGTAGTGACGATGAAATGATCAAAACTACCAAGAAGTTGTTAAACTCTAAATTTGACATGAAGGATATAGGCATTGCAGATGTTATTCTGGGAATTAAGATTACCAAAATCTCTGGCGGAATTGTATTTTCTCAGACTCATTATGTTGATAAGATACTTGAGAAGTTTAGTGGATCAGATACGAGTGTGTCATCGACACTTGTAGACTTAAGTCTACACTTTACCATGAATAATAAAGAGAGTGTCTCTCTGTTAGAATATTCTCGGGTAATTGGAAGTTTAATGTATCTGATGAGTTGTACTAGGCCTGATATAGCTTACTCGGTTAGCAGGCTTAGTAGATACACAAGTAATCCTAATGCTTCTCATTGGAAGGGCATTGTCGGTGTTAAGGTATTTACGCTACACCGGGATTATGGGTCGATTATACTCGATATCCAAATGCTTGAAGGATATAGTGACGTGAATTGGATATCAGATATAAATGACTCAAAGTCCACTAGTGGATATGTGTTCACTCTTGGTGGGGCAGCCATGTCTTGGAAATCTTCCAAGCAAACGTGTATATCTAGATCAACGATGGAATCAGAGTTTATTGCTTTGGATAAAGCAACGGAAGAAGCAAAATGGTTTCGTTATTTCATTGAAGATATTCCACGTTGGTCTAAACCTGTGCCAGCTATTTGTATTCATTGTGATTGTCAATCTGCAATTGATAGGGCACAGAGTAATATGTATAATGGAAAGTCTAGACATATCCGTCGTAGACATAATTCCATACGACAACTACTCTCGAATGGAGTTGTCTCTTTAGACTATGTAAAGTCTAAGGACAATATTGCGGATCCGCTAACCAAAGGATTAAGTCGAGTGTTAGTCGAAACGTCGTCAAAAGGAATGGGGTTAAGGCCTTTGGAAGTTATCGGAATGGAAACCCAACCTAGTTGACTGGAGATCCCAAGATCTAGGTTCAATGGGACAACCTAATTGCGTGTAACGGTGATATGTCACTGAGGAGGTTAAACCTCCTGCCATTCCTTCTATCAGTGATACCTGCAAGTGTAGAGAATAAGCTGAGCTTTTAATGACTCTTATGTGTTAAGCTGTTGAGCTAAGTATTGCAAGATACTTTAGTAGAGTCACCTATGTGAGTTTGA
Source organism: Camellia lanceoleosa (assembly GCA_025200525.1). Taxonomy (NCBI): domain Eukaryota; kingdom Viridiplantae; phylum Streptophyta; class Magnoliopsida; order Ericales; family Theaceae; genus Camellia; species Camellia lanceoleosa. The sequence goes on along the minus strand of CM045763.1, from coordinate 9,831,325 downwards.
AGTGGGACCGCTTCTAGAAAAATTGGGCAGGCCAAGATTCTTTGAAACCACTCGCTAAATCAAAGCTAGTGTCCAGTGGCACAGTACACAGTACCAAAGGAGAACATAATGGTGGTAGGAGTAATTCCCATGTGAGATCTATTGTCTCAGTTTACATAAACGGTAGAGCAGTTCAAGATGTCTTATTCACTGATCTGCCAGTAAACTCGATAGGTTTTCACTGGGAGAGGTTCAAAGCCAAAAGCTACCTTCTCTGATATCGGGGTTAGTCCGTTGTACTCTCTCTCAGAGTCTTTATTGTTGAACGATGTTCGTTTGTTGAGTCATTCGGTCAATTTTTATTCATGTGGGGGATTGTTGGAAAAAATGATTTTTGGGGACTTTAATTTAATATTAAAGTGTGGTGACTTTAATTAAATATTAAAGTGGGTCCTAACCATTTTTTGTATTGGGTCCAAGTGAGCCAAAAACCATTGGGTTTTGAATAAGAAATTGCCAAGAAATTGATTCATGATGTTAGATTCATGAATATGATTTTAAAGAGTATTTAAATCTTTTTTCTTGGCTAAAGGGTGTGAATCCTTTGGGCATCCATGCTTTTCATTTTGTGGAAAGGGGCTATGGATGCTTGGTGTTTTAATGACTAGCCTTAAAGGCTGGAGGCTCTTTCTCTCTCCTCTATACATGTATAAATTGAGACCCTCCTGTCAAGTTTCAATATAGAAATTTTTGCTTCCATTTTACAAGTCAGTTTGCTAGATAGTTCCTATTGTGAGAGAGTGCCGCCATTGTTTTGTTCGTTAAGCTAGACAGATAGTGCTTTCGCCAGAATGGTTTTGACCATCGATCTCGGGAGAGACGCCGGTTTCCTCAAGCACTCGACCAGGAGGCAAATAAATCTGCTTTTAAGGAAACCGCTGCGTGAGCTTCGATTTCGTCTCTTTACCTTTTTATTGTTTTGTATATTTCTGTTGAAATTTAATTGTAATTATCAGCATATGTTCTTGGTATATAATTTGATTTCTTCATAAATCTATTTATTTAATTTCACAATTTGAACAACAGCTAGGACATGGGCATGCCACGCTACCTAGGCCGCTCGCAAGCCAGGCTGCTATGTTGCCAAGGTTGCGGGCTTGATATGCTGCTAAGGTCACGCAAAGCCGTGCATCTGGCTAGCTAGGTCATGTATTCCATGTTGCCCAGGCCGCATGTAGGACAGGCTGGCATGCTGCAAAGTGATCTTATTTTTATGATAGTGTAACTCTTTTTTGTGTGTTATGCTTCCACCAAAAAAAATATCCTACCTATAATGCAATTATTTTAGAACTGTCCAATTTATTTACAATTTCTATTTTTTTTCTCTTTTTATTTATTTATTTTTTGTATATACAACAAATGCCACGACTAATAAAACTATGGCATAAAACTAGATTGAGTCCTCGTTTCGCTAACAATTTGAGACTAAAAAAAGTACAAAAAGACAAAATAAGCTATATAAGTCAATAAGATAAAATATAACTTTTTATCTATAATCATTATATTTTTTCTTTCACAAAAGTTAAAAAAGTCGCAAAATAAAAATCAAAAGAGACTAAAAAAGTCAGGCTAAAAAAGTTCCAGACTAAAAAAATTAACTATATTAATCAATGTCAAATTACCCCGAATTGTGTATTAGACTAAACAAATTTTGTATAAATGAACCTTGCTAAATACCTCCAGTGGGGGTCGCACCCCCAGTGAGGTGGCGCGCCCCCACTGGCTAACAGTCAAAAAAAAAAAAAAAAAAAAAATTTTTTCGGCCAATCCTGTGCCTCCACCTCACTGGGGGTCACCCCAGCTAGGTGTAGGAGGCATTTTCGTTGTATAAATAGTACAAAAACAAAATATCTCGACTGTGATGAATAATAATGGGAAGAAGGTAATTTAATTTGATGAATTTATTTTAGACTGAATAATCAGCATATCAATAATCTTGTCCCTTTTGACTCATTGTGGATCTTTGTCAACTGAAGTCATCCAATTAGACTCTGCCACATAGTCCAATTTCATTCTCTTTTGGCTGCTTTAAAGCCGAAGCCAGTAAACAAGCACTAGACTAGCATTATTTATTTATTTATTTATTTAAGAACATGATTAGCATTTTCCTTATTGTTCTTCTTTACTAGGCACATAATTATTTCCCCACAAATAAGAATAGGGAAAAGCGGGGGAGCTCGAATCGGAGGAGCCCGAATCCCTGAAAATGTCATTTTGGGTATAAAAAAAAAAATGCAAGGCAAGTGAAAAAAAAAAAAAAAAACAGTTTACTTAAAATGGAAATTAGGAGAATTCGGGAGAGGAAAATTCAAGCTACCAATCAAAGTTGATAAGAATATTAGGAAAGTCATGGACTCAAATCTGTATGGACAAATAATTAAATTTCATTTATCACTCTCTTTATTAGTGTGTGTGTATATATATATATATAAAGGCATTGTTTGAGAAGTAGGTTTGGGGTTAAAATAGTTACAAAAAATAAAATAGGCTTTTTAATTTCAATAAGACAAAACATTACATTCAACTCATAATCATTACATTCTTTTTCTCACAAAAAAGTAAAAAAAATCAAAAGGCTTGTTTGGTTTGTATTTGAGAAACATGTTTTGAGATAAAAAGTACGAAAATTTATTTGGTTTGATTTTTTTTGAAAAGATGTTTTGAAAAATTATTTTGAGAAAGAGTTTTGGAAAAAGTGATTGATTTGATATGTATGAGAGAGAGATTTGTTTGGAAAACTTGTAAACTAAACAAGTTTTGGAAAAAAAATTTGGAAAAATTTGTTTGGTTTAATTACTTTTGAAAACTTATTTGTAGAGAATTTTTCTCAAAATTTTTTGAGAAACACAAACCAAACAAGCCCAAAACTCTTCTCAAATCAGACTTTTTAACCCCAGACTAAAATAGCTAAAAAAATTAAAAAGTCAAAAAGCCAATTCACTTTCCAAACCAAGCCGTAATGAGATATTATGTACTCAAAGAATTAGTTGATGCAAAATTCTAACCATAATAATAATAATATTACGTATAGTGGGTGTTTGGAAAGTTGTTATTTTATTAGTTTTTGATTATTTTAGGAGGTTAAAATTTTTGTGTTTGGAAAGAAAATTAAATTTTTTTATAATTAGATGTGATGTTTGTGAGAGAAAAAGTGAAATAATTATGAGTTTGATATGACATTTTGTCTTATTGATTATTTTAGTCTATTTTATCTTTTAATACTATTTTAGTCAAATTTTTGGCTTAGACAATTGCACCACATTCATTAGAAACATCTCCTCCTTATATTAACAACTACATATATGAAAGTTCAAGATACATATAACAAGGGTATTTTCTAAAAACAAATAATTAATGTGCATATTTCTAATAGTCTTTTTGAGACATCACACCAATCTCGTTGAAATTTAAAACCATCCCAATAATTGATTGACATACATTTTGTAATTGATTAGATATTAGTAGATTTATTCACTTTTTTATACACAATATCATAGTGAACAATAATATTATGAAGTTAGACTTAGGCCAAGTTTAGGAAGACTAAATAAGTACATTTTTTAATTTTTCTTGTATTATGTGTAGAAAAAATAGAAAGGAGTTGTTGATTGATGTGACCTAAAAAAGATAAAAAGATGAAATAAGTGCACTTTTTTAGTTTAGCCAAACTTGGCTTTAATTATTTATAAATTATTTAGATTTATCATCTTATAATTGATATTTATTTTATATATGAACCCTACACTTTTAGGATAAATTCGAAGAAGTTAAGGATAACTACCTAGAATTATTCAATATTTAAACCCAATCCAATCACCACATGACATGTCAAATTATCATTGAGTTTTGTTACACACTCTTTTTAATTGGAGTGTCAATTTCTTGAAGGGGTATTAACTAGGGGTGTGCGCGGTGCGGGTCGGTGCAGTTTGAGAGAAAAATAGAAACCGTATGGCGGGTGACGGATTGATAAAAGTGTCACTAGAATTTACCATTTTCTTTATCAAAAACCGGTGGTTCGATTGGCAAATAATGGCGGATTTGCCTTGGCGGTTCGGGCGGATTGGCGATTTATAAAAAATATAATTCAAATTACAAAACTTAAATCAAAGAGTAAAAAAAAGACGAGAGATACGGTGATGTTAAGTATCTTGCGAAACTTTTTTCTGATGCAGCAAGTGTAGCAACAACATGATAATATCAACGACCATGCCATCAGTTCATTACAGGCATCTGTGGAAGCTACAATGATTAAATACAATACATAAAATTAATATTATTCAGGGTTTACAATATATTGAAAATTTTTACTGTTGAAAAGTATTTAGATTGAAAAGTGAGCTGATGCAAGTTTGCAACATGGCCAGAAAAAAAAAAAAAAAAGATTGAAAAGTGAATTGGAATCCAACTTTATTTTGGATTACTGACATCTTGAATTCCCCTCGAGCAGTAATGTAATACAATATTCTAATGTATAGAACAACAAGCAAACTTAAGTAAAAAAGAATTTTTTGAATATTATAAAATATGATTTAATAGCGGTGCGGGTCGGTGCGGTTTGAAAGAAAAATAAAAACCGGCGGATTGATAAAAGTGTCACTAGAATTTGTCATTTTTCTTACCAAAAACAGGCGGTTCGATTGGCAAATAATAACGAATTTGCCTTGGCGGTGCGGCTCGGTGCGGTTTCGGCGATATTATGCACACCCCTATTATTAACTCTGATCATCTTATCTGCATACTATTCAACTAGTAAATATTAAAATTTGTATAAAATGTGTTTCGAAAATGGTGGCAATTCAATATAATTTTTCTGTTGAGTTTTATGTATAAATTTTTTGGTAATAAAACATTTTCTTTTGACAATAGAGAAAAAAAATGTTGCCAATGCAACAAATGCAAAATTATATAAAATGTGTTTTGAAAATAGTAAAAAAAATTAAAATCAATTAAAAGTGTTTTAAAATTAGTGAAAAGTTATTTATTTATTTCAAGTTTTGTTCTTTTCTTGTGTCGGACATTTAAGAATTTTTAGAGTAATGATACAAAAATAAAAAATTTATACATAATTTTCACACATAATGATATAGCTCATTATAAACCATTCACTTCAAAATAGAACATCATTAAAGATACATTTATTTATAATAATAACATTGACATATTATTTTTTTAACTATTTTTGTATAAATTCTGAATATAATTTTTTATCTAATAATACAAACATATTTTATATACAAAATTTTTAATATAAAATCACATAATAATTTTTGTGATTTTTTCATTTTTAGCCAATTCATAATTCCAACCATATCATTTCTACATTGATATATATATATATAGCAATGATATAAAGCAATGATATATATCCATACTTTCATATCCACAATGGTATGCTAAGAAAAGTTGGGGTCCAAGTATAACAAATCAAAAATCCATATATATATATATATATTTATATATATAAATTGGAAAATTTTATTTGTAAATACTTTTACACTATGTTTGGTAACTTAAGAGAGAAAAGAAAAGAAAAGAAATGATTAGTTAAGTAATAAGAGAAAAGAAAAGAGAAGAAATGATTGTGATTTCTCTCCTTTTTGTTTGGATAAGGAAGAAATAAAAGAAAAGAAATGATTGTGATTTCTCTCATTCTTGTTTGGTTAGGTTTCATTAAGAAAAAAGAAAAGAAATTATTTTATGTTATATTACCAAAATAACCTTTTTATATTTTCAATCATTTTATTTCTTTTATTTTTATAGGAACAAAATTAGTATTATAAAAATAGTTGTTTTTTCTCTCTCCCAATCTCTCCATTTTTTGGAAGATTGAAAATGGAACTTATAAGAGAAATGAGTTTTTCTCAATTTCTTCCCATTTCTCTCTACTTAGGTTATCCAAACAAATAAGAGAAATACATATCACTTTATTTATTTTCTTTTCTCTTCAAATCACTCAATCCAAACATAGTGTTAGGGTGTGTTTGATTGGAGGGATAAGGGGAGAAATTATTTACTGTGCGGATTGTAATCCGCACAGTAAATCCAATCCGATATTTGTTTTTTTTTTAGTCTGCCGGACATGGAGTCCGGCCGAACTCCTTATATGGGGGATTATACTATCCTAGGAGGGGGTGTGAGACAATTTTGGGAGGATTATTTACTTTTGGGATTAGATGGTGAAATGACTATTTTGACCATCTACTATTTAATTATGTATTATATTTAGTAAAATTTAATGTCTCAATTTAAAAATAAAATAATTTTATTTAACTTTTTATTGATGTTTTATTTATTTTTTTTAAAATAATGTTTTATAGATATTTTATTGATGTTTTATTTTAAAATTTTGTTTATATTTTATTTAATTTCATTATTTAAATTTTAATAGATGTTTTATTTAATTTCATTGTTTAATTATTATTATTTTTAAAAACAAATTTATTTAAAATTTTAATTAAAAAATAACATATATTTTTATTGATATTTTATTTATTTAGTTTTTAAAAAATAAATTTATTTAATTGTGTAAAAAATAAAATAAAATATATTTTTATTTAATCTAGATAAAAATAATTAAAATATTAAAGATATGTTTAATATTGTTATTATTTAATAAACTACTGAAAAATGGTAAAATAGTCTTTTGGTCATTTATCTTATCTAATCCGTCCAACCAAACGTTAGATTCACTAAAAATAGTCATTTCTATAGATCTAATCCCATGAAAAAACATAGGGCTGAGCAAGGAATCCGTAAAATCCGTAATCCGATCCGGTCCAGTCCAATCCGATAGGTTTGGATTGATTTTTTGAATCCGTGGTTCGGTTCCGGATTGAAAATTTCAAAATCCGTAGGCCACGGATCGGTTCCGGATTGAACCTTACGGTTCCGGATTGGAACCGATCCGGACCATCTAGAAATAATCTATATTTTTATACTATATACCTTCCCACACCATATAATTTCTTATCTGATATAAAAACTAAAATGTAACCTAAACCTAATCCAGCGTCGCTCATTCACTTCACGCCTCTTTCAGGTCTCTCACTCTCATCTCAGGTCTCTATCGATGGTCTCTCTCTCTCTTCTCTATCTCATCTCGCATCGAAGTTCTCTTACATTCTCATCCATCTTAGATCGAGATCATCCGAAAGTCCGCCATCTTCTTCTTGAATGAATTTTTTGGCTCACACATCCCCCAGAAGAACAGAGAGAAGAACTCAAAGAACATTCATTCATTACCTTCTGTGTTCTTTTCAATGCAAGAGGTAGCAGTCCTTGAGCAAATATTGAACCTCTGCAAAACTGATTGACTTCATATGAAACCTGTATTGCATTTTAACAGGTACTTTTCTTCCACCTTGTATTGGGAATTTGTTGTTTTTCCATAAGATTTGTCTTTTTTTTAAGTATTTCATTTAGACGGTAATAAATAAAATTCAAAATTTTTATTTTCAGCTCAAAGGTGGATTACTGAATATTTTCCTTGAGTGTTGGAACTGTGATTTTTGTCCTTTGGGATTTTTTTTCTGCATAATATCTAGTGCTCTCATACGATTGATATTTACTACGTTAATTTGATTCATTGACCAAATTAAGTAATCAATCATAATTTTTAATTGAACAGCTTGTTCACTTCTCTAGACACATAATATTGAAACTCCAATATTTCAATTTTTAGCAAACAAAATTCCACTGATCACTGATTAGCAAACAATAGCCACTGTCCTTTGTGTATTTTGTGGGTTTTGCCCTGTCCCTGCATACCCTCATCAAACATCATACAATATTTGGAACTTGACTTACTTTTACAAATCAGAGGAGAGAGTAAGACAGTGAGGGGAGAGAGATAGATATTCCTAACAGTCTTTGTTTGAATTGATTGATTTGTTGAGAAATTGATAAGAAACAAACAAACAACACATTTACCGAATCAGAAAAAATAGAATTCAGCAGCTATGTTGCTATTGGAATGGAAATGTAATGTATATATTTTTTTTGTTATTTAATTATTTAAATCCGTGGTCCTAAACCAATCCAATCCGTGTTTCAACGGATTGGTTCGGATTGGTTCCACTATTTAAACGGATTGGATTGGTTTTAATTTTTCAGGAACCGTAGACAACGGATTGGTCCTGGTTTTCTCCCAATCCGGACCAATCCGGTCCATGCTCACCCCTAAAAAAACAAACACAGGATACATATCCAATCCAACCAAATAGTCTGAGGGATTCACAGTCCCAGGACTCAAATCCGATGGATTCTAATCCCTCCTTATCCAGTCCGTTCAATCAAACACACCCTTAATTACTTAAAAACATCACATAATTAATGTGAAGAGATAAACTCCCTTCGATGCTTGTATCTCTCCATGTTCATTCATACTTCTTTTGTGAGTCTAAATCTGAATTCATATGAATAATTCGAACGATTTATTTGTAAGTTTTATTATAAAGGTCATTCATGTAAAAAATTAATTTTATCAAACATTTATAAATTATAAACTTAAATTATTTATTTTATAAAATAAAACTTTATTTATTTTTATATTTATAATTGTTCAATAAATTTAATTTTTTTTTTTTGTATAGACAACTCTTTTTATAAAATTTATAAAATAAATAATTTAAATTATCAAAATAAATTCAAATTGAGCTCATAATAAAAATATAAATAAATATGAAAAGATAAATTATGGAGAACTTACCCGAATGTGAAGAACACAACTAGTAAGGGGAGAAGGAGGGGTGCCTTCAGCATCTCCTTATTTGTGCGCTGAAAACAATCTCGCATTTCCACTCCAATTCCTACTGCTGCTCGTCTGTCTCTCCTTACTCCACTTCAGTTCCAACCTAATCTCTCTCTCTCTCTCTCTCTCTCTCTATATATATATTTGTAACTGTAATACAACCAACACAGATTGCTGTTGTTTGAGTCGGAGAATTTTCCGTAATTCTGTTGGATCTTTGTAGAAGAAGATACAGTCATCATGGACGAAATGTACGGTCTCAATCCGACGACGAATGACTTCGCGGACAAGGCCTTAATGTCGCCGGAGAATCTGATGATCATACCGGCGGAGTATCAGCCTTTCCTCTCCTCCGGAGCCGATCACCACCGGATGATTCCGATGATGTTCGGATCGGACGACTTGATCTCGGTGGCCTCAGCGATATCTGAAACCGCCTCGATCACGCCTGGATTCGGGCGAAGCCATGATGATATGTCGAGCGCGATTATTAAGGCCAAAATCGCTTCTCATCCTTGTTATCCCAAGTTACTCCAAGCTTACATCGATTGCCAGAAGGTTGCTTTGAAATTCAAAGTCCTTTAATCGATCGCTTTGAAACTTTTAAGTGCTTTTAGTATTGTGTAGTGATTGAAGTGTTACTCGTGATTTTTTTTTTTTTTTTTGGTGGTGATTTATGCTTTGAATTCTGATGAAAACTAAGGTTTTGTTTTTGAAATTTTGAATTGTCTGTCAATATTTTGATTTTCCGGGAAATTGTTATAAGAGTTTCTATTTAAGTCACTTTTCCCAAGAAAATTTGGCTGTTTAAATACTGTAGATGTTTATTGGATTCTTTTTTCTCAGGTCGGAGCTCCTCCGGAGATAGCGTGGCTGTTAGACGAAATCCGGCGACAAAACGACTTTTCTCAGCGAAATTCAGTTTCCACGTGCTTAGCGGCTGATCCTGAGCTCGACGAGTTCATGGTCCGTGTGTGTGTGTGTGTGTGTGTGTGTGTGTGTGTGCGTGTGTGCGCGTGTCTACTTATATGAATTCCTTTGAATTCGTATGTTTTTTTTCTCTGACTCTCTTCGATCTTTCTCAGGAAACCTTCTGTGATATATTGGTGAAGTACAAGTCCGATCTCTCAAGGCCTTTTGATGAAGCAACTACTTTTTTGAACAAGATTGAAACGCAACTGAGCAATCTTTGCACAGGTCCGTTAATCTCTCTCTTTGATCATATGAATTATGCTGTTGTAGAATTAAAAAAAAATTCTAATTTTTACATTCTGAAGATCAATATTGTTCTCTGCAAAACTGCATGGTAATGGATCCAGGAAATCTTTGTATATTGATCATGGTGCACGATAGCATAAATTGTGGCTCACGTTAGCATAAGAAAAATAATCATCGCTCTCTAGTCCTAGCATAGCAGTGTATGGTCTTGTCTCTTTTCTGTTTCTGAAAAGAAACCACTTATTGTAAACATCAACTACAGTAAGAATAATCAGAACTAGATCTAGAAGGGAAAATGAAAAGGGTTGTGGCGATAATAATAAAATAAAACATGTAGAGAGCAAGCAACTGGAAAAACCCTAGAAATGAAAGGGACCTTTGTAGATAGCATTGTTGACCGTTAACTCATAGCTTAAGTTGTTAGTGAGAAGAACAAGTTTATTATATTATCAACACGACCCTTTAAATGTGGTTGGTGAGATTTGAACACGTCGTATTGAATTATTGATCATCAATTCATCTAAGCCTCCGTTTGGGAAGTTAAATTTCTTGGCTTTTTTGACTTTTTTTTATGGTTTGGCTCAAAAGCTTGGTTTGGGAAGGGCTCTTGGCTTTTTGGCTTTTTTGATTTTTTTTATGAGAGAAGAGTGTAATGATTATGGGGTTGGATGTGATATTTTGTCTGTTGTGGCTCTTGAGCCTGTTTTGTTTTTTGTGGCTCATGAGCTACTTGAGCCCTTCCCAAACGGACCCTAAAAGTTCAACTTCTTATAGAGAGGGTTAACTTTATTATTTATGTTATATTTTTAGCACCACAATTTTTTTGACACCCTAAAACTTGCCATCAAAATGGGCCCTTGTCTTATAAAATTTCTAAGAAATTCAACTCTTGAAAATAAGAATTTTTGATGTTTTTTTATCGGTATACTTTTAGCTACATAGAGATAAGTTAAGTGACCTAATGGTTAAGCGATCTTTGATTATGAGTGACTGGTTCCTCACTAACATTGTCTTTGGCTTGAGTTTGTAAATCTGAAAATATTTGTGTATTTTGATGGTGTATGTATATATCTGATCCCTCTTCCTTATTTGTTCAAGAACCAGTAGAACCTTAAAAGGTAAAGGGGGCTGCAGTCATGGACCTTTCAACCATTCTAAACGTTTATTTCTTTTCTTTTCTTTTCTTTTTTATGTTGTTTCCCTCCTCTTTTTTTGTTGTGTTTGTTTCCTTTATTTTCATTTTCTTTCCTGTGTGTAGAGAAAATTGATACTTGAAAGTGATTCTGATTTTGACATTTCGGAGAGTTCAGATGACGGGAAATTGTACTTTCAAGGCAGTGTTTTTTATTTATTTATATTTTTTGAGTGATGGTATTGGCACCATATTTTTGACTTCTCAAACTCCATTTTTTTTAAATTTTTATGTCAACAATGCTATAGAGCTCTAAAAGTAGAGCTCTAAAAGAGTTCTAATGAGTTGACATGTCCAAAAAAAAAAAAAAAATTCAAGCTAAAACATCACATCAGGCTGGACCCCACACACTTCCATGTCATTAGTGCATAATTTAGAGCTCTTATCCTAGAGCTCTCAAGCATTTTTCAATTTTATGTTGTGAATAATTTTCCCATAAAACCCCTGCTAATACAGAAACCTAGGTAAAGCTTCTCAGAGTGTACGTCCTTGAACATTCCAGCTGATTATGTGTTGAGAAAATTTGATCAACACGCTGGGGAGAGTATGAAAAAGGCTGTGGATGTAGAAATTCTTCTTTGATATTTTCTAGGATCACCATCTTAACACCCTCTGTGGTGTGTTTTGGTTGAATAAACTATATGTTAGATCGGTACTACAATATTTTCGAACTGGCATTCGAAATTCTATATGCCTCTCTATCCCATCTAAGTTTTGAGTTTTAGATTATAAGGGGTACAAGAGAACTAAATTGGGTTGCCAAAAAAAAGTGTTAGTTAATGCTTTCTTGAATTCTGACTTCACTTAGAGGACTTGCCTATTGTCTTGCAATGTCATCTAGCATTCCAGTTTAGATGAATTTGATTTAAAAACTGACATGAAATTAAATTCTATATAGAGCGAACATGGCATTGGCTTGATATCATATTGTATAAAGTGAACATGTGCCTGACTAATTGTTTAAATGCAATGGCAATGGACACTAATGGTTTGTAATGATGTCTAATTACTTTGAAGAGCTTCAAGTTCCAATAGAGCATGTATATGTATGCATGGGAATTTAAAACAGACATTGGGAAATGTCTGAGGGCTGACTGACTGGTCTGCATTTAAAGCAGTGCCTCCTCTCAAAGAAAAATTATTTTGAAAGATGTTCATGTAATTTCATGAAGAATGTACAATTATTTTAAATTTAATAACAAGTTCCCTAAACAAAATCTTTTCCAAATAAAAATGAGCCTCAACTGGAAAATACGGTTGAATTTTATCCTCAGGTCTCCTTACCTAATAAAGCCTCAACTGTAATTTTATTTTTATTTTTGTAAAATTTGTTAATTTGTATAGCATTTTCTTATCTGTATCTCACCACTGATCTCGCATCTGCTGCTATTTTGCTTAATTGACATTCATCAATGTCTACTTTTGCTGAATTCTGATAGGCTGTCATTGTCTACATTGTTCAACAATTTGCACTTGTTAATTCTGTTACTTTGTTCACTTTATTCCTTTTCAATCTACATATCTACAAATTCACTATAAAGCTGAGTCATCTTAAGCATCTCTATTGAATGGAAAAGCTGTTGTTGTCTCCATTGGTTTAGTAGCCTTAGATGTTCAAAGTTGCTGAATAAAATAATTTATTAATCGAAAAGTTTATTGATCATAGTTATCAGGTTTGGTTATGGCTGGCAACTATTATTGTTTTTTGCTTGAAAGTATAGGTTAACTTTTCTTTGATCTTACTATCATCTGTAGTTTTGCCCTTGCCTATTCCCTTTGCTTTCTTTTATGATTATGCTATTCTTTCTAATCCTCTTTTTTCCCGGAACTTATATTCTTTCGGTCACAGATGCATATGTCCACATAAACATAATATTAGCATAAATTCACGTGCTTGGATTATGTTAAGTTGCTTATATGTTTAATTGAATACTCTTCTTAGTTAGCTTTTTCTCTACTTCGTGGTATGTTAATGTTAAAAATACATTAAAAAATGTATTTGTTAGGAGTCTTGTTGCTCTCTACTTTTTTTTACTGATAAAAAAATTGTTCAAAATATATATTTAAAAAAAAAACAAACTCATACAAAAAGATGTGATTGGCTAATTTGCAATTATAAACAATGGTGATGAGTTTTAGTGAGACACATAATTCTGTTTGACTTTTTTAATATAAACTATGTTTGTAAAGCATTGCCCTATTCACAATGCCCATTTTGTCCTTTGCTTCTAGATCAGACTCTATGGGATATATAGTTTTAGATCAGCTTCAATGAGATTTTATTGTACATTTACGTCTACAATGATTTTATCTACTGCATGCATTGTTAGGAGGATTAGGGAAATTGTTATATATGTCTTGGGAGCATTTATGTAAATGATCTGTATGAGAAGCAAGCCTCGATATCTACAATATTTTGTCTTACATTTCATGCATAATGGAACTTCATGTCTTGTCTCTACATTTTCTAGTAGCAAACCTAATGTAAACTCATCTTTGTTTGTCTTCTACTTGGGGCAATAACTAATCTGTGTTATGAGAAAGTTTGGCCACTCTTTCATAGATTTTGTTCAATGAATTCTATCACCTGCCTACCTACCTACCATGAAAAAAAGAAAAGAGAAACTCTGTATGTAGGGTATGTTAGTTAGACAAGGGTTTTTGGGGTACTGACAACGTGTAATGCTTTGTTTGTGATCAAAATCGAGTGGCTATGTGATGGTTTTGAATTAGGGAGAGAGAAACCAGAGTAGGAGAGAGAGAGAGAGAGAGAGAGAGAGAGAAATGTATGAAGAACATTATGGGTGGGTTTGGGGGGATAAAAGTGGGGTCCTGAAACCTTTTTTGGAAAGCCCGGGTCGAGCGGGTGGTCGGAGTTCACATGGACTCCCGCGGTTTTCGCTGCCTGTCCAAAGCAGCTTTTCATGCCTTCAATTCATCTCTCTCTCTCTCTCTCTCTCTCTGCTTGCACACTCAGCTGCTTCTCTGCTTAGTGCTTGTCATTTTCTCACCCAAATTATTCAGTGTTTTTTAGGTTTTGAAAAGTAAAAAAGCTATTAAAAAATTATTATTTTTTTTAAAAATTAAAAATTACTAAAAAAATCAATTGATAAAACAATGCTTAAATTTATATTAGGTTAAGAAAAATAGAAAATGCTTGCAGAAATTGTGTAAAATTTATAATAAGAATAGTGTGATAGTGACATTAATGAAAATACTAGCCATTTTGATTGACTTTTTATTTTAAAGAAAATGATTTGTAGAAAAAAAATGTATTCAAAAATTTGTTCTGAATGATATATCAATATGATCATGGTCGAATCACATTGTGTAACTATGGGAATGATGGTGGATATAAACTTATCTCTGAAAATTATATTTGTGCATCACTATCCTCGTTTTAAAGTAATAAAATTTGAATTTATCTTTCATTCTACAGTAATTAAATAATAAGGTCCAACATGACAATTAATAAAGCGAGTATGGGTCCAAAAACACTTAAAAAAAAAAAAAATCGTATTTAGTTTTTTGTTTTTTTAAGTTGTCCATTGTCCGTGGGTTTTTGTGCCTCTATTTAACGTGTCTATCTTCTAAGTGAGGGTTTTGGGCTGCAGTGCCCCCCCTGTAAGCCAAATTGCTCGAAACTTTCTTTACCCTACCCAGTTTGATTTGGGTGATTTGGGGTATGCATAGGCATGTCTTCTTAGCAGTGCGTTTGTTTGAAGGGATTATTAGAGAGGAATGGCTTGGGGGATTAGCACTTCTTTCGGATTATCTTTTACTAGCTTATCACCCGTGCACTGCACGGGATAATTATAGATATTTATATTTGTTTTAGATTTTTTTTAATATATAAATTATGTTTTTAAAGATTTTTTATAAAAATAATTTAACAATCTCATCACTAATGGTAGTGTATGGGAGAAGTTAAAAAGGGTACTGCAGTAACTATACACGGATTGTATCTATAATTATTTGTATAAAGGGATTTTAAATGCTGATCAGAGAATTTTAACTAAATTAATAAATGTTGAGTTTTTTTTTTTTTAATAAAAAATTTAGAAAATTTAGATTGAAATATTGAAGCTTTCACAAGCCTTGGGAGTTAAAAATCCTTTTTTGGTTAATATATAGTATAGATATATATATATATAAAATATAGATAGATAGATGTGTTGAAATTTTCAAGTAATTTTATTTATGTTAGTCGTTAATACATTAAAGTTTGATTATGAGAGGGTTTTGATCAAATCTCCCAAAAGGCATGGGGATGCGGAGAAATTAATAAATGCTGAGATTTTTTTTTTAAAATCAAAAATTTAGAAAATTAGGATTACGATATTGAAACTCCCACAAACCTTGGGGGTTAAAAACTCTCTTTTACTTAATATATAGTATAGATTTATTATTTAATAGTCATTTTTTAAATTTAATTTTATCCTATATTTATTCTACTCCAACTAGAGAATCACATGGTTTGAGAAAATATTAATGGTGAAACTTTTTGTTTACTTCCATGATTTTTCTTGGGAGAATGACGTGTAACCCAATGAATTTTATTATTGATTCACACAATAAATGTGAGTATGAGCAATTTATCAATAAAATAAATGTGAGTATGAGCATGTATTGTCCGGTGGTGCTATATGTATCACCCGCATATTAATTATAAATATTTAAAATATTTAAAATTATATCATATCATCTGTTAGTATATTAATTAATATATGAATTAGTGTATATAACATTATTATATATGGCCCAATATATGAATTAGTGTATATAACCTTACTATATATGGCCCAATATGGCCATCCGGAATCATGTTCATATATAATTTATTATTTTATTTTCATAATTATATTGATTGAATAAATTTTATTATTCATGTATGTTATTATGTTATTACTACAATAATAACGTATTATATGATAAATTTAAATATAATATATAATTGTTGTTATAAGATTAGAAGTCTAACTATATAAGGGTGATTTTTGCAGTTAGACCTTAATAGCTAAAGCACTCGAGATAACACTAAAGTGGTGCAATATGTTAGAGACATTTAATTATGTAACGTTAAGTCATGAATTAGCATACCGGTAGGGATTTAAACTTATTCTTGAGATTGGGTATGTTTTATCTTTGTGTGTTATTGCTTGAATGGCTGACTAATTTTGAAAAAAATTGAACCTGAAATCTTAAATATAAGACCAAGGTTTAGGCATCACTTGGATGTGGATTGAGATTAAATTAGTTAATAAAGATTAAATAAGTTATTTTAATTAATAAAATAAAATAATATATTTGAATTATAATTATTTTTTTTCTTATAATTATCAAATCAATTATAAAATAAAAAAATTCAATCATTATCTCAATCATAATTTTTTTTAATTAAATTAAAAAAATTAAAAAATCAAACTAAAAAAAATTATCGCAAACGAATTAATCGTTTGACTACGCCAATTTTGGACTTGCTAGTATGTGGGTGCGTGCGTTAAGGAGAATCTCTATCTGATCATCTGCCATTTGATTTGATGGCATCAGACACTCGCTGACTGAGAAACGACTATACAGGAATACTCGTGGATGCTTTATTGAAAATTGAATTTATTCCTTCAGATACTTCCACTTCCGCACATTTATAAATGTGTAAATAAATAAAATTTAGGGTTAATTTTGAAACTTGACTAAAAGGTTGAAGTCAATTTTTAATTTATTTTAAGCTGTGGGTTGGAATGTTTTAAATAAGTATATTTTTTAATTTCTTGTAAAAAATTATATAGAAAAATAGAGAAAGTGGGTAGAAAAGTAGAAATGAGATGTTGATTGATATAATACAAATAAGTGTATGTATACAAAAAAGTATATTTTTTTAGTGCATGCCAAACATCTACTAAGTCAGATGACTTCTCTATTTTTTTTAGTACATATTAAAAAAAGAAATCAAAAAAATCAAATTTTAACTAATCCCTCAAAACAATCCTATTGAAGTACTTCAAAGCAGTTAATCGTTTATTTTAATCTTGTTATAAACTCCACTACTTTACATGAATTTGTATTTCATTTATTATACTCTGCCAATATAATGAAATTCTTTGTTGTC
Organism: Camellia lanceoleosa; assembly: GCA_025200525.1. Taxonomy (NCBI): domain Eukaryota; kingdom Viridiplantae; phylum Streptophyta; class Magnoliopsida; order Ericales; family Theaceae; genus Camellia; species Camellia lanceoleosa. The sequence continues at coordinate 9,814,015 of CM045763.1, read as the reverse complement.
ATCTCCATCGGTAGTGCCAGCTCATATTCCCCTAACCCTCCAATTAAATTCTTTGTTTGCTAATTTTTCCATAGTCAAATAGTTACAAATATTTTAAGATAAAAGAGAAAATGGGTTTTAAAAATAGATCGGTAGAACACATAAAATTATTCATACAAAAATGAGACAATGGAGTGTTATTATTATTCGTTGCAGCAGATAATGCAGGGATTAGTGTTTCTTTTTTGATGAATGCTATAAAAATAAAAACATATTTAGGATTAGTGTGGATTATCTATGAACATGAATTTGGACATCTTATGGCAATAATGAATTTTTATCTGTGCCCAGATGAAGGTGGTACTGTATCATCAGATGAGGAATTTAGTGGGGAGATGGAAGCGCGAGAGGCACAAACGAGGAGCGAAGATCAAGAACTCAAAGATAGGCTCTTTCGTAAATATGGTAGTCATGTTAGCAGCTTGAAGCTGGAATTTTCAAAGAAGAAGAAGAAAGGAAAGCTGCCGAAAGAGGCTAGGCAAATGTTACTCCAGTGGTGGAATTTGCACCATAAATGGCCTTACCCAACTGTAAGTTTGCTTTCCGCCAGGTAGTAGTCTATTATTAATTCATATATATAGAAAAAAAGGAAAAAGATATGCATGTTATTATTTTAAAAGGAAAAGAAGTGAAAAAATTAAAATCAAACAAACACACAAATATAACAATTTTACAAGATTTGACTATAAATCTTCTGTACTAAACGGGTGAATAAGGATTAAAGAGTTTCACTATTAATGTAAAGAATGTTGAGTAGTGTGGATCGTGACTAGTATTGAAGACTAAAAATTTAAAGTAAGGATATTTTTGATATTTATAGTTGAAGTAGTATATCTCTATGCCTCCGTTTGGGAAGTGGGTTGGCTCTTTGACTTTTTGGTTCTTTTGGCTATATAAGCCTGGGCTCAAAAGTTTGGTTTGAGAAGGATTTTTTGGTTTTTTAACTTTTTTGACTTTTTTTGTGAGAGAAGAGTGTAATGATTATGGGTTGGATGTGATTTTTTGTCTTTTGTAACTTAAAATTGCTATTTTGTCTTTTGTGGCTTATTGAGCCAAAAAAGTCCAATGAGCCACTTTCCAAACGACTCCATTGTATTGTAATTTTTTTTTGGAATCATAGTGAAGAGGGCTAGAACCTGCGTGGTGGTTATCATATCACGACAGCATTTGTCTCCCATTGCATTGCCTATCAAATGACCAAATAAAAACTGAGAAAAAGTATACAATAATATCAATGTGAAAGAACAAGAAAATCAAGAAGAAAGGGAAGGAAAATACTATAAATTGTGTTTTTATTTTTTGTTTACATAATCATATGGGTTTCACCTCCCAAACAAAATCAATTAGTTATATATATTGATATCTGTGATTTTATATGTATATATAATTTAATTTTGTTGACATTTATTTCACTTAATTCATTATGCATATTTTTATATAGAATTTTATATGTATCAATAAAGTGAAACTTATGAATCGTGATTTACTATCTTAAATAAACTGATATGCAATTTGACAATAATGATATTAGCTACTCATTGGTGGTCACCTTTTGCTGTCTACATGATTTTGTAACATGTGCTTTTATGGTTTTTGTGTATTGACTAAATTTACAGTAATTGCATTGTTCCTCTTGTAACATCTGTATGTATCATTCTTTTTTCTTCTAAATTTTTTTTTTTCTTTTCTCATAATCATCCAGGAAGCCGATAAAATTTTGCTAGCAGAATCAACTGGGCTAGATCAAAAGCAAATTAACAATTGGTTTATAAATCAACGAAAGCGGCATTGGAAACCATCAGAAGACATGCAATTCGCCTTGATGGATAATCTTTCAGGACGATTCTTTACAGATATGACTGGTGATGGTGTGCGCGAATAATGTATATTCTCAAATGTATTCCTAACTTGTTTATTGTGTTTGGTTTATGTATATTCTGACATGTTATTGTTGACGTTGATATATTTATATTCTCAATTTTAAAAAAAATAAAGAAAAAAAAGGACTTATATTTTAAATTACTCAATTCTCAGAGTTCCTAGGGTGGTTATTTCTTTCTTTTTCTCCTCGTCGGTTTGACTTCTACATTTCCATGGAGGCTTTTGCAATTCAAATTAATGTCATTTGAATAATGCTATATATGTATCAATTAATGTACTAATTAGTACACTAATTGATGATGTGACATAATTTAAGAATTTTTTTATATTTGTAATTTGTTTAATGAATGAGTTAATAATAATGTCGTAATTAATATTGGTATACTAATTAGTACATTAATTAGTACATATAACACCACCGATGTCATTTTTCTTATTCAATACATGACTATCTCTGTTGATCAATGATTTTCTTTTCCCAAATCGGTATTATGAGAATGTCGAAGTAAATGAATGTTAATGTAAGATCCAATAATTTATGTTTTTTTTTGGGTGAAAACTTATTCTGAAAACAAAAAGAAATAATTTTTTGTTTTCAAAAGTTTTGAATATTTTGGAATTGATATCTAATTTTATTTATTAAAAAAAAAATTTAAGCAAAAATAGAAACAAAAATGATAAATCCTGTTTATTTTATTTATTTATTATTTTTTAGCTTTTTGTGAGGACTTGTAATAGATTTTTTTGTCAGAAAACCAATTTCCCTTTTTTTGGTATACATACCCGAGGAAGCTTCAAGAAGATTGGGTTGTTTTAGGTATTGTTTATAAATTGACGTGTTTTTTTTTAGTTTTATTATTATTATTATAAAAAGACGTGTAAAAATATATAGGTAATATGATTTAAATGAATATATATATATATATATTTTTTTAGAGGTTTTCAGCCTTAAAACAATATATTTATGGGCCCCCAGTTTGAACTTCAATCCCGGCCCAAACCAACAGTCCGTGATAAAAATCACCATGGTCATATCGGTCTGAGTCAGTACAAGCCCTTTAAGTAAAATTTATGGGCCCCCAGTCGGGCCTTAGACCACGTAGACTGGGTTACAGCCCAAATCAATCTCGGCCCAATCCAAGAGAGAGTCATAAAAACATCATCCTCTGGATATGAGATAGAGAGAGAGCTGATACGACAATGGCTGCTTCGAGTCACCTCTGTATTCGCTCGTCACCAGGAATGAACCGTCCGATCTTCCGGTCTAGTCGGCGGCCGGTTCAGTGCTCTGTGGAACGCCAGGCGCTCTTTAACCGCATTGCTCCTGTCTACGATAACGTACGCCTCCTCTTTGCTCATCTACTTGTCTCAACTGTTTAGAGCCCCTCGTACTAGAAAAAAAATTCTATGAATTCTGTGTGTTTATATGCGATTTTTCGATTTTGTTTTCTGTTTTCTGAATTTGGGTTTTGTTTTGAAAAAAAAAAAAAAGTTGAATGATTTGTTGAGCTTGGGGCAGCATCGAATTTGGAAACGTATGGCTGTATCCTGGAGTGGGTTAGTTCAATTCTTCTACATCATTCATTACTCTCTCTCTCCCTCTCTCTCTCTCTCTCTCTCTCTCTCTCTCTCTGTCGAAAGTTTTGAGTGATTTGATGAATGAGGAAAATGGAATGAATTTGAAAAGAGATTAGTAGTTAATTAGTAGATGTGGAGTTTTAAATTAATCAAACTAACAACCATGTGTGTGTGTGTGGAATGTTGAAGTTTATATTTGGTTTTCATAGGGCGAAAGAGGGAGACAATGTGTTAGATTTGTGTTGTGGAAGCGGGGATTTGGCGTTTCTTTTGTCTGAGAAAGTTGGTCCCAATGGCAAGGTTTGCTCTTCTTCCTATTCCTTATTTCATTTCATTTTTTTAATTTATTTTATGAATTTGTTCTAATGTCTGTTAAACAAGTTGGATGTAAATTATAGGGTGTTTTGTTTGTTTCAACAAATGTCATTGTTATATATGTATGTATCATCTATATGCGTATGCAGGGAACATGTAAAATTGCTCGCTTTTGTTGATTTATCAATAATTTGGATGTTTGAATATCAAATTGGATACTGTATTTACCATTTCAAGCAATATGGAAAAAACTAATTCATTAAAAAGTGTTAGCTAAAAGGGAAGCTTGGCCCAACAAAGGCTTTCCGTTAGCATCCCTGGTGGCATGGGTTTGAGTCGCATGAATGGGGAATAGGTTGCATACATCTTGTCTCCCTAGACTTGTTGGCTCCAGCTCATAAGGAAATCACCACTTCTCCATGTGAAAGCTCAGGATGCTATGTCAAGGTGTGCGGCTTGCCAACCGACAAGCCACAAAGTTGGACGACGATGGCCACCGAAAGGAGAAGAAGAGGGATGCTCTCACCTACCATTTATGTGTATATATATGGAGAGGTTGAGAGGAGAGAAATGCAAAGCAGACACAAAGAGAACCAAGTGTGTGAGAGTGTATGTGAGGAGAGAGTTCTGTAATCTTTCTCCGGATAATATATTGCTCTCCGTGGACGTAGGCACTTGCCGAACCACGTAAATATTCTTGTGTTATTGTATGGAATTGATTTTTGGTATCCAATAGTCCTAACAAGTGGTATCAGAGCCAAATCGATTGCGTTTTTTGAATAAAAATAGAGTGTTTTTCGAAACTGCCCAGAAATCAAGTTGCTCGAAATCCAGTTTTGAGCACACCAGGAGCAAGGCCTCAACGAAGGGAGTCCAGAACTGCAAAGCAGAGCTCCAGAAGAGCTCTCACGCGCCTTCTAAAGAAAGCGAGTACGGCCTACGCGCAACACGCGCTTCCACGCGCCGACCAGCAGCCGACGCGTCATTTCAGACGCAAGCACGCGCCATCACGCGCGGCGTAAGGGAGAAGACGACCACGCTGGCGTTACGCCACGCCACGCACGCCACAAGACATGTCATCGCCACATCATCGACACGCGTGAGTTGACCCGAAATGAGCCGTTGACCGAGCCGCCTAAGCCGCATTGTTGAGTTGCTTGTCAGCGACCGACATCATCACCGATGTCACCAAGGAAATATTATCTGGTGCTTTGCAGGCGCACCAGATTCCACAGATCTGAACCATTAAAAAGTTTTTGGCTTAATCAGAGCCATTCTGAGTCTGTTTTTGACAATCTAATAGTGTTTTTCGACTATTTAGAGTATTCCGGACACATCCTTACGGTCAGATTTTCATTTGAAATTTCTTGTAAAAAGACAGAACACGATGGAGGCTTCCACATCAACTTCAGAATCTATGTTCAAGTTAACTCTTTCCAATTATGCAATTTGGAAGTCACGGATGGAAGACATCCTGTTTTTAAAAGACTTGCATGACCCCATTTTTATAAAGGGAGTTAAACCTAAAGGAGTGAAAGATGATGACTGGATAAAAATGAACCGCAAGACTATCGCTTGTATCAGACAATGGATAGACCACAGTGTGTTCTATCATGTTGCCGAAGAGACAGATGCCTATGTTCTTTAGACAATGTTAAACGACATGTACCAGTCAAAGACCGCTCGAAACAAAGCCTTGGTGATGAGAAGGCTCGTAAATCTGAAGTTGAAGAATGGTGTGTCTATTGCTGAGCACGCCAGTGAATTCAAAAATCTGGTGAATCAGCTTGCAACCGTCAAGATGCGATTGGACGATGAAATGCAAGCCGTACTACTGCTCAGTTCTTTACCGAACAGTTGGGAGACATTGGTGGTTTCTCTCAACACCTCTGCACCAGAAGGGAAATTGACCATGAGTATGGTCACAGACGCCATGTACAATGAAGAGACAAGAAGGAAAGACATGGGAGGTAATCAGTCCCATAATCAGTCCCATGCTCTTGTCACAGAAGATAGAAGCAGAGACAGAAGTAAAGGAAGAGGTAGAGGAAGAAGCAAGAGTAGAGGCAGCTGGAACAGCAAGAGTAAATCTGGAGACAACAAAGGTCGAGGTAACTTCAGCTTCACTTGCTATCACTGTGGCCAGGAGGTTCACATAAAGAGAAATTGCCCAAGCCGGAAAGTGAAAGGCCAAAGCAGTAAATCAAAAGAAGATGAGAACACAACAGCCACAACAACTGATGAAATACTTCTTGCAGTTGGTGAAGAGGAAGATTGCCTTCACGTGGTTGACCACAGCTACACAGAATGGGTGATAGACACAGCTGCATCCTATCACGCCACTTCCCACAGAGAACTCTTCAGCTCGTACAACGTTGGAGATTTTGGCACTGTTCGGATGGGAAATTCTAGCTATTTGAAGATTGTGGGTATTGGAGACATTAGTATTCAAACTAATGTCGGGAACAAGCTGGTTCTCAAAGATGTGAGGCATGTTCCAGATTTGCGCCTCAATTTTATCTCCAGAAATGCCCTGGACCGACAGGGCTATACAAATACATTCAGAAATGGCCGTTGGAAGCTGACAGGAGGAGCTTTGACAATCGCCAGAGGAGAGATGTCTTCAACACTGTATAAGACTCAAACGAAGATCTGTCTGGAAAGTCTTAATGCAGCAGAAGACAAGGAGTCACCGGACTTATGGCACAAAAGATTGGCTCACATGAGTGAAAAGGGATTGCATCTATTGGCAAAGCAATCCAGAATACCCTTATCCAAAGGGAGAGCTTTGAAGCCGTGTGATCATTGCCTTTATGGCAAGCAACATCGAGTATCATTCAGTTCAATGAGCAAGAGGAAAACAGAAGTGCTCAATATGGTATACTCGGATGTTTGTGGCCCAATTGAAGTGGAGTCACATGGCGGCCGCAAGTATTTTCTGACTTTCATTGATGATGCATCAAGGAAGTTGTGGGTGTATTTCCTGAAAACAAAAGATGAGGTATTTCAGCACTTTCAGGAGTTCCATGCAATGGTAGAAAGAGAGATTGGGAAGAAGTTGAAGTGACTTCGCACAGACAATGGAGGCGAGTACATTTCCAATGCTTTTCAAAGATATTGTGCGGCCAGGTATCCCAAGACGAGACAACATTCCGGCACCCACAACACAATGGTGTGGCAGAAAGGATGAACCGCACTATTATGGAAAGAGTCAGATGTATGCTCAAAATGGCAAAGTTGCCAAAGTCATTCTCGGGAAGTCACCAGATAGCTGTTATCTCATCAACAGTCGCCTTGATCGTTGAATTTTTGCGATACCTGAGGAAATCTGGTCCAGAAGAAAGGTATCATATTCTCACTTGAGAGTCTTCGGGTGTAAGGCCTTTGCACACATCTCCAAGGAAAACAGACAAAAGCTTGATGACAAGTCCACTCCATGCATATTTGTGGGCTATTCAAATGCAGCATTTGAATACAAGGTATGGGACCCAGTGAACAAGAAGATGTTCAGGAGCAGAGATGTTGTGTTTCAAGAAGATCAAACAGTAGCAGATTTTGAGAAATCTGCAAAGTCTAGAGATGTCATCACTCCAGACTTGTTTCCATCTCCCAAGCCATCACAAAATGCTAGATGTGATGATGTGCAACAAGAAGTGCGAGTTGCAGGATCCTATGCCGTAAATTGAGGATCGGAGGAAAGAGATGAAGACCGGATGAAGAGGGTGTTGAGCGAGAGCAACCCTCAAACAGAGGCAAGCCGAGCCTCGATCGGAGAAGCTGAAGAGCTGCCGTGCCATCAACCAAATATCTCGCTTCAAGATATTCTCGATTCATCGATGAGGGAGCCCGAGAGTTTTTCGGAAACCAAGAGTCATACAGAGAAAGACTGTTGGATGCAAGCCATGAAGGAGGAGATGAGTTCTTTGCAGAAGAACCACACTTATGAGCTTGTTTCACTTCCAAGAGACAGGAGAGCCTTGAAAAACAAATGGGTGTATAAGGTAAAGAAAGATGGAAACGGTAAACTATTGCAGCATAAAGCTCGTTTGGTGGTCAAAGGCTTTGGGCAGAAGAAAGGAATTGATTTTGACGAGATCTTCTCCCCAGTTGTGAAGATGACTTCTATTCGAGTAGCTCTGGGATTAGCAGCTCGCTTGAATTTGGAAGTAGAACAAATGGATGTCAAGACTGCCTTTCTCCATGGTGAGTTAGAGGAAGAAATCTACATGGAGCAACCAGAAGGATTTGAAGTTAAAGGAAAACAGAAACTAGTCTGCAAACTAAAGAAGAGTCTCTACGGCCTGAAACAGGCGCCGAGACAATGGTACAAGAAGTTTGATTCATTTATGGTGGATTACAAGTACACAAGAACGGTGGCAGACCAGTGTGTATATTTCCGAAGGTTTTCGGATGAAAACTTCATTATCCTACTGTTGTATGTCGATGATATGCTGATCATCGGACAGGATACTACTATGATTAACAAGTTGAAAAAGGACTTGTCGTAGTATTTTGACATGAAGAATTTAGGCCCAGCACAACAAATTTTGGGCATGAAGATTGGTCGTGACAGGAAAGCCAAGAAGATATGGCTGTCATAGGAGAAATATGTTGAACGGGTAATTGAAAGGTTCAACATGAAAGATGCCAAGCCAGTCAGCACACCACTGGCCAACCATTTCAATGTGTCAAAGCGTTCGTGTCCCACGACCAGCTCTGAAAGGTAAGAAATTGAGGCAATCCCTTATTCTTCCGTAGTAGGAAGTTTGATGTATGCAATGGTGTGTACCCGGCCAGATATAGCTCATGCAGTTGGCGTTGTGTGCAGATTCCTCGCCAATCCAGGAAAGGAGCATTGGGAGGCGGTCAAATGGATTCTTCGGTACTTGAAGGGAACTTCAAGGATGTGTTTATGTTTCGGGGAAGCTGAACCAATTTTGGAGGGTTTTATAGATGCTGATATGGCAGGTGATCTTAATGGCAGAAAGTCTACATCAGGATTTCTATTCACCTTTGCAGGGGGAGCTGTTTTATGGCAGTCCAAACTACAAAAGTGTGTTGCTTTATCTACAACAGAGGCAGAGTACATTGCTGTTGCAGATGCTGGAAAGGAAATGTTGTGGCTAAAGCGGTTTCTCCAAGAATTGGATCTACAGCAAGAAGAATACAAGGTACATTGTGATAGTCAAAGTGCAATTGATTTGAGCAAGAATTTCATGTACCATTCATGTACAAAACACATTGATGTTCGGTATCATTGGATACGAGAAGTGATGGAAAAACAGCTGATGAAGCTAGTGAAGATTCACACAGACAAGAATCCTTCTGACATAATGACCAAGGGTGTCACCAGAGACAAACTGGAAGTTTGCAAGAATCTGACCGGGATGGACTTCAAGTGAGAAGTCAGTTATCCTTATGGGCATGGAGGGGGAGAATTGTTGGCTCGAGTTCATAAGGAAATCACCACTTCTCCATGTGAAAGCTCAGGATGCTATGTCAAGGAATGCGGCTTGCCAACCGACAAGCCGCAAAGTTGGACGACGATGGCCACCGAAAGGAGAAGAAGAGGGATGCTCTCACCTACCATTTATGTGTATATATATGGAGAGCTTGAGAGGAGAGAAATGCAGAGCAAACACAGAGAGAACCAAGTGTGTGAGAGTGTATGTGAGGAGAGAGTTCTGTAATCTTTCTCCGGATAATATATTGCTCTCCGTGGACGTAGGCACTTGCCGAACCACGTAAATATTCTTGTGTTATTGTGTGGAATTAATTTCTGGTGTCCAATGTCTTTTAGTGAATCTCGTACATTGGGTCACTCTTTTTTATTAAAGAGGGTTAGATTCACTGTTGTCTACAACCGAGTTTGCAGTAGGTAGTTTGTTCGTTCCAGAGGTCTCTTGTATGCCTCGTTCAAGCCCTCTTCTCTAATCTATTCATTTTGACTATTGCCCTGATAAACTGATTTTAACTAAATTTTCAAGAATCATATTCAATTTACTCTCAAGTCTCTTAAATTTTCAAGAGCTCTGCACAGTGCTAGTTAAATTTCAGATTGACATGAATTGTGTCTCAGAAGGAACTGCCTACTGGCATCCCTATGTACAATTTTGTGGAAAAAACCTCCAAAATATTTAATTTCTATATTACACCTATATACTAGGTCCTTTTTTGGTCACATTTGCAGGTGATTGGTCTTGATTTCTCCAAGGAACAATTATCAGTTGCTTCATCTCGACAATATTTATGCTCAAAGGCCTGCTACGACAATATTAAGTGAGCATTGGTGAAACTAGCCACTGAGGAACCCCCCACACACAGACACAAAAAAAAAAATCCCCAAAAGTTCATTTTTATTTTTATTTTTATTTTTTATTACAATGTAATCATAAAGCCTTAAAAAAAATGATATTATGAATTATATTAAGCTATTTATTATGTGCATCACTAACGGATAATGCCATGGCGTTAATATTATTATATGATGAATCATAGGTGGGTTGAAGGAAATGCTCTTGATTTACCATTTTCTGGTTGTTACTTTGATGCTATCATCGTTGGGTATGGGTTACGTAATTTGGTTGATTTACATAAAGCTATGGAGGAGATGTATCGAGTTCTGAAACCAGGTTCAAATGCATCTATCCTTGACTTCAATAAAAGCGTCGACACATTTAGTGCCTCAATTCAGGTATTGTGACTAGATAAATTGTTGCATTCTTTGGTTCGACATTCAAATGCTATTTAATAAATGGTTTCTAAAAGAATTTAGTAATTTTTTAGTAGCTTTTTTATCTGTGTTTTTATTTTTTATCATTGACACTGGAATTGTATTTCTAGTAATGTGATTTCTCTTCCCTCCACTTGAATCCTGCCATGCGAACATAGCCTAATGGTTGTGGCAGTGTTGTAACTTATCAACGATGTACTTTTGCTCACTACCTCAACTTGACAGTGCTATTATCGTTTCACAAATATGATATTTGAATTTAACTTTTGCAAACGAACAACAAAAAATTTGACTCCCATGAGCATTGTTTTTGCAAGGAATGGATGATTGATAATGTTGTTGTTCCGGTGGCAACTGGTTATGGTCTTGCAGAGGAGTACAAATATTTGAAAAGCTCAATTCAGGAATTTTTAACAGGTTTTCCCTTCTCATTAACCAATTCTATGTCTTTGTCTTTGTCTTTGTCTTTCATACATGACTTTCTGACTTTTGTAGAATAACTGGTCCTCAAACCCAACCTGCTGCGTTGTTAAACCACTCGACTAATCATTTTGCTTTCGTTGCCAGAAAAATGTTAAACACTGTATAAGGTTTCTATAGTAATGTGCTTAGAAGTTAAAGCCATGGCCGTTAAGTTGACCTTCAGATTTCTGATTCATGTGGCTATTTTATTTTAAATTGTGTATTGTTTCTCTAACATTTTCTCTTTCTGTTTAAGCAATTTATTGTTTATTCCATTGCAGGGAAAGAGTTAGAGAAACTTGCTTTAGATGTGGGATTTGCAAATGCTGTGCATTACGAGATTGGTGGAGGACTTATGGGGAACTTAGTTGCCACGCGGTAGACCCATGTCCCTGTTTTGCGTTTGGAAGTTTCTGAAATTTATGTCACGAGGGAGCGACCCATGAAAGGACACAAAATTTTCACTCAGAATATGTATTTCAAGTTCCAAATTAACATTGCGCCTTCTTTTTTCAAAAAGGTGTGATAATTTTTTTTCCGAAGTATTGAAACTCATTAATATTATCATAAGATTCATAAAAACAGAGCAAAATTTACTGTTGATGAATCAAAATTTCCAATATGTTTGGTGTTGCATACCATATGAGATTTGAATATAACTGAAAGTGATCTAACTCTACTAGTATGCTCACTCTTTTACGAACTTCATTCCTTTGCCTTGATCTCTTTCTCTGCTCAAATTCAGTCACCAATAGCTGGAGATACAACCCGTAATTTTCCTTCTAAAATCTCAAATCCCCTGGTGCACACCAGCTGTAATGTTGCCAAAATCGTGCAGGTCAATCAAACCCTCACTGATCAATGGTTTCTAAGCATTTCTTCCATGAAACGTCCCATTTGACCCCACCTAGGTGTCACCTGGGGTGGAAAGAACTGTGGGAGAGGTTGGCAATTGAGGCAGAATTGTCAACATTGAGGGGGTAAGTTTGGTTCTCCCTCGTGTCATTAAGTTCCATGGTCTTCTCGTCTATAAAAGGTGGATTAGTGGGAAGAGGGAGGTTTTCATCCTTGTTTGCCAGCATCCGTAATGCCGTAGACATCGATGGTCGTAACGACGGAGCCTCTTGGGTGCACAGAAGTCCTATATGCACCACTCTTAAAACCTCATTTTTGATGTTGCTGTTATGGTTGTAGTTATGCAACATCAGGTTTGGGTCAAAAAGTTCCTCCACTGCTCCTTTCTGGAAATGCTGCCATGCCTGTTTCAGGAAAATGATATACATCACCAGATGAATTTCAAACCCCCTCCCTCTTTTTTCCACATGCCTGCGTGAATTTATAAAACAAATGAAAAGGGTACTACTTGGTGCTCATCGGATTTGAACTTACAATTGTGATTAAGCTGTCCGAGTATTCTGCGGTTTTGCTCCTGTTGTTTTGCCTTCCGGTAACTATTTCTAACAAAAGAACGCCAAAACTATAGACATCTGCCTTCTCTGTTAACTGGCCATGGGCTAGGTACTCTGGAGCCATATATCCTCTGCAATAAGCAACAATAAAAGGATTGGTAATTCAAACAAATTTTAATGTCCATGTTAATATTTGGGTTTTCACCCAACAGATCATTATTACTCAAAAAAGAAGATACTCACAGTGTTCCTGCAATGGCGGTGCTGATATGACTCTTATCATCTTGGAAAGACCTGGCCAACCCAAAATCAGCAATTCTAGCTCGCAGCCTTGAATCCAACAAAATGTTACTTGCTTTTATATCTCTGTGAATGATTCGGGTGTTGGAATTTTCATGAAGATAGACCAAACCTTCTGCTGTCCCGGTAATTATTTGGTATCTCTTCTCCCAGTTTAGTGTTTTACCTCTGTTTGAATCTGTCAAGCATTGATTACAGTCACCTTGATACAGATTCAGAATACTTCTACAATTCAAACTCTGAAGTAACTATTCTATTACTCACCAAAAATGAAGCGATCGAGGCTCTTGTTAGGTAGATACTCGTAGACAAGAAGGCTTTCTGGTCCTGAACAACTGCAACCCAGCAATCTGACTAGATTTCTGTGCTCCACACTGCTGATTATGTTGACTTCATTGTAGAAGTCTCCGGCTCTGTGTCTGTTGTTGAAGAAAAGCCTCTTGACTGCAATCTCTCTTCCGTCAGGCAAAACTCCCTGCAATGGAATTAATTTGTAAAGCATTACAAACTCTGAAACAAAAATGTTGTCGATTTGGGTGCACTTGATATACTACCTTGTAAACTGTTCCGAATCCTCCTTGACCGAGCTTGTTTGCTTCATTGAAGGATCCTGTTGCTTTCTCGAGCGTGGAGTATTTGAAATTCAAGCTACTGTCATAAAGGGTCTTCACCAATTTTTCTGCATCATTTGATCCTGTGGAGGGGACAAGGATGATAAGGAAAATTTAGAAATTTTATGACTCACCAATCTATATAAAAATTTAGTAAAATCTACTGACAATTATTAGCTTTTGTGAACTTGTTTGCTTGTAATTCAAATGTTTGTTCTATGTAGGATCAAACAAATTTTGCATTTTTTCATTAACAGTGAACAATTGTTGTTATGTTTGAGTTTGATAGGGCCAATGGTTGATGTACCTCTTCTTTTCTTCTGAATTTCTCTGTGCTTCCAGAAATAAACACCAATAATTCCCCCAACCACCAAAACCACAACTGAACTGACAACAGAAACTGCTATCACTATTATGGTTCCTGCAAAAATTGTCAACGAAAACCCCATAGATATGTTATTTTTTTCAGCCAACAATTGTACTAATTTTATTTGACAGATTTTCCATGTTACCAAACAAAGGAAGAATTAAATACTATTATGTTACCTCTTGAACTTCCATTTCCGTGCTCCGGGTTGAGGAAATTTGTATCGGAGTACCTCATGAAGCATCCAGTGTTCAATGCCCGCCCCTCGGACCAAGGCAAGCATCCCAACATTTCCTGAGACGCGTTCACCAAACAAGCCTTGCAATCGCTCACGCTCAAAGTTCTCCAACAATCAGCCAGGACATAAGCTGATTCATTTTTCGTCCCCGATACTGGCACCTCAGTGCGCGCATACCCATTATTATTCGGTGCACCTGCAACAGCTTCCGTCACGGCCTGCCTCGCTGACACTTCAAATGTTGAGTTCTTTCGTGTCGTGTTCCCACACAAGGCCTTGTCACCCGGCCCCATATACTCGTGAAAGAAGCTGTAATTCTGTACTCTCATGAAGCATCCATCGAGGTAAATCCGACCCCCATTGAAGGGAAAACACCGGGGAAGAACAGTACGTGCCTCAGCGTAGCATAGAAAACAGTCGAGTAAAGGGAGATCGCCGTAGCATTGGGCTAGGCCGTAGCTAGTGTCGAGTCCTGAGCCTGTGACAGCTATTCCGAATCCAGATGTTCTCATCTGTACACTGATGTTTTCCATCGCTGAAACGAAGTTTGGGACGTAGATTTTGGGGTTGTGCTCGCGTTGGTTCCCACACTGGGTTTGAACTGTCTGGGCTCGTGGCTCGGCCATTGATGGATTAGGAAATAGGAGAGTGATTGTGAGAATGTAAAGAACAGATGGGATTGGTTTCTTCATTCTTGGGATGAACTGAGACTTGGTTTTAGTGGTTCTGATCTACAACTTCAGGCTGTGTAATACTGAAATTTAACAGAAAGGACATGTTAGAATTCAAATCACAAGAAATTTAGATTGAGAAACAAAAAGAAGTCGAGCATTGCCAAGTAATCAGAACTGAATCTTGGCTATGCTATGCAACAGGCACTCTGCAGCAATATTATGTTTGGATCTTGAATTTGTAAAAACTTACTTTGTTTTTTGTTTGATAGAGTTAGGAAAATGAGAAGAAAGTGAATAGATAAATATTTTCTTGATAAATACAAAATTTTAATAGCCTGAATGTTATGACCACGGTCATTGAATAAATGCTATGCCTTTTTGGTTGGGTTTCTAGAAATCATCAGCCCAAAAAAGTATTATTGACCTTTTAATAGACTTGCAGTAGCTGAAGAAACAGGACATTTTTTATTTAATTCTGGCTGAACTATAAAAATTTTATTGACCTGTTTCTTTGAACATTCTTGACTAGAGAAGCAAAATTGAAGATGAAGACAGTCCTTTAATTGAATGCACAACAGTACCCTATCTGAATAGAACATGGGGTGCAAAAGCTTTGACAGCCTTTGCTTCTTTGGCACTGTGCTTGAAATCGTTCATAATTCATATCCAGCAATACAAGTAAAAAGCAAAAAGAGAAAAGAAAAAAAAAATCTGCTGTTTTTTTTTTTTTTTTTTCTAATACATTTGTAACCATTGAGATTTTCACATCTCAAACATGATCAAACGGTTGAGAGTGAATTCTGAAGAATATTATTTTGGAATTCAGGTGATGGGACCCACAGGCTTGGTGATTGATCAAACATCAGACAATAGCTAAAGCAACTCTTGCCGGATTTTTCTCTCAATGTGGGTCCGCGTCCGCCCACACAAATTGATTCTTCACCAAAAAATCTAGGAGACCAAATTACTCTTCAATGGGTGCAACTCAGAATTCATGAACCATGTCCTAATGTGTGTTATCCACATAACACGGTCGGCATTCAATGAATGCCGCCTCTCTTGAACTGTTTATAATCCACGGATTAGTTCGATTGATCAGAACATTTGTAAATTTTACATTTTATTAAGAGGTTAGAGATTCAAATGTCATAAATTACATGTGAGTTTTATTTTTCATATATTTATTGAATTTCTTTATTTTATATTGAAACTTTTTGTATTAATTTATGTGATATATTTTATTATTATTATTATTATTATTGCAATTTATTGAGTTTGTTGTAATATTATATACTAATAAAAAAATATAAAAAATATCATCTGTTTGTTGTTGAGAATAGAACTAATTCAACTGTATAGTGTTCGTAACAGTAGTGGGAAATTTTTTATTAATTAATGATAAAAAGAGAACAGAGCTACATCCAAAATAAATAAATAAATAAATAAAGAGAACAGAGCACAAGAAGAATATAGGCAATGGATAACAATACAAAAGTCGGTTGCATTGGGTCCCCGTTATGTCACGCCTTCAAGTGAGAAATTTTTGAGTGCATCAAATGTGGTATCCGTAACCAACCACAACTCAACAACTGTAATTAAATAGTGTCAGACATTTACCACATCAGAAAAATACTAATCAAAATTAACTGTGCTTGCATTTTCTCTCTCTACTTGAATTTGCAGGACTTTTCTCTCTCCTCACATGGGTCCTCCACCTTTCTCCTATTTAACCCCCGTAAATATATAATTTTGCAATTGTTTCAAACTTCATTTGCCGTAAAAAATCATCCATTGGTGACTTGTTTTGACAACTCAGTTAAATTTTTTTAAAATTTTTTAAAATTTTTTTTTATCACATTATCTTTATTTATATATATATATATATATATTTTTTCATAAAAGAAAATTAAAAAATTAATTTTTAACTTATTTTTCAAATCAAGCCGACGAGTAAAAAAGTTCTTCAATCAGAGTATTAAAATCACTCAACCTATAAGCGTATGGCCACCCGCCATCGCCACTGAAACAACAACGATGACGGAAGAATATTAACAACAGGTTGACTTTTCACTTTAGATAAGCCATTGAGAAAACTAAGAAAAAGAACTACTGAAGAGGTTAAAACAGAAGGAAAGAACCCTTTCAAGAGGCTAAGAAGAAATTTTTGAAGAATCTGGTTTGAAGAAATCACATAAAAATTTCTCCTGCATCAACACCTTTGTTTTTCTAACCTTTTTGCGTGTTCTTCTTTCCATTTCAAGTACTGCTATTATTATTATTAGAAAAATGTTTTGTGACCTTAAAAACAGTGGTCTTAATGGCCCTAATTTTCTTTTTGGATAAGTCTATTTTTTTTTTCTTTTTTTTTTCTACCTTGTTTTTTTTTTTATTTAGTTTATATGGAAATTAAGGCCATTAGGACCACTAATTTTTGAGCTACCAACTAAAGCCGTTATTATTATTATTGCTTTTTCTTTGTTAAACCCTTGTGGATCTCATTACCCCTGTTTTTGAATTATGTTTCGTGCTGCAAATATATTTATATGATCTTTTTCATGATGTAAGTTTTAAATTGAAGTAATGTCCTTGGAAAATGATTTTGTGGTGGTTTCTTCCATGGAAGCTGAGAAGAGAAATGAATTTGTAGAGGGAAATAGTACAGGCAGAATTAGAGGCAAGTATATGTGGGTTTATTTGGTGTATTGGGAAAGCTTATTTTGTTAAAAAATAATTTTTTAATTATTTTTTAAAAAATCTATGAAAAATAAACAGATAATATGATTTTAAAAAATTAAAAAAAAAATCAAAATATTGACCCTTAATCCAATGCCAAAATTAGGGGTGTGCGCGGTGCGACTTGGACGATTTGAGAGTAAAATTATAAATTGAATGGCGGATTGACGGATTAGCGGATTGACAAATTATAGTTGGGCAGTTTTTGACGGATTGACAAATTGAAAAAAATTTAACTAATTATCATACATTTGCATAATATATAACACAAAGTAATTTTACATAATATGTTATATATATAATTACTAATTTGTAATAAATTTTATATCTTAAATATTTCTTACACTTATTTTTACATTGATATTTCATTACAAGTTAAAAAATATATATGTGTTAACTATAGCGGAACAGAATGGAGCAAATTAGAAGATAAATTATAAATTTTAAAATTTAAACCACGATTAACAATTAGAAAGATATAAATTAATACGAATCAATATAATTTTAATAAATTAGTCACTATTTTACACCATGCTAATCAAAATAGAAGGAAGGGAAATAGGGATGGCAATTTAAACCCGGCCCGACGGGGACCTGACTCCCCGACTCTGATTTGAGCGATTTTTTTTCGAAAAATATCCCCGTGGGGGCGGGGATGGTATTCAAAAATCAATCCTCGATCAGTTTCGGGCCGGGGACAGGGATTAGTGTCTCAGCCCTGTACCCGGCCCCGCCCCGTCCCCGTTTCCCCGATGTGAAATTACTATTATACCCCTATATATATATATATATATATATATATAAACCAAATCCTAAAAAACACATTACCTCTCCCATCCCACGGTGAGTCACACCACACTGCCTCTCATCTCTTCTCTTTCTTTCTCTCTTCATGGAATAGCAGATTCGCAGCTCCTCTCCCCGCCGATCTCGTTCCTCCTCTTCCTCAGTTCGACTCTCTTCATAGAATCGCAGCTCCTCTCCCTTCCCGCCGATCTCCCTCCTCCTCTTCCTCAATTCGACCGTCGATCGAGACCCCCCCTCCTCTCCAAACTCTACCGCAACCACAGCCCTAAGAGGCTGGCCAGTGGCCACGATGGCTCTGTACGGCCGATCGAAACCCCCTATTCTCATGCTTTTGGATATGTTTGTTGGGTATTAATTTTTTAGAACTGGGGCTAACGAGGAAGATGATGATTCGACTACCATTCTTGACAACTCGTGCTTGTTCTTGACCTCTCTCTCTGTGAATGTTTTAGATTTTTTATTTTTATTTTTTTTATATTTGAGCTCTGATCTGTTCGATTTGTTGCATATATATGTTAAATTTGATGTATGGGTGTGTTGTTGTTGATGATGATGAACAAATATGCTCAGATCTGTTGTTGTTGAATATCTATGTTATTTTTTATTTTATTTTTGACGAGAGAATCTTGGGTCTGGGAAACTCGATTCAGATTAGGGACAGGAGCAAGCGGAGGTGGTGATAGGCTCCTCGTCAGAATCGTTGGGGCGGGAAAATTTCTACCATCGGGGATCGGGGACGGGGAGTATGATCCCCGACCTCGCCCCACCCCGCCCGGTCCCGTTGCCATTCCTAGAGGGAAAGAAGCAAGAGAGAAAAAAGTGTTGTTACATTATGTAGTAATAAATTTCTGACTTTCTTTGTCAAAAGGAGTTGTTGTCTGCTTGTAATTTGCTAAAAGTACCACGTCTGAAAGCCAGCGTAAGTTTGGGAAGACTAAATAAGTGTACTTTTTGACTTTTTATGAAATATGGGTTGGATTTGGGTTGGGTTTGAAGTGATGTGTTAGAGAAGTGATGTGACTTAAATAAGATGATGTGACTTAAATAGGATAGTGACTTTTTGACTTTTTGAATTTTTTGGAAGATGCCAAACTTGGCCTAAAAAATTTCGATAGTGCTAGAGACCACTAATTTAGTAGCTCTAAATCCACCACTAATAATGTGGCAAAGTAAAAAAATAAAAAATAATAATAAAAAAAAAACAGACACAATACAAACTATAACAATGAATGAGATCCATTACCACATCACTAGTGATAGCTCTAATTAAAACTCCAACTCATTTTCCAAAAAATTTCTCCCTTCAAGTGGAGCTGGCTACACACTTAAATGTAAACTCTTTCTCCTTTTAAAAAAAAAAAAAAAAAATGTAGTAAACTCTTAAATCCACACCAAATATATATATATATATATATAATTTGTTTACCACGTTTTTAAAATAGAAATTTTAAATAGGATTTTGATTTGTGGCCTTAAATTGGGGGCACTAATGCCCCTAATTTTCATATAAGGCAAAAAAAAAAAAAAAAAAAACAATTACTTGAAATGAAAATTAAGGACATTAATGCCTCCAAATTAGTGTCACAAAATATTTTCCTTTTAAATATATATATAAATTTTTTGCATAAAAAAATATTAAGTTTCACTAGCAAGGCGATCTATGACGTTGACAACTAAATCACACACAAAATAGTGGAAAATCTCAATACTGGTTGGTTTGGGGTGTCCTAAAAAAGTACATTTTTTGTCTTTTTACGAAAAGATGTGCAGAAAAGTAGAGAGGTGATGTGATGAAAAAAAGATAAAAGATAAAAAGATGGATTATGTAGTCTATGCCAAACCAGCTTAACTTGTAAATCATCCTATTAATGGTAATTCGAGATGTTCTATAAAAAAATAAAAATAATAAAAAAATAAAAAAGAGGTGTTAATAAATATTAATTGATGTAATCTAAATAAATAAATATATATATACAAAAAAATACATTTTTAATACATGCTAAACAAACACTAAAACTAGTTTAATTGACGTCAAGGATTAACACAAATATCCTCTCACCTATAAACTGAAGCTTCTTACAAAAACATTTTTTTAATATAATTATTTTTAATTGCTCAAAAAAATATATGTAATTTAATTTTTTTTTCCTTCAAATAATTGCAAGGAAAAGAAGAACAAGCTTTCAATCTTACACCAGATTATATTTACTCCAATGAAACGTTCCGATTGCAGAAATCAAAATGGAAATGGTTAGAAACAGAGAGCACTATGATCGACGAAACAGAGAGAATTCTCGAATTTCAATCAACGCAAAGCGACTCTGGTTTCAAAGTAAACAAGAGTTCATGATGACTATCAGATATGAATCAAAGAGTGTTTTTTTATCAACTCTATCAAGCTTCAAATAAGATTTCAAAAGAAGAACCTATTGATACGGAAAATTTTCGTAATCGTTTCCAAGAGGAAATCGTAGCAAAATCTACTAATTCTGAACAGATGATCAAGAACTAGAATTTAGATAAACAAGTGCAAGTCTCTGTAACAAAACAAAATCTATGATAAAGCTCGATTTTAGGGAATAATGGAGATCTGAACTCGTACCTTTTCGCACATTGAATGACAAAATTCGAGTTCCAAGCAAGATCGGGAGAGAGATCTGTAAGTGATATGGAAGTCGAGAGAGAGGAGATAGAGGAAGAAGCGAGAGAGATTTTGCTGCATCAATATCAAACGAAGACTCTAAAAAGAAAGAGAATTGACTAATGAAAAACTCTCACCTATTAGAGAAACATAAATCTGAGTGAAGAGAAAACGCAGTGGGCCATGGTTTGAAATTTCAAGATTACTAATATTATAAACTTAGATTTTAATGATGTTGTGGAAAATTGGGAAAATTATTGAATAAATTTTATTTAGAAGTGTTTTAGTCTAAGAAGTCTATGAATGAATTTTTTAACTCATTTAGTTTCATGTATGTATAGTTTTATTCCATGAAGTCCTTTTTCTTGATTTATACTATTTTTTTAGACACTTATGCCCTTATATTTAATTTTGATACCCTTATAAATATTTTTTGAACGATTAGCAACATTGGTAGGAATGTAAAATTGGCCTGTGGAATGACTCGAAACCGTCGTGGCAGGCTTCATTGTTGATAATGTGAATATTCACATTGACATGTTAACATTCACATTAATAGGTGAATAAAATTGGCCCGCGTGACAAATTGTGAAACCCGCCCGCTGATCCATGGGCGGCGACGAACTCGATCGAGCCATTGACAATGTGAATATTCACGTTGACATGTTAACATTCACATTGATAAGAATATAAAATTGGTCCATGGCGACCAAAAAGCTTCATCCGCGGTAAAGCTGGCCGGCCCGACCCGACCCGTTGACAATGTGAATATTCACATTAACTTGTTAACATTCACATTGATAAGAGTATAAAATTGGCGGCGATTAGGCGGTCAAAGCTCGCCGTGGCTTGAAGCCGTACCCGTTGACAATGTGAATATTCACATTGACATGTTAACATTCACATTGATAGGAGTGTAAAATTAGCCCACGTCTCGTGGCTGCCCGAAACCCGCCCACGGCCCGTGGGCGAGCCCAGCTCGTTGACAATGTGAATATTCATATTGACATGTTAATATTCACATTGATAAGAGTATAAAATTGGTCCGCGCTCCATGGCTACCCAAAACCCACCAACGGCCAATGGGCAACCCGGGGCGGGCTCGGCCCGGCCCGGCCTGTTGACAATGTGAATATTCACATTGACATGTTAACATTCACATTAATAAGAGTATAAAATTAGCCCGCTGCGGTCGCTCGAAACCCTTCCAATGGCCGACAGGCCGGACTGTTGACAATGTGAATATTCACATTAACATGTTAACATTCACATTGATAAGAGTATAAAATTGGCTCGCGGCCCATGGGCGGCCAAAAGCCTGCCCGCGGCGGGCTCGGCCCGACCTGTTGACAATGTGAATATTTACATTGACAATGTGAATATTCATATTAACATGTTAACAATCACATTGATAAGAGTGTAAAATTGGCTGCGGATGCGGGCGTCAAAGTCCACTTGAGACGGCTTGGCTCCCGTGACAATGTGAATATTCACATTGACATGTTAACATTAACATTGATAGAAGTGTAAAATTTGTCCGCATTTTAAGCTCGCCTCTCGGATAGGCTCGTCCGAAGCTGACAATGTGAATATTGACATTGACATGTTAACATGCACATTGATAGGAATATAGAATTGGCCGTGAGAAGCCCGAGTCTGGCGGCCGGCTCGTTTAGGTCAGAGCCTGCCCAAGCATGTCTGAGACCCTAGGCTAGGGCCTAGGCCATCACTTTGAAGCCCAGCCCGGCCCATCGTCCTACTTAAGGCCCATTCAAGGCTCAGTCCGAGTTCCAGCCCACTTGAGGTACAATGTCTTTTTTTATGAAAAATAATAAAATTTTGGTAGAAAAAATTTAAAAAAATGGCCAGGCCTGAGCGGGCCTGACCCGAGGCATCGTCTTGGTCAGGCCAATTTTACACTCCTATCAATGTGAATGTTAATATGTCAATGTGAATATTCACATTGTCACGACCGGGCCGGTTCGCCTCGCCGCTTGAGGCCATGGACGCGAAGTCAATTTTACACTCTTATCAATATGAATGTTAACATGTCAATGTGAATATTCACATTGTCTGGCCGCGTCCGCGCCGCAACAGCGTGCCAGACCTCCACGGGCCAATTTTACAGTCTTATCAATTTGAATGTTAATATGTCAATGTGAATATTCACATTATCACGGGCCGGACCGGGCTCGCCCCGGGCCGCGGGCTAATTTTACACTCCTATCAATGTAAATGTTAACATGTCAATGTGAATATTCACATTGTACACGGGCCGGGCCCCTACACATTGACGATATGAACATTCACATTCACGGTGTGAACATTCACATTAGGGGTATTTTGGTAATTATGTCACACATAGGACTTATTGAAACATAAGAAAATAATATGAACTAAATAGAACATAAGTAGATACATTAGGGGTATTTTGGTAATTATATCACCCATAGGACTTATTGAAACATAAGAAAATAATATGAACTAAATAGAACATAAGTAAATGAAAAGGGTATTTTGGTCTTCTTATCTCATATAGGGCCTAATGGAATAGTCAAAAAGAATATGGGTTGAATGGAACATAAGTAATTAAAGATGGATTTATGTAAAAAACTCCCTGGAAAGTTAGTAAAAAGTTGATTTTTTTGGCTTTTTTAGTTTATTTTATTTTTTTGTGAGTAAAAAATGTGAGAGATGATATGATTCAGAATGAGTAAAAAGTTAAAAGTTGGTTTTTTTTTTTTTTGACTTCCCAAAAGACCCCTTAATTATCAAAAATTATTTAGAATTATCATTTTATAATTTACATTTATTTTATACATAAATTTCAGACTACACAAATTTAATCTCAACCACACATTTCCATTGAGGATTACTTTGGGTACCATAAGTTTGGTCCATAGACTTATTCTTTTGAGAAATACTCTTATCATAATTTTAAAATTTCAAATTTATTATATAAAAAAATATATATATTATTTAGTTCAAGTTTTTTATTATTATTCTTTAAGTGATAAGGATATGAGTTGAAAAGATATCAAAAAAATTGTTAGTGAACGATAGTTGGTGGCGGCAATGTATACATTTAAATAGATAAATGGATATTTGACACGTGTACATGTGGATATTTATGAATAAGTTTTGAACAAATATGTGTATTTTTGAACAAATAATTGTTCTTTTGGACCAAAAGATTCACAAATAGACCTATGGCTTGCGTGTTCTAAAATTAATACCTATCAAATTGAATTTTTTTTTAAGGGTCTCAAATAATTTTATTGAAATTTACTTTCTCTCATCTTATTTTTTTTTATTTTTTATATTTAAATATATTTAAAAAGTGAAAAATTGATCAAAATATGAACCAAAAAAAAATCATGAAAGACAAAAGAAAACTAAATTAAAGTACATCTAAAAATTACAAATTCAATTAAAATATTAAAAAATCATGAAAAAAAAAAACAAAAATAAAATGAAAAACAAGACAAACTTTTTTAAAGAAAAATAAATAAATAAATAGACCAAGCATTAAAAATCCCAAGTCCATGTTGCTTGTTTTTCCAATTTTACCAATACTTAAATGGACCTCATGGCCAATTATAACTTTGCCTTTTCGGATTGAGCTAGCTGTTCCAATTAACAATCGACAAGCGTGAAGGGCTCTATGTTGTTCTAGAAGTTTTGCAATGACTTTACCAAACATATTTTTGTTCTCACAAGTATGTGCATATGTTGTGTGTGGTTGTTTTAAAATGAAATGAAATTAGATGACTATTTTATTATAATGGCTTCGTTTGGGAAGTGGCTATTTTTTAGGTTTTTTGGCTATTTAACTATTTTAATAGGCTATTTTAGTTTTTGTGTTTGGGAAGATGGGATGAATTTTTATTTGAGTTGTTGTATTGAAAAATGTGTTTGAAATGATGTTAAATTAAAATGACAAAATTGCCCTTGATTTTATTTTTCCCGAAATTACTATGTAGGGGTAATATTGTAATTACACTTGTCTGCAGCCTACACTGTTGGTGGCAGTGTAGGCTGCGTTGCTCAGAGCCGGAATCATTTGACCTTTTCTTTTTTTTTTTTTTTTTTTTTTTTTTTTAAATCATGCACAAATGAGGCTTTTTGGATATTATTTCAATTGAGGCTAAAATAGCCCAACCCAAGGCTTCCCTTTCACGTTTTTGTGTGGAGACAAAATTTGCTACACTCGTAAGAGTTATGAGTTGGAGTTATGAGTTGAATTAATGCGTTGAACTTGTTAGGCCGATAGATTTTGATAAGTACTATTTACTTAAATACTGAGTCTAATAAGGGATTTAGGGGACCTCCTCAAAGAGAGGGGAGTTCAGGGGAATTTATTCTCTCGCCAAATTTTTTTGGATGTTTTCGTAATTCTTATATTGCTTCCGTATAATCCTAATTCTATACTTATAAATAGATGAGGGGCATCTCTTTTAAATAAAGAGAGTTATATTTTTCTGATCATAGTAAAAATTGCAGGAGTCGTGAATGTAGCCTTATTCTGGGGTGAATCACGTAAATTCTTGTGTTATTGTATGGATGATTTGTTTGATTTATTTTTTCTTCTTTATTTGTTATTTTGTATCTCACCGATCTTAATTAAGAAGGATCAATTCCTAAGAGAACTTTCTCATTTTCTGTACCTATAATTAAAAATAATGAGTTTTTTGGATTGTAGTAGGTAACTTGATGTTAGAGTTAATAAATTATAAGAACTCTCATTATAAGGGTATGAATATCTAACCGTCTTTGGAACTGTGAGTTGATTTTTTAACTTTTTACTATTTTAATCTGGGGCTAAAAAATGATTTGAGATAAGTTTTTTGATTTTTTTTACTTTAATGAGAGAAAAAATGAAATGATTATGGATTAGATCTAACATTTTTTCTTATTTGACTAAAATAGCCTATTTTGTCATTTTAGCCCAATTAATCTTCCCAAACAGACCCTTACTCTTTTGTTCATTTGCTCTTGACAAAATGTCTTACTTCTATTAGCTCAGTAAGTTGTTTAAAATTTTCAGTTATCATCTTGGCACATTACTGTAAGATATAGATAATGTCACATAATATTTTTAAAATATATATCTAATAATATTTTTATAATATTTGAGTTTGAAATGGTGTAAGACCAGTTATGGATTTTGAAGTCAAACCCAACTCATCAAGTAAATGAAAGGATTCAAATTCATGATTGAGAACATGCTTTTTCTTCAATGCTTGGTGAAGGAGCCTATGGGGCAGCTGGGGATGGATATTTGTTAATCCACAGAAAATGAGCTGATTTTTATATTTGAAAAAAATGACTTTTTTTATGTTGACTTATTATATTCCAACACAAATCCTTGTATTGTTCCTCTGTTACCTTACATCGTATTAGACACACAATCTTTGTAATTTGTTTATTAAAAATGAATTTCTAGTAATAATATAGTACTTCATGGTTCATTTTCTATAGAATTCATGAAGTTGTTGGCATGACTTTATTTATATTTTCTTCATTTTTCTTGTTCATTTTCAAATTCCTACACATCTAAGTACTTAAAGTTATTTACATGGCTCGTTTGTCTATTTTTTTTTAACAAAAATAATATATATATATGAAAATTATGAATGTTTTTGGTGTTGGTTCGAATCTAGCTATATAAAGGTCTTTTTGATGGTTATATAATGTCTTAGCTCCGCTATTTTCTCCTTCGACCGGTGAATCTTTCATTTCATTTTTTTGGAGTAAGTTTCAATCGGATAATGAATGAAATAACATTCGTTGAATAAGTTGAATTATTGAAGTCATTCTAGTTATTGTTGTGCTAGTCATTGTTGTGGATCCTACTTTCTTATGAATTGTCTTATGAAATAACAACAGAGCTGTTCCCAACGCTTTAAATATGTGATCTAATTAGACAATATTATGTTTTGAACACAATAGTTGCTACAATTTTTTTGGGTGAATTAAGAGTTGCTACAATTTCCTAATTTTATTTATAAAAAAAAAAAATGAAAATAATATCAAACAAGCCGATTGTTTTTTATTTTGTAGCAATAGATTAGACTATATAACATATGAATTCTATTTTGGTAAAAAATTACACTAATTTTTTCAATAAATTTCAAAATCATTTTTTTCCCCCAATGCTGTAAACAGGAGCTTAGACATTAATTAAACAAATATCTTAGGTAGCCGAGTATGAGTAAGCAACACGGAGCTTGAAAAAATGTGCAATTCTTGTCTGAGCATGAGCATTTGTTTTGACTTAAATGTGGTTTATCTTTTGGCTAAAGTCAAGCTGAAATCACTATTACAAAATCGATACACGGTTGATATGTTCCATTCCATTAATGTCAAATAATTTTAATCAACTTTGCATGTAATTTACAAAATTAAAAACAAAAACAAAAACAAAAACAAAAACAAAAACAAAAACCAACTATGGTGGAATTGGACAACATCAAGAAAATCATCTAGGCTCAATGAAGCTCTCTGAAATGCAATTTCCAGAAGACTGTGTGTAAGACTGAGGCCGAGAGTGGTAAGTTTCAGACTGGCCCCGAGAACTAATTTCTGCACTGACACTACTTGAATTGAGAAAGGGCGGTTGTGTTGGCTGAGGAATCTCATGATGTTCATCCTTGAGCATTTTCACGACAATTGACATGGATGGCCGCAATTCTGCAGAGGCTTGTACACAAAGTAGACCCACTTTAAGCAATCTATTGGCTTCCTCTTCTTCAAACTTACCCTCTAGGTTTGGATCAACCACTTCACATAATCTTCTCAACCTGTAGAGGTTCCAAACCTATCGAAATAGGAAAAAATAAAAATAAGGTGAATTACATCGATATTTTTCAGGTACCCAAGTTTTTGATAAAATTATATTGACATTTCCCATAATAACGGCGACTTTAATATAGATGAATAAAATTACTTTAATACCCTTAGATGTTTTGTATCTAAATATGTAATTTT
This sequence comes from Camellia lanceoleosa, assembly GCA_025200525.1. Lineage (NCBI taxonomy): Eukaryota > Viridiplantae > Streptophyta > Magnoliopsida > Ericales > Theaceae > Camellia > Camellia lanceoleosa. Next base: position 9,786,237 of record CM045763.1, on the reverse strand, counting down.
TGACTCTTTTTATTGTTATTATTTTTTTTTTATAGTTTATTAAATTTTTAGGTTTTTAATGATTTTTAATTTTTACACTTTAAGAAATGAAAATGATATTCCCAAATGAAACATCAGTTCAAGTTTTCCAAAGTTTAACTAAGATCATTTGCTATCACAAGGATTTTTGAAGATTTCCAAAGTTCAAGTTTTCTAATTAAGATTTTTTGTTTGAATTTTTTTCAATCTCTAATCTCAAACCACCTCTACCACATAAGAAAGAAAGAATCAAACATATTATCTCAATTATTGTTTGGTGGTGGGACTTGAAGGTGCATTCGACTTCCTTTTCTTGTATCTTTCATCAAATGTTGGACTTTACATATCTAAGAGGGATCTATCAAATTTTTATATTAATTCATATAAAAATAAATATCTTGTATCAGTAGGTATTCACTCAAAGAGATTATTACAGCAGGAAATGAGAATCCCAAAATACCAAAAAAAATAAAATAAAATTCTCAAATTGAAAGAAAGAAACTATAAACAAATACACAAAAAAATAAGATTTATACAAAGATAAAGAAATTCAAACCCTTATCTAATGAGATACGAAAATTCTGACCAACAAATTAACTCATTAATTAGGTTTTGATATTAAATAAATGGTGCAACTACACCATTCTATTGCTTTTGTAATTTGATATTTTTAGATACTTTTTTAGTCTTCTTGTTGATGTTAGGTGGTAACAATATCTTGCTTCCATTTTCATGGGATTATGGATGGATCTGATTTATCATCACAAATGCTTCAAAAAAATTAAATAAATAAATTTGAATTCTCAGGCTCAGAATGATTGAAGATACTCATCCCATGGACCACATTATGACAATTATTTCCATATCGTTTCAAGCACACATTAGAAAGTAATAGAAGTTTTCTTTCTTTTCTTTTCTTTTTTTCTCTTTCTAAGAAAGTTTATGAACCAAAATCATTGCTGCTCTGTCACTCTCAACATTTACTGTTGTCATATTGAGTTACCTTTCATCTTGCTTAATGAATTTACCTAATTACTCTGGTTTTCCCAACAATGTGTAGTACTTTCACACATATAATATGAGTGTTTGGATGCGAAAAATGATAATGTCAGTCATTTTGAGAAAATGTGGAGAAAAGGAACATACCGTTTGTAGGATGGAGTATGCATTTTGAGAAAAAGAGTTGTTACTCCTTCCAGACACAACTTCAATCAAAAGAACTCCAAAACTATAGACATCTGCCTTTTCAGTCAACTTGCCACGAACTATATACTCTGGAGCCATGTAACCTCTGCAGAAGTGAATTGGTTAAAATTTGACTTATAATTGTTGAGCGAAATATTAAACTGTGAATTCAAAGAGGGAAAGAGTGAACTTACAGTGTGCCAGCAATGGCGGTGCTAATATGAGTCTTATCTTCTGGAAGCAATCTAGCAAGCCCAAAATCAGCAATTTTTGGCTCGAAGTCCTCGTCAAGAAGGACATTGCTCAATTTTATATCTCTATGTATGATTCTCAATTTCGATTCCTCATGAAGATAGGCCAATCCCTCGGCTGTACCCAATACAATCTTATACCTCACTTCCCAATTTAGCGGTTGAAGAGCATTCTTTTTAACTGAATCAAATCAATAAACTCATTACTAAAACATTTGAAAAAAGAAAAAAGTAAAACAAAGAAAAAATGAAGTGAATATTGGAATCATACCAAAGAGGTGGTCATTGAGGCTTTGATTCGCAACAAATTCGTAAACAAGAAGGCTTTCGGGGCCTGTAATGCTACATCCCAAGAGTTTGGCAAGATTCTTGTGATGGATATCGCTTATCAGATTGACTTCATTGAAGAAATGATCGACCCATTGTGTTGTGTTAAAGAAAAGCCTCTTTATGGCGACAGTGTGCCCATCGGGTAAAATCCCCTGTTTGGAAGGAGAGAAAATTGGCATCAAGTTAATTCCACAGGAAAAGCAATATTATTTCGTGTTCTTGGATTACATACGAAAAGGTTGGAATGTGAAATTACTTTGTAAACTGAACCAGATCCTCCTTGACCTAGCTTGTTGGATTGGTGAAAGTAGTTTGTGGCCTTTTCAAGAGTTTCATATGAAAAATTGAGTTTGGAGTTGTTGACAGTGAAGAGTAGAGCACCTAGTTGCTTCCTCTCTGCAACAAATACGAAGATCAATGTAAGTAACCAGTTGTGTTTTCGTTTTCTGTTTTTTGTTAAACTTGTCATTGAACTATTCCTAAAACTATTCTCAAGAAAATTTTCTGAAAGCAACCCAACTTTTTAAGAAACACTAAAAAGTCCCTTTGAAAAACTGTTTTCAGGCCAAAAAAAAAAAAAAATGAAAACCATACGAAAACGATGGATTTTTCGAGCTTTTCATTGTTTAATTCCCAAAAACACAAAAAAGTGAAAACAAAACATAAACGAATAGAATAGATGTTTTGGAGCTTTTCATTATTTTTGTTCTTGAAAACACAACCAAAAAAAGAAAAATTAAAACGAAAACGAAGATGAATAAAATGAACACACAATAAAACAAATCTAAATTTCGGATTGGGAATGTTAGATACCTCTCCTCTTCTTGGCAAGTTTGATCCACACAAAGAAAGAAATTGCTGCAACAATCAGCAGAAAAGCCACAGCAGCAGCAGTTGAAGCCAGAATGACAGCTAAGTGATTGCCTTTTTTTGCAATTCAACATAGAATTGTGTCAATTCAGCGCAAAATAAAAGAATTTATTGGGAAATAGTGCAGAAAACAAAAATATTTTAATAAAAATTCAAGGCAGAAAGAAGTTCTATTCTGCAGAATCAGTGTTCATTTCATAGTCCCTTCAAATTCCTGTTTGGTGTGGATTTCATTTTTCATGTTTTTTCAAAATAAAATTAATGAAAAAATAACCATCATTGTACATATCAGTTCTAAAAACAATTTTGAAAAACGTTTGTCTAATTTTCCATATCAGTTCTCGGTTTTTTCTGTTTTGGAGAACAGAAAACCCAAAAAAGAAAGAAAGAGAGACGACAATACCAAATGCGAAAACCAAACGGTGGTTATGTTTGATAACAATACCAAAAGCGAAAACCCATCGTATACAAAAATTACTAAATTCTTTTTTTTAAAAAAAATTAAAAAATAAAATAGTTTGGCTTGTTTAAAAAAAATATTGTATGTAAGTCTAAAAATCAAACTTACTTTTCAACCCCAAAGACGTGAGAATTAATTAACAGAAATGATTTGTGCACACAAATTGTGTGCACACAATGTCCCGAATTGCCTTTTCAGGTAATTTAATTTTTTTTTTTTTTTTTTTTTTGCCTTTGTGTTTTTTTTTTTTGCCTTTTTGGGAAATTGTGTGCATTAGGGGCACACAATTTCGAGCTCCCAACCGGAGCTCATTAATTAATATATTTAAGACAACACTCATTCTACTATCTTTTCTGATTATTAATTAATCATATTATTTACATATCAATCAATCTAAAAAATAACAAAAATGATTTGTCTCCCTAAAAACAATCCCCTAATTTCCTTTTTTAGAAAATTATTTTCTTTTTATTTTTTATTTTTTATTTTTTATTTTTTTTATACTTAATTTGGCATTTCGGGGGATTCGGACTCTCCCTTTTCGGGAGACGAATCACTGCCCAAAAAATAAATATAAATATGAAATTTTAATATCATATTCTTCCTCCGCCACCCCTCCAACCCCCATCACTGCTCATCATCGCCATTGGCCACGTGATGACCTTCTTCAACAACCCCTCCACCAGTCATCACTGCTCATCATCACCATTGGCCACATGATGACCTTCTTCAACAAAGGAAAATGACAGAACTTTAAATTTAGAATTTTAATTTGAGCTTTAATGATGTAATTAAAAATAAAAAAAAAAACGCAAACATCACATCATGAGTAAGATGAACTCATTAAAACTCTCTAAAGTCCTATATTTAGAACTTTCAATCTTTTCCCCTTTTAACAACCACCGCCAGTAACCATTTTTGGTTGCAACAACCTCCACGTGCCACCGCTCTTTTTTGAAAATCACCTTTCGCCACCACCTCAAATCTGATCAAAGGGTTTTAATTTGTGGCACTAAAAAGTTAGACACTAATGTCTTAATTTCTATATAAGGCAAAATAATTAAATAAATAAATAAAATAGTTACTCAAAATAAAAATTAGGGGCATTAGTGCCTAATTTTTAGTGCCACAAATCATTTTTGCTGATCAAAAACCACCTCAAGCCACCGATCACCCCTTTCACTTATTTTCAAACACAAATTTTTAAAACAGGTCGTACCAAACATTTATTTATTTATTTTAACGTTACGAAAAAAAAAAACTCACCGCCATGTCCAGATTGTCCACCACTAGTAGAATTGTAATAGAACTTCTGGGTTGAATACCTCATATAACACCCTGAATTCAAAACTCTCCCTTCTTGCTCCGCCAAACACGACCCAATCTTCACCTCTGCGTCTCCCAAACACTTTGCACAATCACTCCCATTCACAAATTCCCAACACTGAGCCAACCCATAAACCGTTAAATTCCCTCTACTCACAGACCCAACAGCGAATCCACCATTGTTAACACCTCCCAAGCTCAAATTCCTCACCAAATCACCAACATTTTCTCGAAACAGAGTCTCATTCCCACCCACAAACCCACTCGACCCACACACAGTTCGATCCAATCCACTCAAACTTTCGTTGAAGAACAAGTAATCGTCGTACCTCAAGTAACACCCATCGTAGAACAATCGACCACCGCGAATCAGACGTTGGAAAGGGAGGCAACGAAGGATCTGGGTTTTGACTTGGGCGAAACAGAGGTCGCAATCGGAGCGAGAAAGGTCTTTCATGCACTCTCCGAAGGCGTAGACTGTGGTGTTGCCGGAGCCGTTGATTGCGCCGCCGTAGTGTTGCGCGGAGACGAGGGGGGTCACGGCGTCGATGGCGGCGAGGAAGTTGGCGACGAAGACTTGGCGATCGGACGGTTGTGCGCTGGTGTTGGTGCATATGAGAGCTGCCTCTGTAGTCCTTGGATCTGAGAGAGATGGGGTTGTACCGAAAGTTAGGAATATGAGTATACAGAGGATTGAAAAAGCCATTAGTGGAAGTTGAAGTGGGGAGAGGATTTTGGGGTGTAACTGTTTGGGAGAAGAGAAAATTTGATGATGGGATGGGATGGGATGGGATGGGATGGGAGGGAAAGAGAGAAGGGAATGAATGATGGTAGTTGATAATACATCTGTCATAAACTCAGTCAACGCCAAGGGGTTTAGTTTTGTTTAGGACAAAGATAAGAGACTTGAAAGAAAAATGACAAATATTGCCGCGTCCACACATGCATAATTGCGTAATATATATATATATATTTTTTCTTTGTGCTTATTTTTAAGTTCTTAAATTTTTTATTTTTCATATTTATTGTCTTTCAGTGATTTATATATATATATATATTTTTAATTTTTAGATGCACTTAATTTAAATGAATTTAAAAAGTAAAATATTTGTGAAATAATTTAAAAAAGAGTATTGCTACATTTATCGAATTCAGGCTCGTCCGAATTGTCTGAATTTGTACGTGCCGGTTGTCTGACCAATTATTAAGGAGGCCATCCAACCGAGCGGATGGCGATGAAGAGACTAGTAGATAGGAGTAACAGTCGCGATTGATAAGGGTGAAAACTGCAGTTAATAAGGGTGACGTCGGCCATCCGACCAAACATCCTGCTTATGTAATTCAGACAATTTGGACGAGTTTAAATTCGGTGGATCAATCATTAAAAAAAATTGATAAATATAAAAAAATAAAATATGTTGAATTTTTAGATTTTTATGTTTAATGAATTTTTTTTTCACAAATTCTATATTTTGAATGAATTTTGTATTTTTCACAACAAAATATATATATATATATATATACTTTTATATTTTATATATTATATTTTATTGTCTTTAATGAATTTTTATATTTTGTATATGATAGAACATGGGACAGAGGGGAATAATTGCTTGCTACCATACCATTGAATAAAGTGATGTGGCCAATTTTATGGTGGTTTGTGGCTAAAACAGTCATAAAAGACAAAATATGTTATTTTAGTCTTAACAAATAAAATATCACATCTAACCTATAATCATTACACTCTTCTCTCATAAAAAAGTCAAAAAAGCTAACAAGTTAAAAAAACTCTTCCTAAACCAAGCTTTTTAGCCTAGGTTAAAATAACTAAAAAAATCAAAAAATTAAAAAGCTAACCTACTACCCAAACGGAGGCTAACAATTGGTATTTATAATTTCACCATTTTGAAAGATTAATAATATCATAATACTATCAATCTCATTCATTTTCCAATCAAACACGTTATTAGTGGACAAAAATTTTTAAAAGGCATATATAGATCCACGATGTTATCAAATTTTAACTACCCCTAAACGGTCTAGCAAAAGTTAAGAAATTATTAAAAAAATCTAAAAAGTAGTTAAAATTAAGTGTGTTATAGATTTAAATTTTATCTAATGTAAATCATATTTGGAATAAATTTAACAGTCTTGTTAATAAGTATCCTCAGCTATAAGTAAAAGATAATTCCACAACATTATTATGGGTGATGATGAGTGGTCACACTATAGCCTCATTTGAGAAGTTGACTACTAAAAGTTGATTATTTTAGTAGGTTGTTTTAGTTTTTAATTATTTTAGTAAGTTAAAATAGTTGTGTTTTGGGAAAATATTAGATTTTTTTTGTAATTAGATATGATATTTGTAAGAGAAAAATAAAATGATTATGAGTTTGATTTTAGCAAAAAATGTCCCAAACCCAACTTGCCAAACACCGCCTAAATCTAGTTTTTGTGTAATTAAATTTGGTCACACAACATTATTTTTATTGGTAATTAAGTATTTATGTAATTAAGAAAGGTATGAGATTTTTATTTTTTTTATTATAATTATTTTGGATGAAAATAGCAAATGGGTGTGAATTGAACGAGGGGCTTGAGGATTTTTCAATGGGAAAACCCGAAATAGGAAATGGTAGGATCCACCAAAAGAACTGGGGACGCTACATCGAGCCACCAACCAACTTGTGGGAGGTGATACAGAGATAGAGATAAAGGTAGGGCATAAAAATTTTTATCAAATAAATGATTAAATACTTTATATAAATGTGAGTTATATTTTGATTATTTATTTAATAAAGAATTTAGAATTTATAGCATTTTTTTAAAGATAAGAATAGATAAAGGAGTTTTGTTCGACAAGTGTGGATTAGCTATAGGGTGATTATTCGTTAGAAAATGTAAGTTAATTTTTTGAATTATTTTAATTTAGAATTAAAAAATCTCGTTTGAAATAATTTTTTTTGATATTTTTGACTTTTAAAAAAAATAAATATAATTTAAATATAATATTTTATTTTATTAATTTTTTAAATTATTTTATTTATTTTTAACTAAAATAACTTTTTAGTCCAAAAATCCTCCACCCAAAACGAGGGCTTAGCATTGCGCGGATTTTTTTTTGGCTACATTGTGAAAAAAAGTCAAATTAAAAAAAGATAGTTATAAAATTCGAGACGAGATTGCCTACGCGGCGCTGTGAGGTCATGTCTGAAAAGGATACACAGGTATGAAGCGTCGGTTTCATTGATGTTGAAAGTTCGACCAATCATAGGTTGTTTGCAACTCGAAAGTAAGGCCGGTTGCGTTGACTTTTGCTAACAATTGTTGTGCACTTGGTTTCAGAGAAGCTGTTTCGAGTGAGCTAAAAAAATCCATTTTTATTTTTATTTTTTAAAAAAATTATGTTTTATTTATTTATTTTATCGGTCTTCTGTAGCTAAATTTTGGATTAAAAAAAAGAATTGTTCAAGATTATTTTTGTTTTTAATTTTTTTTTTTTTTCAATTCATCTTGTTGAGTTAAATTTATAAACTTAAATTTTTTTAAAAAATAATCTCATTACAAAAAAAAATTACATGACAGTGTATAATTGAAAAATATTTATATTAATGATAAATTTTACAAGTTTTAAAGTATAAAATGATCAACTTTTTAATCAATCAATAATTAATTTTAACAAATTCACTGTGTTGTAGTTTTCCTATAAAAAAAAAAAAAAGGTTATCAAATAAGCAAATCCAAACACCTACTAAGAAAAACTCATACATAATTTTTAGACAGAATAATGTAATTTAATGTGTATTTTTTATTTTAGAAAAATGCTAAAAATAAGTTTTAGGATTGTTGTTAGTGTTAAAAAGATATTAAAATGTGTAATTATATTATAATATGTAAAAAGTATATTAAAATTATAAATAATTTAGCATTCTGTGTTCTTAAAAGTGTTGTGACCTTCTAAAGCAAAACACTCGTAAAAATTAATTTAGTTCTAATAATGACATTTCGTCATTTTTCTTGTAAATTTTTTTTTGTATGAAATATCTAAATAATTTTTTTATTTTTTATTTTGTAGAAGTTATTCGGATGTTTTAAAATAATGCTCTATGTTATTTATCTTGGGATATTTCAAAAACAAATAACATAATTATCTAAAATTAAATTAAAATGCCACATATATTTTGACACAGCACACTACAGAATTTTCGGTTCATTTATTGAGTACAAATAGCATACCGACTAGGTTGTCAAAATCCAATCTAAAAAAAAATCTAGATTGTCCTAGTTGGCGAGTCAGTTGCACCAAAAAAATATTGAAATTGATGTAAGATTTTTATTTTTTCTTTAAGACTACCCTCAGCAGTTCCAATGGGGTTGTTAATTATATGTCATGGTAGTTTGGCGCTTTGATATGTTTGTCATTGAAATTACCAAATTTTTCTACAAATCTGAATCTAAAAACTCACATTTGTTTTGGTGCACGGTGCACCAAAATTACCAATGGTACCCATAGAAAAGTCACATAGAGATGAAAATTTAACTTATTGTCTTCATCAAAATTTCAATAATTTCTGTCAAGGCCGGAAAGAAGGAATCGCAATGGAAAAACAACAAATTGACCGACCAAGAGAAAGAAAAAGAAAATATTCAGCCTACAAGTTGGTTTGATCAAAGAAGACAGAACAAACAAACAATAAAACGAGAGCCTAAACACCAGACAATGAAAAAATCAAAAGATTTTTAATGTATTCAAAATGTTGAAAATGTTAGTCATACATAATTGGAAGATCTAAAAGGTCCGGGCAGACAATTCTTGTCGCAGCTTCTTAGCACTGATGTTAGATTTTGAAGGGAAAAAAAAACAAGAGAGAAAAAGGTAAAAAAGAAGGGTAACTCACCCCATAATCTGATGAAGATGCTGGATACAACATGAACTTCCGACTGGAACAGTAAAATAAAATCTATAAAATAAAATAGGAATATTTTGCAAGGAGAAAGACAAGGAACACTGCGGGAGAGGGTAGAGAAGGAAAAGTATCCCGGGTTAACCTGACTACTAAGATCTCAGAATCTGTAGCTGGGTTCAACGTCCATTGCCCATGTAAACTTTGCCAGAAGAGACTTGTTGAAAATCTGCATAGCATAGTATGATTAGCAGCAAATCCACTAGTACAAAAAATTACCTCCACTTAAGAGAAAATTGTCCCAAAAAATAAAAATAAAATGGGTTAAAACTACACTTTATACCCCCACCCTTGACATCAAATCTAACTTTAGTCCCTCGTTTTTGAATTGCTTGCCCCTTACATGTTTGATCAAATTGCAATGTGGTCATTCCCGTAGTTTAGTGTTGAATTGCCTACTAGAAATTGTCATGTGACCATCACATGAGGTATTTTTAGGGCAAACATATAATTTATTTCTCTTTTGTATTTGTTCTACATTTTTTGATAGCATTTTCTCTTTGTATAATATTTTCTAAACCTACTAGGGAAGGGGTGATGGGTGGTGGTGGTGGTGGTGGCGGTGGCGGTCAGTTAGAAAATATAGTAGAGAAAATACTATGAAAAAATATACAATAATTAGTAAAGAGAACAAAATTACATTTTTGCCTTAAAAAATTTCATGTGTGGGTCACACGACAATTTCTGCTACGAAATTTATAACACCAAACTAACAGAGGGGCTACATCGGAACTTTACCGAAAGTGCGAGGGTTGACCATTACAATTGAAAAACGAGGGGACCAGAATAGGATTTGGTATAAAATGCAAAGGTGCAATGTGTAATTTACCACCCAAAAAAAATGCCCAAAGTATATGCAAAGCAATTCACCTTCTCAATTGGAACTTCGTGTCGCTTGCACCAAGCAACTGTGATCCTAGGATCAAGGTAGTTGATCTTTGATGTACCCAATGCCACAGTTTTCAAATCTTCTTTGGTCTCCTTGTCCCGCTCCATTTTCTCAATCTTTGCAGTGGTTTGAGCAATCTTCCTCTCCAACCTACAAAATACATTTACCACTAGCTCCAGTGAGGCAGCCTCACATAGAAGGTGTACCTTATATACACAAGCAAGGTCTAGTGCTTACGCTTCAGGGTTCAGGTTTTTCTTTGGCTTCCCATCGGCACCCTTCAACGGGGGCTTCCCTTTCTTTGCCCGAGCCAAATCTGTTTTAAACTCATCTAGCATGCCCTACAGCCAATATAACAGAATAGGTGTAAGAACCAACCACCACGATAATGCCACATGGCTCAAGAGGTAATAAGGAAATTCCCCAAATCACAAATGCTAGAGACCCATAATTTAAATCCCCAAATTCACCCATAATGACATGGCAAGGAGTTGGGAGTTACATGGGAGTTTGTGACAAATCAAAAGTCGACACGTAACCTGCCATGTCATTGGGGGTAAAACTAGGGAAGGTTTTTAGGGGTCTCAATCTTTTTCTTCTAAGAAAATCCTCCTAGCAAGTGTGTGTGAGCAAATACAATACAACCCTCAGAGACAACGCAAGCACACGCAGGGCCCTGCAGAGAGGGAGAGAGAGACAATGGTGACCACGCAAATTGTCAATATTCTAATTAGATGGTAGCTTGAACTCCCTTAAATTTTAAACATTCCTTCACACTCAAGCCCAAGGTAGAGTATTGTTCTCCCACGTGAGCAGTTGAGCTTTTCATTCCAAGAGTCCAGAAATAATCACTACCTTTAATTCATCGATCTTCTCATTTAACCTTGACATTTGTGCAGAGTGGGACTTTGAGACTGTACGTTGATGATTACAAATGATAGCAACCTACGAAAAAAGCAGCAAAATTAAAATTTCCACAAACTCAATAAAAAAAAACTATGATTTGCTCGTGAAAACTTATTAGCAATAGACTGCCCTTACCTCCTTGTTTGCATGCTGATAAACAACAACTTTCTCAGCAAGATCTCCACCCTTAGTTTCCCTATTCAACTATAATCACCCAGAACAAATGTCAAAAAATAACACATCTCAGAAGAAAATTGAACAGAAACATCCCAAGCGAAAAGCAGAGGACTATATGAGGGATTCAGAATTCAAAGAAAGGAAAGGATAATAGATTAATTTACCCATGAAATATAAAAATACAAAGTGATAATAGATTAATTTACATGTCAAAACATAAAAAATATTCACATACATACTATATTCAGTTTTAAAATCCATAACTCATGACAGCTCTTTTTTCTTGACTAACCATAAGCTTATTACAACTGTTAATGTCATAAATCTCATGGACTGCTCTACTTTCATATTAACTATATCTACACACTATAAGCCCCTATCATCATGAAATACAATCAACCTGCTTTAGCCATAATATCAAAATGCCACCTTGGGATTAAGGGTCGGTAAGTTTGATTTGAGTTCCCATGCCACCACATATAAAGTCCTGAAATTAAATTCGCTACTTCTGATGCCACAAAAAGTGAGATCTCTCTAATGGGACAGAATAAAAGAAATAACAGTAACTTCAATGGAATAAATTTTAGAAAAGAACTCTCTCTTATGGAACAGAATAGAATTAAAAAGAGTTGACAAGGGGTCAAGGATTCACAGGAGTGGCAACACATGTCAAGGAACGAGAGACAAATGGAGTGACTGGGTGAGACTGAAGTCCAACACGCAGAGAGAGAGAGATTCTGAAGAGCCAAATACAGGGCTTAGAATCCAGAGAGTATAGGGATACTATTCACTGTCCTCAAAAAGCTTCTCAGAGTGTAGATATTCTTGGGTTACTATTCACTGTCCTTAAAAAGTGCACTTTTCATTCTCAAAACCCTATCCAATCACATCCAAACCAACCCTGATCCATTTCCCTAGTTATGGCCACCAATTTAACCATTAAAACGCTAAATTACTTTCTGTTTAGGCCCTTAAATAACATCTGTTATGAAAACAAGCTGTCCTCCATCGATGTGTTAGAACAGTTCAGCTTGTTAGGATTTGTCTCGATCATCAAAAATTCGTACATAATTCAATGGCACAATCTCTGTCCCGCAGGGCATCAAGCTGAGGGAAACCTCCATCTCTAGCTGCCAAGCCACAAGACATCACTAGAGTCCAATGGTGCATACTAAAAACTTCAGTATACCTAAGCCCCACCTCTTAGCTTGGGTCTAAGAAAGTGGCATGGTACAACCACAGTAATGGGATAAGATCAAATGAAGTTGGCACAGTAAACAGTCACGATAGTGCAATAAGGTTACCTGCCTCAATCAAGTGCTGAAGCATGCAATATAACCATTGCAGTACGACTTAGGCGCATACAAGATGCTAGCAAGTCCTCCAATATCACCTGGACCACGAATGGGTGCTTATGGTACACATCATCCATGTGTATACAACACACGGTGGTTCAGTAGATATCTGCAACTTTCAACTCCCATATTTTACAATTTGATGGCCAAACAAACGAGGACATCAAGACAGACTCACATAAGATGTACCCAACTTTGGTTAACCCATTACATATATTTCACGGGAAAAAAATTACTTAGTTGTGGAAACACCAAGCTTGCATCTTACCATATCATCCAAAGTGATAGATGCATTATATGTACGGAAAACTTTAGCTGTGAGGCCAGGCATGAGCTCCTTCAGATGAGCATTCAGTTTACTGGTATCCAGCTTGTCAAAAAGATCATCACTGCCTTTTTTTCCTGTAGAAAAATATGAAGAACATACTCACATTTCCCAATCATGAGATGCAAAAAGAGACATTTTGAAACAAAAGGACATCCACTAACCAGTTCGGAACTGCTGAATTGCCTTAAACACAGGAAGTTCAACTTCAACCTCATTTTGGTATCTAATTGAATCTTTACCGAGGAAGTCAAACTGGAAAATCAGAAAATTGATTTTTTATCAATTGCAATTAAAGAACAACTTGTACTGTTATATGCTTGTAGAAGCTTCAAAATATTACAGGAACTGATTAGCATAAAGTCCACCTCAAGTCTTTTAAAACTTCAAAATCTCAAAAAAATAACCCATCAAACTTGTAAATATTAGTTTCATTTGTGCCACAACTAAATCCAATCCTAATTTAGAATTAAATCCTTGCTATCTGAGACAGAAAATCCATAATACCTTCAAAATATTTGGGGGTACTGGTTCTACATTTTCTACTTTCAATGTGCAGCAACCAACAGTATCAGCTTCATCGTCATCCTGCGAGACACCAATCAATTTTTAGAAAGAGTCTGCATAACATGTTTTTTCTTTTCTTTTCTTTATTTTATTTTATTTTTTTTATGTTTCTATTTGCAAGATCGTGGATGACTATACATGCACACTATATATATAAAGCAAATATAACACTGTTAGCATAGGTAAAATGGCCTGCATCGCTAAGTTTCCTACACGGTAAAAGGTTTCCACTCTACTCAACAGAGCCTTAACCAATTACCTGGTGTAGGCTTCTCAACTATGCTGCTCCATCAGGAGGAAAAAGATTAAGTGTCTTCCATGAATGAGAAAATAAAATTTTAGTATAAATAGGACAAAGATATTTATGCGCATCATACCTTCTCATTGCCTGCCCTGAGAGCTAGTTTATCAATGAGATAGGTAGCGACAGCTATTTGCCGCCTTGTGATATCTTTATTTGTAAAATCTTTAGTATAAGCTGTTCTGATGCCTTGTATGTAGTCCTACAATCAGATAATGAGTTATAGTTAGAGGATGAGAAATTACTATAAGAAAATGCCACATTGGATGCTAGGTGCAATTTTATATGAAGTACCTTCAAAAGCCTTGCTTTCTCATATTTCTCCTTATCACTTTGCCCTTTCAAAGAACTGCTAGCTGCCAAGAACACGTATTTGAATTCTTTTGGATTGATTGGATCATTCCAAAAAGCTAGCCATGTAACCGTATTGTCGTGCCTTATTTCTTTCCAGCTGCAAAGATCAAATCTCTGTGAAGTTAATTTATTACACACAAAATATCTTATATAGAGATATAAATTTGTTAGTTTTTGAATTAAATTGTGGCAGAAACAACCACCTTTCACCAGCAATAGGGCATTCTGGAATTGGGGCATCCTTTCCAATATTTATAGTAATGTCACTAGGCCGAATGCGTTTTTTCAGCTTACCCATCTGAACAACATAAATAAAAAAATCAACAGTAAGTTTTGAATGAAAACTTGAGACTATTGCAAAGTCTTCTAGATACAGCTACAACACATCACATATTCCATCTTGGACTATTTAAATTCTTCATCGCTGGTAGAAAGCTATCAATAGAACCTTTGGGTGCTCCCCACGGCCTCGAAACAACCCAGGCGGTTCGACTCTAAAGTTTCCAACCTGCAGTTTGAGATTTGATCAGACTCTATATGAATGCTTTGAGAATGATGAGAAAATGCATCCAAAGCAACTATACTATGTCAGTATGTCATAGCTAGCAAATTAATATATTTCACAAGGATGAGGACCCCAATGTATCTTAGAATAGTCTTGGATGGCAGGAATTAAAGATAAGGAATTGGAATACCACTACGAAGAACCCCATCCCTAATAACAAAATGAAACTTTCCAATCAAATATATAAGTGATAATCAGAGCCGAGAGTTCTTATCCAAGTGATATATACTGAGAAAAAGTTGCTCCATGTGAACAGCTCACTTGAGTAGTTCTTTCAAATTTCTTTTTGTACAATATCCAACTTTGGAAATGATAAAAGGAGGGAGAGAGAGAGAGAGAGAGAGAGAGAGAGAAGGGGTGCCATTACAGAAAACAAGTTATTACGCTTAGTTAGAATGCTCAAGTCTTCTCTATAAATGGAGTTGACTAAAAAGAATTGATGTTGGGGCAGAATATCTATTATAGCTTTTCTGTTTTTAATAGGTAAATAGTAAATTTCGTATTCACAAAGCAGAGCAAGGCATAACACCCCAAATTCCAAAGCATGATACATAAATCAAAGCTAGCAGAAACCTTCTCTTTGACACCATCAAGGCTAACCCACATATACTTTTCCTCTTGTTTCAGTTTCTCTTCTCTCAAGGCCTTCTTCTCCTGCACGAACAGCAACTCTCAGATTGATAAATTTTAAAAGTACATAAATATCACTCAAAATATTTTCTGAATGAATCACGCAATTATAGACAAATCACTGCACAAGTACAAATAATAGTTATCCTGTGAAACTGTTGGATCAGAAACTGAATCTACCTCAAAGCAGTGGTAGATTAGGGAGTAATTATTGCCACAGATGTCATTATATTATATTGAGCAAAACTCAGAGCAAATAAATATTTTGAGAGTAAAATCAGATTGGATCTTGAAAATAAGGATTAGATTAATAGGATCTTTGAAGTAGTTATCTTTATTTTATGGTGTAGATGACCTTAGAGAATTTTCTTGTTTATGGTAGATGACCTATGCTTAAATGCAAATTTATTACTCAAATTGTGTTAAAACACTTGAGGATGCACTTAAACCCTCTTTAGTGGTAGACTATTAGTCCAAGTTGCCTCTGAACAGTCAATTTCATCCCTCCCTTCTTGTTCTAGCAACATTTTTCTAGTAATTTTGGGTCAGACGATTGTAACTTTTGGTTAAAGAACATCAAGACTAAGTAACGGAATTAAAGGCTATATAGAGATTTGGATGTCAAAGAACTAGATATTTTGATGGAGATAAATTAGTTACTGAAAAGTTGGGCAATCCAATATACTGTTTAAAGGCACCAATGGGGTGCACAACCCGTATACAAGGACAAATGTATAGCCTGAGAGCCTCTCTACACCAAAAACCTATTTTAAGTCCTCTACAAAATCCAAAAATTGATGCAAGGATGGAGAAACATAGAAACACTGTTATCATAAGTCTAAGAACAAGTACATAGACAGCACCCCCTTGACGCCTTTTTAATATATACAAGTTACTTATAAAAACTAATAAAAATAAAATTATAAGTTGAAGAACTTCATAAAATCCAAGGCCAGTAGGTAAAGAGGTGCCACAATGCAAAATGGATAATAGTACCTCGTCATTGCAAGAATCAAACCAAAGAAAAGTTTAACTTTAGACAGAATCAAGTTCATTAGCAAGTGTTGTTCAATAAAAAGTTCATTAGAAAGTAAAATCATAATTTTTCCAAGCATAGCACACTACAGAAACTAAACAGAATTGGTTAATGGTAACTTTTGGAAACAAAAACAGAGTAAAAGTAAGAGAATATTGTTTGGTTAAAGATTTATAAACTCATCAAGCCTCTAGAGTTCCAGTATCAATTTGCATCACAAAGCCAGAAAGTTTGTAGGCAATAAACTTACTTCTGAACTCATTTGCTTCTTCTTCTCCTTTTCCCTTTGATGCCATTCATATATTGGGGTGAAATCGCAATCTTCCAACTTCTGAATTACATGGTTTTTCCCAAGTATTTTTCTCCAGTCATTCATAAAATTCTCTTTGAATGTAGGTTTGTTCATATAATCAGTATCTAACATCACTGCATACATTGTTGCAACCTGCAAAATAATTCATAAATAAAACAGACAATGTGGATGACTATGAGGAAGAGAACTTCCAAAATGAATGCAATAACAGTGAAAACTGAATTAATGAATAGAAACAAATAAGCTATACATTACGATTAAGAGTCAGAAAAGATTAAGAAAGAGAGAAACCTCCTCTTGTTCAGGAGTCAAATCAACCGGCTTCCCCTTGTAGAGCATCTTAACCCCATGAGGCTTATATGGAGGTGGAAAAATGACACCATTGTGAACCAAGGTAGTCCATTTCTGCCCTTCACCGGAGCTGGGGAGCATCTTGGATGACTTAGAGTACATTGATTTTTTCACCTGTTTCTTATTCTTACTTGATTTTTTGAACGAAGACGAAACAACTTTTGTTGCTTTTTGTTTTGTAGCCAATGATTTATTACCTGATGAAATTGGCTTCTTCAATCTCTCGGAAATAGGAACGTGATCATAATCATCGGCTTCCTTTTCTGCTTTCACAGATACTTGTTTACCAGTGATTGGCAAGGATCCATCACCAATCTTTGGCTTTTTAAATGAAGAATGACTTGAAGATTTGACCTCACCTAGAGGTCTCTTATTCAACACTGTAGAAGATTTCTTAAGTTGGTTATCTTTCATGGTATAACCATTTTGCTGAAGTTTCGATGCCATAGGTTTATTGTCATTAAACTCGTGGGATTTGTTAGTAGATGGTCCTGCATTTGACTTTACCTGAAACTTTGATGATAAAGGAATTTCATCATCCGAGTCTTCACTTTTGACTTTGGGTTTTTGAAGCATTGGTGAACCTGGACTAGAAGTGCTTGGCCCTTTGTTGGCGTGATTCGAGTTTCCCTTTGGTAATCCAGCATCCGAGTCTTCACTTTTGACTTTGGGTTTTTGAAGCATTGGTGAACCTGGACTAGAAGTGCTTGGCCCTTTGTTGGCGTGATTCGAGTTTCCCTTTGGTAATCCAGCAAAAAGCCTAGCGCTCAGTGGTTTATCATCTTCGGAATCATCAGAATCACAATGTGGTTCAGCAGCAGAATTAATCGACTGCTTCTCCTCCTTAATAATAGCAGAGGTTGTATTCTGTTGTGACAAATGTTTTAATTGACCCGCTGCTGAAGTTGACATTTTTGAATTTGGCACTGGCAATTTCACGGGCGATGCCTTAGAAGATGAAGTTGAGGCTTTTGGGCTAGCCAAAGGAGATTTTACAGCAGACAGTTTGGCAGATGAAGTTGAAGCTTGCGGGCTTCCTATTGGAGATTTCACTGGTGATGCCTTGGAGGACATAACCGGCTTACCCTTTTGAGAAATCGAGTTCTGACTACTGTGAGAACGTACTTCAGAGGACATAACCGGCTTACCCTTCTGGGAAACGGGGTTATGCCCGCTCGAAGAACGTACTTCGGATGCTTGTTTCCCTGACTGCCCATCATGCCTTTGAGAAGATGACTTATTTTTTTCCAAGTTCAATTTCGTGTTATTTTTTTCCAAGTTCAATTGATTTTGCTTTGATCCTGTGTTACTTCTCTTGAAAATTAAAGGTGCATCATCGTCATCATCATCATCAAAAGCATTCATCATTTTTGGTTTCGCACAAGTCTGAACAGCCATTGTCCAATTGGCATATATATATATATCACCTCAATTTCTGCAACCATTATCATTATGTTTTAAAATTTTATAACCAATTCAAATTATAAACAAATTTCACATGAATCAAAACCTGAGAATCTTCATTTATTCTATGAATTAAAAATGAAATTGATAACATCGATCAAGTAAGAAAACAAACATATTGAATCGAACCAAACGAATTTGAGGAGCTGAACCACGAAATAAACACAGAATCAAAAATTGAATTGGATAGATCTAAGAAAAACGAGAATCGAAGGATGGATCTGAAAAGAACGTACCTTGGTGGTGAAGTGAAAGCTGGGATTGATTGGCGCGAGTCACGCGATCGGTGACTATCGGAGACCTTGGAATTTGTTTCTCAGTGAACGCCGTCGTCAAGATATGGCTCGGTATTTGTGTTTTAAGGGTGGGCATTCACCGAAATCTGGGTCGGGTTCGGGTTGGAGATAGGTTACATAGAGCACTTTATCGGATCTTGTCGGGTTCGAATAAATTTCGTGTCCACGGCCTCCGGGCCAGCGTTCCTACAACCTTCGGTTCAAATTAATTTTAAATTTTTTACTTTTCGTGTTTTGTTAATTCTTTCATATTTTGTATTTTTTATATTTTTTTAAATATACTTAAATTATATGTAGTTTTTTTTGTATTTTTTTAGTAATTTTTGTATTTACTAATTTTTTTTTAAAAAATTCTCAAATATTTTTACTTTTTAAGTACATCTAAACAGCCTTTCTATAAAAAAAGAAAAGAAAATTGGCCTAAGGTTCCTCTCCCACTTTTCGTAATGAAAGAGATCCACAAAATTATTTTTTGATGTCTAAGGTCTCTAAACAAATATTAGAGAAATTTGACCTTACCAAATCAAAACTCATATCTCTCTCTCTCTAAACTTCTCAATTCTCAGGAGTTCGAGGCAGTCCCTCGCATCTGTCGTCTTATTCTCGCCGTCTACGAGGACGACCTCCGCTACCCCTACAACATCTACGCTCCTTTGTGCCTACCATCATCTTCAAACGCTCTCCCGGTATAACTCCGTTGATCGAGATTGCTTTCTGTACAAGTAGCGGCAACCTGGATAATATATTTGTGTTGGTCCATCCATGCCCTTCTCAGAGTAGCAGTGGAGCTCTAGAGATAGGAGGATAACTTGATTCTATAAAATTCAGATTCTCATGTGTTGCATGGATTGGCTGACAAGAATGCTTTGAAAATTTAATGTTCGAGAGTCTGTTGTTATCCATCCTTGAGTTGCGGCTGTTTGAAGTGTAATGGATGATTATAGCCACCCCTGAAGGGCTTTGAACTAGAAATATATGTATTTATCTGTCTTTTGGTTTTGTTGTGTGAAAACCTCCTTGCATGCTTCTAAGATTGCGACTAACTAGTTCATCTGGATTGGTGAACTTCAATTGCATTTGTATACAGTGGCTATATCGGTTAGGTACTACATTAAAAAATTATTCAAAGGTTGGTGAGCGATATTCCCAGAGAAATTCTCTGGGTTTGAACTAAAATTTCTCTGGATTGATACAGAGAAATTTCAAAATTTCTCTGGAGAGGTAATGTTGATATAGCTAGTTATCATGCATGTTCATGAAACTTCCAAATCCTCTTGTAAATTTGCAGTTCTTATGTTGATTGATATGCTATACCTACTATTCCTCCTCTGTTATAAATCCTTGAATTTTACAAAATTGTTTTTGGAATCTTACTGAGTTTTTCAAATCTTGCTCAGTATTTCATATATTAATGCCTTACTATTTGTTGAAACATTTTGTCAAACCTCTCCATTCAAACTATGATTGAATCACAATATACAGAGTTCCATTGTTGTTGTACATATTAGAGCAATCTGCTTTTTAGATTGCATTTTCTGCAACCTACACCTGCTTCCACGAGGTTGGTCTTCAATTTATGTCCAAAAAAATTTGGTGGATGAATCTACAAACATCAATATCAGTTCCAGAGAGATAAATTTGGAAGTCAGGGAAATTTGGACTAATTTTCTCTGGACCAATTTTCTCTGGACTAATTTTCTCTAGATCAACTTGAGGGACCTCAGACATTATGAAAATATTTGGTATCCTTTATGCTATAAAATGTTAATACCAGGGACCTTAAAAAAAAACCCCTAAAAAAAAAGTAGTACATCTAAAAAGTAAAAAAATAATAATTAAAAAAAACTTTAAAATTTCATTAAAGACACAAAAATATGAAAAAAAAAATCAAAAAAAAAAAAAGAAAAAGAATTTTTAAATTCGTTTAATAAAAACTTCAACTAAACCATCAATTTGGATCGCATGATTTAATTAAAGTGGCTAAATTACTGATTTAAACTATTTGATTTTATTAAAATGTTTAAATTGTTGATTTAGTTTGTTTGCTTTGATTAAAATGATAAAACTGTTCAAAATACTCATTTAAATTGACTAAAATTGCTGATTGGTTATTTTAAAGGGTAAATTACAAATACACCATCTGAGATTTACTTAAAATACGAATTGTCTCATGTGGTTTGGAAAATTACAAATAACTCATTATCAAAATTTTTTATTTAACAGAATTAATTGAAAAAGTAAAATTTCTAACTGTTTACCTATACAATAATAAAATATTTGAATTATTAATTGAAATAAAATTTTTAACATTATTAAAAACTGTTAACTAACTTGATGATTTATTAATAAAATGACCTATTTGTTATGAAATAGAAAACTTAGGAGGTATAATGTAATTTCTAAAACTACAGAGGGTAAATTGTAATTTAAGTAAACCTCAGGGATGTGTTTGTAATTTATCCTATTGTAAACCATTTCATTTGATTAAAATCACAAAATGGTTATTTTTTAAAAAATAAAAATAAAAATAAAACTTGCTTTCAATAAAATGGCAAAAGGGAATTTAAGCCACTTGATTTGAATAAAATAAAATAAATAAAAAAACATTTAAAAAAAAACATATTTTAAACCACTTGACTTGAATAAAATAAAATAAATAAAAAAATATTTAAAAAAAACATATTTTAAACCACTTGATCTGAATAAAATGTCAAGCCAAACCTGATTGCCTCTACTATAAAATTTTGGTAATACTGAAAAACCAAAGGAAAAATGAATGCAACAAGTCCTATTTTTGTTATTAAATTTTCATTAGAAAACTTATCATGAGAAAAGTAAACTTATTTTAGGGACGGAACCAAAGGTTTGTCCCTTGAGTTCAAATCTTTGGTTCCACCCCTAAAATAAGTTTACTTTTCTTTTTTACCTATTGTTTTGATAAATACATTTTCACAGCCAAATGTTTCATCCTCAATCATCTTAAGTCTGATTTCAAAGTCACAATTGATGATTAAATATTTATTGCATTGCCTATATTTTATTTTATTTTTTGGGTAATATATTTTTACTTGGGTCTAAATTTTTATAGAATTCATGTGTACATTTACTTGTTACATTGGGCTACATTAAAGTTTAATTGCAAGTCATTTTAGAATCAAGTTGATGACCATTAATGACTAAATATTGTCAACAAAAAGTTTGAATTTTAATACACATTTGACATATTACCATATATTTATATATTTTTCATATAAGTCAATACATTTTATACATTTTTCACATAATTCTATACATTTTATAAAAAGGAGCTCTTTTGATAAATTCACTTTCTAAGAGTTTTATTCCATCCAACCCATATTGTTTTTAATTATTCCATTAGATCCTATTTGAGGTAAGAAAACCAAAACACCTTCAATCTCTCCTACCCCCTATTAATGTTGATATTTAGGACTAAATAAGTGCACTTTTTGTCTTTTTGGACTAAAAAATTGAGAAAAAAAATATGGATGTTTGGGCTAACTTTTTGACTTTTTATGAAAAAATGTGTATTAAAAAATTATATAAATTAGTGTGTAAGGGAAAATTAGGATTGAGAGTTGTGCAGAAGTAATTTTTGACTTTTAGTGAATAGTGATAACTTTTTAACTTTTTGACTTTTTGGCAACTTGCAACTTGGCCTTAATATTGATTGTCATTATGTTTTGATAGTTACCATATATCATGATGTTGACTATCATTATATTTATATTAATTTGAAATGATTTTTTTTATTGTGTTGTCAATTATATGATGTGAATATTCACATAATTGAAATGAATATTCACATCATTATATTCACATTAATTTAAAATGAATTTTTGTCATTGTATTGTTAATTACATGATGTGAATATTCATATTAAAATATATGAATGTGAACGTTCACATCACTATATTAGATGAGAAAGAATGTTTACATGTTGTGAATGTTCACATCACTACATGTTGTGAATAAGAATATATTATCAATTAAAAATATAATGAACGTTATTTTAATGTATTGTCAATTAAAAATAAGAAAGTTTATATGTTGTGAACGTTTACATCACTACATTAGATGAGAGAGAAATTTTCGAAAAGGTGTTGTGAACGTTCACATTAGATGAGGGAGAATGTTCACATTATTTTTAATGTGTTATCAATTAAAAATATATTCACATTATATAATAATATAAAATAATAATATCAATATTATTTAATTTGTGTATGAAATTTCCTATACTTTGGTCCTTTCCCTTCTCTCTCCTCCTCAACATTAAATATCAATATTAAATATAAGGGCATAAGAGTTTAAGAAAATAATATAAATTAAGAAAAATAATTTTATGGAATAAAAATATAAATACATAGGACCAAGTGGGTTAAAAAATTTCTTCGTGAACTTCTTGAATTAAAACACTTATAAATAGAATTTATCAATAAAAAGTCCTCTACGGAACTTGTTTTATACATATATAAAGTGAAACATGCATTACTACTTATTATTACTATAAATTTAGGGTCTCTCCACATTTTGGTATAGAAGCTGGTGTGTAGAGACTTTCGCCAAAAATTATAATAACTATAAAAATAAAAAATCAGAGAATTACTTTGAAAATGAGGTCATGAATTGTCTACCTCAAAAAAAATTTATATTTTATGTACCAATTATTCATAGTCATTGAAGCATGCCTTGAGATTTCAGTAATTTAAAATTTTCATATAATTCAACAATTGTAAGCAAATTACAATAAAGGAGTATCAAGTTTTTTGAGATTGAAAATGCTCAACCTAAGAATAAAATGTATTAACCAGAGTTATTGTCTAAGAATAAAATGTATTAACCATAGTTATTATTTTGAATGTGATCTATACCGCATCAAGTTTAAATCAACATATACAAACACTTTATTTTTTGAGGTATTTTTTTCGGAATGAATAATTTTTCCAGAAAGCTATAAAGAGTAGTCAGATTAGAAAATATCAAGTGGTGCTTCGAAAGTATCTGAATAATTATCAAGTGGTCCTTCGAAAGTATCTCAATAATTACCCAATCAAACATGTATAGGTGTCTCATCAGTGGGTGTGGGAGCAGAGCCTATCCTTGTACCTCTTTCACTCCTACTGTTATCAGCAAACTTCAAGCTTGCCTGGTGAAAACTTTTCTCTTTCTCTGCTAAATTCCATTCGGACATGTAATAGTCTTCTTCTGTGGCTCCTTTAGAGGATGGACCACAAAACATGCCACCCCATTGTGGAAAGTATATCAAAACCATTGGCAGTGTGCAACATATCATCATAATGCCCATGAGAGTTATGCCTGTCTCTGTTTTGTACCTGGATCCTCTAAAGAAAATCACTTGTGTTAGAACTGCGCCGACGTTTCCACCGCCTCCAGTCATGCCAGAGATAATGCCCAGTGACCTGAAGAATGAGAGATACGTAGAGGAATAATATGAGTAAATGAAATTATGAGGAGAACTACAAGCTTGCAAAAGCTTATATCTTTTGTCCATATACATACATTATAATTCATACATCAATTTAATAAAATGTTTTTTGAAAAACAAAAAGACTGAAGTTTCATGACATTTGGGTGTGGTTGGGTTTAACATGATGACAATTACTTAAATTCTTAAATTAAACTAAGCGCATAAAATAATCACTACACATATATATCATTAATATAAGAAAATATGTATTTGTAGCTCAAGGTAGATAAAAGAATATATATTTATTTGTATACCTTGATGTTATTTTCGTTGTTGATGTTTGTAGAAATTGATATTCTAATTCTTTTTTCTAAAATTTTTTGTAAGTGTATATGTTCACTCATTAAGTTAAAATTATAAGTCCGTCTTTAATTATCGGTGCACATTTTTATATTTTTTTTTTGTCATTTTGATAATTCAAGATATTTTTCCCACCCTGTTCAATTTAATTGGGCCAAATTATTGTATATATATTGAGATGATGTCTAGGTATTCGACAATCTGATTCAACACTTAAAACTAAATATATTAAGATAGTCAATTAAGTCCGTTTAATAATCATAATTGATATCACTTAAAAATTTAAATGCCTCTTAAAATGTAATCTAAAACTTAAAAAAAAAAAAAATTATATGAAACTTACTTATTTTGATTGAATTTATAAATTCTATACTCAGTATTATAAACTTATTACCACTACCAACACCACCATCGCTACCGCTACTACCACCACCACCACTACCATGTCATTGCTACCACTACTATTATTGATGTTGCCACCATCATGCCACCGCTACCACCACCACCACCATCACCATCATTACCATCGCTATTGCTACCACCACCACCATCACCACCTTCATCACCATTATCATTGTTGCCATGAGCACCACAATTATTTTACTATCACTAATATTGCAACCGCTACCATTATTACTATCATCACCATCATCAACGCTACCGTTACCACCACCACTACCATGCTATTGCCACCATCATCATCACGCCATCACCACCATTATAATATAAAAATTGAAATATACAATTTAAAAATAGTAAATTTTAAATTTGATCTTATACATATCAAATAATTTTTTTTTTAATTCAACACTTAAATTTTTATCAAATAATTTTTTAATTTTTAATTTTTAATTTTCAGTTTTATCAAATATCACTTAACCAAATAAACGGAAGTTGAATGGCGGGAGGAGGGTAGATAGTTGTCAATAGTGAATCTGCATCGTAGATTTAATAATTACCGGGTTGGTGATTAGTATGTGTTTGTTCGACCAAAAGATTAGCAGGTGGCTAACATTTTGGAATTAAATAATCACAAAAATATAAAATAAATTATATAAGTTAATGAGATAAAAATATTATTTTTTATCCATAATTATTAATTTTTTCTATCACAAAAATTAAAAAAAACTCCAAAACAAAAATCAAACAAGGTTAAAAAAGTACCAACACAAAAAAATTGATTTAAAAACTAATGCCAAACGAAGCCTAATTGTGTTCATTCTTACAAAGCATTTTTAAGCACTATTGAAAAATAATCTAAATTCATATATAAAGTGAGGTATAAGCAGTAGTGGATTGTTCTTGAGAGAAATGGCAACGAAATGCACTTAAACAGTTGTAGAATGAAAAAGTCTATGAACACAAAAGTAAATTGTATAATTGATAACTTGACAATTATGTCATCAATTTATGTATTTGTAGAAGTATGCGAAACTAACCTCCTGGAGACAAATGGAACAACCCCAAATGTAAGGCCACAAGCAGCTTGAACAAACACAGAAAACATAACCATCACAGCAATGGACGCACCCAAAGACCCAACTCTCCCCAGAACAATGCATAACAACCCTCCCACAGTCTGCACCACCCACAAAGTCCACAACCTCCCTCTCATCCCGAACTTCTTCGCCACTATGTCCGATAAAATCCCCCCTGCAGGCCTTGAAAATATATTCGCCAATCCAAAGCTAGCCGCAATGATCCCAGCAGTGTGTAGATTCACATTGAACCTGTCGCATGATTTTGAATAACAGTATTAGAGAATTGGTCAATATATTAATGAGTAATTGCTGATAATAATATGTAATAGTCAATATTTACAATTCTGACCTATCGTAAAAGTATTGCGCTATAATGTTGTCGATTGTCAGTTCGACGCCGAAACAATACCCGTATGTCAGAGCTAGGATCCACCCTCTGTAGTTTTTGATTGCATGGCGGACAACTTGTGGAAGGTTATCTTTGTGCTTGTCTCCGGATTTCTTTAGTTGTGAGAAATTTCCTGGTAGAAACATATTATGCAATAATATGATTTAATCAATATAAATGAGTAAGAGTAAGAGTTAATTTGTAACAATTCAAAGTATATGAGAAATTAAAACTAGTGAAACAGAAGAGTATACTAAAATGACAGAAAATAGGCAAGGGTTATTTGTGAAACTGAAAAGTTGAGCATGTTTGGTTATGTTTTTCTAAAAACAGTTTTCAGAAAATTCTACTTTTTTATTTTTTGTGTTTTTTTGTTTTTACTGAATTTTTTTAATATTTTATGCAAATTTTTTACTTTTTAGACACACCTAACATAAATACACCCTAAAAGTAAAAAAATTGTAAAAAAAATCTTTTAAAAATTCACTAAATACCAAAAATACAAAAAAATACAATAATTCAGTACATTTTTTATATTTTTATGTATTTCTTAATTTTTTAAAATATTTTTTCACATTTTTTTTTACTTTTTAGATACATCTAAGTAAAGTACATCTAAAAAAGTAAAAAAATTGTTTAAAATTTTTAAAAATATTCACTAAAAACAAAAAAACACGAAAACCAAAATACTCAATTTTCAAAAAACTTAATCCAAAAAACTCAAACCAAACACACTGATTAGTTATTTTTTTTTAAATTGTTATTCCTACCAATTTAAGGTTGTATTTAGATCATAAATTTAAGTAATAATTTAAAAAAAAAATAAAAAAATAAAAAATAATTACATTTCATATTATTTCTTTTTTTTCTTTTTATCTTTTCAAATTTCTATCCAAATACTAGATATTAAAAGTCTTAACTAAAATACAACCCAACTAAAGTAAAACCTTTCCTTATTTGTGTTCAGTCTATCTCACGTGTACGAGACCTAGTAATAAGTACAAATTAAGTCGGATAGCATATAACTTGCAATTTGACAATTGCTTTTTTAAAAGTTTCTTGTTGTCATTTTTCATATTTAATAAATAAAAAAAAATAAAATTAACAAGCCTAAATTTTTTTAAATCATGACACAAATCTTTAAAAACGGGAAAAAAAAAAGTACTTTTTAAACTAAACAGTATTGTGGTAGAAAAAAAGAGCAAGATATAAGTTATCTATAACATTAAAAGTACTTAAAAAAAAAAATTGAACAGTTATTAATTTTGAAATAATTTCATTTTGATTAAAATGTCCAACATTAATTTGCAATACCGTTATATTTACGGAATTTATTTAGTTCGAATTCATCCGAACTCACGCACGGAAATCTCTTTCTGAAAAGAGACTTATTCGAACTTAACAAATTGGGTGGACAAATTAATTTATTTATTACCATCAGGCAAGTCCTGGCTAAGGAAAAAACCGCAATGGCGGAGACGGTTTGCATGAGAGCAGGAATGAAGAAGGCGATCCTCCACGCCGTGAACTTTACAGCACCCGTATCCCTTATCAAAGAAAACACCAGAGGCATGATCAGCTGCGTCGCACCTCCACCTAGGTTCCCCCACCCACCGGAGACTCCATTGGCGGTGCCGACCACTGGCGCCGAGAACATCGAGCTCATCCAGAACTGCGTCGACACGAAGGTCGCGAGCGAGAATCCTGTGAAGAATCTGAGGAGGAGGAAGGAGGTAGCAGAGTTGGCGACGGAGAAGCAGTAGACCGCCGGAGAAGTGAGGAGGATGAGGGAGGCGGAGGCGAGGCGGGGCCCGAAGAGGTCGCAGGCGGTGCCCATGGCGACTCGGGCGAAGACGGCGCCGGAGACGGAGGCGATTCCGGCGTTGCCGATGTCGGTGGCGGTGAGGTTGAGATTGTCGCGGATGATGGGGAGGAGAGGAGGGGCGGCGAAGGTGGAGACGAAGCAGCAGAAGAAGGAGATCCAGGAGAGGTGGAAGGCTCTCATGTGAGGCTGCGCCGCCGTGAAGAGGCGGAAGACGGTGGCCTTGTGTTCGGAGTCTACCGGGAGAGCGAACTTTGGACGGCTTGGATTGGCTTCATCTGTGTGATCTGGTTTCTCCATTTTTGTGGATTTTGGAATTTGAGAGATTGTTGGAGAAACCAGATCACACACTGATATGCAGTATCAATAAATATATATTATTTAAGTTATAAGAATTTTTTAGTATAGGTATAGCATATCATGAAAATATGTACAGAAAAATAAAAAAAATAAGATAATAAAAATAAATTAATAAACAACTCATTTAGCATATTACTAATTAAATGCAAGAATTTTGATTTAAATGTTATATATTCCTCCATATAACTTTTTTTTTAAAAATAAAATTTATCACATGATAAGAAGAAAAACAAAACTAAATTGAGCACAAATAATGTGAAGAGAGTGAGATTTCATAAAGTGGAGGAGAGAGAGATTGGAATTCAAACATTTTGAATGTGAAAGAGATTTTTGTGTTTGGAGGAGTTTGTTTTAGGAATTATTATTTTTGTTTGACTTTGCTACATAGGAAACGTTAGCATGGAATCAGTAATGTTGACTCGGAATAAAAGATCCATGAGAATCGGTACAGATACTTCGTTTTTAAAAAATTATGGAAAATTTTACACAAAATTAAAATATATAAATAAGATTCTAACTATCTGTTACACATTAGTTTACTTTTCATGTCAACTAAATAAGATTCTAACTATCTGTTACACATTAGTTTACTTTTCATGTTAACTAAAATTATTATTGAGAGGTGTTTTGAAAAATTGATAAAAAGTTGACTTTTTGACTTTTTTGATAAAAAATTAAGTTGTTTTGGATAAAAAAAACTAATTTTTTTGACTAAAAAAGTTAAAAAACTGACTTTTAACCATTGTTTCCAAAATGATCCTGATTTTTAGAAAAGAAAAGTTTCTTGTATTTCTGGACGTAGTTCATCTCTTATTCACTTCAATGTTTCAAATTATTTAATTTGTAAAATATATTTAAAAAATTATTAATATAAAAAAATAGATTAATCAAATATCAATAATTATATAATTAAATTATATATAAATAATTTATTTAATAAATATTATAAAATAAATTATTCAAATCATAAAAATGGCATCACTCAAAGGCACGACACACCTTGTGCATTGGGACACAACATTGCCTAGTGGCTATGGATGAACTTCAAGCCCCAATCAGATCCGCTTCTTGACTTTTTTTTTCTTTGACTTTTTACTTGTTGGGTCCAATTTTGATGATCTGAACCGTTCACATTTTAAAATTTATTGAGTATATCATACCTGTAAAAAATTAAGCTGATTGAGTATCAGAAAGTATGTGTTTGGATCATCGAACTAAAAACTATTTTTTTTTCAAATTTAATAAATAATTTGCCAAACACATGCTTTTTAATATCTGATCAATTTGATTTTTTACAGGTATGATACATTCAATAAATCTTAAAATGCGACGGTTTAGATTATCAAAATTGAGTCTCAAAGTGGGCCCAATAACCTAATAAGTAAAAAATTAAGAAGAGAAGAGAAGGAGAGTATCCTGATTCCTCCGAGCCGACCTGTGCAGAAGGGCATTGTTAATGAGCAACTTGTTCCCAATAATTGACTTTGGGAGTTTGGAGAGATTGCCTAAAATCCAAGGGGAAGTAGCATCTTGACTTGGGCAAAATATTCACTTACTTCTCTCTCTTAGATTAAAATGACACATATATCCTCCTTGATCTTTATTTATCTAATAATCTCTAATACATATTTTTTTCATAAAGTAAGTTATTTAGTGCAATTTATCTGAATTATTTATAATTTAAAAAAAAAAAATAGTGTAAGACTATTTGATATAATTTCAACTTACAATTTATTAAGAATAAATAACATAAAAGGCCACAACGGTTTAAATAGACTAATTGGTTTTACATTAGGCCATGTTTGTTTGGGCGGACTGGATTAGCATTCCCATGACTAATAGTCCTAGGATTATCAATTCGTTGGATTATGTATCCTATCTTAACTAATAGTCAAGTTTAAAATAATTAGTCCGTATTTTAATTGTTTAACCAAACATCGGATTGATAATTTTATTGGACTATTAGTCCAATCCCAAGCTCATGTCCACCCAAACAAACATGACCTTAGTATATTATTAAAGCAAAGTTTTTGTGTTTGGCATTCACATTTTTTTCTTAGAACGGGTCAAATGTCCGATCCTGATTACTTAATGAAATTGAAAGCGATAAAAATAAAATATGATCAATTTCTATATGAAAGAGCTCAGCATTGGTTTATGATTAATAACTGGTAAACACTTTGACTAACCTTATTTTTTGTCATATTGAAATCATGAAATTTATAACCTATGTTTACCTTTTGTTTTTTGTTTTTTAAATAACTTAGTTCCCTAGCTAGAAAGAATCTGATTTCCAATGAGCTCTCCATACACATATATAAATTGCAAACAATTGTTCTACATGTATAAAATTTGATTGCAAATTTTTTTTTTAATGAGAAAAAAAAAGGACATTTCGTGGGGTATCATAATATTTGTGGATCCTGGGTTCGGGATAATCGGTTGTTGGTCAGATTTAACCCAACTTATACGAAATGACCCACCACTGAGGCATCCAATACATCTCATCACGCACCACAGAAGAGGTCAAGTTTCGATCGGAATACAATACAAAATCTCTACAAAAAGAGCGTGCTCTCCAAGATTCAAACCTAACTCACCCATGTGGAAATGCAATGCGTTGCCTACGAGGTCACCACCCCAATGGTGATTACAAAATTAAACATGTGAAAAAGTTTTATTCGATTTTATGATTGAACTTGCTATTTTTCAATTGTAAATTTATTTTTAAAAAATGTAATTTAGCCTCCGTTTGGAAAGTGGGTTGGCTTTTTGGCTTTTTGACTTTTTTGGCTATATGAGTCTGGGTTCAAAAGCTTAGTTTGGGAAGGGCTTTTGGCTTTTTGACTTTTTTGACTTTTTTGTGAGAGAAAAGTGTAATAATTATGGGGTTGGATGTGATGTTTTGTCTGTTGTGGCTCATGAGCCTATTCTGTCTTTTGTAACTCATTGAGCCAAAAAAGCCCAATGAGCAGAGGATCAATTGGTAGGAATATTCAGTATCAACTAAAGAATCATTCTGAATCTTATTAAAGCATTTTCAATTCTTCATATTTTCTTTTATTAAATTTAAATTTGATAAAAAAAAAGTGTTCAAAAATTATCTTCAATCCTTTCATTAGATGTTCATCAAATCAAGGAATAGTCATTTTTTTCATCAAAAAATTTAAAAATGTGAAACAGTGAAAATGATTTTTTTTTCATCAAATTTAATGAAAAGTGAAATTTGAATGAGGTCAATTTTATTTTTTTTTACAACTTTTCATGAAAATTTAATGAAAGGATTATAGTAGTTTGTATCAAATTAAAATTTTCACTTAAATTTAAAATTAAATTAAATGAAAAATTTGATGAAGGATAGCGGATGGTCTTAACTTAATTTTGAGATTATTCAGATCAAAGCCTTGTGAATCTCTGCCACGTGGCTTACCATGACTTGTACTAGTTAGCCAAACAAACTTATAAGTCTGTTCACATATCGATGTCTTGCTGTATTAATCAACTTGCAGTTCTCAACACGTTGCTTAATTGACTTTTAAAAGTAACTTGCTTGTTTTATTACATATATTTATGTAGCTTGTTCAGCTGAAAGTTTTTATTGTTTTTGAATTTTGTGGTAATTTATTAAAAAAATAAAATATAAAAAAGAAAAACTGTAGCAAATTTAATTAATTTATATTTTTGTCTTCTCTTTTTTTTCAACACAAATTCCTATAAAAATTCAAAATTGAAACACTTCAAAAAGTTAAAAACGTGTCATAGGATTTGACCTTATTCGGCTCCTCTCCAATTCTAGAAGAATTGAGCCTTCGTTTGAAAAGTACAAACTTGGGATTTTTTTTTATATTATTTTAATCATAAAAAATAAAATAAATTTTTTAATTCAATAAAATAAAATATTACATTAAACTTATATTCATTACATTTTTTCTCTCACAAAAAAATTAAAAAAATCAAAAAGTCAAGAAAATCAAAAGTCTTTCCCAAATTAGATTTTTTAGCTCCAAGTTAAAATAGTCAAAAAAAACTAAAAAATCAAAAAGCCAACCAACTTCCCAAACGAAGGCTGGAGGATCTTCCAATCTTTCAAGGTAAAGTAACACATGGACTCTTAATGTATTTAGGTCATGTTTGATTCACAAGACTAATAGTGAATGTATTAATAATTTCATCAAATTAGTGTGGTATTTACTATCTAATTGGATTAGTATGATAAATTATTTGCTTGTCCATTGTTTGATTTATATTGAATAAGAAAACATATTAATGTAGGATTACAACTATATTTATTTTCTTTTCTAATCTTACCTTCCATCAATGTTTTTTTTTAAATCTTTACTTTATCAAAATTTCTTCATAAATGTGGTTTTGAAAAAAATTATAAATAAATAAATAAAAAAAATAAAAATAAAAATACAAAGGCCATGTTTGTTTTTGTTTTTTTTTTGAATTTTTTTTAAAAAAAAATATAAACTAATTTGATAAAATAAATATCAAAAAATATTTTTAAAATTTTAAAAGTTATTTGTAGCCTTCTAAAATATAAAATTATATAAAAATAATAATTTTTTTAATTTTTAGTCAAGGGTAAAAGAGTTATTTTATTTTATTTCCTAGCTCAGGATATATAATCTCATTCCTACCCCATTATTAATAATCCTACAAATTTGTTGGATTAATTATCCATTGGATCAATAATTCTAAAACAAAATTTTAAAACAAACACAATATTATTGAGCCCACGGATTAATAATCTCAATCTCATGCTTTAATCCTGTCAGTCAAACATGCCCTTAATGGTCTAGATCTTGACAATCACTGATGCTATACATATTAATTACTAGACCAATTAGTGTATTAACACATGCTATAACATTATAGTTTCAAAATTACTCCACCAATTACACAAACTATAAAGACTCAAAATCATTAAAACTATGTTACATCATCCTTAATACACTAATTGATATATCAATTAGTACATATAATTTTATTTCTTGACAAAATAGCAAACTCATTTATTATGGAGTCAAATACCCACTTTAACAGAGCCTAGGGCCTAGAGCCTTCGTTTATTTTTCACCAGCGCTGCTACGTAGCTCGAAAAACACTTGGCTTGAAATGGCTCGAATCCAAAACGACGCCGTTTTTGATTTTTTTTTCCTTTCTCTTTTCCCATATGTTTCTTCTCTTCTTCTTTTATTTAATGAACAGTTGTAGACACCTCATTTTTGACTGCCTTTAAGATTTGGGCGCTACTGATTGTTTACTTGGTGATAAAAGATGTGCAGTGCAAATGTTCAATTTTTTTCGATAAGGAGAGAGTCAAATCCCAACTTCATACCCCTTTTTGGACCAAAATGATCTTGATCAAAAGATTTTATACCTTAAAACCCTCTCTTTCAAAATATTTTTGAAAAGAAGTTTTTACGATGTTCCGACGCTCGCATTTTGTTAAATGTTACGCCTTTCGGTAAACCGAGCAAGGACAAAGTGGAAATGAATGAGAGAGAGGTGAACTCTTTGAAAAATCTTTCAAAACGCCTTATTTAGGGGTTTGGAGTTGAAGAAAAGAGGAGAGGAGAGGAGAGAAGAAAACTAGTTTGGGAGAAGTTTGGCCTGAATCCGGGTAGGATCGAAACTGAGCGGCTTCACCAAAACAGGCATAAATCTTAGTACACTTGGAATTTTGATGTGAGGCTGTAACCATTGGAAAGCTTACTTCCGGGGCTTCAATTTGGACACAAGAATGACCTGCAAAGGAGTCCAGATGAAGGAGTTATGCCCATTTGAAGTTAGACCTGGAAAGTAGAATTTTTTGCCGACCATGGATGATGCATGCCAGCCATCAATGATCCCCTGCTGGCCACCAGTGATGGCTGACCGGCCAACAATGTCAAAAATCAGATTTTTTTGCAGATCTTTTCCCTCCAGCTGTCCCACACAACCTCCAGCTGTCCCATATTCAGATATTTTGACCTTGAGCTTTTGTTTTGCTATATATGGAGCTTATATCTCACATATGGGACGGGATAAAATTTTGAGAGCTTCTCACACTAAAATCCCTCTCTCTCTCTCTCTCTACAATTTTCAGAGCTTAATCTCTGCCTCTCTCTCTAGAGTTCACTCTCTCTTGCCCTTTTGTGCATGAAAGCTTAGATACACCATATTTTTGCATACACATCCTTGATCAAACTTGACCACCATTGGGCTGAGATTCCTTGGGACTTTGTTTGAGCTCCAAAAGGTGGTTTTGGCTCAGATTTTGGGTTGGTTTTGCTGCTTTGCTTCAAGGGTAAGTACTTCTCCCTTTTAAGCTTGTTTTGCACACTTGCTTCACCATGTTTTTTTTCTATTGTTTTGGACTATTTTGGGACTGGTTTTCAAATACAAAAAATTCTATTTTTATTGTTTAAAAATGGTAGTTTAATCCTTGTTTGGCTAGGGGGTTGTCTCTTCCTTTTGCTTATTGGCTTGTAAAGCCTTTTGAGCTATCTTTCAAGGCCTTTCAAAATAACTTTTCATGGCCTTTTAACCACTAAAATCCATAGAATTTTTAGTGGTAAAAACCTTGTTTTGAGGTCCAAAATAGGAGGGGGTGGTCCCCCCTCCTCTTGTCTTGTTAACATGTGTTGTTGGCCTATCAAATAAGCATGCTTTTCTATCCTTTTGAAGCTTGGTTTAAGCATGTTTTTGCCATTGATTTGCCATGTTATAACTCTATTTTTGGCTGGTTTGGCCACTCCTTGCTTGCTTTTTACACTTGTAGTGTAAACCTTGCTAACTAGCTTTGCATCCTTGCCATTTTAGCCTATTATTCTAGCATGTGTTGGCTAGTTCTTAGCCTATTTTTGGCCTTATTTCAGCATGGTATAACTCTATTTTGGCTTGGTTGAGTCACCTCATGCATGCTTTTTACACTTGTAGTGTAATCTTGCCATTTAGCCTTGTGTGCTCAATGCTTTGATCCATCATGCTAGCCTATTTTGGTTCTATCTCAGCATGTTTTTGGTGTTATTTTAGTATGTCTTAGCTCTGTTTTGATTGGTCTTGGCCATGTGAGGCTTGCTTTGTATGGTTATAGTGTAAGTGGCTTTGACTAACTTTGTGTTTGAGGTCCCTAGCATGCTTGGAATGTGATGTTTGCATGGTATAGCCTCATTTCTTACATGATTTCAAAGCATATTTCATTGCCACACTCTCACATTTTCCACTCTTTCAATGTGTTTAAGAGTTGTCCCTCCCCGGGTCTCTCTTTGCGCCGGCCGGCCGCCGCCTTCGGCTATGGCGGTCGGCTGGGCTAGCTTCTCTCGTGTTTGATCGTTGTTTTCCGTCAATAAACTTGAGTCCCCCTTTATTTTCCCACCTTAGAGTGTTTGGTGTGCTGTGGTGTGCGTGTTTTGTGTTGGTAATTCCGGGCTGTGTTAGCAGATTCTGCACTCGTGCGCTCTCTTTACGAGTAGGAGCTTGAGGGTGATCACTGGTTCAGAAGTTTGGTGTACTTTCGACGCTCGGAGCTTGGGCGACGGAGTCGTTTCAGACCTGACTTGTGTTCATCGAGCGTTTCTCTTAGTGAGTGAGTTTGAGGGGTGTAAGATGAAGTTCTGGTTTGGAAGTTTGTTTTGCTGGTTGGTGTTTGGACCGGCAGTGGGTTCGGGTGTTGCAGCAGCAGCTGGACCTTGGGTGATGATCTGTAGTGGGTGTCTTCCGGTGATGGCTGTGGTGGGGAGGTTTTTCAGTGGGTTTTTTGTGGCGGTGGCAGTAGCTAGTGTGGTTTGGTTGGGACTAGCGGCAGCTTCGGTGGTGTAACTTCAGAGGAGGACAATGACATAGGGTCAGAGCTTCGAGGAGTGGATGGGGAGAGCAGGGGAGGTGGGCATGGAGTTTTTGGCAACAGATGGGGAGGTGTAGTAGCTTTGGGTTATTCCGGTGGAGGTCTGGAGTTTTTCTCGGGTGTGAGTTTGCTCGGCCGGTGTGGGCTTCGGGAGATGAGAGATGCAGCAGCTAGGGCGTGGGCGGCTTAGGAGAACTGTAGAATGTAAGCGGCGTGTTGGGAATAGTAGCTGCAGAGGGGTGATGTTTGTTCGGTGGGTGATGTCTGCAGAGGAGTGGGTCTTGTCTTGTTTTTTGTTGGTGTAGTTAGTTTTGTTTAGTTTGGTTGTGGGTTTAGTTCTTTTAGTTTGGTTTGGGTGGTTTGGTGGGTTGATTATGTGGGGACTCTTGTATTTTGATTTTTTAGTTAAGTTCTTCTTAACTTTTTAATTTAAAAAAATCGAGAGGCTTAGGGGTTGGTTGTATGGGTGCGAGTAGCAGTAGTAGGGGTATTGTTATACTTCCGAATCTCTCTCGATGCATGCCGTCTTCCTGTATCTTTAATTTCATGCTGTTAATGAAATTTTCTTTGCTGATCAAAAAAAATGTATGCATGCTTGCCTAAGCTTTTGGGCTACCATCTCAGCATATTTTTGGTTTTATTTTGCCATATTACAACTCTGATTTTGGTTGGTGGAGTTACCTCTTGCTCGGTTTTGGTACTTGTAGTGTAATCATGCTCATTAACCTAGCTTACTTGGTGTTTTGGCTTTTTATTCTAGCATATGTTGGCTATGTTCAAGCATGTTTTTGGCCTTGTTTTGGCATGTTTTAGGATTATTTTGAGTAATCTTGGTCCTTTGAGGCTTGCTTGATATGGCTATGGTGCAAGTGCCTTAGCTAGTCTTGAGTTTTGAGCCCTCTAGCATGCCTTATTTGAGATATTTAGATGATTTGGCATCATTTAGCACTTGATTTCAGAGCATATAGCATTGCCGTATTCTCATGCATATCACTCTTTGATTGTGTT
The DNA here is from genome assembly GCA_025200525.1 of Camellia lanceoleosa. Classification (NCBI taxonomy): domain Eukaryota; kingdom Viridiplantae; phylum Streptophyta; class Magnoliopsida; order Ericales; family Theaceae; genus Camellia; species Camellia lanceoleosa. The sequence continues at coordinate 9,748,599 of CM045763.1, read as the reverse complement.
TGAGAGTTGTGTTTAATGCCTAGGTTGCGAGCCAATGCATGAGCATGTTGTTGTAGCTTTTGGTGCGTCATTTCTAGCAGGATTTCACCACTGTTTTGGCATGCATGGGGTCTGTTTGGTGTTGGTTTAGTCCATCGAGCATTGCTTTGCATGATTCTAGTGTTGTGTCTTTCACTAGCTTTTAATGCTTAAGTATTCTAGCATGTTGTGCATGAGTGTTTGCATGTTAGAGTCTTGTATTTCATGCCAAGATTAACATGTTGTTTGCATGTCATGTTGCTTGCTTTGCATCGTGTTTAATCGGATGTTGTGTTGAACACAAGGTAGATTAGTTCATTTCATACTTGAAGTGATGAAGTGAGCCAATCACCCTTGGTCTCCATTGCCTTTGATTTCTCATGATAAGGAGATGGTTTAAGTGTCTTGTTTGTCATGCATTTATTGAATTTGTACATGTTGGATCTTTTACCATCATGCATTGAGATGCTTGATGGATGGTTTTGGATCTAACGGTGCCTCTCCCTTGATGTTTTGAGGTGATATGGAGGGGCATAGTACGTACATGTTCTTGGGAGACCCTTCATTTTCTCTGTTTTGTGCTCTATTGCAGCTTGGTGTCACAGCACACCAGTGGCCGGCACCCTCTCATTGTTGGTCGGCACCTCTTCATCTGTGGTCGGAGTGTGCATCCTTGGCCGGCAGGGGGGTCGGTAGCCACTATTCATGGTTGGCAGGCCATTAGTGCACTCTCTAGCACTGTTTTGGTAAGTTTCAGCAGCAAGCACTAGGAGATACCTTGTAAATAGAGCCTCTTGAGAGCAAACCAAAGAGCTTTTCGGGGTGGAAATCGAGCATGCATCCTTCATTGTTCAAGGCGGAGCTGTGGCAGCCTAATTTAGATGCTTTTCATACTTAGTTGGTTTTGTAACTTAATTAATTTGATTAATTAGTTGGTTTGTAATAATTAGTTTAATTAGCGTAGCTAGTTGGCTAAATTCATTCGGACTCTCCTTCGTGAGGGCGTATTGTTGTCATAAGGGTGCGTGTGTGTGTGTGCATGTCTTCCAACCCCATTTCTTTCTCCTTTTTACTTACCAGCTTTCGGTGGTTAGATTAGGGCATATTTCGATTAGCATACCTTATGCTTGCATGCGTGCATCATTCATTTTGTCTTGCATGCACCGGCCTCGGCGCATCATTCAAACTGCATTGTATTTCAATACCTATTTGAATACATGTATCAATTGTTGCATTCATACGCCATCTTAGATAGCCGAGCCTCCTTAGTCACATTTTGCATGTGTTACATTAGGCATTTCAAACATAGCTAGGATCATGTATTGATTTCTAACATAGCTTCTGTTTTGGCTCGGAGTACACTGTAAGTTTTTATGTTTTAGCATCTTTGCATGTGTGTAAGTGACTGCCATGATAGCATACTTGTTATGAGGTTATGTGCTTAAGTGATTAACTGCATAAATGCCTGTGGATGAAAGACTTCATTGCTTGAATTGGAATAACTCATCAAAATGTGTGTTTTAAGCCCACTTGAGAGTGGCAAAATCATGTTTTTCTAAGCCCACTTGAGGGTGGCCAAATCCGCATTTTAGACTACTTGCGAGTAGCACTTCCAAACTATTTTTCCAAAAACGAACATGAAATGTTTTGTTCCAAATCGAGTGATTTAGTCTATCCTTGTATGTTGTGTGCATCATATAGTAAGCTAGCTAATAAATCAGAATAAGAACACATGTGTTTTCAAAAACAACATATCATGCTTAGTAGAGGCCGATCCTTTGATCGGGCGAGCGGGGGTGCTCATTTCAGGACCTTCCCCTCTTATACCCAAGTTCCCGAGCCGAGACAACTTTGGTGATGACGGACACGTGGCCTTAGGCACGAGTCAGGGTTTCCTAAATTTTCCAAAATAAAATATTTAGGTGGTGACTTTGAAATCTAGCAAAGCAGTCCATGCTTGGTGCTTTTTGATTAAAATCAATTTTTCAAAATGATTTGCCAGATTTGGACTCTTTGGTGATTTATCAGTCTTACAGTGCACTTTGTGAGATTAGATTCAGAACCATGATAGGAGTCCGAATTGTAGTAGCTAGAACCCAAATCTGTGTCCTTTCAGAAAGGGGGGCGCGTGGAGCGAGTTCGGACGGTCTACAATTTCTGGCGACTCTGTTGGGGATTTAGAGAACTTGACTCGAACATCATGATATGTTGTTTTATCTACACTTATGTGTTTCTTTGTATTGCATTTGCATAGGTACACCTAAGTCACGGTGTTTGCCATATGTTATTCCTGAACAATTTGCCGGAGGCTTGCTTGGAAAAGGGTGCCATAAGGCTAACCGGTTACGGGCTCTGCCACGATCGGAACACAAACCTCGGTTTTTGCCGAGGCACACTTTTTGACCATTCCAAACTAGGGCAGGTTGCTTACCCGAATGTAGGTTGTTTGAAACCGCTGTGTGCATAATGAAACCCTAGCTCCTAACAAAATAGGACAGAGAAACCCTACCCCACTATATGGGTGTTTTGGCTCTTACTTGCTTGGTATATGCTGTCAGAGTGCATCTTTACAGGTTGTATGTATCAGTTGCAAGTTTGAGTATCGGCCTGAGGGTATTAGTTTACAAGTAGAATTTTGGGCAGAATTCTGTAGGGGGCACAGTCATTTAGCTTTGCTCATATCTATTTTGGTGAAATCAGGCTGAGATGCTGTCTGTTTTCTCTTTTGTAAGGTAGTTTTGGAACCATAGCTTCAGAAGGGTCTAATATCTCCCGCGTACTCTAGACCTATGTTATTATGTGATCGGGGATGAACCACCTGCTGGTGGCACCCAGTTTACTCCGGATGTGGCGTATGGCATGCTCTGTTTTGAGCAATTTACGAATGCTGATTATTTTACTTTTTGACTTGGGTATTGGGTCAATCTTGACGTATTGTATTGAGTCAGTCTTTTTGTGCTGAGTCAGTTGAGTATGTCTTGTTGTATCAAGTCAGTCCTGTTGTGTTGGAGTCGGGTGATTTTGGGGGTATTACCTCGGGCATCATTTGCTTGTTTTGTGTTTGTCTTTTACACCCTTTCTTTTGAGCCTGTTCCTGCCGTGGAGCCAGTTATGCCAGAAGATCTGAATGAAACAACAGTGATTCTTACCCTTTTGCGTCTGTTTCTACCATTGCGCCAGTTGTGCCAGAAGACTTGAATGAAACGACAGAGTTTTTCACTTACTTTTTTGTGCCTTGAAATCATTGCATTGACCTAAGTTTTTCAAAACTTTTTGAACAATGTATTGAAAACAAAGAGGGAGGAATTGCTCGGGATTTGCAAAAATTTGATCAATTGACAGAAAGAGAGGCGTGCTAATTCCTTAATGAATGAAATCATGCTTGTTAATGTGAGTACTGAGAAGGATCCTGGATTGATCTAGATTGGTTCTACATTGTCTGCCGCGTGAGCGATTAGTTGCTTTCTTAAAAGATTTCAAAAAATGTTTTGCGTAGTCTTGCGAAGACCTGTGTGGAATCGCTCTTGAGATTGTGCAGCATAGGATCACTCTTAGCCTCAAGACTCAACCCTTTTTGCCTTCAAACCTTGAACTTTGACTCAGAATGTTCAACGGTCAACCACAATGTAAGGCTTGTATGGCCAGATTTGAAGCAGCCCATAAACTAGGGGCAATAAGATCGTTTGACATCAAAGGAGGCCCGCCAGGCTAGATTTGAAGCAGCCCTTGAACTCGAGGCAAGAAGGTCAGATATGATCAAAAGAAAGCTTGCAAAGCTGGATGAGAAGCAGCCCTTGAACTAGGGGTAAAAAATGTCAGATGTGCTCGAAGAGTAAAAAATTAGGACATTGTTTAAGCTAATGAAGACATCTCATTTTTGACCGTTCTCAAGACTTGGACGTCATCGTTTGAACACTCGATGATCATCCATGCTCGTGTTCATTTTGAGTTCCTGAAGGTCTCGGCTGTGCGCCTTGCCTTGGAGCCTCTCAACTTGTCTGTTTTGTACTTGGTTGTGGACTAAGAGCTTGTGGCTTTGTTTTTGAGGGAAGGGGGTGGCCTGCTGGCCAGCCCTACAACCCATCAGCCAGGCCCCGTGCCCATCGACCGTGCCCTCTTTCCATCAGCCATAAATGGTGGTTGGTCAGCCTCACTGATGGCCGGTCGGCCATATTTTTTGGCCGAGGCCCTTTTCTTTTCTTTTGTAGATATTTTGGTGCCAGCTGTGCCAGCTGTTGGGCACAGAAGGCATCCTCCATACACGTGTATGGAGGGATTGTAACAAGCTTCTAGCTTGTCAAACAAGCTTGAGGCTTGTGATTCTATATAAGGGGAGGCTCCTCTCCCGTTTCAGAGGTTTAGAATTTTGATTAAGGCAAAAACATATCCCTCTCACTCTATAATTCTTGCTCTCTCTCTATATTTGTACTAGTTTGTGCCTTAAAGTGAGTTTTCTTCACACTTTTGCACTAAAGCACCTAGTGAAACACCTTCACTCTTGAGCTGAGGTTTTTGGAGGTTGCATTTGAGTGATTTTGGCTTGGTTTTGCCTCAGAAGTGGCTGGTTTTGAAGTTGCTCTTCAAGGGTGAGTAGTTACCCTCTTTAAGCCTTGTTTTGCTTAAGTATTTGGCCATCCTTCATGCTCTTTTAGGCCTTACTTTCAACTGCAAAAACTCTTGTTTTTAAGTGTTTGAAATGTTTGTTTGAGGCTTTGTTTGAGTTACGGGTGGTTTACCCCCTTTGGTGGCTTATTCTCCTTTGCTTTGTTCTATCTCTTAAGGCCTTTCAAACCACCTTATTTTGGCCTTTTAACCACTGAATTCTAGAGGAATTTCAGTGGTGGAAAGTGGGTTTTGAGACCCAAAATAGATGGGGGTGGTCCCCCCCTCTTGTGTTTTGTTTGCATGTGTTGTTGGCTTAACACTTTGGCATGCTTTTCTACTTTCATAAGGCTCTATTTTAGCATGTTTTAGGCCTTATTCTAACATGATATAACTCTATTTTGGGTTAGTTTAGTTGCTTCTTACATGCTTCATGTACTTATAGTGCAATCCTCTTAGTTAGCCTAACATGCTATACGCTTTGGACCACCATTTTAGCATGTTTTTGGCTCCACTCCCGTAGGATTTTACTCATATTTTGGCATGCCTTAGCTCTAATTTTGGTCGACAAGGTCACCTCTTGCATGGTTTATGCACCTGCAGTGCAAGCTTGTTCACTAGCCTAGCTTGTTTGGTGTTTTGGCCTATTGATCTAGCATGTGTGTGTTTTACTCCAATACATTTTTGGCTTTGATTTAACATGCTTTATGTCATGACCCGAACCCGCCCCTATGGGTTAAGGACATAATCGGCCAGTAATCCTGAGATTACCTACGGCCTCAAACCAAAACAGACGTAACTCAACAGAGTAAAGGGGCAAAATGGAAGCAATAATTAAAAACTTTGTCCTTAGAGCCGTGCTTATATGCAGTTTAAAACAAACCATGCGCATATACGTTAATAACCCACGACAAAACACAGTACCATAAAATCCTTTTAGGACAGGATCATCTAAACTGAGTCAACCCATATCAAAACTACATACCGATATATACAAGGTCCTTGCCAACAAGACAAAATGTAAATATATAAAGAAAATGGCAAGGTTGGGTCTCGTGCGTGAGACACAAGGCTGACCCTCCAAAACTCATGTTGTTCCTGGCAGACTTCACTGGGGCTGGGTTTGGACTTCTCTTGACTCACCTACAAACACATGAATGAGCGTGAGCGATAGCCCAGTGAATAATATCAAATACAGAAATTACTTAACAATGTAGAACAACATGTTCCAAACGGCCTTGGGCCCAGTTCATATTTCTATTTAACAGATATATATAACTATACGAAATACAAATCAAGTGATTGTAATTCCAAACATTCTGGCCTTCGGCCCATTCAGATTTCCATTCTTGTCAAAACGGCCTTCGGCCCATTCGATTACGTCAAAACGGCCTTCGGCCCATTCGTTTATGTCAAAACGGCCTTCGGCCCATACATTCGTATCAGAACGGCCTTTGGCCCATTCATTTATGTCAGAACGGCCTTCGGCCCATTCATACATTTCAAAACGGCCTTTGGCCCATTCATTTATGTCAAAACGGCCTTCGGCCGACTCATACATTTCAAAACGGCCTTTGGCCCATTCATTTATGTCAAAACTGCCTTCGGCCGACTCATACATTTCAAAACGGCCTTTGGCCCACTCATTCATGTCAAAACGACCTTGGGTCCATTTATGTTTATCAAAACGACCTTGGGTCCATTTATGTTTATCAAAACGACCTTTGGTCCATTCATGTTTAACAAAACGACCTTGGATCCATTTATGTTTATCCATGTCAGACTTACGTCCACAATCCCAATTAGCAATTCATAAAGCTTATAAGGGAATAAACAATTGGACATTCACAAGCATTCAAATATCGATATTACTCACAGTGATCGGCTTGTGGATTTGCCCTGGAGCTTGACCCTACACATTTTATGAACACAAACGGGTCACTAACAGTTCAATCCGTTCTTTAATTCACATATTCTTCTTTAGGCTTTATTATTATCTCATTAACTCATTTACAGCTCTCAACATATGCCTAAGAGTGCTTGCAAGTGAAAGAGAACGGAAAATAGAACACAAAATGCAAAAACAGAATTTCAGAAAATAGGGTCCCATTCGGCGTGGACTTCGCCGCGGACCTTAGGTCTGCAAAAGTATCGTTGTTTTCAATTCCCGCCGAGCGAACTTCGCCGCCGAGCGATTCTCGCCATATAGCTCCTCGCTGGCGTCAACTTCGGCCGAGGGAACCAGTCTGCAGAAAATGCCGGAGCTCGATTTCTCGCCGAAGGGCAGCTCTCGCCGAAAGGGACTCAAATTTCTGGAAAATCCAGAACATGTTCTTGAGCTTCAAATCAATTTCCCAGCTACCATTCTTGCATGCAAAGGCTCAAATCTCAAATATAATCATGCTAACATGGTTCCCTTGCAAGATTATAGCATTATGAAGTTCAATTTCTTGATTTACCTACATGCATGCTTCAAATTAACCCAAACTCATCACCAATACATCAAATTCAAACATGCAAAGCTCATACCTCCATGATCTACTCTTGCATGTGAGAAATATTCATTCATATCAACTTAATTGGTGAAGAGATGATCAAATACATGGATTTCGAACAAGATTCAACATAGATTATACACGTGTTCAAATATGGAAATTTATAACAATTTCCTACATGCATGCATCTATTGGCTTCAAATTCATCAAATACTACACAATTCCTTCACTTATGGCACAATTCTTGCTCTTGATCATTAAACAACTTTAAATTTACAAAATTACAAACTAGAATCCATGAAATACTCACCTAGGAGCTTTAATTCTCACAATCTATAGCAAATTCTTGAGTAATCTTCAAGACTTCCAAGATTCAAGAGCAAAACTTAGATGATCTCCCTTCTCTCTCTAATTTCGGGTCTCTCTCTCTCTAGAGAGTTAAACCAGCCAAAATGGACAAAAAAAGGAGTTAAGTGTGTACATGGCCCCCTTCTTTCTCTTTTTTTTTTTTTTTTAAAAGCTCCCTCAAATACGTTCTTTTAATATAAAATAATTGGGCACCATAACATTAATTTAATCCATTTAATCTGACCCGAATCAATTTTCAATTAAATTTCACCGTAGATTCTAAAAATCATGCCAATCACAATGGCGTAACCAATTCCGGGTTCTGTGGCCGATAAGGCCTCCAATTTAATTTCTAAAGTAGATTATTCAAACAGATATTCCTACGGTGGACAGATAGAAATTCAAAATCACATATTATCACACAATGGCACACAAAAACATGCTAAACACATAATCATATTCAGATTAAGGACCAATTAGCTAATTACGGAACATGGGTATCATACTTTAGGTCTGATTTGAGTGGTCTTGGTCATGCATGCTTGGCTTTGCATAGCTATAGTGCATTTGGCTTTGCTAGCCTTAAGCTTTGAGACCTCTAGCATGTCATATTTGAGCTTTTTGCATGGCATGGCATCATTTGGCATGTTATTTTAGACCGTATACCTCTGCCATATTCTCGCATTTATCATCCCTTTGTTGTGTTTGAGGGTTGAGCCTTATGCTTCACTTATGAGCCAATTTGTATGCATGCTTGCCTAAGTTTTTGGGGCTACCATCTCAGCATGTTTTTGGTGTTATTTTACCATGTTACAACTCTGATTTTTGTTGGTGAAGTCACCTCATGCTTGGTTTTGGTATGAGTAGTGTAATCCCACTCATTGGCCTTGCATGCGTCATGCTTTATGCCTCCCATTCTAACATGTGTTAGCTTTACTCTATGCATGTTTTGGCATTGTTTTGACTTGCCTTGGGACTATTTTGAGTCATCTTGGCCCTTTGAGGCTTGCTTGATATGGTTATGGTGCAAGTACCTTAGTTAGTCTTGGGTTTTGAGCACCCTACTATGCTATGTTTGTGATGGTCGCATGTTTTGTCATCATTTGGCATATGATTTCAGAGCATATAACCTTGTCATACCCTCATGTTTATCACTCTTTAATCGCATTTAAGAGTTGTGCCTTTATGCCTTGCTTGCGAGCCATGAGTTGAGTATGCATTCCTTGCTTTTCGTGCCTAAGTTTTGTTGAGTTTTGGCCACTGTTTTGAAGTATCTTAGGTCTGTCCATGTGTGGTTTGACCATTCAAGATTGATAGTGCATGCCTTATGTGTAATATACTTCACTAGCTTTGATGCCTTAGCTCCTTAACATACCTTGCATGCGTTGCTTACATGATAGAGCCTTGTGCATGCCACTTTAACATTGGTAGATGAGCATGTTGTTTCCATGTGTGTTGTATTGCATTGTGTTTGGCTCGGACATTAATCCAAACACGAGGAACGAGGGACGTTTCATACTCAAAGTGATGAAACGTGCCTTATTCCTTAGGTCACCAACACCTTTGATCATGTAAGATAAGGTGGAGGTTTATCGAGTCTTGTTTATGCATTCATCAACATTGTGCAAGCTTTACTCTTTGGTCATTATGCATCGAGATGCGTGATTGGTGGCTTGAGAGCCACGGACTACACTCCTTTGAGCTTGAGACATGATAAGGAGTGTGGTTGCACACACATTCTCTTGCAAATACACTGCCATGCCTCTGTTTGTGCTCTGTTGCAGCAAAAGAAGAAATTGAAGGAAGAAGTGGCCGACCGGCCACCAGAGCAGCCGACCGGCCATCATTATTGGCCGATTACCATCCCCTCTGGCCGATCAACCACCAGTGAATTCCTGGGAGGTATCAAAAGCAATCTGGAAGTTGGCACAATTTTCAGAAGTCCAAAAGAGTGCAAACAGAGGTATCATGATGCACAGTAGTGGATTTCCGGGAGGAAGCCGACCGAGCATGGATGTCCCTCATCCTTAAGTCCATTTAATCACTTTTGTTAACTTAGAATAAGTTAGATATTTCATTCATGCAAGTGTTGTAATTAATTAGTTAAAGTGTTTAATTAATTCATTTGGTTTGTAATATTATAATTAGCCTAGATTAGCTAGTTATTCAATTGTGTTGTAATTAATTAGCTAGAATAGTTAGTTAATTAGCTGGCTTGTAATAGTTAGCTTAATTAGCGTAGCTAGTTAGCTCTCTTCTATTCGGACCCTCCGTCGAGAGGGCACAATGTTGTAATAAGTGTGCGTGTGTGTGTGAATGTTTTTCAACCCCACGTCTTTCTCCTTTTTACTTATCCGCTTTTCAGTGGTTAGATCATGACATATTTCAATTAGCATCCTTATGTTTGCATCATTCATTTGTCTTGCATGCATCGGGCTCGGTGCATCATTCAAACTGCATTGAATTTCAATACTTACTCGAATATGTGTTTCGAAGCATGTTATCGAGTGTTGCATTCATATGCCATCTTAGAATAGCCGAGCCTATTTAGATGCATTTTCCATGTGTTGCATTAGGCATCTTAACATAACTGGGATCATGCATTGATTTCTAACTAGTTTTCTGTTTTTGGCTCGGAGAACACTGTGAGTGTTTATGCTTTAGCATCCTTGCATGCGTGTAAGTGATTGCCATGAGAATGTGATTGCCATGAGGCTATGTGCTTAAGTGATTAACTGCATGAATGCCTGTGGATAAAGGTTTCATTGCTTGAATTAGAATAATTCATCAAAATATGAGTTTTAAGCCCACTTGAAGTGGCAAATCATCATGTTTTAAGCCCACATTGTTTGGTGGCAAATCCCCATTTTAGCCTACTTGCGAGTAGCATCTTCAAACCATTTTCGAAAATAAACATGAGATGTTTTGTTCCAAATCGAGCGATTTAGTCTATACTTGTGTGTTGTGTGCATCACATAGTAAGTTAGCTAATAATCAAACAAGAACACATGTGTTTTCAAAAACAACATATCATGTTTAGTAGGGGTCGATCCTTTGATCCGACGAGTGAGGGTGCTCATGTTATGACCTTCCCCTCTCGTACCTAAGTTCCCGAGCCGAGGCAACTTTGGTGATGATGGACACGTGGCCTTAGGCACGAGTCAGGGTTTCCTAAATTTTCCAAAATAAAATAGGTGGCGACTCTGAAATCTGCAAAGCAGTCCATGTTTGGCGCTTTTTGATGAAAATGAATTTTCCAAAACGATTTGCCAGATTTGGACTCTTTGGTGATTTATCAGTCTTACATTGCACATTGTGAGATTAGATTCAGAACCGTGATAGGAGTCCGAACTGTAGTAGCTAGAACACAATTCGTGCCCTTTCCGAAAGGGGGGCGTGCGAAGCGAGTCTGGGCGGTTTACTGTTTCTGGCGACTCTATTGGGGATTTAGAGAACTTGACTCGAACTCGTGATATGTTGTTTTGTTTACACTTATGTGCTTCTTTGCATTTCATTTGCATTGGTGCGCCTAGGACACTGTGTTTGCCGTCTGCTATTCCTGAACGATTTGTCTGAGGCTTGCTTGGAAAAGCGTGCCGTAAGGCTGACCAGTTATGGGCTCTGCTATGATGGGAACACAAACCTCGATTTTTACCAAGGCACCCTTTTTGACTATTCGACCTAGTGCATATCGGAATCCATAAAGACCATTCCAAACTAGGACAGGCTGCTTACCGGATTGTAGGCTGTTTGAAAACCGCTGCGTGCGTAGTGAAACCCTAGCTTCTGACAAGATAGGACAGGGAAACCCTACCCCTCCATAGGGGTGTTTTGGCTCTCACTTGTTTGCTATGTGCTTTTAAAGTGTGCCTCAACAGGAATGCATGTATCAATTTGCAAGTCTGAGTATCAGTTTGAGGACATCAGTATTTGGGGGTATCAAATTTGAGGCAGTGATTTGAGGGCACTGATCAGTGTTTGAGAACAATTCTTTCAGCTTGTGATTATCAACTGTGTGTTGTGTTTATTTAAGCCGAAATGCTGTCCGTTTTTCTGCTTGTTGTTTCCTTATTTTGCTTTATTTATCTTTTTGCAAGGTAGTATAGCATGATTGCTTCCGAAGAGGCAGTTTCCCCCAAAGCACTCTGGGTTAGAGGTAGAAGGCTTCATCGATCCGAGGATCTAGTTGATGGACAAGCAGTGCTCTTTTCATTACCCCCAGTTACAAGACGGAGGGCAGTTAGGCAGAGAGTATTGGTACAACAGTCGTTGGTTCAGCGATCATTGTCCACCCCACCAGTGAGTAGTCGGGCTGAGTTTTCCGTTTCTACCACAGAGAGAGATACACTTGTTCAGTTAGATCAGCACTTTATGGCAAGTATGGAGGACATGATGAGTCAACTCCAAGAGACCATGCAAGCCATGCAGCGGGATGTTGCTCGCTAGATAGAGGTTGCCGCGCGTCAGGCAGAGGTTGTGGCTCAACAGGCAGAACTGATTGCCAGGCTCTAGCAACAGCAGCAACTGCAACAAGCTGGAGCATTTGCTTCGCATCCACCCCCGCCCCCACCTAGAGTTCCAACACTCGGGGATACACTGCAAACGTCTAGGAAGATACGAACGCTCCAACAGGGCCAGTCCCGCCACTAGTTCTACCATAGACTTCAAAGACACCAGCCTTCTCAATAGATACACCGTTTGAATTTGAGATAGACCTAACCGCTCTGAAGATGAGTAAGCTTGAAAAGCTGTTTAAACGGGCCCGGGGGGTGAATTCCATTCTAGACATAGAGGATGGTTACACTGATTTGGCGGTAACATTGCCGGAAAGATTCAAGATGCCCCACATAGACCGTTTTGACAGCTCGAGTGACCCTATGGTTAATCTGAGGTTGTTTTCGGATATTTTGTGCCCGATGGGCTTAACAAGACTCTAGAAACTATCACTCTTCAGTCGGACCCTATCGGGTATTGCGGCCATTTGGTACGCCAAGCTGGAGGACTCAGTAAAAAGGAACTGGGAGGAAATGACTGAGGCCTTCATCGCACAATATTCATACAACACCTAGATTGAGGTCACGACTCGTGATCTTGAGACAACCAGGCAGGAGCCGAAGGAAGGCTTTTCTGATTTTGTTACCCGATAGAGGGCTAAGGCCTCCATGATGACAACTCGGCCATTGGAGAAGGATCAGATAAGGATGGTTGTGCGCAACCTCCAACCCAAGCTGATGTAGAAAATGATCGTCTTACCCCTCCCCACCTTTGCGGACTTACATGAGATTGGGATACAAATTAAGGATGCTATGAAACAAGGTCTGATGTGAGCATGGTCACCACCACCACTTCAAAAAAGCATAGCCTACACCATTCATTTAGGCGTCCGAACCAAATTTCACAAGCAGCCAAATATCCGCCCCGAGGCCAGAGGACCTTTACTCCACTGTACATGCCTCTGTCTAAAGCTCTGAGGGTCCTCATCAGGAAAAGGCATTTGAAGCCCCTGGAGCTGCGGCCATTACCAGACAAACTTTCTCCTTTCCATAACCTGGCCAAATACTGTGCCTTTCACCAACAACACGGCCATGACACTGACTCGTGCTACAGACTTCGTCATGAGATTCAGGATCTCATTGACAACAAGGTGATTGCACCTCCAGAAAAACCATATGTCACCACCAACCCACTCCCACTACATAACCAAGCTCCACCACCCAAACACATCAACCTGATCCAAACCATGGCCATTTCATATGACCCAAGCATATATATCACACCCTCCCACCTACCCAAGCCTGAGGTGTTTGTCCCAGACAGCACGAACTTGTACATGTTGAGCATCTCCCAAACCCAACCCGAACCGGTGGTGGTGATTGTCGAACACAGAATTGGGATGACTTTGGAGGCAGATGGGAATGTTGATTCAGAGCCTGAGGGGTCTGCGAGCTTTACGTACAACTCGAGTGGTTATATCACATTAACAGATCAGTTTAAGCCGATGGTAGAGTTGTCGGTTGGGGCAGAGATCAGTGTGGTTCAGGAAGAAGAACCAAGTTAGGGGTTAGATGACCTAGCAGAGCTGGAAGAGGATATTGCCAATCTGCAGTTCTTCAATGAGCAGGACTTAGGGGATGTGAACATCAACTGGTTCGACTTGGATGGATTAGTAGAAAATACGAGGTGGCTCAGTGACCAGCCAGATGTTGTTGAAGAATCTTAGCTAGAACAGGGACCATCAGAAACGGGAACATCAGCAGTGGCCGGAATGGCCGAAATCAGGAAGCATCGCCAGAGAGCACCGGTGCGAAGAATTTTACTCGGGATTCGGGTAGTTTGATTACGGTAGATACTGAACAGAAGGCTGCATTGAAGCGTCTTGAGCAAGAAAAGATCGAGAATCTTGAGAGGGCTAGGAAGGCCAAAGCCCTCAAGGACGAAATTTGTCAGGAGCACATAAACAAGCATAACGAGTCGACAACTGTTCGGCTGGCTGTCGATTAAAGCGGCATGTGGTGGGAAGACGACGACTTACGTCTTGCCCACATTGACGAGGATTGGGGGCAGAACCAACCAGATGACACCTGGTATGTTGAGGAGGTTGACCATATGACTAGGAGTGGGTGTTATTTCAAACCCCCACACTTGGACCAGTCATAGGCGTCCGAGAAGGACAAAGAAGTAGAGAGGTAGAAGGAAAAACTACTGGAGGAGAAGGCTGTACTAAAGCAGCTTAAGAAAATCCAAGCAGACATCACTATCTGGGGACTGCTTATGGCCTCGAGGGTTCATAGACAAGCTGTCCTTTCTGCCATGGACAAGGCGAAACTTTCAATTGATACCACACCTGAACAGTTGGTAGGGTTGGTTTTCCTGGGAGGAGCTTCCCCGACCTTGACCTTCACCGACAAAGAACTACCACTCGAGGGCTCAGACCATAACAGACCACTCTACATCTCTATGGAGTGTAGAGAGAAGTGGATATTGGTGGTCCTGGTCAACACAGGATCTGCAATCAATGTATATCCGTCAAGAACGGCGTACGCTATCGGGTTGAAGCCTGTGAATTTTGTGCCTACAGCCCAAGTAATACGGGCCTATGATAATACCAGCTGAGAGGTGATAGGGACCGTACGGATTAAGACTCAGGTTGGTCCACGGAAGCAGGACGTTGAGTTCCATGTCTTGGATGTACCAGCAACCTTTAATCTACTCCTTGGGCGGTCGTGGTTGCACCAGGTGAAAGCCGTCTCTTCCATCTTACACCAAATACTGAAGTACCTCCACGGGAAGGGGGTAGCAATCGTTTTTGGGAATTCTTTGATACATCCGCCGCCAGAGGTTTCCACACCAGTTTTGGAGATTGAACATAGTGCAGAGGATATATTTCTGTCAGGATTCACCCTAGCTAAGGCCCGGGTTGTACAGGACATGCTAGCTGTTGATGAGGGGCTATACGTCAGTGCACAATTTGTCTACCTTATGAACAAGCTTCAGCACATGCCCGGGATGGGATTGAAGTGGCGCTTAACGGCGCCACAAAGATCGGTCAAGTCTCGATAACCCATATACCTTTGGCTTAGGTTATCTGCCTACTAAAGAAGATTAGGCGAGGAAAAGAAGAGAGATGGCTGGAAGAGCTAGGGCAAAGTAAGCCGGAAAGCATTATAAGTTGGTGCACAGACCTATCTAGGGGACCCTGAACGAATGCT
Source organism: Camellia lanceoleosa (assembly GCA_025200525.1). Lineage (NCBI taxonomy): Eukaryota > Viridiplantae > Streptophyta > Magnoliopsida > Ericales > Theaceae > Camellia > Camellia lanceoleosa. Next base: position 9,733,427 of record CM045763.1, on the reverse strand, counting down.
TTGTCCGGGAGGGGGAAGACTTCCCGTTTTGCGGCTTTCCGGAGCCCTGGATGAATTCAGAGAAGTGGCGCTTGCCCAACTTTGAAATCTTTTTTGATCTTCAATTATCCAGGGATGAAGTTGCCGAGGAGCAGACAGACCCACCAGCTAAGGCTGAGTAGTGCAAGGAGGAGGATTCCGAGAGCACAGAAATTGCGATGGGGGTAGCGCTGGCTTGTCTTCTCTCAGATCCTCAAATCGTATCGGAGTGCTTGGGGGATAACTTCTCAGTTTCCATGATCGGGAATGAAGCAGCTGTGGGCCCATCTTCAGGCATTCTTGATGCATCTATCACACCCTCCTTCGTCTGGCAATATGATGAGGGCTTTTTATCGAGCAGTTCTAGGTCAGGTAGTGAGTTGGAATCTGATTCCACTGAGTCTGTGTAGTCGGAATCAGATTCCAGCTCTTTTGAGTCTGAGTCCGGTATTCTTGGGGGTGATAACCCGGATGCCACTGTCCTGTCCAGGTCGTCTTTTTCGTTTTCCTTTGAGTCTATTGTAACCGAAGGATCAGATGGATTGGATGTGATTAATGAGAATGGTACGGTTGTGGCTTCCGAGTACTTTTCTATGCCTTTAATTTATTGCATTAATCAAGACTTTCAAAATTTTGATGAAAACGACGAGGAAGAAATTCCTTTGGTTTTGAAATATTTGCTTGATCAAGAACATGAGAGGTTTGTAAAACCTTTGGTTGATGAAATCACCACAATTAATGTTGGTACTGAAAAGGACCCGCGACTGGTCCAGATCGGGTCCACGTTGTCTTCGGAGGAGCACGAGCGCTTAGTCGCTTTATTAAAAGATTTCAAAGATATTTTCACGTGGTCCTACGAAGACATGCATGGAATCGATCCTGAGATTGTACAGCACCAGATCCCTCTTGACCCAGAGGCCCGACCTGTTAAGCAGAAGCTCCGAAGGATTTGCTCGGACTGGGCTCTGAAAATCAAAGAAGAGGTCACCAAACAGATCGATGCAAGGTTCCTGTTAGTATCTGAGTATCCAACTTGGTTGGCCAATATAGTTTCGGTACCGAAGAAGGACGGCAGAATTCGGGTATGTGTAGACTTCAGGGATTTGAACAAAGTCAGTTCGAAGGACGACTTTCCTCTACCACATATCGACGAATTAGTGGATTTCACTACTGAGTATGCGTTGTTCTTGTTCATGGATGGTTTTTCAGGCTGCAATCAGATTTTGATGGCACTCGAGGACAGGGAGAAGACTGCTTTCACCACCCTGTGGGGAATCTATTGTTATAGGGTGATGCCGTTCGGCATGAAAAACGCTGGGGCTACGTATCAACGGGCTGCGACCACGATTTTGCATGATATGATCCATAAAGAGGTCGAGGTGTACGTGGACAACATGATTGTCAAGTCCAAGGAAAGAGAAAGCCACTACACCGCCTTGCAGAAATTCTTCCAACGGATCAGAGAGTGACGGCTGCGGTTGAATTCTCAGAAATGTACATTTGGTGTTACAACAGGGAGAATGCTGGGGTTCTTGATCACACAGAGGGGTATCGAGGTCGATCCTTCCAAAATCAAGGCCATCTTAGAAATGCCACCACCGAGAACTGAAAAGGAGGTGCGAGGCTTTTTGGGTAAAGTGCAATTCATAAGACGGTTCATAAGACGGTTGGATGTCATCGGGGACTCGAACCTTGTTGTATCTCAAGCTAAGGGAGATTGGAAAGTCAAAGAAGAAAAGATGAGAATCTATCACCAGACCTTGGACGTTCTAATTCCTCGGTTTGAAAAACTGAACTTCGCTTATCTGTTAAGAGAGAACAACAGGTTTGCCAATTCATTAGCAACTTTATCTTCTATGATAGACATCCCTTTTGGAGTCCGGATGCGTCCGATCATCATTGAACAGAAATTCGTGCCGGCCTACGAGCTGATTGCTGCCATAGACGAGGTACAAGATCAAAACCCCTGGTATTACGACATCTGGAACTTCTTGGAAAAGGAAGCTTATCCACCAGCGACAAATGCCAAAGATAAGAGGGCAATTCAAAGAATGATTGCTCAGTTCATCGTCTGCGGACGTAAACTATACAAAAGGGGTCATCTCAGGATGCATAAGCTGTGTGTTGATGCTGAAGAGTCCAAGTGCCTGATGGAGGCCATCCATGGAGGAAAGTGCGGAGTGCACATGAGCGGGGTGATGCTAGCTCGAAAGATCCTTAGACAGGGTTATTACTGGTCAACCATGGAGGAGAATTGTATTGGCTTTGTTCAGCAATGCCACAAATGCCAGATCCATGCAAACCTTATGAACATTCCGCCGTCGCAGCTATACAATATGACTTCACCATGGCCGTTTTCAGTCTGGGGGATTGATGTGATTGGGGCAGTCACTCCAAAGGGGTCCAATGAGCATGAGTATATTCTGGTAGCGATAGACTATTTCACGAAGTGGGTTGAGGCCTAATCTTACGCTATGTTGAAGGCGTCGCACGTTGCTAAGTTCATCAGGAACAACATTATTTGTCGCTATGGGGTCCCGAATGAGATTATTTCAAATAATGGTTCCTGCTTCAAGAAGAAGGTGATCGACTTGTTGGAGAAGTACAACGTGGCTTTTCATAAGTCATCTACATAGCGGCCGCAAACCAACGGAGCAGTTGAGGCCGCCAACAAGAACATCAAGCACATTTTGCAGAAGATGGTAGAAACCTGCAGGGACTGGCCAGATAAGCTGTCATTTGCTCTTTGGGGCTACCGGACTTCAATTCGAACTTCTACTGGGGCAACTCCGTATTCCTTGGTTTATGGGATGAAGGCTGTTCTGCCTATCGAAGTTGAGGTTCCGTCATTACGGGTATTAGCTAAGTGTCAGATAGCTGAGGTAGATTGGCAGCAAAGCAGGTTCGAAGAACTCATGCTCTTTGATGAAAGAAGGCTGAAAGCACTGTATCACGTCCAGGGTTATCAACGAAGAATTTCCAGGGCTTTCAACAAGAAGGTTAAGTCCAGGAATTTGAAAGAGGGGGATCTAGTGCTCAAAGACAACTGGACTCCCATCCACGACCCTAGGGACAAGTTCAGACCTAATAACTGGTCCTTACATCATCAAGTCTATCTGGTTGGGTGGAGCTGTCGTTCTGATGGATTTAGATGGCCTTGAGTTCTCCTAGCCGATCAACATGGACAAGTTGAAGAAATACTGTCCATGAGTGGCTCACTAGGTCGAAAACCCGAAAGGGCGATCTAGGCAAAAGTTAGAGCACAAAAAATTTAAAATAAGAAAAATTGAGCTGGCATGGTTGAAAACCTAGAAAAGGCGGTCTTGGCAAAAGTTAGAATGCAAAAGAAGAGTGTTAATACACGAGTGAACCTGAACCGAACTACATAAGGCTTGATTTCCATCGTCGGGATACGTAGGCAACTTCATTCTGAAGTCCAGCCATAAAAAACTTCCCCGATCAACTTTGTCCATGTGATCATATTGGTCATCTTTGTCTATTCTGCATTTACGAGCTTGGTTGTGATCTTTAGTGCAGTGCTATTCAGACTAAGGGCAACTTTCCAGTTATTGGGATTCGGGGTTGTGCATCTTAAGGATAGATCTCAGGTGTGTCCAGTTGTGATCCATATCGAAATTGGTTTTGAAAAGTTTTAATAAAAGTTGATTTTGTTCAAATTAATCTTTTTACAACTTAGACCATTTTTGGACCAAACAGAAAATTTACAGTACCTACAACCTTCAATTTCATTGATTTCAGTATAGAGTTCTCTTACTCTTGAATACAAATTGAAGTTGCTTTTTATTATATTCATAAAGAAAACTTGAAAGTACTGAATAAAGTAAATAAATTAGGGGCATAGTCAGGTGTTCCTGCGTCCCCTCCCAGAGCTTGTGGAAGCCTCTGATGCCAAAGTAGGCCCAACCTGCTCCTTTTCATCGAGTTAAGCTATGCACTCATTGGAGAGGGTGCAACTGAAAGTGGGAGCGGGGGCCAGAAGTTCTCTCGTCCTGCATGCCGTGGCATACCGAGCCAGATATAAGCCTCGGACTGGAAATGCAGTAGGGTACTCTATCTCTTCTTCCGGGTAAGTCTGATCATGTCCAAATTGGTGCCGAATTCGGAACAAAAAGTAAAAGATGAAATGTGTCAGGCCGATCAACTGAATCCCGGGCTGGCGAGACATGCTGTAGCTCATCGCTGGTAAATTAAGCCAAGGGTAGCGCCAAGCAATGCTGACGGCAGACAGATTGCACATCCATTCGCACCACCATCCCTCGTCTGGGGCATCAACTAGGTGTTGCTGGAAGAAATAGCTACGAGCTGAATATGCTGGGTATGACTCCATAACCCTCAACTTGTCCATCAACCATATCTAGGGAGTGATGAAAAATGAGAGATTAAAGAATAAAGAGGTGTACGAGGAAAGAAAAGTGAGAAAAGGGTTTTGAGAGAAAAACAGAGCCTGAGGGTCGAGTGATGTGAGGAATACACATGTGAATAGGAAGGGAAACATTACCTGCAGCAGTAGTGGACTCCCTGCGAATCTAGTCGTCTCCCGGGGATAGAAGGCATCCAAACCCATTAGTGTCTTAGCTAGTGTCATGGCAATGCAGCTCTTGCCCTCTTTCAAGCCCTAGGCAACCTCAATCAAACGGACGCTAGACCCACCGAAGCCTGGGGCAAGCAAGAAATGAGACAACATGCACAAGCAAAGCGTATGTCGCCAAAAACCCTGCCAGTGATTATTGTCGCGATCACTGGCATTAGAAAAATGATGAATCAAGCTGGGGATGTCTAATTCTCCGTCGCGAATCAAAGACCGAGCGTCATGCAAAGTAAGCCCACACATCTGTCCTAAGGCTTGGATGTGGCCAAAACGGAATTAGGGTACGATCTCTTCATTTCGTTGAGATTCCATCAAGGCTTGGAAATCTTCAAAAGTGGGGCATATCTCTTGTCCACCAAAGCTAAAAACATGAGTTACCGGATTCCAACACCTAGCCGCGGCATGGAGGAACGAAAGACGCAGCAGGTTGCGATTCAATGTGAATAGTGCATTTATTCCGAAACCCCGAAAATTCAACTTTTCTGAGCCATCCAAGTTTGCAATTCAATTTGTGAGGTTTTGGACAAGAAATACTTCTGTTTGGGGCAAAAACAAAGTTGAAATGGAGAAACTATGAAGCTGGGGCTTTTGTAGAAGATAAGGTGTTGAGTGGAAGACAGGTGGCAACAATCTGGGCACTTTTGCATTAATGGCCGACTGGCCAAATTTGATGGCCGACCGACCATATTTATAGCCGATCGGCTAGTTTTTGTGGCCGATAACTCTTTATGGTGGCCGGTGGCCTCCCATCTTGGCCGATGGCCCCTCCTTGTTCTCTGAGCTGTCCATGTGTTGGAAGTGTTGAGAACTTGTGTCATGACCCGAACCGGCCCCTATAGATTAAGGTCATAACCGGCCAGTAATCATGAGATTAGGATATACTCCATCAGAGTTAGGGGCCAAACGGAAGTAGACTTAAAAATTTTGTCCAATGAGCTATGCTTACATGGCATATCAAAACATTTCACATGTACTTAATAATAACTCACACCACATATCAGTAGTCAACATCTTGTATACCCGGGATCATTCAAACACATAGTCAGCTAAACCAAAAGCTTATACACATAAATGGTCTATCATGACCAATAGAAGTAGCAAAAGAAATACAAAAGATCATAAACAAACCTCTTGCGTGAGGCACCTGGGTTGACTTCACAAAACTCGGATTTTTTTCTTAAACTCCACTAAGGCTGGGGTTGAACGTCCCTTTGCTCACCTACATACATATAAATGAGAGTGAGCTAACGCCCATTGAATAATATCAAAATAAAGAGGTTAATGAATGAGATTCGTTCATAAATGAATCATACTTATAATGTACATAATTGAACCACTATCCTCATTCACACCAGATTCACAATCTCAATGAAGCAAAATGACCTTAGGTCCAACACATCATGTCCATATGCAAACCGACCTCAGGTCCAATTCTTATATAAAACAATACGACCTCGGGTCCATCTATACGAAACGACCTGTGGTCCAACCAACTCTCTATTCAAAATGACCTTTGGTCCAATTCGAACACATCAAATGGCCTCGGGCCCAATTCAATTCATATCAGGCATATCAAACGGCCTTGGGCCCATTCTCTTTATATTCATATCCATGCGCATTTCATATTCATGATCATGATCCGTTTCATTCAAACTGCTTTTGGCCCATCACGGTATTCCAACATATCAAATGACATATTCAAACGGCCTTTGGCCCACCTTTCATATCTGACGGCCTTTGGCCTAATCATTCATGTCTGACGACCTTTGGCCCAGTCATGTCTGACGGCCTTTAGCCCAATTATTTATGTCCGACGGCCTTGGCCCAATTCAGATATATCAAATATATCAACGGCAACGACAAATGGCAAACGACAAACGACCTTAGGCCCAATCAATTTTATCAAACGTATCAAACGGCCTTATACAAAATTAGGCATATAGGATACTCATTCATATTTCAAATCAACAAACGGCCTTATACAAATTAGGCATATAGAATACTCATTCATATTTCAAAACAACAAACGGCCTTATACAAATTAGGCATATAGAATACTCATTCATATTTCAAATCAACAAATCCATGGAGCTTATACAGAAGTAGCATTTGGAAAGTAACATACTTGAAGATATCTTTACTAAGATATTACTCACAGTGATCTGCTGATGGATTTGCCTTTGCACTTAACCCTACACATTTCATATTACAATGGGTCATATGCAATTCAATCCGTTCTTAACTTATTATTTCTCTTAGGCTTCTTTCTTATCCTTTTAGGTCATTCACAATGCTCAATGCATGCCTAAGAGTGCTCGGAAATGGAAGAAAACGGAAAATGAAACGCAAAATATCTTTTCAAAATTTCAGAAATAGGGGTCCTCGCTCGAGTGTGGATTTGGCTGCTCGAGCGGGCCCATTGGGTCTGCAAAAATACTGGTTGCCTCATTTTTACGCTCGAGCATGACTTTGGATGATTGAACTGAAAGTCTCATTACATGGCTCCCCGCTCGAGCGTGAATGTCCCCGCTCGAGTGGCGCTTTCCCCGCTCGAACGGACATGCCAAATTCTGGGTTTCCCAGAACTGTTCTTGAGGCTCAAATTCGATACTCAAAGGCTCCAAACTCATGATTTTGGTTCAGAAACATGCAAATGCATTATACTATATGAGAATATGAGAGTATGAGACCAAATTATTCAAAATCATAACCCAATTCTCAAATAAATCCTTATTTCTTTTGTATGACCAAAAACCCATGCATTCAAACTTCATACGACTTCATCAATTATACATACATGCTTATTTTTTACTCCAATTCCATTTCAAATGACACCAATGGTGTCTATAATTATGAAACTCAACAAAACCATGCTTCTATGTGTGATTAAATGCTCAATTTCCCATAATTAACATGCTACATGTTAGCTTATGCAAATTCATGGTGATTCTCTTCATGCATACACATACCAACTTCAATAGCATTATAATAAATTCAATTCAAGCCTTTGATCATCATTTACTCTTGGATTTCACAAGATTACAACTCAAATTCATGAATTCACTCACATAGTAGCTCAATTCTTGGGTGAATCTTCAAGATCACCAAGCCCCCTTTTTAATTCTCTATCTTGAGCTCCCTCTCTTTAACTTCGGTTCACTCTCTCTCTCTCTAGAGTGTTTACTCAGCCAAAATGAATTCAAGAGAAGGATTTGAGTGTAATAAGGCCCTTTATATATAAGCTTCTCTAAACACATTTGATTATAGTTAATTAATAGCACTTAATTAATCGTTCTGAATCTAATTATTCTGATCTGAATAAATTTACAATTAAATTTCACCATAGGCTCTAAAAATTATGTTAACCACAATGGCGTAGTCAATTTCGGGTTCCGTATTAATCTGACCTTCAATTTTGATTTAAAGCACAAATTGATGTGATTTTCCTACGGTGGACAGATAGAAAGCCAAAATCACATATAATCATACTATTAACACCCAAATTCACATTAAGCACATAATTACAAACATAATCATGATTAATTAACATAGTATGGGACACGGTTATCACAACTTGTGTCTTGTTCCACTTCGAATGCTTTTTTGTGACGATTTTGTGAAGTTGTGCCTGTGTTACTTCAATTTGTTTATTGAGTTGTTGCATTTTTGTTTATCGAGTTGTATTTTGCTTTGATTGTTAAGTTATTGTCTTGCTTATCGAGTTGTATTCACATTTGGTTAGCAAGTCAAGTCCTGGTTTTGCTTATCGAGTTGTTTTGTTCTTTCAGTTGTCAGTTTGTTCGCTACTTGATTAAGACAATGCAATTCGAGTGTGTAGTTTTCAAACAAAGTTCAATCTCATTTACATGTTGTGTGATGCGATGCGATGTGATGCTTAGAGTGTAAAATGTAACACTTTTTCAATCGAAAAGCTATTTTCATTCCATCATGGCTTCTTTTTTTTTTTTTTTTTGCAAGAGTACAAGTTTTAAAGAACATAAAACTGCCTGAGGCTGTACAATGTGCAAAAACTACAGGCAAAAAAAGAAATAAAGCAAAAAAAAAACATCTGAATCGGCGCCAGTCGCCTCAAGAGTGGGAAACCCTTCTCATCCTCTTCCTCAACGAAGGCCCAGAACTACCGCCGTCAGCTCCGCTACCTGAGTCTGAACCCGAACCATCTCCAGCCTCATCTCCATCCTGAGATGACTCTGACTGTGGACTCACTGCCTCCTCGTCAGACTCATCATCGTCTGAGGCAGGCTCCCGTGAACAACTCCCGGTGTGAGCACACCTTGCTTTGCTTCGGCTGTGCGCTGGAGTCCCTTATCCCGCTCCCCCTGTTGCTTAGGGAGGCACTGAAGGTCCCGTTGAGGCGCCCGCTGTGGCTGGTATCTGGAATGGGACCTGAAAAGAACAATTTGGCAAATGCATTAGTTATGCTATGTGAAGCTGAGTATGGTATCAAATGCAGTATATGATTACAGTGTATGAATGCTGTGAGTAGTATATAAACGCCGTGAGCGGTGAATGATTGCAGTGTATGAAAGCCGTGGCCAGTATATGAGATGTAGTGTATCGGTGCCGTGAGTGGTATATGAGTGTGGTGTATCAAATGCAGTATTGATAATGTGATGCATCAGATCAGTATGGAGCAGATTATAGAGGGTTTTGGGATGGAGGTTGAAAGAACTTACTGGAATATCAGAAATCTTGGCGTGTCCATGCTCGTCAGATCATCCCCATCGAGAAGAAGCCGTGACTCGAGCCTGCCCAGTGTACTCCATGGAAGCCTGCAAAAGTGTTGAGGTAATTAGTAATCTGCGGGATATCAACTGAAATGAAATGAATGTATAGAATATAAAGTATAGCATATACCAGGGTCGGGCCTCGAACTTCGACGAGCTAATGATCAGCTGGGGGAGGAGCGATGGGAATCTGATAAGTCTCTCCAGCCCGTCCTCGGCATGTCATAGTAGTGGGCAGGTCTGGTCACTCCACCCTCTGTCTTCTCTGGGAACCCCTCCTACCATGGGCCTAGGTCGCCTTGGATCCTCCCACTCCTCTTGCTGTGGCTACAGGTCTCTCTCTCACCTCAGCGAACACTAGCCAGAGGCTGCATGAGATATGTCTGGATGAAGACGGTGTAGTTGCGGTTAAGTCTGAAGAAGTCGGCATCCCAACCTATCGTGAAATTGGTCATCTCTTGCGGGGTGTACCTCTCTATAAACCTCATGTGCGAAGGAGGCGGCATCGAAACCACTGGCTTGGGTAAACCAAGGCTATGTCACGGGAAGCGTTCACCCAAGTACCATACTCGACAGACCGGATCCTCAAGGAAAACCCAGAATCGGGAAGTCTCCTGAGCGCCTATAAACCGATCTCTAACTGCGTCAGGCAGCACTGCCTAGGGCTGCCAGGTGATCTTTAAATGACGGATATACAGGTTGTTCTTTGTAATTGAAAGTGCAATATAAAGCAAAGCTCAAATGAACTGTAAGGTTTGAAATACCTCTGCTACGGCTACAGTGTCAAAATATCGGCAGAAGAATGAAAAAGACTCTCACGGCCTCCGCTCGCACCTTACATCGTACCTATGTGAATACGAAACCATGGAAGGTGTTTCTACCTCCAGCTCTGGGGCAAGTCTCGGGAAGTAGGCATATACCCACAACTACAGAATGTGAAAGGGTAATAATGAATATGTTTATCAGTAAAGCAGTATATAGATAAAGCAGAAATCAGAGAATGATGTGCAGTGTCTTGTGCAGTGTGTGCAGTGTACAACTAGTGTAAAGTAGATTGCATGTTATGCAGTATGTGTGGTGTACAGATAATGCAAAGCAGGACTCTAAAGCAGAAGGGAAATATATACCTCCCAAGTTTTCCAGTAGCCTTCTAGTAGGTGCCCTCTCCGGCGAGATAAAGAACTCATGTATCCATACAGCATGGCCAAGCCTGCGCCGCCCCAGTCATAGCGCTGGATGCGAGACAAGTTTACCAGTGCACTCAAGAGGTAGAGGCCAACGGTGTTCGCTCGGTCGGCGAATAGAGTAGTGCCAAGCAAGAACATGAGGAACCCCCGGGCGTAGTGCTCGACCTTCTCGCGGGCCGTCGGTGTCTCCCCTCTGAACTGGTCGGCGAACCACGAATATCGGACCATCTCTGGTCGGGAGAGAGGTGGGCGAGTCCCTAGCAAAAAGATCTGAGCAGCATCCCAGTCGCCGATATCAGTGTCAAAAGGGATCGAATCACCTCCTACTCCTATATCGGTGAGCATGAAGAAGTCGAAGGGAGTCATCGTCATCTTTCCTACTGTAGAAAGATGGAAGGAATCGGTGGTGTCCCACCACCTCTCAACTAAGGCACCTAGAAGAGGCCGACTCGCAATGAGGCACGAGTGTCCCATGTAGAATATACCAAAACTAGCCTCATCGATGATGTGGCGAACATCATCGGGTAGCTCCATGTACCAGTCTTATGCAATGGTGTTCCCATAACCCCGAAAGGCATGAGAATCTCCCCGTGTCCGAGATAAATAGATGCAAAGCAGGGTCAGGAATACAGTGTATGGATGTGCTCAGAATTGATAGAAATGCAGTGTGTACATATGTTCAAGTTGACAGAAGTATCATGTATGAATGTGCTCAGAATGAACTAGGCATGTGATGTACAAGTGTGTTTGGACTAATCAGATGAAGAGCAATATTGGCTATCCAAGACATATGACCTACATTGCAGAAAGTAAAGAGGAAGAGCATACCTCAGCGGCGCCATAGGATAAGTGTAACTCTGGCTCGCGTAGCAGGAGGTCCGCTGGTGCACCTCGCGCGAATCTCCTGAACTGGCAGATGCCGTCGGGAGGCAACACATGTACGTCAGGGTCATAAGACGCTGGATCGAAGGGTCGAATGCCGAGCGGCAAAGGCTCAAACTCGGGATCCATCTCCATCTCTAGAGGAGCCCCATTATGTAGAATGTCATCCGCCATCTCAAGAAGGATGAGAAAATAGTTGAGGATGCAGAAAATAGGTGAGAATGTCAAAAGTCAACAAAAAGTCAACTCTGAGGGGTGAAAAATGGAAGAAAAGGTCAAAGCTTGGAAGAGGGCACAAAAATCAAAGGTGACTCGGGAGAAACAAACCCCAAATGAGGAAATCAAGAAAGAGGCACCGAAACCACTTTTCAATCGGTCCAAAATGCTAAGAACAACGAGGATTTTGCGATTCGAATGTTTATGGAAGGTTTGGAAACGCGTAGAAAGCGCGGATCGAAAGGGAAAAATGGTCTAGAATGAGAGGAGAAATGTTTTTCAGCCTTGAGGAAGTAAAGAAATGAGGTTCCAAACCCCATACTTAAAGACCCGAGGTAAATGGACCAAACTGCCCCGAATCTGCCATGTTTGCCGGTCGGCCACATTGTTGGTCGATTATCTTATCTGGTGGCCAATGGGTGGCCAATGGCTCCCTATTGTAGCCGATGGACCTCCAATGTCCTTGTTTGGGGTTGTTTTATTGATTTGTACCTTATCTCTCAAGAAAGTTCAAGAAAATACACCTTTGAGCTCAAGCACTTTTCGTGGAAGCTTCGAACTGTGTTTCCAGTGCGTGGCACTCAGTACGAACAAAGTGTATCCTTTTCCGTATCCTTCTGTATACCGCAAGATTGATGAATTGCCTTTGAATGTGCTGTGTTAGTGCATTTTGTCATGTATGCAAGGTTTGCATTGTTATGCACCATTTCACTTGCATTGTTATGCACGTTCCGTTTGCATTGTTATGCACATTCCACTTGCATTGTTATGCACCTTTTCACTTGCATTGTTATGTACATTCCACTTGCATTGTTATGCACCGTTTCACTTAGATTGTTATGCACCGTCTCACCTGCATTGTTATGCACCTTTTCACTTGTATTGTTATGCACTGTTTTATTTGCATTGTTATGCACTTTTCACTTGCATTGTTATGCACGTCTCCCTTGAGTTGTTATGCACCTTTTCGTTTGCATCATATATGCACGCGTTTATCTTGCATTGAAGTTATATCTTGATATAACGTCAACCATGTGTTTCTACTATATTGTACCTGTCAAAGTTTCTTTTTGTGCATGCATGATATTGTATGTACGATTCATTTGAAGCTGGCACAACCAGACGATGTTGTATGTGTTTCAGTTAGAGGAACTCTGGGTGAGATCATTCCTGTTCCCTTGAACTCTCTTGGTTACCTTTCTCCTCTCGCGTTTGACATGCGTTTGGATGTATCTTTCTCTTCTCGTGTTTGACATGTGTTAGGACGTACCTTTCTCCTCTCGTGTTTGACATGCGTCAGGACGTACCTTTCTCCTCTCGCGTTTGACATGCATTAGGACGTACCTTTCTCCTCTTGCGTTTGATGTGCGTTTGGACGTATTTTTCTCCTCTCGCGTTTGACATGTGTTTGGACGTACCTTTCTCCTCTCGTGTTTGATGTGCATTTGGACATACCTTTCTCGTCTCGCGTTTAACACGCGTTTTGACGTATTTTTCTTCTCTCGCGTTTGACACACGTTTGGTCACCTTTCTTCTCTCACGTTTGATACGCGTTTAGATGTCCTTTTCCTTTCGCATTTGATACGCGTTTGAGTTGTCTCGTTTGAGACTTTAGGTGTTCCTAATAGTCGCTTCTAGTGTTTTTTGCATGAGCGCAGTGAAGATTGCTTAATTTTTTTACATCCTTTTTGCATGAAATGTAGTTCGGCCTGTAATTCCCGCACATGGCGTGTTCACTTACTTGCTTATGTACGAGTTTGCTGTAGTATTTCTTTGCATAACAATTGCATGATATTTCTTTACAGCCCTCTTTGCATAATCATAAGTTATGTTCTGCATTGTGCATGTCATTTGCATTTTGCCCCAGCCCGCGGGTGCATCTCTTTATTGTTATTTTGTATGTTTGTCTAAGTCTTCGGCCTTGTCAAAAATGGGTCGTCTCTGGGCTTTGACATTCACTCCCATCATCTCATGACTTTCGAGTTCTTTCAAAGAGGGGCAACTGTAGACATCCCATTTTTGACCATCCTCAAGACTTGGACGTCATCGTTTGAACACTCGATGATCATCCATGCTCGTGTTCGTTTTGAGTTCCTGAAGGTCTCAGCTGTGCGCCTTGCCTTGGAGCCTCTCAACTTGTCTGTTTTGTGCTTGGTTGTGGACCAAGAGCTTGTGGCTTTGTTTTTGAGGGAAGAGAGTGGCCTGCTGGCTAGCCCTACAACCCATCGGCCAGGCCCCGTGCCTATCGGCCGTGCCCTTTTTCCATCGGCCATAAGTGGTGGCCGGTCAGCCTCACTGATGGCCGGTCGGCCATATTTTTTGGTCGAGGCCCTTTTCTTTTCTTTTGTAGATATTTTGGTGCCAGCTGTTAGGCACAGAAGGCATCCTCCATACACGTGTATGGAGGGATTGTAACAAGCTTCTAGCTTGTCAAACAAGCTTGAGGCTTGTGATTCTATATAAGGGGAGGCTCCTCTCCCCTTTCAGAGGTTTAGAATTTTGATTAAGGCAAAAACATATCCCTCTCTCTCTATAATTCTCACACTCTCTATATTTGTACTAGTTTGTGCCTTAAAGTGAGTTTTCTTCACACTTTTGCACTAAAGCACCTAGCGAAACACCTTCACTCTTGAGCTGAGGTTCTTGGAGGTTGCATTTGAGTGATTTTGGCTTGGTTTTGCCTCAGAAGTGGCTGGTTTTGAAGTTGTTCTTCAAGGGTGAGTAGTTACCCTCTTTAAGCCTTGTTTTGCTTAAGTATTTGCTCATCCTTGCATGCTCTTTTAGGCCTTACTTTCAACTACAAAAACTCTTGTTTTTAAGTGTTTGAAATGTTTGTTTGAGGCTTTGTTTGAGTTAGGGGTGGTTTACCCCCTTTGGTGGCTTATTCTCCTTTGCTTTGTTCTATCTCTTAAGGCCTTTCAAACCCCCTTGTTTTGGCCTTTTAACCACTAAATTCCAAAGAAATTTCAGTGGTGGAAAGTGGGTTTTGAGACTCAAAATGGATGGGGGTGGTCCCCCCCTCTTGTGTTTTGTTTGCATGTGTTGTTGGCTTAACACTTTGGCATGCTTTTCTACCTTCATAAGGCTCTATCTTAGCATGTTTCTGGCCTTATTCTAACATGATATAACTCTGTTTTGGGTTAGTTTGGTTGCTTCTTACATGCTTCATGTACTTGTAGTGCAATCCTCTTAGTTAGCCTAACATGCTCTATGCTTTGGACCACCATTTTAGCATGTTTTTAGCTCCACTCCGGCAGGATTTTACTCATATTTTGGCATGCCTTAGCTCTGAGTTTGGTTGACAAGGTCACCTCTTGCATGGTTTATGCACCTATAGTGCAAGCTTGTTCACTAGCCTAGCTTGTTTGGTGTTTTGGGCTATTGATCTAGCATGTGTATGCTTTACTCTAGTACATTTTTGGCTTTGATTTAACATGCTTTAGGTCTGATTTGAGTGGTCTTGGTCATGCATGCTTGGCTTTGCATAGCTATAGTGCATTTGGCTTTGCTAGCCTTAAGCTTTGAGACCTCTAGCATGTCATATTTGAGCTTTTTGCATGGCATGACATCATTTCGCATGTTATTTCAAACCATATACCTCTGCCATATTCTCGCATTTATCACCCCTTTGTTGTGTTTGAGGGTTAAGCCTTATGCTTCACTTATGAGTCAATTTGTATGCATGCTTGCCTAAGTTTTTGGGGCTACCATCTCAGCATGTTTTTGGTGTTATTTTACCATGTTACAACTCTGATTTTTGTTGGTGAAGTCACCTCATGCTTGGTTTTGGTATGAGTAGTGTAATCCCACTCATTGGTCTTGCATGGGTCATGTTTTATGCCTCCCATTCTAACATGTGTTAGCTCTACTCTATGCATGTTTTGGCATTGTTTTGACCTGCCTTGGAACTATTTTGAGTCATCTTGGCCCTTTGAGGCTTGCTTGATATGGCTATGGTGCAAATACCTTAGTTAGTCTTGAGTTTTGAGCACCCTACTATGTTATATTTGTGATGGTCGCATGTTTTGTCATCATTTGGCATATGATTTCAGAGCATATAACCTTGTCATACCCTCAAGTTTATCACTCTTTAATTGCGTTTAAGAGTTGTGCCTTTATGCCTTGCTTGCGAGCCATGAGTTGAGTATGCATTCCTTACTTTTTGTGCCTAAGTTTTGTTGAGTTTTGGCCACTGTTTTGAAGTATCTTAGGTCTGTCCATGTGTGGTTTGACCATTCAAGATTGATAGTGCATACCTCATGTGTAATATACTTCACTAGCTTTGATGCCTTAGCTCCTTAACATACTTTGCATGCGTTGCTTACATGATAGAGCCTTGTGCATGCCACTTTAACATTGGTAGATGAGCATGTTGTTTCCATGTGTGTTGCATTGCATTGTGTTCGGATCGGACGTTAGTCCAAACACGAGGAACGAGGGACGTTTCATACTCAAAGTGATGAAACGTGTCTTATTCCTTAAGTCACCGACACCTTTGATCATGTACGATAAGGTGGAGGTTCATTGAGTCTTGTTTATGCATTCATCAACATTGTGCAAGCTTGACTCTTTGGCCATCATGCATCGAGATGCATGATTGGTGGCTTGAGAGCCGCGCACTACACTCCTTTGAGCTTGAGACATGATAAGGAGTGTGGTTGCACACACATTCTCTTGCAAATACACTGCCATGTCTCTGTTTGTGCTCTGTTGCAGCAAAAGGAGAAATTGCAGGAAGAAGTGGCCGACCGGCCACTAGAGCAGCCGACCGGCTATCAAAGCTTGCCGACAGGCCATCATTATTGGCCGATTACCATCCCCTCTGGCCGATCAACCACCAGTGAATTCCTGAGAGGTATCAAAAGCAATCTGGAAGTTGGCACAATTTTCAGAAGTCCAAAAGAGTGCAAACAGAGGCATTATGAGGCACGGTAGTGGATTTTCGGGAGGAAGCCGACCGAGCATGGATGTCCCTCATCCTTGAGTCCATTTAATCGCTTTCGTTAACTTAGAATAAGTTAGCTATTTCATTCATGCAAGTGTTGTAATTAATTAGTTAAAGTGTTTAATTAATTCATTTGGTTTGTAATATTCTAATTAGCCTAAATTAGCTAGTTATTCAATTGTGTTGTAATTAATTAGCTAGAATAGTTAGTTAATTAGTTGGATTGTAATAGTTAGCTTAATTAGCGTAGCTAGTTAGCTCTCTTCCATTTGGATCCTCCGTCGAGAGGGCACAATGTTGTAATAAGTGTGCGTGTGTGTGTGAATGTCTTTCAACCCTACGTCTTTCTCCCTTTTACTTATCCGCTTTTAGTGGTTAGATTAGGACATATTTCAATTAGCATCCTTATGCTTGCATGTGTGCATCATTCATTTGTCTTGCATGCACCGGGCTCGGCGCATCATTCAAACTGCATTGAATTTCAATACTTACTTGAATATGTGTTTCGAAGCATGTTATCGAGTGTTGCATTCATATGCCATCTTAGAATAGCCGAGCCTATTTGGCTGCATTTTGCATGTGTTGCATTAGGCATCCTAACATAACTAGGATCATGCATTGATTTCTAACTAGTTTTTTGTTTTGGCTTGGAGTACACTGTGAGTGTTTATGCTTTAGCATCCTTGCATGCGTGTAAGTGATTGCCATGACAACATGCTTGCCATGAGGCTATGTGCTTAAGTGATTAATTGCATGAATGCCTGTGGATGAAGGTTTCATTGCTTGAATTGGAACAATTCATCAAAATGTGAGTTTTAAGCCCACTTGAAGTGGCAAATCATCATGTTTTAAATCCACCTTGTTTGGTGGCAAATCCGTGTTTTAGCCTACTTGCGTGTAGCATCTTCAAACCATTTTCGAAAACAAACATGAGATGTTTTGTTCCAAATCGAGCGATTTAGTCTATACTTGTGTGTTGTGCGCATCACATAGTAAGTTAGCTAATAATCAAACAAGAACACATGTGTTTTCAAAAACAACATATCATGTTTAGTAGAAGCCGATCCTTTGATCAGGCGAGCGGGGGTGCTCATGTTATGACCTTCCCCTCTCGTACCCAAGTTCCCGAGCCGAGGCAACTTTGGTGATGACGGACAGGTGGCCTTAGGCACGAGTCAGGGTTTCCTAAATTTTCCAAAATAAAATATTTAGGTGGCGACTCTGAAATCTGGCAAAGCAGTTCATGTTTGGCGCTTTTTGATTAAAATCGATTTTCCAAAACGATTTGCCGGATTTGAACTCTTTGGTGATTTATCAGTCTTACATTGCACATTGTGAGATTAGATTCAGAACCGTGATAGGAGTCCAAACTGTTGTAGCTAGAACACAATTCGCGCCCTCTCCGAAAGGGGGGCGCGCGGAGCGAGTTCGGGCGGTCTACAATCTCTCCCTTTATTCATCTCTTTCTCTCCCTCTGTTCACAATCACCAAATTGAAATCAAAATCATTTTTTTTTTCTTCTAGTTGGCCAACGGTCTACAAAGAAGAAGAAGAAAAAAGAGAAGATGAGAGGAAAGTGAGAATCATCAACAACACACATCATCATCATCATCAACACATCATCTATTTTTGCTCTGTTTTTTTTTCTTATCTTCTTCCATAACTCAG
The DNA here is from genome assembly GCA_025200525.1 of Camellia lanceoleosa. Lineage (NCBI taxonomy): Eukaryota > Viridiplantae > Streptophyta > Magnoliopsida > Ericales > Theaceae > Camellia > Camellia lanceoleosa. The sequence goes on along the minus strand of CM045763.1, from coordinate 9,715,154 downwards.
AACAGAGAGAGAGAGAGATAAAGACATACAGAGAGGGAGAGAGGTATGGATTTGTGTATACACATAGATACACATAGAGAGAGAGAGAGAGAGAGAGAGAGAGAGAGAGAGGTACACAGAGGATGGCGGTGCCGGTGATGGGTGCTCTCTCTCTTTCCCCTTCCTCTTCTCTCTTCCTCTCTCTTCTTTCTTTTTCTCTTTCTCTTTCTCTTCTTTCTCTTCCTCTTTCTGTTTCAGCGAAATAAGAGGGAAAGAAAAAAGAAAAAAGAATACCCAAAACGACGTCGTTTTGAATATTCGAGTCATTTCAGGCCAAGTGTGTTTTGAGCTACAAAGGATTATTTATTTTCCATTTGTGTTTTTGTCAAAATTTACAATGCGTAATATGATGAAAAATCATCAAAAATTCTGAAATTTTCAGCCTAGAACCTTTTTTCCCTCAAAAATTTCAAGTCTTAATGAGATAAGGATTCCACTATTTTTTTGACCTCCATACTTCAGATTACATGACACAATAACCAGAACTCCAACTTTGTTGCCACTGTATTAATTGTAATCATGGTCATCAAAATTTCAAGCGCCAATTCCATTAACATCCCAATAATTTGAGACTTATATAGTTTTACTCCTTAACTTTTTAATTACAATATATTTGAATTTAAATGTTAAATCTTACTCTAAATAATGATAATTATAGATATAATTGTTCAATTTCAGGAGCAAAGTCATCAATTTGATAAAATATAAACCAAGTTGACAAAAATAAATGTCAAAAAAATATTTTAAAATCTTTAAAATAATTTCTACCCACCAAAGATAAAATTATGTAAAATTAATAAATTTTTTAAATATTTATTTTTTTACCAAATTAATTTTTATTATGTGTTTGGATGATAATCATGTAATAGGTAGTTATTAGGCTTTTAATGTGTAATCAATATATTTAATATATGAAATATTTCTAATTTTGGATTTTTTTGATTTAATGGATTGGTTTAATAATGATATCAAAATTGTCGCCATATTTGACTTTAAAAAAAATAAAAACTAATTTAATGAAAATAAAAACAATCACCCATTACATGATCATCATCCAAATACATAATACAAATTAATTTGGTAAAATAAATAAATAAATATCTAAAAAAATTATCAATTTTAGATAATTTTATCTTTAGTGGGTAGAAATAATTTTTAAAAATTCAAAAATATTTTTTTGACATTTATTATTTTCAAATTAGTCTATTTTTTTTTTTTTTTTTATCAAATTGATGACTTTGACCATGAAATTGAGCAATGGTATCTTCACTTGTTTTTATTTGGAATAAGATTCAAAATTTACGTTTAAATGTGTCACAATCGAAAAGTCAAGAATCAAAATGACACAGAACTCAAACTATAAGGATCGTTAGTGTAATTTATCTAAATTTCAATATGGATTGTAGTATTTTACAATTCAAAATTATTAACATCCACGGGTGCTTCCCAACAATTTCACTTAAAATTCTAATTTTAACAAGTGTGATTGTAATCTTTTGTCAAATGAACCCAACTTGAGTTAATTCTCATTAAATATAATTGGAACAGTCATCAAATCAAATTATTATTATTTTTAATTTAAATTAACTTATTATTGATGTTAATTTTAGTCATACTAATTTCTCAGTGTTGTCCAATCAAGCACCCTACTTGATTAACTTATCAAATTTTGTTTACTGTAGTGCATAATATTGTGAAGAAGATGAAATCTAATAACTTTGGTAGACTTTGAAAATCTTGGCCGACAACTTTGACGGATATGGATGAAGGCTCCATTCCGTTAGTAAGAATTTGATTCGAAAAAGAAATTGTTTAAGCATAATAAAGGAGTTGATTAATTTGTCAAGGTATTTGAGATAATCTAAGCAAGTATATAAGTATATTTTTTTGATTATTTATAAAAAAGATATGAAAAAAAAATAGATAGGTGCAAAAAAATAAAGAAGTAATGTGAAAAGAAAAAAAAAAAGAAGACAAAAAAGTGTATTAATATAGGAGATGTCAAATAATACCTTAATATCCACGTGTCATTTTGTCATCAAAAATTGGAGAACCCTCCAATTCTTTTAAAAATGGAGAGGAGTTGAACTCGTTTTAACGCATGCTATTAATGATTATTAATAATGTGAGTGTGAGATCAATACAAATAAGTTATGCTAAGAATTTTAAATAATTTATCTACTTTTTTTTTATCAAACTTTTTACATAGATATAAAATCCACATATATATGAGTTGGAATTGGAGTTCCTGCCGTGTCATAAGGCACAATAGGTTACTGTGAGGCTCATTCAAGATGTGTTCTGAGTTTTTTTCGATGATCCGAACTGTCATATTATAAGGTTCGTCAAGTAGATTATCTATATAAAAATCAAATAAATTGGACATTCGTAACCTCATAATAAGAGCACATTTATTTTTCAAAAAATAAACAGTTACTATAATTTTAATAATTATTTAAAAACAGCTAGGACTTGATCATAGGGTTATATATGTCTGATTAATTTGATTTTTTATATAGATGAACGATTTAGATTATTAAAATACATTCAATAAATACATCTACAAACCCTCACAGCAAAATTACTGCGCCATAAGACACCGTCCTGAATCCATATGAATTTGTATAGATCTCATAATTATATAAAAAGTTTAATAAATTATTTAAGATGGATATCATTTTTCTTTTTCAAGTGATTGTGACTTGTGCTTTGGGCTATCCTAACTAGTTTGACTCCTCCAATTTGAAAGGCTCATAATGTGGAGAGACCAATCAATAGCACTAACTTTTTGTACTACTTGTCTAATTTCATCTGGACTTGAGGATTATGGACCACAAAATCATTTTATCTCTAAAAATATATTTCTTAACGATATTTATAAAATTTTATTGCTAAAATTCTTTTTTAACCTTTTTGGATGATTTTTTTAGTAATAACTTGTATGGCAACATAAATTGAATTCCTAACATTTTTTGTCACAAAATTTTCATTCAAAAATGCTTCACCTTCAAAAATTTTATTCAAGGACATATAGTTTTTTTTTTTTTTGGAAATGCTATAGGTTTTAGTTAAACATGAATTGACTCATAATAGTTTATATCAATATATTTTTAATCTAAATTAAAAAAAATTTACATAAAAATTAAAAATTTAAAATGACATGGTAATTAAAAACTATTTGATTTTAAATTTTGATGATATGTTACTGAGAGGGCAATTTATGTGGAAATTAGCCTGAGCTAAGACCATCTGTTGGAATGGACTGAGCTAGGTACACTTTCTTGGTCATTGGGCCGCGATGTGGGCAGAAATGAGAATGGAGTAAGCTCGGTCATAGACTGGGTGGATATTCGGCCCAATACTTGGACCGAGGTGACGATATTTGATCCAAGAAGGACCAGGGTACGATGGTTGCAGGGTACCAAACTGGTTTATCTCAGTCGAATACCGTCCTAGTTCTGTCTGGTGTAAGGCAAGGCCATGCTAGCTCGGTTGAGTTGCTATCAAGCTGAGGTAAGGAGGTTTGAGTCATCTCACTTGGTTAGTAGTGAGTAGGGTGTTATCAGGATAGGTATTATCCTTGGGAGTGTGATTTCTAGGAGGGCTCTGCTAAGGAGAATAAGAGTCTTACTAGGATTATGCCATGCGGAATCTATAAAAGCTTATAACAGGACCTATGTACAAGTATTACAATTTCTACTCTCGAATGCACAGAGCTTTTGTCTATTGCCTATTTGCTGACTTAGGCATCGGAGAGGTTTTCGGTACACACCCGTTGGCTAGCTCACGTTTGTATTTTCAGGTGACAAAGCGACGACATTTGGAGGAATCTAAACTTAATCAACATGATTATATGAGAAGATTATTTCGTGCTCGTACAATTGGCACTATATATGGGAAAACACACAAAGAACAAACCTTTTGATTGAGTTTCCTCTTTAATTGAATTCTATGGCGCACAATGAAGACTTGCCACACTTTGCTATTGATAGGCAAAACCCCGGAGGGGGGCGGGAGGCGCAAAGGCTTACCTTTTATCCCACCCATGACAGAGTTAGATCCCTAGCAAGGAAACCCGCGGAGGGACACACAAGAAAGACGAGGCTCCAGTTCTCGTCGCTTCCAAAGCCTTGAAAGGCAGATGCGGAGGTTGGATTCTTAGGTTTTGGAAGATCGTGTAAGAGAGCAAGACGAATTGATACGGAGGATGGCGGCAGACATGGAGACAATGAAGCGCTAGATAAAAAGGCAAAGGGGTGGCAACAGAAGAGGGGTGCAAAGGCAACACACGTTCTTACCACTTAGAAGATCGTGACAGACAAGTCACACCGTCACAAGCTGAAAGCAGAAGCCTCAGGATAGGCGATACACATTCAAGGAATTTCAGGACTCGTTACTCTAGGTCTGAGAGAACGAGGACTGAAAGGTCTTACATGGAGGGAAGCAGTTATCGGTCCTCGCATTCACACCAAACGACATCTAGGCACATGGAGTTTCCTAGGTCGGCGGACCTGTGGACAGTGCTTGAGGAAAGGGCTCAAAGGAGAGAAGACACTCAGGCTCGCGACTCTTACAAAGTCTCTACACTACAATGATTGGTTCCTAGAACACATGGAAGTGTCGAGGTTAGAATGCCAGAGTTGCGCCTTGCTTGTGAACTAGCAAACAAAGCGTTAGCAAGGTTGCAGAGCTCGCCGTTTATTCCGGCAATAGAGAATGTACCATTACCCTCAGGCTTCCACCAACCCAAATTCACTATTTATGAGGGGAAGTCGGACCCCTATATGCACTTTTGCCATTTTCGCCAAGTTATGGCCGTATATCAGCGAAACGAGGCTTTAATGTGTATCCTTTTTCCTTCCAACCTTGGTGACCTGGGCTTAACATGGTTTGAAAGGTTGCCAGAAGGTAGTATAGCTCTATGGGCACAACTAGTGGAGGCATTTGTGACTAGATTCAGAATAAACACCAAGATGCCAGTGGAAATTGACTAGCTTCTCTCCATTGATATGGGCAAGAAGAAAACACTGAGGTCTTACAATAACTAGTATTGGGAGACTTTTAATCAAATTGGAGATTGCCCCACAAACCTAGCTATAACACAGTACAAATGAGGTTTGCTGGCTGGCAATAAATTAAGGGATTCAATGATGATGACTCCACCCCTCACAATGGAGGCCCTAATGGAAAGAGTGCATTAGCACATCTGGGTAGAAGAAGATGTCGCGTGCACCAAAGCAAAAGTTGGCACAACAGCGATGTCAAACAAAAAACCTACGGCAAAAGTGAATGCGGTCGGGCGGGAAGAGCAACCGAGCAAAAATGGACGAGGGAGACGAGCCAACAGAGAGGACCCCCAAGCAAGGAAGTTGAAAGTCCGCACTACCATTGCCACGGCATTCAATAAACCTATCTACCGTATTCTTAGTGAGATAGAGATGAACCTTTCGTTCGGTTGCCAGCCAAGTTGGGAGAAGCATAAAGGGGCTATGATGATAGGTTTCGTTGCACCTTCTATGATGAAAAGGGACATCGAACTAAAAACTCTACGCCATTGAGGCAACAACTGGAGGAGTTAGTAGCCGCAAGCCATCTAGACCAATATATTGAGGGGGGAACACAATCGGTCCCCCAGGACCGCAACAGGCCGGATGGGATGCCGGTCGACGGTCTGCCCCAAGGCATAATCAATATAATACATGGGATCATCGAACCTGAATGAGTATGTGAACTCAGAGGGATGATCAAAAAGGCTGAGCAATTGAGAGAGGTACTAAGTGTACAACCTACAGTCAAAAGGGGAAAAACGGAGGCAACGAACGTCATCTCCTTTTTTAACAAAGACTTAGTAAGGTTATAAAGCCCTCACAACGACGCACTGGTGGTTATTTTGCATGTTAAGAATTTCAACATTAAGTGAATCCTAATTGACTAAGGGAGATCCTGCGAGATAATGTACTACGAGACCTTTAAGCAACTAAAATTGGAGGACAAAGACTTGGCACTTGCAACATCTTTCTTAGTCGACTTTAACTCAATGCCAGAATGGCCGATGGGCAAGATAATTCTGCCAGTTAAGGCAGGAACGATGACGAAATAGGTGGAATTTTGGGTATTGAAAGTTCCTTCCACTTACAACATAATCTTGGAAAGAGCATGGTTGCACGCCATGCGAGCAGTGACATCAACCTACCATCAAGTGTTACGGTTCCCCAACGAAATCGGAATGATTGAAGAAGTCTTAGGGGACCAAATCATGTCGAAAAGTGCTTCATTACAGTAAATGGCAGCGGAGCTGCAAAAGGGTTTGTACAAATAGTAAAAGAGCTAAAAAGCAACAAGCTGTTCATAGATGTCAACAAAGCAGCTGAACAAAAGGCAGTGGAAGACTTGGTAGAGGTACGGATAAATGAAAAAAAATCCAAAGAAGTTCTTTTTGCTCAGCTCGTCTCTGTCCAACACTGAGAGAATAAAGATCATGGGATTTTTGATCTCTAACATCGAAGTGTTTGCTTGGACGCCGTTTGACATGCCTGGCATTGACCCCAATTTCATCTGTCATCAACTCAATGTCTATCCAACTACCGAACCAATTATATAGCGAACTCGTTGATCGGCACTCTACCACGTAGAGATAGTGGCGGAAAAAGTGGAAAACTTGCTGGAAGCAGGGGCAATTAGAGAAGTACACTATCCCAGATAGATTTCCAACACTGTAGTGGTGCCAAAAAGAATGGCAAATGGCTGTTACGATCCAAACCCACCCCTATAGGTTTAGCGTCGTAACCGGCCAGTAATCCTTGGATTACCAAAGGCCTCTTAACAGAATAACATATAATTAGGGGCTGAGGAAGCAAATAACAATTAAACAACTTCCATTGAGCTGTGCAGACTTATATGAGACAAAAAAAATTTAAACTTTATATACATATATGCACATCATCCTTACGTCATTATATATACACAGATTAGACAAAGAGGGACTTAGCTTTATTTACAAAATACACAAGACTTGTCTAACCAATCAAGAAAACAAAACTTAAACTTTAAATCACATAGCCATAGTCACTTGACATATCCGGAACCTCCACGAGAGGCACATAGGTTGGCTGACAAAAACATATTCCAAGCAAATGCCTCTAAGCCTGGTCACGCGCCTGTTCACCTACATACATAAATAATACAATAAGCTATAGCCCAATGAATAATAACAGAGTAAAGAGTTTTAATGAATGATATCCATATTGAATTCAGAATCAGATTTCAAATCTCTTATCAAATCAGAAACGTAGTCATGTTCATGTTCGTATTCGTATCAGAAACTCAGAAATCAGCTTTCAAATCTCTTATCAAATCAGAAACATAGTCATGTTCATGTTCATATTCGTATTAGAAATAGAGTCATATTCATATTCATATTCAAATCATGTGTGGTACTTCCTTTAGTGTAACATATCATGTTGGCCAAGCATATCAAGTTCTATAATGGAACCTTCGGTACCGGGTAACATATCTCATACGCGGGCCACGGTATTGTTTCCCCCGGGCGAGGGCCTGTGCCACGGTATTATTTCCCCCGGGCGAAGGTCTGGGCCACAGTATTAACCCTCGGGCTAGGGCCTCATGACCATAAGCCACAGTATTATGTCCCTTGGGCAAGGGCCTATGCTAAGGATACCACAATTACGTTTCAAAGAAAATTGGACAATCATTTATTCATACAAAACATAGCATTTCAGAAACTAATCATCTCATATCGTCAGAAAATAATTAAAGTTAAACATAACTTTACAGAGTTATTACTCACAGATAGTTGCAGAAGTAGATCAGATAGATCACAAATCAAGTAGACAATAGTACATGACCTACACAAACACATAACATATACACATCGAAACACAATATCAATTCCTTGATCAAGCTTGACTTTTCTTGTCTTTTTTTTGTCTAAGTAGTCCGAGATTCTACTACGTGTATTCTTCCTTTAGTTAAATGAATCTGATTCTTATCTCACATATCCTTTCATTACTAAATCCTTCTTTTCTGAATAAACCAATTCTCACTTGGCTTCTTAATTAAGTACTACTAAGTTAATGACTTATTCTTTTAATCAACTAATTAATGTTGATTGTTAACTTATTAATCTTTATTGAGCCATAAATCATGTCTACAATATTTGGAAAGAGATGAGAATAAAAATGCGAACTAAATGCAATTTTTCCAAAATATGCTGAAAATAGGGTTTTCGCTTGAGCATGACTTTGGTTGCTCAAGCGGACTGTAAAATTTGAAAAACTTCTGCGAGCTCGATTTTTACACTCGAGCGAGACTTTTCTCGCTCGAGCGGACAGTGTGAATTCTGGAATTTCCAGAATTGCAATTGAAGTTCAAATTTGATATTCAAAGCTTCAAAACATGTATTTTTGGTACACAAATATGGAGAACCAATGTATAATTTAGTAAACACTCTCAATTCGAAATCATTTATTCAAAATCATGCTCCAATTGTCCAAATTTAGTTTTAACTCATTTTCTCTATATCAAACCCAATTTCAAACCCACAAATTTTAAAACATAAGTTGGTCTTCTAAAACTCTTACACATTCATGATGCACGTACAATTAAAACTTAATTTCATGTTAAGATGACTAAATTCAAACCCAAAGTAATTAATTTCCATAAATTTGAACCTAACTCCTTTGCATGGATTAAATCTTCAATAAATCCTTGTTTACATGTAATTTATGGAGCTTAATTTAACAATAACTTTTCAAATTAAACCCAAAATTATTAATTTCTAATGTAACTTCATAAACTTGATCTTAACTCCAATTCTTCATTTTCTGGCCAATTTCCTAGCAGACATTGAATATATGTAATTCAAATAAAACCAACTAATTTAATATATACCCAAATTGTTTAGATTAAATAAAATCTTAAATTACATTACATGCATGGATTAAAGAAAAAAAAAATCTAATTATAAACCAAAACTTTATCTAACTTTAGGATTAATTCCAAATGTCGATAATCTTGATTTTCATAAAACATTTTCTTTTCTCTTCAAAATATGAATTTGAATGACTCAATTTCTTCAAAATCCAATATGCATGTAAATATGGACTCAAATATTCATAGAATTCCCTCATGCATGTAACAATGGAATTTAATTTCATGCAAGATTATAAAAATCAAACTCAAAATAATTAATTTTCTAATTTATTTTCCATAATCATCCACATGTTTAGAACCCAATTCCAAATTAACTTCCATAATCTTATATTTAAGTTAATTTTTATTCATCTTCTTGCTATTGATTCCAATTTCACCTTTAATTTTAAGCATAATGTAAAGATTCTACACAAATTAGCATAAATTCCATACCTTGAGTTTTAATTTCAAAATATTTAGTTGAATCCCTCCTAATTCTTCTTGGGTTCCTTCAAAAACTTGAGCTTTCCTTTAAATTTTCTTGAACTTTTCTTTCTTTTCTTCTCTTTTTTGTTCCTTCCAGCAACTCTCTCTCTCTCTCTCTCTCTCTCTCTTTCGGTCTCTCTCTCTCGGTTACAAAAACAGAGCTTCCTTTCCTTTCTCTTTTTTTTTTCTTCTTTATTTCCTTCCAATGAAGATGAGATTGAAGACATCCACTTCCTCAACTTTCTAAAACATATTCAACCCCTCTTGAGTATACATACACACGCTGATTAGTTTAAGTAGAATTTAGTTAGTTGTTAATTATATATATTAATTTAATGAAACACTACCTAGTCTTAGCTAATTATAATTAACACCTGATTAGCACATACTTTAATTAATTATAACTAATTTCAAATCTCACATAATTTAATTAGTCGAAATAATTTTAATTAAAGCCCAATTAATTATACTTAATTTTATTAATTTGGGTCAGATTTTTAATCAAACTCTCAAAAAGCTCCAAGTATTAAATTAAACTTATTTCCATCCTAAATTTTGGTTTCTTGAATCATTGAGGTCTTCAATTTCAGATTAAACTTCAAAATCTTTGCCAATAAATTACATACTCAAATGAATACCATAATTGAATGTCTCAAAAATAAATTTAATTTATAATAACCTTAATTCCTAATTTTCATAACTTATTCACTCCAATTCGGACCCAATTAATAAAATCTTAACTTTACTAAACTGAATCGAATATTTAATTATACTCATTAATTTTACCTCCTTCAGCCATTAGACTTTCAAAGTAAATACTCCGACAAAACCATATGCAAATTAGGCCCAATAATTCTCATAGATTCTAAATCTCATAATTCTCAATACTTCTCATAATGACTAATTAAAATCCAAATCTCCTTAATTAACTAAGTGTTAATCATTATACGTGGTTTGGTCGTTACAATAGCCCGTTTGCGTAGACTACAAAATAGTTAACAAAGCATGCCAGAAATACAGCTTTTCCCTACCACGAATAGACCAACTAGTGGACCTAACAGCAGAGTATAACCGACTTAGCTTTCTTAATGTGTGTCGCGGTTACCATCAGATCGCTATGTATGAACCAGATCAGGAGGTCACGTCGTTTACAACACCCAGAGGACTATATTGTTATAAGGTCATGCCTTTTGGCCTAAGAAATGTAGGGGCAACATTCTAACGGATTATCATTAAAATGTTTGAACCATTGTTAGGCAGAACAATGGAGATTTACATAGATGATATGGTAGTCAAAAGTAGAGATAAGGGGGACCATCTTAAGGACCTAGATGAGATGTTTCAAATTTTGAAGTCCCACAAGTTGCGACTGAACGCATCTAAGTGCGCATTCGGTGTGGGGTCAGGCAAATTCTTGGGCTTTCTAGTGACCAACCGGGGTATAGAAACTGATCCCTCTCAGATCAAAGCCATCCAAGATCTTGAGAGGCCCAATATAGTCAAGGAGGTGCAGCATCTCATTGGCCTAGCAGTCGCACTAAACCGATTCATAAGTCGATCGTCAAACAGGTGTTGACCGTTCTTCCAGGCATTGAAGGCCAAGTTTGAGGGGGATGATGAGTGCGACCGCGCCCTGGAAAGCTTGAAAGACTACATGACCTCTCTTTCGTTGTTAGTGACCCCAGTACCAGGAGAGGAGCTCTTTTTGTACTTAGTAGTTTTTCAGCATGCAGTTAGCGCAGTGTTGGTAAGAGTTGAGGGAATATAACACCTGCCTATCTTTTATGTGAGCAAGGCATTGCTGGGCGCTGAAACAAGGTACCTGCTATTGGAAAAGCTTGCCTTAGCTTTGATGATAGCTTTAAGAAAATTGTCGTATTACTTCCATGCCCACACCGTGATTGTCTTAATGGCCTTCCCCTTAAAAGGCTTGTTTGAGAGGGCTAATTTTTCTAGATGAATTTTGAAGTGGGCAGTAGAGTTGGGGCAGTTCGACATTAAGTTTCAACCAAGAACTGCAATAAAGGCCCAAGCTTTGGCAGACATTGTGGCCAAGTTTGCACCAGGAAGTCATCATGTTTACCTGATCAACTTGACCAAGGCAACCGAAAGAATGGGGAAAAGTGCAGCAGGAATAGCGTAACCACCAAAGCCAGACGGTCAATTACATAGCAAGCCATTCAGCCCTAAAGAAAGGAAAGAAGGAACAGACCGCAACACTGCTAGTAAAGACTCACCCAAAAGTAAAGTCTTGAGACAGTTAGACAGTGAGGATCAAAGCCCAATGACAGACATTAACTTGGAAGAAGGCATCAGCAACGCCCCTGATCCCAAGACATCATCTGATCCCTCTACTTGCTGGAAACTATTCGTCGAAAAGATATGGAAACTCTTCATGGACGGAGCATCTAACAAGCATGATACAGGACTAGGCATAGTTCTCATCTCACCGAATGGCCTAACAATTGAACAGGCAATCAACCTTGGTTTCCCAGCATCTAACAACAAGACGGAGTATGAAGCATTATTAATAGGTTTGAAATCACCACTTTGCATGAAGGCCACCGAGCTAATGGTGTACAGTGACTCCCAACTGGTAGTCAACCAGATTTCGAGCGACTACGAAGCAAAGGATGATAGAATGACTAAGTACCAAGAGTTGGTAAAAAAGGAGATCACGAAGTTTAAAGTAGTTCGGATAGAGCAAATCGGTCGAGAGGAAAATAATAAAGCAGATGAGTTGGCCGGTTTTGCGTCAATGGTAGATACATCTATCCCATACCCATTGTTGATTGACTTCCAACCCAGACCAAGTATTGAAGAGCCTTGAAGCAGCCGAAACATGTTGTGCCAAGCTAGGCACTTCCTAGATGGATCTTATCATAATGTTTTTAAAAGATGGCATCTTATCTGAAGAAAAGAAATAAGCCAACAAAATTAGAGCAAAGTCACAACGATTTTGGCTCTCCCCATCACTAGCATTGTACAAAAAATCCTTCATAGGATTTTACTTGAAGTGTGTCCATCTTAGTAAGGTCGAGGCATTTTTGTTCGAAACACACGAAGGCGTTTATGGAAGCTACCAAGCGGGAAAATCACTGGCCTACTGAGTAATTTCACAAGGGTATTGGTGGTCATACATGCAAGCAGATTCAGAAAAATATGTCAAGAAGTGTGAGAAATGTCAGAAGTTCGCACATCAATTACATCAACCAGCTAGAGAGCTCCTACCTTTGACCAGCCCGTAGCCATTTGTAATGTGGGGCCTGGATATAGTGGGACCACTCCCAACTGCGCCAGGCAACAGAAAGTTCTTTCTCGCGGCAACTGACTATTTCACAAAGTGGGTGGAGGCAGAAGCATTCGCATCCATAAAATAAAAAGACATCAAAAAATTCGTCTGGTAGAACATCATAACTTGGTTCGGCATACCCAAGGCATTAATATCTAATAATGGCACTTAGTTTGATGGCAAAATTTTTAGGGGCTTTTGCGAAGAATACAAAATAGAATTCTACAACTCTACCCCGGCGTACCCCCAAGCCAATGGCCAGGCTGAGGCCTCTAACAAAGTAGTCTTAGACGGTTTGAAGAAGAGGCTGGAAAGAGCAAAAGACAAGTGGGTTGAGGAGATTCCCTATGTTTTATGAGCCTACCGTACCACACCTCGGTGGTTAACTGGCGAAACACCTTTTTCATGGCATGGAGGCAGTAATCCCACTAGAAGTTGGCCTTCCCACTATCAGAAGCGAAAATTTTGATCTAAACTTGAATGGAGAGGCCATATCCCTGGAACTCGACCTGGTAGAAGAAAGAAGAGAACAGGCATTGGTGCATATTGCCTCATATCAACAGGAATTGTCCAGGAAATACAACAAAGCGGTGCACTCAAGGCAATTCAAGATTGGAGATTGGGTAATGCGCAAAGTAATGGGAAACACTTTGGTGCTTGGAGGTGGCAAATTAGGACCTAATTGGGAGGGACCATACAGAGCGGTCGGTATGACTGGTGTGGAGAAGTGGTTTGGAAATACTCTTCTGATCCTGGAGAGCGCTCGAGATCCACTGATAGCCACTTGAAATAGGATAAACACTCTGGTCGGGGGTGTTGGAATTAGCACTCTGACGGATAAGTCAATTTCTACACTCAAGAATGCTTGTGTTTTAAGTTAAGCATAGTAATTCTCACATACCTCATCCTAGCTGATGTTTCTTCTATTTATATCTTTTCTTCTTTGGGCCTCGGGATTAGGTCCATCCCCCACCTCATATTCGGCACATTTTATAATGGACCGATCCCTACTTGGCACCTCACTTAATCGGCTATTTGGTCGAGTAGGGTTGGATTTTGAGCTTTTGAGCCAATTGCCAAGTGCTTCGAACCTCGACTATACCAGATTCGGCTATTCGGAACCTCTACAACTCCCGAATCTTGGCCCCCACAATTGCCCCTCAATTATTCCACTAACAACAGTTGGCTGGAGTGTTTGGCTTCAAACTCGAAGAGTCAGAGCCGAAATTCGGCGGTTGACCGCATTCCAACGCAAATGTCTGTACACACGCTTCTCGGTTATCATTTCAACTTCCCGCCTCCTCGTAGATTTCTATTTATTGTGATTTAAAATTTCGACGTCTTTTCAAATACATACAAGCTTTTAGATGCCCATCGCTGGACTGCCTCCCGAACTACCTCTGCAACTTCCTACTCTTCTCTATCTCTATCGCCTCTTGTAAGTTCTCTCATTCTTTGCTTTGTTTTTTGGCTTAGCATAATCCTATTAGTTGGGGGGAATTGTGAAACATTTAAAAGATCTCCTCTCACCAGATCGAATTTCTGGTTTCCGACGCCATTTTTTCATTCCTGATGACGTCCGTCTGTCATTTGTGGCAGATGACACCCTCGATATGGAGAGGGTTGATGAAACCACGATCGTCTTCCCTCTTCTATCAATCGCAGAGGGTGGGGTCCGCTTCCCCCTTCACTTACTCCTTCGGGCTGTGCTTTGCCATTGGGGGTTAATCCCTTCCTAACCCAATGTCAACTTCTTTAGGGTCGTGATGGGGATTATCACACTAAACTGCCGCCTTGGGCTCAACCTTGGCATTCTTGCTATTCGGCATTGCTACGCCTTGGCCAAGTTTACTGGTCGGCACGGGCATTATTTCCTTAGGGCTAAAGACATCGATCATCAACTAGTGACTATACTTTCCAGCTTTGGGAAGCGAGTTGATGATGTTATGGTCATCGTCCAAAGAAACTAGAAATTCGGCGAAGGCGAGGATTGCCTTGATCGTATTCCTAGACGGAGGGGCGAACCAGGTGGCCGAGTATCTTCTTTTATTTATTTACTTGTTATATTTAAAAAACCTTATTTTCGGGACCTCATGGTTTTGCTTTTGCAAGAAACGATTTGAAGAAAGTCTTGACCTCGACTGACGACGCTGTCCTTTCGAAAATCAAGACTACGCTTAAGTATTTCGACCGATCGAGTCTTCAGAAGCAGGGGAGGGCGGCCCACGTTCTGCTCCGTTACGAGCCGACTTATATGACCTTTTCGGCGGCGAAAAATATTCTAATTCCGAAGGGTGAGGAGTTTCTTGTCGCCCTTATCTTGATTGATTTTAAATTTCAAGCAGGTCGGTTGCGAGGGATCAGATTCAGAGTGACGAGTAGTTACTGAGGCCATCGAGTCAGACCAATCCAAAACTGAGGTTGACGAGGCTTTGAAGTTAGCATTTGAAGAAGCTGGCCTCAATTTGGCTGATCCTCCGTCCACCTCAGGTCGAGAGGACCATCCGCTTGACGATATTTTTCACGGCCTGGAGGACCTTCCCGGTGCGTTCCCAGAAGATATGGCTGGGTTAAGGCTCACTAAACTTGCCAAGAAGGCGAATGCGGAAAGGATGGCCGTAGAAAAGAGGAGATTAATTGCCGAAGTTTGATTCGATCCTCCTTGCTTGTTATTGAGGAGACGACAAAGAATGGAAGTACCGAGGCAGAACCTTTTGTGCAGGCAAGTGTTGCAACTGAGCAAAGGGTGGAGAAGCGCCCTGCCGATGTCGAGGCCGGCTCAAAAGAAGACCGTGTCGACAAACGACCTCGTTTGGAGGAGTCAGATGAGATTGTACCTTTTGTTATTCAGCCTAAGATAAAGAATATGCCGATCTCCTCTGATGCTTCGGTGATCAAAGACCCAGCGGTTGCACTCAGCTTGGTGACGTTCGTTTCACTGCCTGCTGACAAGGCGGCTTTTTGGGCAGAGTCAGATCTGGTTGCAATTGGGTTGGCCGCACAATCGGCTCTTTTGGTATATATCTGGACTTTGTCTTTTCTCTTTACGCAAATATTATTTTGTTCTTAACTTCCTATTTTGCAGGCCGTCGGAAGGATAGTCGACATGGGTCGTCGTTATCACGATGCCGTTGGGCTAATTGGCCGTTTACAAGCGGAGGTTAAGGGCCAAAGGAGTAGGGCGCAATCAGAGGGCGCCCGTGCCGAGGCCGAGATGGAGAGAGCCCGCAATGCTGAAGAATTAAGATCAGTCACCGAGAAGAGGGCAGATGCAAGTGATGACGCGCTTAAATTAGCCCAAGAGGCTATCTCTAAATTGGAGGCTGGGTTGGAAGAGATAAAGGCGGTGAAGGAAACAACTGACTTGAAGGCTTCCAGCGCATTCGATGCTGGGAAAAAAATCTACTTTGGAGGAATATGTAGACGAAGTCCCCAAATTTGAGAATCGAGGATTTAAACACGGCTGGCTCAAAGCCTTTGCTGCTGCTGATGTGACATTGGCTACGCCAATTCCATACGAGCAAGTAGATGTTGAGCCGCTGGAGTCTGACTTCGAGAACTAATTTGGGTGGCTCTTGTTTTTTTGTTTTAGGATTTGCATGTAATTTTTAGCTTTTTACAGCTTTTTGTCTAGTAATTTTCATATGTAAAATGGTTACAATTTGTGCCCAATTTACTTAATGAAAATTCATTTTATAATTCGCTGTTACTAATGAACGGAATTGTTTGGTTGCTGTTTTGGATAAAACGTTTTGTATACTTGTTGACTAGATGATTAGGCCGTTTAGATAGTTAGGCCGTTTAAAAAGCCAAAAATCAATACATGAAGTGGCTGTAGCATGTATCAATCGGCATGGGGCCAAGATGCTCGGCCGGTTAGATTAATAAATCTGCCCTTGCCCTAGCCAGTGCATAGACTTCAAGTCTCCCATAGTTGCCGTTTAGATAATTAGGCCGTTTTAACAAGCCAAAATTAGTGCATGAAGTGGCTGTGGCACATATCAATCGGCATGGGGCCAAGATGCTCGGCCGGTTAGATTAATAAATCTGCCATTGCCCTAGCCAGTGCATGGACTTCAAGTCTCCCATAGTTGCCGTTTAGATAATTAGGCCGTTTTAACAAGCCAAAAATTAGTGCATGAAGTGGCTGTGGCATATATCAATCGGCATTGGGCCAAGATGCTCGACCGGTTAGATTAATAAATTTGCCCTTGCCCCAGCTAGTGCATGGACTTCAAGTCTCTTATAGTTGCTGTTTAGATAATTAGGTCGTTTTAACAAGCCAAAAATTAGTGCATGAAGTGGTTGTGGCACATATCAATCGGCATGGGGCCAAGATGCTCAACTGGTTAGATTAATAAATCTGCCCTTGCCCCAACCAGTGCACGGACTTCAAGTCTCCCATAGTTGCCGTTTAGATAATTAGGCCGTTTTAACAAGCCAAAAATTAGTGCATGAAGTGGTTGTGGCACATATCAATCGACATGGGGCCAAGATGCTCGGCCGGTTACATTAATAAATTTGTCCTTACCCCAGCCAGTGCATGGACTTCAAGTCTCCCATAGTTGCCGTTTAGATAATTAGGTCGTTTTAACAAGCCAAAACTTAGTGCATGAAGTGGCTGTGGCACATATCAATTGACCTTCGTCGTTTGGAGACTGCCAAAAGTGTTAATGAAATTGCCTCAGGGTCGCTGCATACCTACGAATAAATGGGGTGATTTCGCGCCAGTGGGTCCACTTATTCTTATTCAGATTCGATTTGAACTAGCTTGGGGCGAGGGCGAATATCAAACAAACTGTTCTTCAACAGCAGAGGAGAGGGACGAACGCTGGCTGAGCTAGATGCTGCGATGAATCGTAGCAACGAGCCTGTGCGTATGGGAGGAAGGACGTCCAAGGAAAGCAAAAAACGTCAACTTCCAAGCCATCAAAGCAGATCACCCCGAAGAGAGAAGCATCAACGGGGAAGCTCCCCGCGACAACGATCGGGGAATGAGTCAGATGCAATGCCACGACCATTGAGTTTTGCGGTGTTCGTGGGGAATAAACCGATGACTGAGGCAGATTCCATCGTCAATAATCCGAGTGTAGCGGTCGAGTTCGCTCGACAGATTTTTCCACCAGAAGTCCAACAATCGATGGTTGGACGACGAGATTTGGAAGTGTTTCGAGAAGGTATTCACGGGGCGGTGAAGGGGCTGTACACCACTTACAAAGTCGGCATGCGTTTGCACGCCGCGCGGTAGGAGATGGAGAAAATAGACGAACGGGTCCGCAGTTCGGAGGCTCGTGCAGACAAAGCCGAGGGCGAGCTTAGGGAGCTTAGGAAGGTTAAAGTTGCCTATCTGCATGCGGCGGGTCAGTCTAACCTGATTGTGGACGAAAGGGTTACCCAACGGCTATTAAGTCTTGCCATCGCCGACCGAGATATGGCAGGCATGTTTGCCGTACAAAATGCGAGGGCCAAAGGTTATGAGGAGGGCTTCCATGCTGGTCGGAAGGTTGGGATCGAAAAAACGAAAGAGATACTTGCTAAGGAGGCCTGCCGATGTGAGAATCGGGGTTTTAAGCATGGTTGGATCGCAGCTCTTCAGGCCACGGAGGCTCTCTGAGCAAAAGGTGTTGATTCCAACTTATGTGACCTGGATCATTGTGACCATTTGCCTTTTGCTGCCTTTGAAGTTGAAAAGAGCGATGATGAGGGTGACGCCGAATAAAAATATTCGTTGTAATGTTCAAATGCGGATCGCGTCTAGAATTATGTATTTATTGGTTGGTCGAATAAAATAGAACTTTATTTTCAATGTTTTGTTATAATTTTTGTTTGGCGCATACGTGCTTGCATGTGTTTTATTATATACATGTTTGAATAAACGCATTTCAGATGAGTAAATGAATATTGATTGGCCTGATTTAATCGACATCATTATGTTACGCACGGCCCGAAGGCTTAGTCGGCCCAAAGACGTCATTTGCCGATGGGGCTCTGGATCCGGAGACTTTATTTGGCCAATCGTGATATCCACGAAGGGCGCTCCGAATTCGGAGGCTTTAATCGGCCAATTATGATATCCACGAAGGCGTTCCGAATCCGGAGGCTTAGTCGGCCCAAAGGCGTCATTCGCCGATGGGGCTTCAAATCTGGAGACTTTTTGGGCCAATCGTGATATCCACGAAGGGCGCTCCGAATCTGGAGGCTTAGTCGGCCCAAAGGCGTCATTCGCCGATGGGGCTCTGAATCCGGAGACTTTTTGGGCCAATCGTGATATCCACAAAGGGCGCTCCGAATTCGGAGGCTTAGTCAGCCCAAAGGCGTCATTCACCGATTGGGGATCCAAATTCGGAGGCTTTAATCGGCCAATCGTGATATCCACGAAGGGCACTCCGAATTGGGAGGCTTTAATCGGAACATCTTTGAACTAGATTCTGTGCTAGGTGAAGGGAAATCTTTGTATTACAGAAAAAGAGATGTACATAGTGAACAGTTCGGAACAAGCATCATATCTCACAAGTCGGGCCAATGATAAAATTTGCATAAGTGCGTGGAATTCCAAGGTTGTGGCAGACTCCTTCCTGACATGTCTTTGAGCCGATATGCCCCTACTCCAGTAATCAAATCGATCTAATAGGGACCATCCCAGTTAGGACCCAATTTTCCATCGGCCGGTTTCCTATTAGCTGGGAGCACCTTCTTCAGCACAAACTCTCCTAGTATGTAGCAGCGTAGCTGAACGCGTTGATTATATGACTTTGCCAGCTGTTGCTGGTATTGTACATGGACGCAAGGGCTCGGTCTCTTCGTTCTTCGATTAGAATCAAATCCAAAGCCAGCATCATGTCGTTTCGGCCCGTGTCAAAGCATAGGGCAAATGGCGTTTCTCCAGTCGATCTTCTTGGTGTAGTTTGATGAGCCCAGAGCACACTCAGCAATTCTTCGACCCATTTGCCTTTGGCTTTCTCCAGCCTCTTCTTGATGCCGTCCAAGATGGATTTATTAGAGGCTTCGACTTGGCCATTGCTTTGGGGATAAGCCGGCGTAGAAAAGTAAGGCCAAATACCATATTGGCTGCACAGCTCTCAGTATACGCCACAATCAAACTGGGTGCCATTGTCTGAGATAAGAGCTCTGGGAATGCCAAATCGTGTTATCATGTTTCTCCACACAAAGCGTTTAACGTCAGCATCTCGAATGTGTGTTAATGCCTCCGCTTTGACCTATTTCGTGAAGTAATTTGTTGCGACGATCAGGTATTGCTTGTTCCCTGGGGCCCTCGGCAATGGTCCTACGATATCAAGCCCCCACTGGGCGAACGACCAAGGACTGGTGATAGAATTCAACTCTTCAGCAGGCAGATGGTTTAAAGGGGAGAATTTCTGGCACTGTTCACACTTTTTTGCATAACACTTAGCGTCCGCTCTCATTGTTGGCCAATAATACCCCTACGTTATAGTTTAATGGGCCAAAGAGCATTCGCCAGAATGGGCACCATAACTGCCTTCGTGTATCTCAGTTAGAAGCTCCTCGACTTTGTCCGGGTGCACATATTCCAAATATGGGCTAGAGAGTGACTTTTTATAAAGCCTTCTTTGCAGATCCAAGTAGTATCTCATGGTTTTGTTTCGCAGCTTATGTGCTTCTTTCTTGTCCTCTGGGAGTTGTTCAGAAGATAAGAATTCAGCAATGGGATCTATCCAACTTGGTGCAGATTCTATAACATTGATTTGGACTTCCTCCAAAGGGCCAATGCTTGGCTCTGGGATGAATCCTACTTCGATGGTCTGTTTTATCTCTGAGTTGATTGCGGAGGCTAGGCAAGCCAAGGCATCTGCATGGGTGTTCTGATCACGTGTTATCTGGTTCAACTCATGATGGTCAAATTTTGCCAACAAGGAGTTGGCCGTTTTCATGTAGGCCACCATACGGTCGTTTCTTGCCGCGTACTCCCCCTTTAGCTGATTGATCACCAGTTTTGAGTCGCAAAACACAAGCAGACGCCGAGCACCCAGAATATGTGCATTTCGCAAACCGGCTAAAAGGGCTTCGTATTCAGCTTCGTTATTTGATGTTTCGAAGCCGAGCTCGACGGCCTGCTCAATTACTACGCCATTGGGGGTCATGATTACAACTCTGGCTCCACTGCCCCGCTGATTGGAGGATCCATCACAATACAACTGCCAAATGTCCCCAACCTAAATCCTCTAGTTTGGCTTCGGTCCAATTTCATCTGTCTTGAAGTTGGTGACATCAGTCTTGAAGTCGACGAGGCTCCCAGTGAATTCGGCGATAAAGTCGGCAAGCACCTGTCCCTTGATTAAGGTTCTGGGTAGAAATTGAATATCATACTGGCCAGGTTCCAGGGCCCACTTTGAAACACGTCCAGATGCTTCCGTACTGCGTAGTACTAATTAGAGGGGATAATCTGTTAGCACCCCAATGCTATGCCCCTGGAAGTAATGCATGAGTTTCCTTGCCATCATAACTAGGGCTAAGATGAGCTTTTCCAGCGGAAGGTAGTGCGTTTCGGCGTCAACCATTTCCTTGCTTACATAATACACTGGCCGCTGCTCCCCTAGCTCTTCCTTTATCAATACGGCGCTGACGGCTCAATCAGAAACCACCAGGTACAAATGAGCGGGTCGCCAGTAGAGGGTGCTGTTAGGAGTGGTACTGAGCGGAGGTAGGCCTTCAAGCTGTTGAAAGCGACTTTGCACTCGTCGGACCATTCAAAGGCCTTGCCCTGCCGTAGTGTATGAAAGAATTGTCGTGACGATCGTGGACGGTGATAAACTGTTGAGTCTGGTGACCATCCCCATCAACTTTTGAACCTCCTTTACTGAACGGGGGGAGCCGAGCTCCAAGATTGCTGTGATTTACCTTGGGTTGGCTTCAATGCCTCTGTGGTTGACAATGTAGCCCAAGAATTTGCTAGAGCCGATACCAAACGCACATTTGGAAGCGTTCAACTTCATTCCATATTTGCGTAGGATACCGAATGTCTCTTCTAGATCGGCTATATGATTCTGCTCTTCTTTGGATTTGGCCACCATATCGTCAATGTACACTTCCATAGTTTTGCCGAGTTTCTCCTTGAACATGGTGGTAACCAGTCTCTGGTAGGTTGCACCTGCATTCTTCAGCCCAAAAGGCATTACCTTATAGCAATAGGTTCTTCTTGGGGTGAGGAATGCAGTTTTCTCTTGGTCCTCTAGATGTATGGCGATTTGATGATAACCTCTATAGGCATCAAGGAAACTCATACGTTGATGGTACACTGTAGTATCTACAAGCTGGTCTATCCTGGGAAGAGGAAAATAATCCTTTGGGCAGGCTTTGTTTAGGTCCATGAAGTCGACGCACACTCGCCAAGTCCCATTTTTCTTCTTCACCACCACTGTATTAGAGAGCCATGTAGGGTAGGTCACCTCCCCAATTGCTCCGGCGTCAAGTTGCCTGTCAACTTCCTTAATAATGGTGGCAGTGTGCTCTGCGGCCGACCGCCGACTTTTCTGAATGATCGGCTTACACTTAGGATCGACATTCAAATGGTGCTGTGAAACTGACGGATCGATACCCGGCATCTCGTGCGGAGTCCATGCAAAGACATCGAGGTTGCTGAGCAGGAAAGATATTAGTTGCTGTCTGTCGGCCTGATTCAAGGAGGCGCCGACCATGAAGAACTTGTCTGGGCTTCCATCAATTTGTACTCGTGCTAAGTCTTCTGTTGCCTTTTCGTTTGGGGGCCGCCCAACATTGTCGAGGCTTTCTCGATCCGGCAACTCAATGGAATTCACCTGTAGTTCCTTAGGCGTTTTCTTAGCGAGAAGATAACATGCTTGTGCCGATTTCTGAGAGCCACGGATTTGCTCAATATCGCGTTCTGTCGGGAAGCGGAGCAGCTGATGATCAGTATTGGGCACGGCTCGCATAGCATGCAACCATGATCGCCCCATGATAAGATTATACGGCGACGGCAATCTGACGACCAAGAATCCCACATCCACTGTTCGGGAACCTGCTCGAACGGGAAGTCTGATTTTCTCCAACGGGTACTCTGGATTGGCATTGAAGCCGAAAAGTGGATAAGGGACTGGAGAGAGATTTGATTCGGAGAAGCCCAGTTTGGTGAATGTCCTGTAGTACATAATCTTCGATGTACTCCCTGGATCGATGAGTATGTGCTCAACTGTGAATTGGTTTACGCGTAACTCAATTACCAAGGGATCGCTGTGGAGCAATGTTACTCCGGCCAAATCCGAATCATCAAAAGTGATAACCTCGGCTTCATGGGGCCGTTTAGCCGGAGTGAGTTGCTCTTGAGGGTTAGACTTTGACTGAATCGCGTGCACCGCCGATGACATTGGCAAGTTGTATATCATGCGGATCATGTGGAGCGAATGTGAATCCTGTGTCAAGGCTGTTGCTTTGGTTGGGTTGCCTTTTCGGATATACAGTTGTAGCTGGCCATCTTGTACCAATGTACCGTCGTACAGGGTGAATGACGGTGCTTTGAATTTCTTGGGTTCTGACGATAATGAGTCATAGTTGCTATCAACATCTTGTTATTGGGCTCCAGATTGTCGACCAGCTGCCCTCTCGGGTCGTTCCGGTCTTTGGTATGCAGCTTGTTTGGACTTTGCCACCTCCAAGGCCAAATTCTGACGGAGATGTTCGTTCTCTGCAATCATGTTTTCCAATCTTTGTTCATTTTGCTTTGCTTGTTCCAGAAGCGCTTGCATTGCTTCGTGCTCCGAAGTCGAGGGTGAGGTGAAATTTAAGGCACGTCTTACGGCGATAGTCTCTGTTCCAAGCATGTTTGTTGGAGTGGTTTCATCTTGCGATAGAGGGTCGACAGTGATTGTCGGAGGATTTTCCGTCACGCTCGCCATGGATGTGCTTGAGTATTCCCACAGACGGCGCCAATTGTGGAGAAGTGGTTTGGAAATACTATTTTGATCCTGGGGAGCGCTCGAGATCCACTGATAGTCACCTGAAATGGGACAAACACTCCGGTCGGGGGTGCCGGAATTAGCACTCCGACGGATAAGTCAATTTTTACACTCAAGAATGCTTGTGTTCTAAGTTAAGCATAGTAATTCTCACATACCTCATCCTGGCTAATGTTTCTTCTATTTATATCTTTTCTTCTTTGGGCCTCGGGATTAGGTCCATCCCCCATCTCATATTCGGCACATTTTATAATGGACCGATCCCTACTTGGCACCTTGCTTAATCGGCTATTTGGCTGAGTAGGGTTGGATTTTGAGCTTTCGAGCCAATTACCGAGTGCTTCGAACCTTGACTCTACCAGATTCGACTATCCGGAACCTCTACAACTTCCGAATCTCGGCCTCCACAACTGGAAAAGGGGCATATCATCTAGAAGATGCAGATGGCAGGGCCATCCCAACGCCATGGAACACGGCCAATCTCAAAATATTTTATTTTTAGCTCTTTCTTAAAACACTTGTAGTTTTTATTTTTCAATAAAACAAGTAGACATTTTTTCGGTAAAAATTCTTTCATCTGTTTGTATAAATTGTGCGTACACATAGCTCGACTGGGGGCAACCAAGAAGGTTGGCAGGTTTGACCAACACTTAGTTCGTTTTTCAGCCGAGATAAGAATCTAGGCTCAAGAAGGTTGGCAGGTTTGACCAATACTTTTCTTCCTTCAGCCGAGATAAGGATCACGGCTCGGAAAGATTGGTAGGTTTGACCAACACTTTTTTTCTTCTTCAGCCGAGATAAGGATCTAGGCTCAAGAAGGTTGGCAAGTTTGACCAACATTTTTCTTCTTCAACCGAGATAAGGATCTAGGCTCAAGAAGGTTGGCAGATTTGACCAACACTTTTCTTTCTTTAGCCGAGATAAGGATCTAGACTCAAGAAGGTTAGAAGGTTTGACCAACACTTTTCTTCCTTCAGCCGAGATAAGGATCACGGCTCAGAAAGGTTGACAGGTTTGACCAACACTTTTTTCTTTAGTCGAGATAAGGATCTAGGCCCAAGAAGGTTGGGAGGTTTGACCAACACTTTCCTTTCTTCAGTTGAGATAAAGATAACGGCTCAGGTAGGTGAGCAAGTTTTGATCAACACCTTTTTAGCCGAGATAAGGATCGAGACAAAAATCTCGATTACAAAGGTTTTTTGTAGGTTCCCAAGTTCTTTTCAACTGAGATAAGTATCTAGGCTGAAAAAGGTGTGCAGGGTAAGGAAAGGTCGAGCTATCTAGGTTGACTAGGCTTGCAAAAAAAATGATACACTATAGAGCGGCAAATTACTGCAACCGAACAAGAAGATGTGAAAAAAGAAAAGTTTCTTTCATTTATCAGAAATTAAGTACAAAAGGTGAGGCGTTTAGCCCGGTTACATTTCATCTAAACAAAACTAAAAAGTGCGACAAAACATTGGTTTTTATGTCAAATAAATAAATCATCAAGGTCGGTGTCCAGGTCAACCCGGACCTCGTCACTGGATAGGCTGGTCTAGGTAGCTGCCTCTTGGGATGGTTCAGTTGAAGGCTCCGCATCAACCGTGCTTAGCAGAGAAGGCTGATGGCCGGGATCAGTGCCAATAGGTGGGGTGTTTACTGGATCAGGGGTCTCTTCTTCATCCTCCTCCATTTGGAGAAACTTTTGTTGGACCACGTTTGCACTGTCCACCATATAGCTCGATATGAAATAAGGGAGAGGCTTCATAAACAATTCAGAGTCATACCTCTGACCGAGCTTGGAGGCTATAGCCTTCCACCCGCATTTGAAGAAAATATATTTTGTTGTTTCGCACTGCTGGATGTAGGCTTCCTCTTTCTCTTTGTAACCTTGGTCTTTGGCATCCTCTATCTTCTTCTTCCACTCCTAGATCTCGACGTTCTTGTTCTTTTCCAGTTTGGCTAGCTCACGCAAAAAGCGGTCTTTTTTTTGTCCCAGCCAAGGCTTTTTGCTTGTCAGCCTTAGTCGAGTTAACCGACGTAGCCGGCCGCTCATTCTCTGCAACTGCTGCGGCCAGTTTTGCCTTAAATTCTTTCAGTTTGGCCACCTTGGCGTTTGAATCAGCCACGGCCGACCGTGCTGCCTTCTGCAGTTTAAGCACGTGTTTGTGTGCTACATTTTTTTTTGCAAGGCTTGCGGTTGAAACCAAGGGGTATTAAGATGGAAAACCAAAAAAAAAAGTAGTACACAAAAGACTTAAATTAACAAGTGGACTTACCAGCACCATTTACTTTGAAGCCGACCGAATGGCTTTAAGTTTGGTCAAGTGATCGTGGTGCTCCATGTTGGCTGGAAGACAGAGACTTTTTGAGAGGTTAAACGCGAGCATGTGGTCCTTTTCAGCCACCACTAAATCCTTAGTGGACACAGCTCGGTTCTTATAGGACATTGAGGGTGCCCATTCAGAAGGGTTTGCTCGGCTAGAACAAGCAGGCTCTGGGCTCGGTGACAAAATATCTGAAAACACGGTTACTTTCTTATCCACCAACTGCTGCGGTTTGGTCGACGAGGTGCGCGCACGCTTGCTCTGCCTGGACATTGTTACCCTGGTAGTTGGAAGTGCGACCACTGTCTCGCGCAGTTGAATGGATGGTGCTTGTTCGGCTTGATTTTCGACGGAAGTCTGTTCTGTGATAAGAGCCCATATGGCTCTCCTTTTGGCCATCTCTTGTTCTTCTGTTAGGGGAATGAGGTTGATTTGAGGCAAGCTGGGATCCGATTCGGGCGATGGCTCGAGCAGAATATCTGTTACTCTGGTCTTCCTTTTACCACTGTATCGGCAGGTCAGTTGAATGTCGAGCAGTTCGATCCAATCTCTTTGCCGGTAACGCAATGCGGCTCGTAGCGCAGTCTGATTAGCATAGGCGTAGTTAGTTTTAAGCTAGTTCAAATCTGCACAAAGGGGCACAAACTACAAGGGTTAGCACGATGGTTGTTGAAATAGCAAAGATTATTAAATCGGAGTGCCCTTACCAGCTATTCCTTTATTCCAGTTTATATTATAGCCTGATATCTGGGCTTCCTGATCTTCAAAATGGCCAGAAACCCAGAGGAAGTCATCATCGTTTACATCTTTGTCTGGTGTATTTTTGATAATTTTTTCTTGGCCTCTTCTTACTCTAAGGTAGTAAGCCCAACTGTCGTCATTTTGGCCAAGCGAGTACTGGTGAAATAGCTTGGCCAATCCAAGGTTGAGGCCGATGTGGCGATTTAGCTCGGTTATTCCATTTATAATCCTATAAGTGTTGGTCGATAATTGAGTGGGGCACAGTCTGGTTTGCCTAAGGAATTTACAAATGAGTGGTTGGACTGGGAACTGAAGTCCCCTCTCTACAATGGAGACCACGGTGAAGGGAACAAAGCTTGACTTACCCCATTGAGTAGTGTCTAGCTCGGCTAAGGAGAGGTGGATGTCGTCTAGAATATGGTAGTCTCTTTGAAATTTGACCATGGCTCTAGTCGAGTCCACCAGGAATCGGTATTTACCCATTAAACTTAAAAATTGTTATGTTAAAATGAACACGATAGCCTAGCTCAACACTATTGTGACTTTGGATGGCTTGGTTGAGCAAAATCGCCTAAAGACAAAGTGCAAGGTTGTGCCTGGCCAACCTAGTCAAGTCTGCAAAGTGGAAATACAAAGTGTTATGCCTAAATAATTGGACCAGGTTAGGTAAATAGCCAAAGTAAAATAAGCCTAGCTTGGCTACAACTAGATTACATACCATTTCTAGTTCGGCCATGAAACAGGGCCGAGTCAAGGTTTATAGCATGGTTGGTGATCAATGCATTTTTAGTTCGGTCAAGTACAAACCTAAAGGTCGCAAATGAGTTCCTAGTTCGGTCACAACACGATTTTGGATCAAATATCATATTTTAAACTGATTTAAAATCCAGTTAGTGTCTTTAGGTTTGAGCGTGAGGTTTTGGGTTTATGATATTTTCTCAAACGCTCTAGTGTATATAACACGCATATATGGAGATTAAGTGCTGGAAGTATAGAAATGAATAAAAAGGAACATCAACAAAAGGGAGAAAGAGGCGTTAGCAACTTACGGTTTTAAAGCGTGAAGACACAATCCAACCAGCAAAAGGGCAAGTGAAGTGGATGATATAGTTACTTGGTTTGGGACTGGAGCATAGGAGTCACAGATGTGGAACTCAGAATGCAAGGAAGAGAAGATGAATAGTGAGAGTGTTTGATTCAAGAAATGGGTTTTGTATAGGCACGAAAACGGCGGGACTTTTCGAACGTTTTTTCATAAATGTGAGACGACTGTCACAGTACGGAGAAGCAATGGACGTGTGCTACGTGTCCCAGTAAGGACACAATGTCAGGTACGCAAAATGACGGGTGTAGACGAGCCCTTGGGCTTCACTCTAAAGTTTAGACTCCCTGTTGTTGTCGGTTCTTAATCAATTGATGCACGTATTCAATTTGGAATTGAAGTACAAATGCAGTTAGCATGATGCGCCGAGCCCGGTGCATGCAAGGCAAGTGTATGGATGCACGCATGCGTAGCATAAGGTATGCTAATTTAAGTATGCCCTAATTTACCATCATAAGCGGGTAAATAAAAGGGAAGAAAGAAGTGGGGATTGGAAGACACGCACACACATGCACCCACACTTATTACAGATTCGCCCTTGCCCGGAGGGACCAAATAAATATACAAATTAATTAACCTACAAGCTAATTAATTATTACAGACTACTTAATTAATTTACAAATTAACTAAGCTAAGGAAAGCAGTAAAGTGCTCGGGAAGCGGGTCCAATGCAATGCATGCTCGGGTCTTGCTCGGAAAGCCACTGCCATGCATAGACTGCCTCTGTTTTCCCTGCTCTGCTCCTCTGAAGACTGCCAAAGTCTCAGAGATGCTTCTCTGAACACTGGGGATCACCACCGACTGAAGAGGATTTCCACCGGCCGCCAAATATGATCATCGGCTGCTGATTGAATTATCGGCCACTGATGGATGGCCGGTCGGCACTATATGTGGCCGGTTGGCCAAAAATGCCTACTGAACCTGCAATTCACAGCAGCAGAGGGCAGAGCCTTGCATGGCAATGCAATTCAAGCAATATATGCACCAATCACAGTCCTTATCATGTTAAGGACTCAAAGGAGGATGTGCCTTGATTCTCGAACCACCAATCACGCATTCCATGCATGATGGCCCAAAGAATAAAGTGTGCAACTTCAATTTCAAATGAATGCAAACCAAACAAGCACACAAGGAGGCCCAACCTCAATCATACTCATCTCAAGAGGTCTAGCACGCATGCTAATGCAATGCAATCCTAGGCATATTGACTAGTATGCAATCATGGCAATGCAAATGAGCATACAAGCTAACAAGCATAGAAGACATGAAACATCAATGTTAACCAACAAAATGTGGATGTCCAAGCATGCAAACAAGCATGTGACTTCATTCAATCATGCAAGTTCCAACATGCAACAACTTACCAATATGCTACAACACACAAGGAGCATATGCAACCAACGAAGGGATGGACTTAAACATGATTTAGGCAGCTTTAAATAGGCCTGAAATAGTGGCAAAAAATGCTAAGTACATGAAGGCAAATGTTCATGCAAACATGCATAGATACATGGTTCAAGACTTAAGCATAATGAAGCAACTTTTAAACACATTTAAAAGGGACAAACATGGATTAATGGCATGCAAACTAAGCTCTGAAATCATGTTATAAAATGATGCCAAGTCAATTTAAACAAGATAGCAAAACATGCCACAATGGCCTAAGTACTTAAGACAAGCCATGGAGGCTTAATCCAAGGTCAAGTCCACCAAGTCTCACAAGGCTAAGAGGACTTAAAACAAGTCAAAGGCAGACTTAAACAAAGCCAAGGGTGCACCTAGATGACATCTAAGTGGCTCAAGTTCGAAGCATGCACAATGGCCAAAACATGGAGCATTCAACACAAGCTTGCAAAGCATTAAAGAGGTGTCCAAAGCAAGCATACAAGCATATCTTAGGGACTGAAATGATGTTACAAATGGTGCCAAACCACTTAAACCGAAGCAAGTAATGCAAGCTACACACTTACACACTTAAGGCCAACAAACCAAAAATACAAAGGGGCCACACAAAGCATGCCAAGATCGACCCAAACAACTATGGACAGACCTTAAACATGATGAAATAAGCACAAAAGCTTCACAAGACCAAGCCTAAAACATGCTAGAATAAAGGTTTACAACCTAAGACATGTTAAGGCATCAAAGTGGCATTACATGGCATGTATGTTAAACTAACATGGTGTACCAAAACCAACACACAACAATGTTATATCATGGCATAATAAGCATAAAAAGCAACTATGGCATGATCAACAAACATTCTAACATGATGCTTCCTCAAGAGGCCAAAAAGTGCCCTTTTCAAGGACAACAAGAAGAGGGGGTGGCCCTCTCCTTCTTGGGACTTCAAGGTACCATCCTTACCATTGAAATCCCTCAAGATTTCAGTGGTGAGGAGGCCCAAACACCAAAGTCCCGGAGCTCACTCAAAATAACACAAATTGGGGCCTCTCAAGGCTTAAGAGGGGTCAAACACCTCCAAATCACAAAACACTCTAAACAAACTATTTAGAGGGCCCAAAAACAGGACTTTTATGTATTAAACACTAAGCTTGAAAACAGTTCTAAGATGGTCAAAAATACAATACAAAAATAGGGTAAAAAAAAGGACTAGTGTCTTACCCTTGTAGACCACCTTCAAAAATGGTGGACCAGTAGCCCCTTGAGCTCCAAACCAGCTTCAAAGCTCCAAAAACAAGCCTCAAATCCTCAGTTCCAAGAGAATGGTGTGATGGTAGGTGTTTGTGCACAAAACTAAGCCTAAAACACACACAATGGCAAGAGAGGGAGAGATATAGATATAGGTTAGATACACTAACCTAAACCCTAAAACCAGAGCTCTCTAACTCTCTTCTCCAACTTGTCTAACCTTAGAACAAGGGAGAGAAGGCCTCCTCTTAAAGAGGAGCCAATCTTGTAAAGCTTACAAGGTAAGCTAACAAGAGGGCCATCCCTCCATACACGTGTATGGAGGGGAAGCAAATGCAAGACAGCTGTGCTAAAATATCTGCAAAAGCAGATACACAGTAGTCGGCCGGCCAAAGATATCATTTTGACAAAATTGATGGCCAGTCGGCCAACAAGAGTGCCGGTCGGCCAAATATATGGCCAATGGACACAAACAACAGCCGGTGGCCTCAAGCCACGGCCGGTGGAGTGTGGGGAGACCTCACAAGGCATCCCCTGTCCCTCCAAGGCAAAACACAAGTGTTTGGTGCAAAACTAGACACTAAACGGTCGATTTCGGAGATCCTGAGGCAAGGCGCGTAGCTGAGACCTCCGGGAACTCCAAATGAACACAAACATGGATAATCACCGGGTGTTCAAACGGTGACGTCCAAGTCTTGAGGACGGTCAAAAATGGGTCATCTCTGATTGCCCTCTTTGTGAGAACTCGAAAGTCATAACAATAACGGGAGTGAATGTCAAAGCCGAGAGGCACCCATTTTTGACATGGTCAAGACTTAGACAAACATGCAAGACAAACAAGGTATCGCCCGGCGAGGGCAAAATGCAAGACAATGCACGGCCGAGCATAATGTATGAGCATGCAAAGAAAAGTCATGTAACGGCACACATGCAACAGTTTTAAGCTAGGATACACCAAACTACAGTACAATCCAGTAAGGATGTAAGAGAATTATGCAATTCTCGGGACGTCTCACTCGGAGGATACAATACCTGTGCGGTTAAATGCGGTTCCTCCAAAGAAGAATGAACCGTACATACAATATCGTGTCTGTAAAGAAAACAACTTAACAGGTATGATATTGTTAGCAATATGCATGACAATGCAAGAATGAATGCAAAATGATATGCAATATATACAAAACAATGTATGAATAACGCAAATGAAAATACAAACTATATGCAAAGCAATTGAATCATGATCCAATCATGAGCGGTTCAAAACCACACAAATGTCAAATAGATTGATGGAGGTAACATGTCCGTCTACCATAGAACGATCAATTGAACTATGAGTAATGTAGACGAACACAAGAACGAGTATTGGGTGGAATGACATAAGTGGGGTAACGACCCGCTGGAGAAAGAATGATGATCCTAATGCCGGATGCAAAAATTGTACTACAATGTAATATCTACCATGGATATGGCATGCAGCCAAACCAAATCTTGCCTAGGAAAGGCATGTACACAAACAAGCCATGTCTAACACAGAAAAGGTGCCGCAACCCTCAAACCAACATACCAACGTGGAATAGGCGCGTACACATGCAGAACTGTGCTTTAACGTGAAAAGTAAGGGCACATACCAGACCAAGCTTAACCTGGGAAGGCGCAGGCCATAGATGGAATGTGATGCAATGAATGCATGCAACTACAATGCAATATCTACAAATATGCAATGGAATGGATATTACAATGGATATGGCACGCGGGCCCAAACCAAATCTTGCCGAGGAAAGGCATGTACGCATACGAGCCGCGGCTAACATAGAACAGTCTACTGAACTATGTTTCAACGTGAAAAGTATGGGCACATACCAGACCAAGCTCAACATGGAAAGGCGCAAGCCATAGATGGAAGTGATGTAATGAATGCATGCAATCTACAATGCAATAGAAATGAATACAATGGATGTGGCACGCATGCCAAACCAAATCTTGCCTAGGAAAGGCATGTACACAAACAAGCCATGTCTAACACAGAAAAGGTGCCGCAACCCTCAAACCAACATACCAACGTGGAATAGGCGCGTACACATGCAGAACTGTGCTTTAACGTGAAAAGTAAGGGCACATACCAGACCAAGCTCAACCTGGAAGGGCGCAAGCCATAGATGAAAGGTGATGCAATGGATGCATGCAATCTAAAATGCAATATTTACAAATATGCAATGGAATGGATATTTACAAAAATGCATGACAATGCAGTATGATGCGACGGCTATGATCGCAGCTTTCCCTATCTTACCAATAGGGCGATACACTAGGTTGGTTCAGTATCCAGAATTGAGGCGCAGACATGCTGCCTCAACCTATGGGGCTTCCATACAGATTTCAAGCTAAGGATACACCCCTGGGTATTTAAACCAGACTTTAGTCTCGGAACTCCTAAACCTTTGCGTTCTAGACATAAGCCGTTCGAACTCTAGTTTCCACTGTCCCAGTTGGTCTTCTAGGAACTCACCGCAAACACAGGCAGGTGGCTTTACCAGACCACCGAAAGTCGTTCGGGCACGACAAACACCAAAGGAATTGCACTTTTAGAGGATTTAAGGTCTCCTAGACCGGTATGCAAAATGTATGCATGACAATGCATGTTCTTGTTGTTTTTTTTTTTTGGAATGCAAATGATGCATAAAATGCATGGTGCATGGAATATGCGACAATGCAAGTCGCTCGAAATGCATGACAATGCATGATTTTTTATGCGCGGCAACGCGCGGCTTGAGATGCATGACAATGCAAATGAACTGAAAATGCATGAAGATGTATGACCTCGAGATGCGTGACAACGCGCGGTTTTTGAGACGCATTGCACAAGATAGTGCGATGAAATGCATGCCAAATGCAATGGGATGTGCGACAATGCGACCGAAGGTCTTGCACCTCCCAAAGATTTAAGGTCTCCTAGACCGTGATGTGGGAACAGTGCATGACGATGCAAATTGTGCGCGTTACAACGCGTGTAGTCATGCAAAACAATGCAAGGGATGATGTGTACTACAACGCATGCGGACATGCGTAACAATAAAGGTTTTGCACCTTCGAAAGATGTAAGGTCTCCTAGACCGTGATGCGGGATGCAAAGTGATGCACATTGCGAGTGCATAACTTATGATCATGCAAAGGATGTTGTGATGAAGCAAATATGCAACATTTTAAGTGAATGCTATGCAAGCAAGTAAACATGAACCAAACTACATGTCATGCAGAAAGGATGTAAGAGATTTAAGCAATTCTCACGGGGTCTCATGTGGAGAAGGCTAAAAGCGACTACCGAGAATACCCGGAGTCTCAGACACAACATCTCTCCGCGCACCGTACGCAAGAGAGGAAGAGAAAAGAAACCTCTCAGGGTAATACATGCGAGAGAGAAATAACGCAAGTAAAAAGGCGCACAACAATGCGGGAGAAGCACGCGTGACAATGCAAGTGAAATGAGTGCACAACAATGCAACTGTGATGTGCATCGCGGCGCGATGCGACGCACCAGATAGTATGATGAATGCACGCATACGGGGCGACTTTTGAATTTCGTAAAAGGCAAAAGGATACAAAAGGATACAACATTGCATGAATTCGAGTGCCACGTGCAAAAAACACGGTCTGAGGTCGAAACGGAGGTCGGTTGAGCGTCGGAGATGCACTTTTCTTGCACTTTCTTGGGCTATGAAGACCAAAAACTACACATATGGCCTGAACAAGGTTGTAGGAAGATCACTGGCCGGACTAGGAAGCCACCGGCTGTCCATCGGCTGCCAAAAAGTTCCATCGGCACAATATTTTGCCGACCGGCAAAATATATTGCCGACCGGCCAAAAGTGCCTGAATCGAGGGCAGACTTGACATTTCACCTCGGGTCTTTTAAAATAAGGTTCCAAACCCTATTTCTTCACTTCCTCTTGGCCAAAATCTCACACTCTCTCTCTCTCTAGAGCGTTTTCCCCTCCTCGTTTCCTCGTTTTCTTCGCGTTCTACGCTCGTTTTGTCGTCGGATTCGCGATTCCCTTCGCGTTTCGGACATTTTCAACCGATTAAAACTTCGTTTCGGTATGCCCTTTGCTATTTCCACCTTTTGGGGCTTGTTCCCCTCGAGTTTCTCTCGAGTTTTGTGCCTTTTTCCTACTCCGACTTTTTCGGCCATTTTCCACCCTCTCGGGGTTGACTTTTCGGTTAACCCTTCGTATTCTTTCCTATTTTTCCTCTTCCGGCCATTCTCACATCCTCTTCGAGATGGCGGATGATCTTCCAGAGGGTGGGGCTTCTCCAGATCACAAGATGGATCCCGGGGCCGAGCTTCTTCCTTTGAGTGAGTGCCCGTTCGACCTGGCGACCTACCAACCGACGATCCATGTGCTACCTCCTGACGGTCTTCGCCAGTTTCAGAGCTTCGATAGGGCGACGCCTCCCGAGCTTCTACTATGTGAGCCTGCCTCTCATCTATCCTTCGGTGCTTCCGAGGTAACATTTTTTGTTTTACTTTCTGCAATGTAGAACTTTTAATTGCCAACTGCCATAGCTAATTACATTCTTTAATTGCTTTAGCTCAGATGCTCTGATACACTGTGTATTGTAGTTGATCGCAAACACACTTGCAACTGATATCTGTTTAAAATCGACACATGTACATACACTGCACTAGCCTTGGACCACTCAAACACACGACACACACTGTATTTCATTGCAAACTCACTGACACCCAGTACCTGTTTGAATCTGAAAAACTTGCACGCATGCTAAATTTGCACTGAACCACGCAAACACGCTGACGCATCACACGTTGTAGTTCACTGTAAACACACCGGCACTCGGTATCTGTTTGAACTTGAAAACACGCACACATGCTATATTTGCACTGAACCACTCAAACACGCTGACGCATCACACGTTGTAGTTCACTGTAAACACACCGGCACTCGGTATCTGTTTGAATCTGAAAACACGCACACATGCTGTATTTATCTCAATTCTTCATGCCCTACAGAACTGGTATATTTAGCATTGCTTCGCAACTGTGTTCTTGAAAACAGGGGGATTCCCATACCGTCCACGGGTATGGGAATATCGCCGCTCGAGATTGGTATGCAGAGCTACCCGAGGCGGTTCGCCACATTGTGGACCAGGCCGGCTTTGGCACATTTTGCAGGGGGCTATCCCGGCTCACTACGTGCAGGCCTCTCCTTGCTGCTCTAGCGGAGAGATGGTGGGACACCACCGACTCGTTCCATCTTTCTGCTACGGGAGACATGACGATGACTCCCTATGATTTCTCGATGCTCACAGGCATCGGGGTAGGGGGTGATCCGATCCCCTTTGACATTGATATGGACGAGTGGACCGCTGCTCAGGTCTATCTGCTTGGCGCGGCGCCGTCTTTCGTCCGTCCAGGCTTTGTCCGATATTCCTGGTTTGAGGTGCAGTTCAGGGTCCAGCCCGCGTTAGGGGAGGAGGCTCCGATGACTAAGGAGGCTGTGGAGCAGTATGCGCGCGACTTTCTGATGTTTCTGCTGGGGACTACCCTTTTCGCTGACCGGGCGAACATTGTGCCCCTTTGCCTGCTCAGCGCACTGGTGGATGTTAGGTAGATCTTGCATTATGACTGGGGTGGCGCTGCTCTGGCCACTCTTTACGGATACATGAGCTCAGTCTCCCATGGCAGCGGGCAGTTGCTCGGAGGCTACTGGCGAGCTTGGGAGGTACGTCTTCTTCACTGCTTTACATTTCTGCTCTACATTTTCTATACTTTGTACTGTACTCTGTGGTTTGCTTCGCACTGACTGTATACTGTACACACGGTACACTCTGCACAATATACTGCACAATACATGGCTCTGTTATTTCTGTTTTATTCTGCATTCTGCTTTATCTGATAAGCATACTAGTATTTGCTCTGCAGCTGTGGGTCTATGCCTACTTTCCCAGATTGGAGCTAGTGTCTGACACGGAGACTCCCCTGGTCGTCCCTTTCTCGCGCCGCTTCGACGGGAGGTGCGTGCGGAGGCCCCGAGAGACATTCAGCTTCTTCTGCCGCTACTTTGACACTATCACCCCTGCCGAGGTATGTTTTACTTGCAGTTCATTTAAGCTTCGTCTTCCCACTGTATGTTTCAATAACAGTAAATAACAAACTGTACTTCAATTCCATATCACTTGGCAGCCGTGGGCTTCACTGCCAGCGACGATTCGGGATCGGTTTGCCGGTGCTGAGGAGACCTCGCGTTTCCGGATTCTGCTGGAGGGCCCGGTCTGTCGGGCTTGGTACCTGGGCGAGCGTTTCCTATGCCAGACCCTAGGTTTACCCGAGCAGATAGTCCCGGTGTACCCTCCTGAGCATATGAGGGATACCGAGAGATTCACCGCCAAGCAGATGGCGGACTACACCATTGGCTGGGATGTGAGCGACTATAGGGGTGAGGGCGATTACTCGGAGTATGTCTAGACCTACATTATGCGACCTTTGGGCGGCGGCCGCCGAGCTGAGAGAGACTCTGGCAGCTAGTGGGAGCGGAGGCGAGGGGAGGCGTCGAGGAGAGCTCGAGTCATGGCGGTGGAGTTCGAGAGAGGCGGGGACTGGTGGCTGCTCTACCCACTTCTTGACTTTCGAGGGGTGGGTGGGCGACCTACCAGATCCCCTTTGCTCCTCCGCCGGTTGATCACGAGTTGGTCGGTGTCCCCGACTTGCCTCCGGTATGTATTACTTTATTTCGCATCTTGTACTATTATTTCATTTCAGTTTATTTTGATATTCCGCAGAATATTAATGTATCTGATATTTTTGCAGGCTTCCTCCGAGTACACCCGGCAGTCATTGGAGATGAATGCCTCCATGATGGGGATGCTACAATGACCTTCGACCTCGCCCTTTACAAGATTCGGATGTTCCTCGACCAGCCTCAAACCATACATAAACTGCTTCACATAATCTGATACACAACACAACACCTGATAAACTACTCACAGCATTCATACACTATATTCACATACTGCATGCGATACGCACTCACGCGGCATTCATAGCCATTGTACTCATACATCGTGATTCTCAGACTGATTCACTGCTCACAGCATTCACAGACTGTACCTATACACTGTATTCCGTACTGATTTACTGCTTACGGAGTACTGATGCATTTGCCTTTCATGCTTTTTCAGCCTCCCTTCCAGATCCCTCCAGTGGGTGGTGCTCCAACTGGGCCTTCTGTTTCCACCTGGGATGGCAGAGCATACCCCCGCACCAGGGGGAGGCACACTCATGTCGGGAGTAGCTCGCGGGCTCCAGTCCCAAACGATGAGTCGGAGGCAGAGGCAGAGGCAGAGGCAGAGTCATTTGAGGAGGAGACCGGGGACAGCTCGGGCTCGGGCTCAGACGGTGATGCTCTTGGGCTTCTGCCCAGGAAGAGGGCGAGGACGGATCCCTAGGCGTGAGACCACTGATGTTGCTTCAGATTTTGGCTGCTTTTTCTTTTCCTTCTTTTGTACCTTTTCTCTTTTTGGTAGTTAGATTACCTTGTACAGCCACAGGCAGATTTTTGTTTTCCTTAAAACTTTGTACTTGAAAAAGATTATATGAAATGCAGCAAACTTTTTGTCTAAAAGTTGTTATATTTGTGTATCTCATGCATTGCATCGCATTACATCATACCATATTACATCTCAATGTAAATGAAATTGGTCTATTGTCTGAAAATTGAGCACTTGTAAATTGAGCACTTGTACTGTAATAATCGGACGACCATCCAGCAAATAGCAAAACAACCCAAGCAAACCACGCTTATCACGAACACCTGACCCATACTCCACTGGGGACTAATTTGCATACAGCCCGTATCAAAGTATTTGGTTCATTCTACACAGCAAACCCTGAACAAACAGCCCCAATCTGACAAGACGGACTACGAAAGCTGAAACGGTTGCAGTTGAAACACACTCGGATGCTCCAAATTTTCCCTTTTCTTCTTTTGTTTCGCATACAATGTAAAGAATGGCACAGCACTCTAAGCATAAACGATTTTAACTTTTGAAGAGGGGTTCTGCAACCGGGGTATCGAGCCTAAAACCGAACATAGCGGGAAAGACTCCAACAAAAGGTGAGCGGCCTGGATACAACAAGGCACGCTCGGA
This sequence comes from Camellia lanceoleosa, assembly GCA_025200525.1. Taxonomy (NCBI): domain Eukaryota; kingdom Viridiplantae; phylum Streptophyta; class Magnoliopsida; order Ericales; family Theaceae; genus Camellia; species Camellia lanceoleosa. The sequence continues at coordinate 9,676,490 of CM045763.1, read as the reverse complement.
AAAGACTCAAGACGAAAGTTGAGGTAAACAAGACAAAAGACGCGACAAACGGACGTGTTTATAAAACAAAAGACCTCAGATCTCGAGGAGCCAGTTTCTCCGGGTATATCCCCCAATTTTTCTGATTTGTGATTCTCACATCGCTCGGCCCTCAGGCTCGGTTTTTCTCTCAAAACCCTCTTGCTCACTTCTCTTTCCGCTTACACCTCTCTATTCTTTATTCTCTCATTTTTTCATCCCTCCCCAGGGTGATTGATGAATGAATAGGGAATTGCGGGTTCATGCCCAACACCGTTAGCCCACGGCTATTTCTTCTGGCGGATAGAGTGCCTTTCTGGCGAATATGTTGACGGCGGGGAAAAGACAGAAGACCTGACTCAATTGCGCCCCTAGTTCATCACTTTGACCATTTTTGTTTTCTAAAACAGTTTTGACCAAAATGAGAGTCGGATTAACATACTTGTCCGATTTTTGATTTGAAAAACAATGCAAATCAGGCCGTGAGCACTGAAAATTTTCCTTTTGGGGTCCAAGAAATGGTCCGGTTTTGGAAAATGAAATAGTTTTCGAGAAAATAGTCAACCTCAGTAAAATTTTCAAAAACTATTTTTGCAAACAATTAATGCTCGACGAGCACGGAACTTACCCTCGAGACGCGCAACCTCGGATCGGAGGCAATAGAAAATTGCCCCTTGCTTAAAGGGGGTACATGGCAACGGAAAGTTGCCCCTGGTTTGGACGATAACTTGCGGCAACGGAAAGTTGCCCCTTGTCTGGATGGTGCCGTAGCATGCTGTAAACTGCTTTTATCAATGACGATTGAACTTCGAAGACGATGGTCTGAACCAATATATGGACACAGTCACTGTAAGAGCAATGGTGGCTGGACTTCAGGACGAAGTTGCCTGCGTATCCCAAACATGGGAATCAAGCCTACGTAGTTCACGGTTGTTACAACCGAATTGTCGGATGTAGAGGAAGCAAGGATAATCAAAACCATTACATGGACTGAGGCGCTATGAAAGCGTCGGGGGCTGAACTTCAAGATGAAGTTGCCTACGTATCCCAAACATGGGAATCAAGCCTTACGTAGTTCTGGCTAAGGTACACTCGGGTATTAACCTTCACTTTTAGGCTCTAACTTTTGCCAAGGCGCCCAATGTGGGTTTTCGACCTTGCGAGCTTTTCTTCTTTTTCTCTCTTTTTTTTTCATTCATTTTTTTTGCACTTCTCTTCTTTTTTGCTTTTTTGTTTCATTTGTTCTTTTCTCTCTTTTTTTTTTTGCAATTTTATTTTATTTTATTTTTTTATTTTTTTATTTTGCCTTGCTCTAACTTTTACCTGGGTCGCCCTTCCGGGTTTTCAGCCCAGCGAGCCTCTCAAAGGGTAAAAGTGTAACATAGTCCCTGCCAAATGGTTTTGAGATTGAAACCCTCTGTATTCGGGAGAGTGATTATTGTGTTGATTTGCAGAAGAATCCATCACGGTTGCTTCACGAGCTTTTCCCAGTGATACCTGACCTTCTTGATCTGATTTTGGTGCCTCTTGCTCGAGGGCAGCTTCAAATTGGGCAACACAGGCCTTACATGGCAGTTAACTGTTGAACATTTTGAATGGATTCCAGGTTCGCAATAGATAGGTTGAATCTTGAGACTGAGAGCGATCCTAGGCTGCACAATCTTAAGAGCAATTCCACACAAGTCTTCACAGGACCGCGCAAAACATTTTGTTTTTGAAAGTTTTTAAGAAAGCAACAAATCGCTCGCGCTGAAGATAGTGTAGAACCAGTCTGGATCAAACCAGGATCTTTCTCAGTACTCACGCTGACAGGCATGATTTCATTCATTAAAACTTTAGCATATCTATCTTTCTCTCAAGAATGATCAAAGTTTTGCAAAAACCTGAGGAATTGCTTCCTCTTCGTTTTTATCACCGCCGTGTTCGAAAAGGGTTTTTTGAAAAGCTTAGGTCATTACAACGATGTTCAAGGCACAAGAGAGTAGGTAGAATGTACTGTCGTTCCATTCACATCCTCTGGCACAACTAGCTTAAACAGCAATAAGTACGAAAACATGATAGCCGCAGCTGTTTCATTCAGATTCTTGATTGTGACTAGCTCCTCAACCGAGACAGACTCAAAAGGAAAAACAAAAGGATAATTACAAAACGGTGTTCGAGGCAACAACCCTGGAATCACCTGACATTCTATACAAAGGGGACTGACTCGCTATAACAAGATAGAGCAGTGAGCAAAAAGGACTGACTCAAGACAATGAGACAAACTCAAAATAAAACAAAGACTAACTCGACACCCAAGCTAGATTTTACAAAACTAGCATTCGCAGATGCTCAAAAATGCGTGCCAGACGCCACATCAAAAAACATTGGGCGCCGCTCACAAGTGGTCCAACCCTGATTACATACTTACAGTATCCGCATCCTCAAAATCCAATAGCTGGGTAGTAACGGACTTGGCTGAGGTGGGCGGGAGGATAACCTCGTTGTCAATCAAATCTTGTACCTCATGACGGAGGTAGAAACAATTGTCGGTAGCATGGCCCGTCTGCTGGTGGTACGCGCAGTACTGAGCAGGGTCATGAGTAGCAGGGAGATTCTTCGGGAGAGGCCGAGGCTCCAAGGGTTTAAGATGTCCCCTCTCGGCAAGGATCTGAAGTGCCTTGGACAATGGCATGTAGAGAGCATGGAAGACCCTGCGCCCTCGGGGCAGGTACTTCGAAGGTTGAGCATTCTTGCTAGACGCACTAGTAAACGGGTCGGCAGGCGTGGCCTTGGGTTTCTGATCCTTCCAAGATACAGGGTTGGGAGCGGGAAGAATTATTCTGGCATGACGGGGCCTATCCCGACTTTCTGACTGACTTGAACTACCTTCAGATGGAGCGGGGAAAGCGTCCTCCATAGCTTTTGCCATAACTGCAGATATCTGTTGCTTGTTCATCCCCCCGGCTTTCAAAGCCCCGACTGCCCACAGTAGTTGTTCGATTGGATCGGCATCTGCTTTCATTTTGCCATTGTCTCTGGCCTCAGCCTAATCTAGGATTTGGGTTGGTATGTCGTTGCCATAGCTGGAGGCCATCTCCGGTTGGCTAAGTTCAATCACAATCCGTCCCAACAGCGAGGGCTCCTGGGGTACAAAACTCCCGGCATATGGTGTGGCTGGTGGCGAAGCTGACATCCCGTAAGCGAGATCCGCCACGGACCATTGGAGATCACCTATCATCCCCATTAACTTGAATGTGGTGGGTTCGCGAGCCTGATATAGCTGGGGGGTCCAGACTGGGTGCGCAACCGGCGATCTGGGTGGATGCAGCACATCGACATTGGTCTCACTTTGCAGAGTGATCCCTTGATCTAATGCAGCTGTCATAACCACTATCTCATCCGAATTCTGCGTCATCGTAAGTCCTGCCTCAGCAAGGGGGAACACTGACTATTCTGGAACCCTCTGAACCCCCTTGTAAGAAAAAAAAGCAAGCAGCATTTCAGCCTGAACAGATCAAACACAGGTGTAGCCAAACAACTGTACTTTATTACTGATCACTGTTCCCCAGAAATTACTGTCCAAAACACTGAATTGGATACCCTCAGATATAACTGATTCTATCAAATACTGACATTGGTGCCCTCAGGCCTGATACTCAAACTTTGCAAACTGATGTGTGCATTCCTGCAGAGATACACTCTAAAAGCACATAACAAGTAGAGAGAGCAAAAACACCCCTATGTTGGGGCAGGGTTTCCCTGCCCTATTTTGTAAGGAGCTAGGGTTTCACTACGCACGCAGCGGTTTCAAACAACCTAACATCGGATAAGCAACTTGTCCTAGTTTGGAATGGTCACTATGGATTGCTAATATGCACTAGGTCGAATGGTCAGGGTGCCGGTAAGAAACCGGGTTTGTGTTCTATATCGGGCAGAGCCATAGAACCGTTAGCCTTATGGCATGCTTTGACAAAGTCATGCCTTCGGCAAACTGCTCAGGAATAGCAGATGGCCAACACGGTGTCCTAGGCGCACCAATGCACATGCAATGCAAAGAGACACATAAATGAAATCAAAACAGGATATCACGAGTTTGAGTCAAGCTCTCTAAACTCCCTAGTAGAGTCGCCAGAAACTGTAGACGCGCCCTTGGGCTTCACTCTACAGTTCGGACTCCCTTTTGTTGTCGGTTCTTAATCTGAACCAAAGAGTCCAAATCCGACAAATCGTTTTGAGAAAAACAGATTTTTTTGAAAGAAGTGCCAAACATGGACTGCTTTGCTAGATACAGAGTCGCCACCTAAATGTTTTTTAAAATGGGAAATTTAGGAAACCCTGACTCGGTGCCAAAGGCCACGTGCCCGTCATCACCAAAGTTGCCTCGGATCGGGAGCTTGGGTACAATTGGGGAAGGTCAGCTATGAGCACCCCCTCTCGCCCGGTCCGAAGACCGGCCTCTACTAACCGTGATATCCGTTTTTGAAAGCGTTTATGTGTTCTTATTCCAGTTATTAGCCTAGAATTACTATGTTATGCGCACAACAAACAAGTATAGACTAGATCGCCTAATTTGGAAACAAGCATTGCATATCCGTTTGTTTTTAGAAAATGCTTTGGGATTTGCTACTCGTAAGTAGGCTAAAAGACGGATCTCAATGAGCTGTTCCAACTCAAACGATTCAGCCTTCACCCACAGGCATTCAGGCAGTTTATCTCACATAAGCATCTAGCCACATGGTAAGCATGCTGTCATGATAGCACTCACACGCATGCGGTATGCTAAAGCATGAAAATACTTACATCGTACTCCGTGCCAAAACAATAAACTAGTTAGCAGATATGCATGGTCCTAGTTCATGTCAAATTGACTAATGCAATGCATACAGGATGCAATTAGGGTAGGCTCGGCTAACCTAAACATGTCATGTGAAATGCAATCAATTGATGCACGTATTCAATTTGGAATTGAAGTACAAATGCAGTTAGCATGATGCGCCGAGCCCGGTGCATGCAAGGCAAGTGTATGGATGCACGCATGCGTAGCATAAGGTATGCTAATTTAAATATGCCCTAATCTACCATCATAAGTGGGTAAATAAAAGAGAAGAAAGAAGTGGGGATTGGAAGACACGCACACACACGCACCTACACTTATTACAGATTCACCCTCGCCCGGAGGGACCAAATAAATATACAAATTAATTAACCTACAAGCTAATTAATTATTACAGACCACTTAATTAATTTACAAATTAACTAAGCTAAGGAAAGCAGTAAAGTCCTCGGGAAGCGGGTCCAATGCAATGCATGCTCGGGTCTTGCTCGGAAAGCCACTGCCATGCATAGACTGCCTCTGTTTTCCCTGCTCTGCCCCTCTGAAGACTGCCAAAGTCTCAGAGATGCTTCTCTGAACACTGGGGATCACCACTGGCTGAAGAGGATTTCCATCGGCCGCTAAATATGATCATCGGCTGCTGATTGAATTATGGGCCACTGATGGATGGCCGGTCGGCACTATATGTGGCCGGTCGACCAAAAATGCCTGCTGAACCTGCAACTCACAGCAGCAGAGGTCCGAGCCTTGCATGGCAATGCAATTCAAGCAATATATGCACCAATCACACTCCTTATCATGTTAAGGACTCAAAGGAGGATGTGCCTCGATTCTCAGACCACCAATCACGCATTTCCATGCATGATGGCCCAAAGAATCAAGTGTGGAACTTCAATTTCAAATGAATGCAAACCAAACAAGCACACAAGGAGGCCCAACCTCAATCATACTCATCTCAAGAGGTCTAGCACGCATGCTAATACAATGCAATCCTAGGCATGTTGACTAGTATGCAATCATGGCAATACAAATGGGCATACAAGCTAACAAGCATACAAGACATGAAACATCAATGTTAACCAACAAGCATGCAAGATGCAATGTGGATGTCCAAGCATGCAAACAAGCATGTGACTTCATTCAATCATGCAAGTTCTAATATGCAACAACTTACCAATATGCTATAACACACAAGGAGCATATGCAACCAACGAAGGGATGGACTTAAACATGATTTAGGCAGCTCTAAATAGGCCTGAAACAGTGGCCAAAAATGCTAAGTACATGAAGGCAAATGTTCATGCAAACATGCATAGATACATGGTTCAAGACTTAAGCATAATGAAGCAACTTTTAAACACATTTAAAAGGGACAAACATGGATTAATGGCATGCAAACTAAGCTCTGAAATCATGTTATAAAATGATGCCAAGTCAATTTAAACAAGATAGCAAAACATGCCACAATGGCCTAAGTACTTAAGACAAGTCATGGAGGCTTAATTCAAGGTCAAGTCCACCAAGTCTCACAAGGCTAAGAGGACTTAAAACAAGTCAAAGGCAGACTTAAACAAAGCCAAGGGTGCACCTAGATGACATCTAAGTGGCTCAAGTTCGAAGCATGCACAATGGCCAAAACATGGAGCATTCAACACAAGCTTGCAAAGCATTAAAGAGGTGTCCAAAGCAAGCATACAAGCATATCTTAGGGACTGAAATGATGTTACAAATGGTGCCAAACCACTTAAACCGAAGCAAGTAATGCAAGCTACACACTTACACACTTAAGGCCAACAAACCAAAAATACAAAGGGGCCACACAAAGCATGCCAAGATCGACCCAAACAACTATGGACAGACCTTAAACATGATGAAATAAGCACAAAAGCTTCACAAGACCAAGCTTAAAACATGCTAGAATAAAGGTTTACAACCTAAGACATGTTAAGGCATCAAAGTGGCATTACATGGCATGTATGTTAAACTAACATGGTGTACCAAAACCAACACACAACAATGTTATATCATGGCATAATAAGCATAAAAAGCAACTATGGCATGATCAACAAACATTCTAACATGATGCTTCCTCAAGAGGCCAAAAAGTGCCCTTTTCAAGGACAACAAGAAGAGGGGGTGGCCCTCCTTCTTGGGACTTCAAGGTACCATCCTTACCATTGAAATCCCTCAAGATTTCAGTGGTGAGGAGGCCCAAACACCAAAGTCCCGGAGCTCACTCAAAATAACACAAATTGGGGCCTCTCAAGGCTTAAGAGGGGTCAAACACCTCCAAATCACAAAACACTCTAAACAAACTATTTAGAGGGCCCAAAAACAGGACTTTTATGTATTAAACACTAAGCTTGAAAACAGTTCTAAGATGGTCAAAAATACAATACAAAAATAGGGTAAAAAAAAGGACTAGTGTCTTACCCTTGTAGACCACCTTAAAAAATGGTGGACCAGTAGCCCCTTGAGCTCCAAACCAGCTTCAAAGCTCCAAAAACAAGCCTCAAATCCTTAATTCCAAAAGGATGGTGTGATGGTAGGTGTTTGTGCACAAAACTAAGCCTAAAACACACACAATGGCAAGAGAGGGAGAGATATAGATATAGGTTAGATACACTAACCTAAACCCTAAAACCAGAGCTCTCTAACTCTCTTCTCCAACTTGTCTAACCTTAGAACAAGTGAGAGAAGGCCTCCTCTTAAAGAGGAGCCAATCTTGTAAAGCTTACAAGGTAAGCTAACAAGAGGGCCATCCCTCCATACACGTGTATGGAGGGGAAGCAAATGCAAGACAGCTGTGCTAAAATATCTGCAAAAGCAGATGCACAGTTGTCGGCCGGCCAAAGATGTCATTTTGACAAAATTGATGGCCGGTCGGCCAACAAGAGTGCCGGTCGGCCAAATATATGGCCGATGGACACAAACAACAGCTGGTGGCCTCGAGCCACGGCCGGTGGAGTGTGGGGAGACCTCACAAGGCATCCCCTGTCCCTCCAAGGCAAAACACAAGTGTTTGGTGCAAAACCAGACACTAAACGGTCGAGTTCGGAGATCCTGAGGCAAGGCGCGTAATCGAGACCTCCGGGAACTCCAAACGAACACAAACATGGATAATCACCGGGTGTTCAAACGGTGACGTCCAAGTCTTGAGGACGGTCAAAAATGGGGTGTCTACAACGGGCTGTGTGACAGGCACGGTTCTAAAAAATCGAGCTACCTAGAGATGGACGTGTCTATGGTTCAGATAGTAGTATTTTAGTTCAGTTGGGTTGCTTTTGGTTCGGTTATTGGAATATCTTAGCACGGCTTGAGAAGACTAATCCCAATCATGCACTGCCGATGGAATTAAAGGGCAATTGAGAGGGCAATTTATGTGCAAATTGGGCCGAGCTAAGACCATCTGTTGGAATGGACCGAGCTAGGTACACTCTCTTGGTCATTGGGCCGTGTTGTGGGCGAAAATGAGAATGGAGTAAGCTTGGTCATAGACTGGGTAGATATTCGGCCCAATACTTGGATCGAGGTGATGATATTTGATTCAAGAAGGATTGGGGTACGATGGTGGGGGGGTACCGAACTAGTTTATCTTAGTCGAATACCATCCTGGTTCTGTCTGGCGTAAGGTAAGGCCATGCTAACTCAGTTAAGTTGCTATCAAGCTGAGGTAAGGAGGTTTGAGCCATCTCACTTGGTTGGTCGTAAGTAGGGTGTTATCAGGATATGTATTATCCTTGAGATTGTGATTCCTATGAGGGCTCTGCTAAGGAGAATAAGAGTCCTACTAGGATTATACCATGCGAAATCTATAAAAGCTCATAACAGGACCTATGTACAGGTATCACAATTTCTACTCTCGAATACATAGAGCTTTTGTCTATTGTCTATTTGTTGACTTATGTATTGGAGAGGTTTCCGGTACACACCTGTCGGTTAGCTCACGTTTGTGTTTTCAGGTGACAAAGCGACGACGTTTGAAGGAGTGCAAACTTGATCAACAGGATTATACAAAAAGATTATTTCGTGCTCGTACAGTTACGACATTCCGAAATGGAAAAGTGAGGATCAAAATCCTCAGGGATACGTGGATGGAGTCTAAGGAGAAGATGTAGTAGTAGACTCTATCTTTTTACTCCTTTCGCTCCTACTATTATTAGCAAATTTTAAACTTCTTCAATGAAAACCTTCTCTTTCTCTGTTGAACTCCATTCATTCATATAATACTTTTCTTTTGTAGTTCTACTTCCTTCTTTAGATGATGATGGACCACAAAAAATGCCACTCCATTGTGGAAAGTATAACAATACTATTGGCAGTGTGCAACATATCATCATAACACCTATCAGAGTTAAGGGTGGGCGTAGGTCCGTTGCGGTTATGAAACTTCTGATCCGTCATCCGTTCGCTAGATTGGTAAATTGAACAAATCAATTCGCATTCGTCCGCCAATCCAGCGGATGTGGATTGAGCGAATTGGCGGATGGATGCGAATCGGTTTGACGGTTTAAAATTTTATAAATTTTCAACATAATTCAATTTGTCTACTTCCTCAAAAAAAAAAAAAAAAAAAAAAAAGTGTTACTATCAATGACTTTAAAAAGTATTACAATCACTGCATGCCCCATCCAAAAAAAGAAAATTTGAAACTTTAGAATATTACAATCACTGCATGCCTCATTTACATATTACAATTACAACATGCTTCATCCACATAAAGTATGACAATCTGCTGTTCTTAAAATATAAAAAAACAATTCAAACCATAAAAACAATGAACAGAGCAGTAGTAGAGATTGTATGTCTCTGTATTGTTATATCTATATCTGTTTTTTAAAACAAAAACCTACCAGCGTATATCATCTTATTTATTTATTATTTTTAGAGTTAGATTTTAAAAAAAAAGAAAAGATAATAATACATTTATTTTTTTTTCAATTCAAAAAATTTATTCAAGTGGAAAACTCTTTTTCAACATAATATTTAAACTTTTTTTCAATTGAAAATATAAACAGAATATCTAAACAAATTGAAAATACAAAGTCTTACAAATTACTAGGAGTGCTCGTGGTTTGGCGATTCGGTTGCGGTCAAAGGAACCTTAAATCCACCATGCGTTCAAAACTAGATGGATTAAAAAAATCAATCCGCAACTGTCCGCTCATCATTACGTATCCATCTAAAATGCGACGGATCGATTCGGTTTGGACGGATTGATATATCTACTACTCACCCCTAATCAGAGTTATACTTGTCTCTATTTCGTATTTAGATCTTCAAAAAAGTATCAATTGTGTCAAAAGTGCACCAAAATTTCCCTTCCCTCCTATCATCCTGGAAGTTATGCCCAAAGATTTGAAGAATGAGACATGTAATGGATTTAAAATAATAATGTAAAAATAGTTATTCCAAATATTTTATATATGCCAAGGGTTATAATTGTACAAATATCATTAAAATAAGACTCGTAATGAATCAAAAAGTCCAAAACTACATTGTCTAATACGACTTAAAACAAGTTGAGTTCCTTTTAAGTAGTCTAAAATCATATAGGTTGGGGTGATCTAAGTTCTATAGAGCCCCACACAAACTCTTGGGAGGGGCACTTTTACACATTTATCCTAAAGAGCAAAATTATTATTATTATTTTTTAAATTGTTAAGGGTTAGTTTGGAGTGTCCTAAAAAAGTGTACTTTTTGTCTTTTTGGATTAAAAAAGTTAAAAAAAAAACATAGAAGTTTGGGTTAACTTTTTGACTTTTTATGGAAAAATGTGTATTAAAAAATTGTATAAATAATTATATAGGGGAATAAAATAATGGTATAGGCGTACGGTGGGGAGCAGCACGGCAGAGAGGGTGGGTAGGAGATTATTGATTACTTCTTGGGCATTATACTGGATGATTTTGTTCGGCCTCTGGGGGTCATCACGGGTCCTATTTTGATAATCTGAACCGTTTAATGTGTATAAATCGTCGATTACTATAAGTCTATAAAAAATCAATTTGATCGGATATCGATAGCTATCTGATTGAATTTATTTTTTTCAATCATTAATTATAACACCATCCATTTGTTGTACATAACTGATTTGATCATATAGTTATCGATATCCGATCAATGTGATTTTTTACAAACATATAATATTTAACGAGTTCTATATATTGAACGGTTTAGATTATTAAAATGGGACCCGTAATGGCCTCCACGGGCGAACAACAGTGTGTGTGAAAATCACACCGAATCATTTCATTTTTGCCAACAAGCGCTGCAAGCCGCTGCACAAGCATCAACTCAACTTGTACTTTTTGTAGCAAAACTAATTTTTTTAATTTTTTTTTTTGATGAATAGTGATATCTTTTTGAATTTTGAAGTAACTTTTTGACTTTTTGACTTATATAGAATAAGCCAAACCAGCCCTAAGTATCTACACACAATTTACTTACATAGTTTAAGATAGGAAGAAATCATTACAAGAATTTAAAATGATAAAAAAAAATTAGTTATGTTGATTTATAGTTTAACAAAATCTAGTTTGGTTTGTTTTGAAAAATTGGTTAAAAATTAATTTTTTGACCTTTTTTAGTTTTTTTTTTTAAAATGTAAAAAATAGAGAAGTAATGTGATTCAAAATAAATTAATAGCTAAAAATTAGTTTTTAGCCAAGTTCCCAAAACAATAAGGCTTCGTTTGTTTTAGAAAAATATTTTACCTATTTTTTTGTTTAATTGGTCAAAAAAGTAAGTAAAATATTTTTATAGGAAAAAAATTATGTTTGAAAGTCTGTAAATTATTTTTTTACTCTATTTCAATTTCAATCATTGTCTTGTTATATATATATATATATATATATAAAGTTTTATCTATGATTAGTTCATTAAATTTTTTCTTCTAGAACAAATTGTATCAGCCAAACATATAAAAATAAATAAATAAAATTCATTTTTGTCTAAAATTATTTATATACAAAAATATTTCAAATCAAAACAAACGGAATCTAAGTAAAAAAACAAACAAATGTAAAGTTTTACCAAATAAAAACTGAACCAACACGAACTTTTATGGGCCATTTAGATGGGCTCTATCTTAGGCCTCGTTTGAGTATAAATTATTTTAATAATTTTTTAATTTTTTATAAAAAATATGTAAAAAGTAAAGACAGTAATATAACAATTTATAATAATTTTTTAACTTTTTGATTAAAATATATAATTAATAAATGAGACCTTAATCTCTAATAGTATGATGAACTAAAATAAATTTGGAGATCCTTATTTTGATCCAAATTTTGGAGGCCGAAGCAAAGGCCTCTCTTTCCTCTGCCCAGAGTGGGGCTTGCGTATAGGATCAGTCTTGGAGGCTAGAAGAAAAAAAATCCGAGAATCTGAATTAATGGTGTAAAAATTGATAATTTTTTTGGGTTTGTAGATGTACTCATATATTAAGATGAAAAATGATATATATATTAGATTTATTTTTATAAACCTAATGATATGTAAAATATATAATTAGTTAATAAAAAACATTATATATAAATTCATTTTTCAAACTCAATTTCTAAATTCAATAATATATAAATAAAATAATTAATTAATAATTAGATAAAATATAACAATGAGTGTTGCCTTAAATGTTCAAAAACAATGTGATGTAATTGAATTTGAAAAGTTTATCTAATTTTTGGACCGGTAGCCTCAACTAACTAATAATTAGAGAAGGGAAGATGTGACAGTAGTGTTAGGGTTATTTAAATATTAGTTCTAATTTATCAATTTATATTTTATTAAATTTTAATTAAGATTTTTTGAATCTTTAAGTTTTATTAAATTTTTAATAGTTAGAATTGTCCTTCAAATAATAATTGTTCAATATTTATGATTATCTATAAAAGAATATAATGATTTAATATTTATTTTGATTTTCAAAATTTTAAAATATTAACTTTCAATTGAAAAAGCTAAAAAAGAAATCATGTGCAAAAAAAAAAAAAAAAATGAAAAATGAAAAAATTGAAAGTATTGAATTATTTTTTGTGCAAAAGTTTTGAGATGTCCTAAATAAATGTCTTTTTTGACTTTTTATAAAAAGATGTGTAGAAAAGTAGAGAGGAGATATTGATTGATGTGACCCAAAAAAGATAAAAAATGGACTAAAATAGGTTATGCCAAACAAGGCTTAAAAATTTTGTGTCTATAAAGGATTATAATGTTGGAACATTGATGTGCAAAACTGAAAAAAAAAATATTAAAGATGAAAAAACTGATAATATTCTCAGTTTTAAAACTAAAAAAATTGTTAATATCTCAATTTTTTTGGATAGTTCAATCAAATCAACAAGTAGAAGGACAACAACATTTAATCTCATATTCTATTTTTTTCATCAATTAGTGAAACAATTATCTAGAATATTATTATACAAAATTGATAATGTTCCTAATTCTAAAAATTGAAAACAACTGATAATATTATCGATTTTACTAAATAGTACTTATTGGTTCAAAAAAAATTAAATGAGACTTGAGCTATCATAACATTTATAAATATGACTTTTAGATAATTAATTCAAAAAAAAAAAAATAATACTCTCTCCGTCTCATAATAATAATCCCTTTTGGAGAATCTAAAGTAGTGTTTGGTAGAGTTTTCTAAATGTAATTTGATAATAGAGTTATATTTTGAGTTTGTGAGTTTTGGAATTATGATTTAAGTGTAAAAAATTTGTTTGGTTATGAGTTTTGGAAAAAGTTTTGAATTGAGTTTTGAAGGGAGTTTTGAGTTTTTGAAATTAGAAAAGTTATTTGATTAAAAAATTTATAACTTCTAACCAAATACACAACCCAAAATTCTATTCAAAACTCATAGAAAAATTATAAAAAAAATTGAAAATATTTTTTATTTACAAAATAAAAATAAGAGGTGCCAAATAAAAAAAAAAACACCGAACACTGTTTTGATCAAGCCGAAACGTTCGGGAGAACGACCAGGTTAACCAAATTTTCTTGCCTGGAAAGAAGTTTTTAAAAGTGGGTGTGGAATTATAATTTGAAAGCTGAAAACAAACACCACACTCAAATCAATGAGTGTAAATGTGTTTGGAACTAGGAATGACAATGGATGGCAATGGGATAGATATTAATTCCCCATCTCCATTCCTCTAATATAATTTTTTCTCATTCTCCATCCCCCATCTCCCATGGGGACTACCCTCCTCATCCCCTAATGGGTATGGGTTTTCCCCAATCCAACTTAACCCCATTTTTTTCAAAGTTTACAGCCAAAGCGAAAGCCATAGACATTTTATTTATTTATTTATTTATTTATTTGTTTCAACAACAAAATCAAATATACATTAATTAATTAATTAAGAACCTTATTTTAAATTATATATATATATATATAAAATGAACACAATCATGTCAGCATAGTCAAAAAGCTCACATGCATTCCACATATTCGAGAAACACAAACGCACACCAACCAAACTAAACCCAAAACCCTACCATTTGCAAATCCCAAAGCCATTATAAACCTCCAATTTCAGTTCCAACAACTTGCTCATCAGGAAAAAAAAAAAACTTTCTTTGCATCATCAAAAAATTGCATCATCAGCAATCTCAAAACACTGCACGTTCTTCGAGACCGCCATGAATGAAAGTGGAGCTTTTCGTGGCCAATCACTGTCGATGAAGAGAAAAGAGAGAGAGAGAGAGAGAGAGAGAGAGAGAGAGAGAGAGGAGGGAGGCAATTAAGAACGGAAATTCACCACGCGTGGAGAACCACTGTAAGTGCCAGCGGAGATCGTTGTCGTCGCAAATTGTTGATATCAGTTGAGCTTTGAGTGAGAAATTGAGCAATTTGATGAATCAATTTGAGTGAAAGAGCGAGAACCTAGCTGTAAACCTATGGAGAATGAGCTAGTACCCATCTCCGCCCCATTCCCAATGGAGATTAAAACTATGCCATCGACCCAACCCCGTTGGGTATAAAAATAAGGAAAGCCCATGTATTTGGGGTAGGGTCTCCATGGATAACCATTGGGTAGGGTCTCCGTTGCCATCCCTATTTGGAACACATGACCAAATACATCATAACTTTTTTTAGTAGTACAATTATTATATTTTAAAAATATTAATTTTCTAAAATTACCCTTTCCTAGTATATTTTTTTAGAAATATCAATTATTATAGTTGTATTTTTTATATTATTAATAAATTTAAGAGAAGAACAAAATGATTAATTTATATTATTTTACTTCTTAAAAATAGATTAATATTTTAAAATAATAAAAAATAAAATAATTAACTAATATTTTAAAACGGAAGAAACATATACATCACGCAATCAACGCTATTCTTTCTTTTAGATTGATTACGTCAGTCAACTTAGCCTTTATTTGGCAACTCGGGTTGGGTTGGGTTGGGTTTAGGGACTATTTTAGCCATTGTTAGGTTTTTATTCTTAGCAATCCCGTTTGACAAAATTCCTTTCAGTTATAATTATATTCGATCTTGTATTTAAGTGAGGCTATGAGTTTTAGATGCGAATCCAACCCAAATTGTGCTTATACAGAGGAGTTTGTGATCTTAATCCTATTATGTATTGCCATTTCGCTGACAATGTTGGGTATTGAGCTGTCCAATTAGGTCGCGGGGGTCGAGGGGGCAGAACCCCTTGGCAAGTCCGGGGCAACACTTAGGCGGGGTCGAATAGCAGCGCCCCCGAAGTAAAAAGCAAAAATGCAATCGAAGTTACTTGTCTCTGCTCGAGCGGCCATTTGCATGATCGAGCGGAGAATCTTTGGTTCCAGAAGTTTGAACTGTTTGCAAAAGTACTGAAAGTTGTGTTTTCGAGCTCAAAAGGCACTTCCTACGCTCGAGCGTCAGTCCGCTCAAGCGGCCATTCTTGCGCTCGAGCGGAGATCGCAGATTAATTTTCTATAAATATTTGGTTTCATCCGTTTTTAGGGTTACGGCTTCTTGATCTTTTTATTGGATATTAAGGTTTATATCTAGAGGTTCTTTTCTAGTTTTCTTTAATGTTTGTTTGAGTTTAAATCTGGTTTGAAAAGTATATATCAAAGGATTGTTTGGTTCGTTCAATACAAAAGAGAGTGTTGTTCTTCGGTGGATTCCATGGAATTCGAGTCTAAAGTTTTGGTGGATTCCGGGGTGGCTCATAGCCGTGATTCGACATCGACATTGTAGATTCAACGTTGGGCAAAACAATTTTGAAGTGAGGACGGGACTGGAAGAGGCACATAGGGGCATGTTTGATTCGGGCATGGATTCGCTAGGTAATTGAGAGTACACTTGTGTAATTCATTTATGTCTTTTTAGTGGATTGTTTTGTGACTGTTACCCGTTGATTGTTTTATCACAATTGGAGGCACTCCAATTATGATTTTTTCACATAAAATCGTTGTATTAATTTGTCTTGATTGTTTGATTGAGATTGTTATTTACTGCTAAAAATTGATACATAATCACAAATCAATATCTAGAGAATTTCTAAAATTTTCAGCTATAAAAAGATAAAATAAGTTTTTTAGCTGAATAAGACAAAATGTCACATTCAACTCATAATCATTACATTCTTTCTCTCACAAATAGTCAAAAAAGTTAAAAAATTTATTCTAAATAAAACTTTTTAACTCTAAATTAAAATAATTAAAAAGTTAAAAAATTAAAAAGCTAACCCAATTCCAAAACAAACTCTTATGAGTTTATGAGGCGGGGTACCATTATATTAAAAATGGGACAAATGTATATTATTAAATTTTCTTCTAGTGTGTCAGCAGAAATACTTCTTCCTCCTCTCTTCAGTCTCTCAAACTTTTTCTCTCTTGCCCCCACCCAAAATCAAATTTTTTCCTTGTTTGCATTTATTATTTTTCTCCAATTTCAAATAGAGTAACAGCAGGGATTTTAAAAAAATTATTAATATTTTTATTAATTATTTTATATAAGTGTGGAATCACATAAAACTCACATCATATAAGATATTTGATAAAAATCTTAATAAATTTTTTAAGAATAAATTACAAATACACTCCTTTAGGTTTGCTGAAAATATAAATTATGTCCTGTGGTTTGAAAAATTAGAAATGTCTCTTTGTTAGAATTTTTTATTTAACAGAATTATTTAAAAAAATAAAATTCCTAACTGTTCACTTATGCAATAGTAAATTATATGAATTATTAATTGAAATAAAATTTAACATTATTAAAAACTATTAATTAACTTAATCATTTATTAATAAAAGGACCTATTTATTATGAAATTAAAAATCTTAAGAGGCAAAATGTAATTTCTAAAACCATGTGAAATAACTTATAATTTATATAAATCTTGGGAGATGTGTTTGTAATTTATTCATTTTTTAAGATCTCTAACATTTATTTTTAGATATAAAAACCCATTCACCTACTCTATCATTTTCCTCTCTGAAATTTTTAATTTCAGTCTCTGGCTAATTGTAGGGTTTTTTTGTTAGCATGGTTTCAATACCTCTGATGCAGGATTTAGGGTAAAAAAAGGAAAGATTAAAAATATAATTTGCCAGAATTCATGGCGTTTCTTGAAGAAGGCAAAAAAGAGACTAAAAAAACAATTTGTCGGAATCCATGATGTTGACAGAGAGAAAAGGAGATTAAAAATAGTCGTCGGAATTCATAGTGTGCCGGAGAAGAAAAAGAAGAAAATAGAAGATTAAAAAAATAGTTCGTCGGATCCATAGTCTCATTGGAGAATAAGAAGGAGAAAGAGAAGAGATTAAAAAAAGCTACCGGAATCTATAGTATTGTCAGAGAAAGAGGGGAAAAAAAAATTAACCGGAACTTATGGTGTTTCTTGAGCATCCACAATGGAGGTTGTTAGTGTTAGTTGGTAAGTTTTAGCTAGTAATGTTTGTTGTTTGGTGTTGCAGTGGATCGGTTAGTGTGTGTGTTAGTGGTGTATGTTAAAACGTTTGTTGTCTGCAGCGATGGTTTTAATTAGTGGAGGGGAGTGTGTTTGTGTTTTTACGGGTTGACCAGCCGGTTGACAGGTCAACGGCAAATTTTTTTTATTTACTTGGGATTTTTTTTTTAGACTTGAAATTTAATTTTGGACTTAAAATTTTTGATTAAACTAAATTATTTATTTATTTTATTTATTATGTACACATATATATATATATATATATTTAACACACCCCTTAACACATCCATTGCACCACTACTCATTCTCTAAAATTAACAAATTCTTAACACACCTTAACACATATTTTTGAATCCTATTTTTATTACTTTTCTTCATATAACACACATTTTAATATTTTTTTTTAACTATTCAATTGTGGATGCCCTTAGATTGAAAAAATTATTGAATGTTTTTCATTGAAATGGGTGATGGTGTGTGGTCGTGGGTCTTGAGATGTAGAGTGATGGTATAGGCTATTCAGTTTCAAAATTAGATTTATTTTTTAAATTTAAATGTGATAATTTATTAAAATATTTAAGTTAACTTTTAACTTTTTCTCATATATTTTTTTTTTCAAAATATTAGTCACTTATTTTATTTTTTTATTTTTCGAAAATATAAGTCATTTTTTAAAAATTAAAAACTAAAATAATATGAATTTATTATTTTGTCATTTTTTTAAATTTAATAACATTAATATTTTCTAAGTGTAATAATTATACTATCAAAAAAATAGAATTATCCAAACCGGAACAATATTTTAAAACGAAAAGAGTAATTTTTTTAATCATTAGTTAAATATATATATTTTTTATACTTAATAAAAAAAATATATTTATATATAGTTTTCCTTTAATATTGTCACATCATTTGAATCTAAAAAATTAATTTAAAATGTTTGGTCTAAATATTACTACTTTATGAACGATTGCAAGAAAACTTACCTTCGGGAGACAAAGGGAACAATCCCGGATGTAAGTCCACAAGAAGCTTGAACACACAAAGAGAACGCAACGCAATCATCACAGCGACGGAAGTGAGCACCAGGATCCACATTCTGTAATTCGTGACAGCGTTGTGGGAAATCTTATCTTTGTATTTTTCATCGGACTTTTTGAGGTCGGTGAAGTCACCGTCCGGCAAGTCTTGGGCCAAAAAGAAAGAAAAATGACTGGTAGCTTGAAATTCGTGGCTTGATTTTGGCTCGAATGGCAAAATGACGTCGTTTTGTCATTCTTTTTTTTTTTCTTTCTTCCTTTTCTTATTCTTCTTCGTTGAAACCAGAAGAAGAACAGAGGGGAAGAGGAGAGAGGGAGCCTCCGCCGCCTCCGCCTGCCGTCCTCGTCGCGAGGAGCTCGTCGCCTCCGCTCGCCGTCATCGTGCCTCCGCCCCCCTCCTCCACCTCCAGCACTAATAATTGGGCCCCTTCCAGTTCTCCTCCTTCCTCCTCCTCCTCCTCCTCCTCCCTCCTTCCTCCCTCCTCCTCCTCCTCCTCTTTCTTCTTTCCCCTAATCTCGAGCCAAATTCGAGCCTTTATATTCGAGCTACCAATCGGGATTGAAAAAGAAAATGGACCAAGCTGACGATGTCTGCATTAAAGCAGGAATGAAAAAGGCGATTGAATCTGACAGCACCCATGTTGAGGACGGCATAGAATACGTAAGGTATTATAATCTGAGTTGCACCGCCGCCAAAGTTTCCCCACTCGGCGGAGACAGCGTTGGCGGTGCCGACTACTGTAGTGGAGAACATGAAGCTATTCCAGAACTGAGTGTTAAATAATTTTTTTAGAGTTGCAAGTTTATTTTCTCTATATCGTGTGATTTAAAAATATTTTTTTTGAACTCTTAATAATTTGATAATATAAATATTTATATTTGATAATGTAAATATTTAAAGTTGATAATTATATATTTTATCATTTATTTTTCATCACAAATTGTTATAAAAATTTAAAATCGAAACGCAATTTAACAAGTTCCAACAAGTCATAGGTTAAACCCATGTTACTGATGACCATTAATTTGAATTTTTTGAGTAGTTGGGCTTACGTTCTTATATTTGGAATATCCTAACTAGTTTGACTTCTTCCATTTTTGGATAGCTCATATCATAATATAAAAATGCAAAGGGCATTTACAGACCAGTTCTATTGACCAGATTTATTTATTTGTAAGTCTTGTTTTATTTTTTACATATTAATATAGATTAATGCTTGGGAGCACTAATAAGGTGGCCCTCCCTTTGATGTGATGGTTGTCTTTTGTGTTTTTCTTTTTTCTTTTATTTTTTATATTTTCCAACTCATTAGAGCTATTAGTGATGAGATTTTTTAGTAGTCTCTATCATTGCTGATTAATATATCTAAAATGCTCTCTCCTCACCTTTTTCATCCCCATTATTGACATTGCCATGATTGAACCTTCTCCTGTCGGAGATCACCTTCGGCCATTATCTCCAATCCAGCCATCGTCTCTAACCACCGACAACCATCCTCGACAATATTTTTTTGGTGGCAATTTTTGATAATGTTTTTGCAATTTTTTAAGAAAAATCAACATCCATCTCCACCAAATCACTCTCTTATAACTCTTCGGATTTAGTGGTAACAAGAGAAATAGAAAAAAAAGTAAAAGTATTTAACAGTGATAAATTTATCAAATCAGTTAATCACTTACTCTTTTATTATATTATACTCACACTTATACACATACACCATTCCTCCCTTATTCATTCAAAGAAACACATTTATACACTTACATACAAAAAATGAGTAAAATTGGTAAATTTATCACTGTAATAGATTTATCCAGATTTATCATTGTATCAATATTTATCAAACCAATTAATCACTTGCTCTTTTTCACTATCGCACTTACATACTTGCATACTCCCTTAGAGCATCGATCAAGAATGCTACAATAGCTTTGAAGCTATTGTAGAGAGCAGAAGTGAAGAATATGTGCTCCATCAAACTCGGTATCTCGTTCATCCATTTTGCCAACGTTACAGTGCCTCAATTGATGAAGCGAGCTACTGTTCATAGGTTAATCAATTTTTTATTATATTTTCTTTTGGAATGTTTATGTTTTGACGTTTTTGGAATGTTTACGTTTGGATGATTAAATCCCAAATGGCTTTCTTTTTTTTGTTTTTGGAATGTTTATGTTTATGTTTTGATGTTTTGATGACTTCATGTTTGGATGATTGAATCCTAGATGGCTTTCTTGTATGTAGGGATGGCAATTTAAACTCGGCCCGACGGGGACCCGATCCCCCGACCCCGAAATAAGTGGTTTTTCTCCGAAAAATATCCCCACGGGGACGGGGATGGTATTAAAAAAACACTCCCCGATCAATTTCGGGCCGGGGATAGGCTCGTCTGCCGGCCCGGCTCGCCCCTAATTTCCCGATTCATCCCCGCCTTTGATGATTAGTTGTATTATTAAATATTAGTTGTATTATATTTTGTATTATATTTTCCCCGATTATATTTTGTATTATATAAATATTAGTTGTACTTTTGATCTCAACTCTCTCAGATGATCTCATTTCCTCTCATTTCCTCTGTGTCTCTCTCTCTCACCGACCGTGGCCCTCATCTCTCTCTCCCTCAAATCTCAGACTCAGTCTTATCTCTCTTTCCTCCTCTCCTCTCCTCCTCTCCCCCTCTCCCTCCGTCCGTGAAGCGTTCCACTGTCAGATCCCTCCATCCGTAAAGGCTTCACGGTGAAGCCCTCCGTCCGTGAAGCACTTCGTCCGTGAAGCCCTCCGTCCGTCAGATCGTGATTCGTGAAGAAGAAGAACAGATCTGAAGAAGAAGAACAGATCTGATTGTTATGTATATATATATCTGTATATATATATCTATGATTTTTTATGATTGTTATATATATATATCTGTATATATATATATCTATGACAGTTTTTTTTTTTTTTTGATCTTCTGAATGTTGCTTTTTGAGCTCACTGAAATGTTGAGATTTATTGATGTTGTTTTTTGGTTGGAGATTTTTGAGGGAAACCCGATCCCGTTAGAAGGGGGTGTGGGTTCCCGTCGAGACGAGGACGGGGGGAAGTTTTGCCATCGGGGATCGGGGACGGGGAGGGTGATCCCCGGCCCTGCCCCGCCCCGTTGCCATTCCTACTTGTATGTATGTTGTGGGAAGCAGAACTGAACTGGAGGAAAACCATGGGTGGTCCTCCCACCGGTCGACCGATTCATCTCCTGTGTTGCTGCTGCTCAGCCGTTGTTGCTGTCTTGGGTCTTATTTTATACCTGTTTTAACATCATTTTGCACTTCAAAAATATGGTTAAACACAAGAAGAATTTAAGGATTATAATAATTGAATTAAACTTTTGTTTTTAGCAATCCCAAATATATTGTAAAGCAAATAAGATTAACAAATTAATACTAAACTGGTTCTGCTATAAAAATATCATCCTACTAAAAAAGAAAAACTCTTCTTCAGCTTTGCACCTTCATCCATCACTCTTCTTTGAGGGATCTGGTTGTCGTTCTATTCCAAAAAAAGGGAAAAAATGGTATCTCATTGGTACGGGCCTCAGTTATTGTTCATTTACAGTGGTAGATTGAAAGAGCATATAGGAGGCTCTTTAGCATTGGACATTATTAATTGCTATTGATTAGTTACATGTCATTTTAGCAGTGGTTACATGGTATCCCATTGGTAGAACCTGTAGAAGCTCTCCAAAGTAAGCTAGGGATGCACAAAATTTGGGAAGATACTTAAGCAAGTGGTATTATATATATAGCAGATTTGAAAAAGTTGTGTATGTATTACATTCAATAGGTATATCAATACCAAAGAACATTCAATTTCTATAAATACGCAATAGCATATAATGTATCAAATAGAGTTTCAGGAGGAACATGTCAATGTATTCATCTACTACTGCATAGCATCTTCTTTGCCAACTTTTGCTGGTGAAAAGAGGTGCAACGACACTCCAGAATCCGAAAACATACGAAATAGCCACACAGGAATAGAAAAATAGAGGTTCTTCGATGATCCCATTTTCCTCCAAAGAATAAAAAATAATATTTTAATGAAATAAAATTTTAGAATAGAGAGTTTGATGGAGTGTGTATATAAAAAAGAGGCTAGCTAAAATAGAAAAGTAAATTTTAATTTGACTCAAAATTTGCTGAGACTGATGCGGATGCTCTTACTTATTCATTCTAAAAAACACATTCACATACTTACATATAAAAAATGATTTTCTCAATGATAAATTTATCACTAACACAACTTTCTCCAAACATGAGTTTACAAGCAATTGATAGAGAGAATAAGACATAGAGGTGTGATATAAAAACAAATTCAAAACAAAACCCAAACCACCAAAAAAAAAAAAAAAAAAAAAAAAAAAAAAAAGCTAAAAATTAAACCCACACAAAACCAAATTAAAAAGTAAAAACATCTCTAATAGGTAAGTTTTTCATATTCTGACATGATAGTCGAAGTTTTTTCAGACGATCTTTGATGATAGAGTATAAATTAGTGACGGTAGAGTGTAGATCAGAGAAGTTAAAGTGTAGATCGGACATACAAAGCATAGTTAGAGAAGATAGAGTGTAAAACAATGATGGTGGTGGTAGATTGGCAATGATAAAGTGTAGAGCCACGATAATGAAGGTAGTTGGTGGCAATGGTAGCGGCCAGTGGTGGATGGTGGCGGTAGGTGTAGTGGCGGCAATGGTGTGTAGTGATGGTGTGAGCTTTAGAAATGAGAGAGAGAGAGAGAGAGAGAGAGCGAGAGATGATTGTGTTAAAAGATTTGGGAAATATTAGAAAGAGAAGAGAAGATATTTAATGAGGATAATATGGATAGTTAAGGAGTTATTGATGCATTTAAAAAGTCAACAAAACTTGATAATAACTAAGTTCACTTCCAAAACACAAATCAATCACCAAGCACCAATTTTTTGTGCTCCTTGTCTAATTTCATCTAGACTTTAGAACTATGGACCACAAAATCATTTATCTCTAAAAGCATGTTTTTTAAAATATTTATAATTTTTGTCATTAAAAGTTCTTTTTTAATTTTTTGGAGCGACTTTTTAGTGATATCTCATGACAATATAAATTGGTCTCCCAATATATTTTGTAACAAAATTTTCGCTCCAAAAAATACTTCACCTTCAAAATACTTCTTCAAATATCTTATTCAAGTACATAGTTTTTTTTTTATAAATGCTATAGGTTGTAGTTAAATATGGATTGAGATTCTCTGGGATGGAGATTTCCATTTTATAATCAATGACTCAAAATAGTTTATATCAACATATTTTTTTATTTAAGTTTAAAAGAAACCATAAAATTTTCAAATCTAAAATGACATGGTAATTAAAAACTATTTACAATTTCGATGATATGTTACAACATTACGGAATGAAATAGAGAGTATCATAATTCTTCAGAGATATGTGGGTGTTATCTACGGGGAGGGTGTGGGAGCAGACTCTACCCTTTTACCCCTTTCACTTCTACTATTATTGGCAAATTTCAAACTTCCTTCGTGAAAACCTTTATCTTTCTCTGTTGAATTCCATTCATTCATGTAGTACTCTTCTTCTATAATTTCACTTCATTCTTTAGATGATGGACCACAAAACAGAGTTTAGATCATCGGCCGCACTTCCCTGCGGCCCTCTCTGTTGCGCTCGCCAAAACGACGTCGTTTTGGGTGTCTTTATTTATTTATTTATTTGCTTTTCAACCCCTATTTAATTGATTGGTTTTTCTCATCATCATTTTCAAAATCTTTGATTGTTCTTTACAGAGAGTGGTTCCACTAAATACATGGATCCTCATATCAAACTTCAAGCTAGCTTACAACATGCTTCACTGCTCGAACGATATATTCAACCTTGATCTAGCACTTAGAAGGAAAAAAAGAAGGAAAAAAGAAAATATTTAGAAGGAAAAAATTAGAAGCAAGGGCAAGAGTGCAAAGAGAAGAATGAAGGAAGAGGCATCACCGGAAAATTATTAGAAGGAAAGGGCAACCAAATTGATACCTATGCAACTCGATGAGACTCATAAACAATCAGATTAGACGGAAAATTATTTAATTTGGTTTGAGATTTTATTAGATATGTGGATCTTTATGTGATTTGTTGCAGATTTGTGGTTGCATCGATATTGAATCTATATTTGAGAAGCTTGTAGGTTTTGTAATTTTTCTTTTTGGGTTTGAATCGGGGTTTATTTTTGTAGTGGGTGTGATTTGGTAGTTTTTAGAGAGAGAAAAGATGAAGAAGAAGGAGATGGAGAAGAAGATATAGTGATTCCGGTTTTGACCCATCACTTGTTGTATTCCGGACTCAGGGTTTGTATGGTTTTGAATGGTGATTCATATCTTGTTTCTCTTCTCTCTTCTCTATTTTGGTTATTGAATTGTAGTTGTGCATTTGAAACAGGTTAGTTGCTTATTTTTCCAAACCTTTGTTACCTAGATTTTTGCTCCTCCGCTCAAGCCACTACAACAAAAGTAATCTATGGTGACGAAAAATAGTGAAGAAAATAAATTTCGTCACTAAATAAGAATAATCTATGACGAATTATAAAATTTTGTCACATATAATAAAAAAATAAAAAATAGGTGACGAAATTTATTTTCGTCAGCAAATACTTCTTTTTAGGTGAGAAAAAATTATGTTTCGTCACTAAAGGTTTTCCTACTAATTTTTTTTGGGTGGCGCCAAAATTTTGAGACTTTTGGTGAGAAAAAAATTTGTCACAAATTATAAAATTATTAGTGAAAAATATATTTTCATCACCAATAATTTTATATATATATTTTTTGAGAAACTTGATTTTAAATATTTTAAGACCATTCGGTGATAAATATATTTTTATCACTAATAATTTTGAATATTTTGAGACTTTTTAGTGAGGAAATTATTTTGTCACTAATTTTTGAGGGAAAATTTTGACATATTGTGTAATGAAAAAAATAGACTATTAACCTTTTTTTCTTTTTCTTTTTTTGTGTTGTTTATCAGTTTTCCTCTCCCCCCTCTCTCTCTCTCTCTCTCTCTCTCTCTCTCTCTTTCTCTCTGAGAACAAAACACAAGCTAATTAGCTCTTTAAGTAACCTATGGTGACGAAAAATAGTGAAGAAAATAAATTTCGTCATTAAATAAGAATAATCCATGACGAATTATAAAATTTTGTCACATATAATAAAAAAATAAAAATATTAGGTGTCAAAATTTATTCTTGTCAATAAATTCTTATTTTTAGGTGAGGAAAAATTAAATTTCGTCACTAAAGGTTTTCTTTCTAATTTTTTTGGGTGGTACCAAAATTTTGAGACTTTTGGCGAGAAAATTTTTTGTCATCAATTATAAAATTATGGGTAAATTACAAATGCACCCCCTGAGGTTACTTAAAATACGGATTGCTCCTTGTGGTTTGAAAAATTACAAATATTCTCTTGTGAAAAAATAAAATTCTTAACCGCTGTCCAATATAATAATAAAATTACCTGAATTATTACTTGACATAAAATTTTAACATCATTAAAAACTATTAATTAATTTGATATTAAGAGGGATTATTCGTTATGAAATTAAAAATCTTAGGGGGCGAGATATAATTTTTAGAATCACAAAGGGTAACATGTATTTTAAACAAACCTCAAGGGGTGTGTTTGTAATTTATCTTAAAATTATTAGTGAATAATATATTTTCGTGACCAATAATTTTAAATATTTTTTAATAAAAAAAATTGATTTTAAATGTTTTAAAATTATTTAATAAAGAATATATTTTTGTTATCAATAATTTTAATATTTTAAAATTTTTGATAAAAAAATTATTTTATCACCAATTTTAAAGGGAGAACTTTGAGATATTGATAATAATAATAAAAAAAAGACTTTACTAATTCCCCCTAAACCTTTTGATTGATTTTTCTAGATATTCTTTTTTCTTCCCCAAACACGATCATCTCGCTGAAGGGAAGAATTTGAAATCTTCATCGAGAAGAATGTATATATATATATATATATAATAAACCAAATCCAAATCCAAATCCAAATCAAAATCCATTTCCTTTTCCCAATCGGAAAATCTAATTTCCCTCTTTGGAAAATCCAATTTTCGCAGACAAACCTCGATCGATCATCGTTCCCAAATCTCCCAATTCTGACTCTGTATCTCGTAATCATCTCCGTCTAAGGCTTTTTTCATTTCACATCAGATTGGTCACTTAGACTCGAAGTTTTGAGGGGGCCTCATCACTTGGTAATCGCTTTTCTCTTTCTTCTCAATTGCTTTGATTTTTCTCAAATTTGGTTCGATTTGGGTTGTGGGATATGGGTTTTGTTTGTGAATTGTATATGGTTTTTACGATCCGTATTATAAAATTTATTATTTATTTTGTTTTTATTTTAGATTTTGTTCTTGGTTCCTGTTTTATATTCTTATGTTTGATGTACTTCTTATTGGTCCACTTGTTATGAGTAGTGCTTCAGATTTTTCCACCTAGATAAATAATGTTGAGTTAGTACATCAACTAAACTTCTTCAACATGTATTATTGTTCACACACATAGTTGTGAAATTGAAAATTGCATCATGAATTGAAATCCTAATTTGGTGAATCGTAAATCGAATTGAATCGAGAATGGTTAAGATTAAGTGCAAAATATAGAAAATGATGTAACCAATCGTATGTATATATAATAACATTATAAAATTGGACACATGTTATTAATGAAGCTGCCTTAAAGATAGTTCTCAAGTTTGGGTTGTCTGCTGAGTGAACAAACCAACTTATGCGCTGACCAAAAGCATTTGTGCAGTTAATTAACGGATTGTGGATAAAAATCAAATAGTAAATAGAATAGAAAGCAGTAAATGTACCACAAGAATATAATAGCTATGCAACGTACCCAAATACCAATCCATATGGATATGGCAATCCCACATACACAGGTTATTATGGTGGCTATCAGCAGCAATCTAATCAACTATACCCTCAGCCTGTAGTAGCGTATCAAAACACAGGTGCTCCTTATCAGCCTCTTTCCTTATTTCAGAATTCAGGGTCTTATGCTGGGCCTGCAAGTTATTCAAGCACTTACTACAATCCTGGTGATTATCAGACATCTGGAGGTTATGCGAGTGGCAATTACAGTAATCAAACCAACTCATGGAATGAAGGAAACTATACAAGTTACGTTTCTCATCAATATTCAAACTACACTCCAGACCCAAATGGTGCTTATAATGCTAGTGCTATTACTACGTCTTCACAACAATATCAGCAACAATATAAGCAATGGGCAGATTATTACAGTCAAACAGAAGTTAGTTGTGCTCCTGGGACATAGAACGTTTCAATTACTAGTACATCTAATCCAGTGTGTAGTGTTCCTATTTCCAATGGGTATCCAGCTTCACCCAGCCAGCCATCTGCACCTTATATTCCATCTTGGAGGCCAGATTCTAGTTCATCTAAATTGCCTTTGGTTCAGACTGGTGCAGTAATTAGTGGTAGCCATGATGGTTATTGGAAGATTTGAAGATTTCGATCTACTGTTGATGAAGATTTTGATTGATTCATAATCGGTAAGCCTAATTTCTATGTATGAATCCAACTCTATCTCTGTAATCCCTATATCTTTCTCTAAGCTCCCAAATTCTCTTCGGCTTATTGTGAAGATCAACATCAGTTTAGAGGAAGTGGATTTCGAAGATCAACATGAATTTTTTCCAATTTAATTTATTTTTATCAATGCGGTGCAAACTCTGATTTGGAAATAGGTTTTTGATTTGAAGATTCATTTTTTTTTTTTAATTATTAAATCTCGATTTGCTTTGGCTTTTAAATTTGATCTGAACATTTCTCTAGATTGTTTGCTAAATTTCGTGTAGTTTTTGAACCTCTTACAATCCACTCATTTGTGAAACTTATCTTTTTGATGTATTTAACCCTTAAAGGGCCTTAACTGTTGTTTTGAGAAACTTCTCTTTTTGATGTATTTAACTGTTCCCTTTTTAGGTTTCTAGTGTTTGAAGACATAGAAAATGGAACCCTGAAGGCGCATCTGAATGGTAACTTTTAGAACACAAAATTTACATGTTTGCCTAATTTGATTATGTTATCAAAGTTTGGCTCTTGGCAGATCCTCTGAAGACTCCCTTAAATTGGAGAACAAGGCTACAAATAGTCATTGGCGTGGCAGCTGCACTAGTAAGTTGTAAAGCTGCATTTTGTCGTACTCATATACAAATAAAAAGATGTGAAATCTTTTTTACTATTTTTATTTTTATTTTTATTTTTTGTTGCAATGATAAATTCTATGAGAGGATGACCTGTGGTACATAAATACCATAGCCAAGAAGCGAAGTCTCTAATTTCTGTGTTTAAGTGTTTCTGCTTCTTCTATTAAATGTTTCATGTACTATAGAGGTTTTTAGTACTATATAGGTTGCTCTGGAGGGTTTCAATTGTACCATTTTTGCCTATGGACAACTTGGCACAAGAAAAGCTTACACCATGGAAGGAGAATGTAAGAGCTCAAAGGTACTTTGTTGTTTATGTGGTTAGTTCATGTTTAAGTTTGCTATACTACTCATTTCAAGTTCTGATGCCATGTCTATATTTTGTGCCAGGCTGGACCTAATGGAGACTTGCTAACTGTCAGACGAGTTATTAATGGTCTCGTGGAGCATTTTGTGCATGTCCCCTACAGGTTAAAGTTGTTTTCATTAGACCATTAGTTTGTTTTTATATCTTTTTTCAGATTTTTTCCCTATCCCAATTATGCACTTACTATGCTAAATTGGAATGTAGGCATAGTAAGCTCACCTGTTTGCTTTGCGATTCGTTGGGTGCAAAAATCAAGACATGCATTATTACCATAGTATCACCTGCAGTCCATTGCCTGGAGGAGACCTTGAGTACACTAGACTATGCACATAGGGCAAAACATATTAGAAATAAGCCTGAGGTTGATATTGGAATCTTCTTAGTACAAGGGGCGAAGCGTCCCTGATTTGATAAATCATTTTTCATATATGTATCCTTCATCGTTCT
Organism: Camellia lanceoleosa; assembly: GCA_025200525.1. Classification (NCBI taxonomy): domain Eukaryota; kingdom Viridiplantae; phylum Streptophyta; class Magnoliopsida; order Ericales; family Theaceae; genus Camellia; species Camellia lanceoleosa. Next base: position 9,646,614 of record CM045763.1, on the reverse strand, counting down.
ATCATTGGTTTCTGAAGTCTATTCATCTGACATTCACCTCTAATCTTGTAGCTTTTTTCTTCATGTTTAGGTAATGGCAGATCAGACTGAACAAATGGCAGTTATAATAGAAATCCACCAGAAGGTTCGTTTAATTTAAGCAACTGTAAAAACAATAGAATTTGCTATGACCAACAACTTGAGGAATTACAAGATAAATTTGATGATTAGGTTAAAAATTGCTCTAACATAGACAACAAACTTGATGCCTCCCAGGTAAGTTCTATCTGTATGTGGTTATGTATGGTTTTAGGATTAAAAGTTTTGTAGAAAAACTTGAACGAAACAAGCAAATTGTTGGCCAGCACTGAAGAAGAGTTAAGAAGATGCTAGTATGCTCTCAAGGAGTGTGAATTTATTATCTCCAAGCAGAAAAAAGCAGGTATGCTTGAATATTTCTGTTGTTCGAATTTCTTTGCTAGCTCCATCTAAATAATGTTGGTGAAGAATTGAAATGGTTCCATACATTCACCTTGTTTGGTTGAACGATTGAAAGTAGTTTGAATTGAAAATGTAAGAGTTGAAGCTTCACTTAAATGTTTGACAGACTTTGTTTTAACATGAAACATGTTTGGGTTCACATTCATGCAGGAGAGATTGATGCTCAATACACTACAGTTCAACATGTCAATTCCAGCCCCATGTGTCTTATTGATCAAATACCTTAAGGCTGCTCAATCTGATAGGAAAATAAGGAGATAATCTCAATTTCGGTCCATATGTTGTGTTATTTAGTTTTTATTTTTTCATATCATAGTTAGCCTAAATGAGAAATTGTAATTCTAATGTGCACCTTGCAACAACTTGGGCTCCTATCGATCTTCTTGATCGACCTATGCCTCATGGAGTATGAGATACTCAAATTCCCACCATCTTTATTGGCTGCCACAACAATCTACACAATGTACCATTTCTGAGTTTAAGCAATGGAGCAAGACTTGTGAGTGGCATACTAGCTACTCAGAAGATCAGCTCCTAAATGTTCGTTGCCATGTTCAATTATGAACATGCATTGAACTGTACTTGTGTTTTATTTGACAGTATTTTTAAGATAATAAATATTTTATCTATTCTCTCTTTTACTCATGTGATAATAAAACATCATTCGTCACTTATGAGAGTTGTGTTGGAGCCAGGAAAGAATTGTAGCAAAACAAAACTAGTCCGAATTGATTAAACCTTGAATACTATGTTTGATTTAAAATTACTACCATACATGAGTTCTAATATTGTGCAGCAGATATGAGGATCAATTTTGAGTGCTTAATGTTATATATATATATATTTTTTGGCGATGGTAACAAGATGGTCGTCAAAAAATATGTTAGCATTTTTCTTTATTTTTTGTGACGGCAAAATAGCTATCGCCATAAGTAGTTTAGAAAGTCGCAACTAATTTGCAACTGTTACTTTGCCGTCGCAAAAAGTCTTTTGCGACTATTTTTTCATTATATGTGATAGCTTGTAGCAGTCGCAAAAAGTGCTTTTTTGTAGTGAGCTATGGGAAATTAATTAAGTGCATGTCAAGGGAAATCAAAGCCACATAATCAAACCACCAAATCCGTAAAGCAACAACAAATGATCACAAGTCTTGCAAGATAATTGAAATCAAAGTCACATAATCAAACCTCCAAATCAATATTACCCTTAATTTTTTGTCAAATTTCCTTGTCTATGACATCACTACCGCATCCTTTATAACTTTGTCTCTCTATTATTATTATTATTATTATTATTATTATTATTTTTTTTTTTCCCCATGGTTTGTCTTATATCATTCCTCTCCCTCCTCTCATATAACACCTACACAGCTATTGCCCTGAAGAATTAATTTATTTACAGTGATTTTTTTCAGTACTAATTTAAGTCCTCTATTGTTAATTGTTAGTAATTGAGTTTACTTTTATTCCTGCAATCTTTTGTTGTCAAATTTGTTATCCATGTTGCTTATCATCAAGGACCACTTCAACTCTTTGAAGTTTTGGATTGTTATATGCATTTCTACTAAATTGGTTTATAAAATAAATTATTTAAATATGAGTTTAGATGTAATTGCTAATATATTAGTGTTTTCCTTGTTTATTTTCTTTGCAGATTAGTTTTTGATGACATTTGGAAGCGTACTTGCAAATCAAGATCAAGTGTTGAATTTTTTTTTCCCTGAACTAATGTTTAGTTCTAGTTGTAAATCAAGATCTAGAATTGATTTTTTGTGCGGACTCCACGTTAGTTCAATTTAGAATTTGCTATGATAGTTTTTTTTTGTTATACTTAATGGATTATTATTAAATTTATTTGATGGATATATTTTGATTTATAATATAAATTGTTTAGTGAATTTGTTGTGTGGACTATGTATAATAGCTGTTGGATTTTTTAGTACATTTAAAAGGCAATTGGGATATGAGTAGGAATATTTGTGAAATAATAATTTTAATTGAAATATAAAATATGGGACAAGTTTAGTGACAAATTTTTTCGTCATTTGTACTTGTTATTATGACAAAGTGATTATTCGTCACTAATAAATATTTTTTGTGACAAAATTTATTGCAGCTTATAAATGAAAATTTTTATTAATTTTATTGTTTGGTGACTAAACATTTCGTCATGTATACATATTTTTGCCACGAAATATATTTCGTCACCCATGTCTGACTTTTGGAGACGAAAAATTTCGTCAGCTTTACATCTTACTGTAAGCTGACGAAATTATTTCTTCATCAATGATCAACATGTGTGACAAATTTATTCGTTAACTAAAGTTATAAATGCGGTACTGAATAACTATTTGGTGATGAAAATGAGGATTTTTGGTGACAAAATGTTGTTTTATTGGTGACAAAAAGTTTCGTCACTGAAGTAATTTCATTGGTGACGAAATTATTTTTCATTACGATGTTTTTTAGTGACAAACATTCAATGACGAACTTGGTGACGAAAATATTTCCTCACAAATATCTATAGTGACGAAATTAGCTCTTCGGAGACAAAAAAAATTCGTCATCCAAAACCCAACTTCTTGTATTCTTGCACTTGAGCGGGTTTTGTAATTTTTTCTCATTCGCTCGAGTAACACTTTTTGCGCTCGAGCGGGATTTACAAACTCTCAGTACTTTGCACGTCTGCAAAAGTACTGGAGGGGTGTTTTTCATGCTCAAGCAATGTTTCCTACACTCGAGCGGCCTTTCTTGTGCTCGAGCAGTTTGTCTATTGTCTGCAAAAATACTAGATGTGTGTGTTTTATGCTCAAGCGGGTAGCATCGTGTGCTCGAGCAGAACAACTTTTTGTGTCTGACGCTCAAGCGTCAACTCTTTCGCTCGAGCGGACTGTGTGTATATCAGATCGCGAAAGTGATATTTTATACCATTTTTTCATTCTTTTCTTTCTCTAAAACTTTCCAAAACCCTAAATCTTGACCCTCTCGCTCTAAAACACACACACTCTCTCTCTCTACATTTTGGCCTTGATCTTTTGATCTCTTTACCCTAGTGTTTTTGGAAAAATGATAGAGTATCTTGAAATCTACATTTTTATCCGATTGGAAGTTAGTTTCGGCGTTGTTGGAGTTTCACCTTTGCTTTGTTTGGTCTTCTAACTTGAGGTAGGGATTTTTTCACACCTTCATATGACTTTTAACTTAGCTATTTGTTATTGTGTAACAATAGTGGGATTTGGGGGTGATTTGAGCAAACCTAGGGTTTGGATTTCAAGTTTGAAAAGAGAGGTTTCCATGTGGGTGTATATAAATGATTATGGGGTTTAGATGCGAAACCTTTCTACGTTAAAATAGCAGATTTTGGCCCTTAGCTTAGTATTTAGAAAATCGGAAGCTTTGCCCTAAAAATGTCTTGAATAACCATTTTATTTAAATAATGAAATTGGTATGAAAAATGCGAAATTGGGAGGATGTATAAATGAATGGTGTTGTTAGATTTGTTTAATCACTTACCTATGGAAATTTAATGATTTATCTGTTATAAAGATTGAATATCTGTTTAGAAATAACTATATTGGGCTATCGGTGGAGGATAGCTATAATTGTTGTAGAAATTGTATGAGGATTAGGAGAATTAAAACTAATCCATTGTTGGTTGTCATTGAATATGATCACGTTTTATATACATTGTATATGTATGTTTGTTTAGAGAAGAAATGAGATGTATTCCATGTGTGATTATGTGTTTAAATACATTGTATATGTATTGTCACGACCTGCTCCCCGTACTTAAAGGTTAAGTATCGTGACGGCCAGTAACTGAAGTTACCTCCAGACAATTCTTGAACAAATTAATAAATGCGAGCGGAAATAATATTTAAGTGAGGGTGCCAAAATAATCATCGGAGCTTCTATTTTTATTACAAAATTTATTGACCAAAAAACCCGATATTTACATATAAAAATATCATAAAAGTGCTATGTGTGTCTATTCTGTAGCCTTGCATCTAAGACTTTCCAAAAGCTATTTCTGAATTGCGTTGTTTCCTGAAAATTGATAAATAGCTATAAGCCCATGGAAGAGTAAGAAATATTATACCAAGGGCATAAGAGCATAAAATTCACCATGAATAATTATTGGTGAGAAGGTAATTTATGTGGAAATTAGGCCGCGCTAGGTGATGGGCCGTTCTATGGGCTACAATGAAAAGGACTGAGTAAAAGGGCCTGATAGTTAGCCCGGTCCCAGAGAGTCTTGTAGTTAGCTCGGTCACCAGTCGGCACGGTGATAGTTAGTTCGGTCAAACCATCTTGAGCCGAGGCATTGTTGGCTTCTGCTTAAGACCTTGCTATTAGATAGCTCGGTCCAAGCTCATTGTGGATAGCACGGTTTCAGACAACCCAGTTGGAATATGTCAACCGAGGTACACGCGCAGTGAAAGGAAGAACCAAGCTAGTTGGAGCTCGGTCTAGTTTGCGGCTTTAGCGTGGCCATGTTATCTCGGTCGTATTGACATCCAACCATGGTAAAACCATCTCACTTGGTTTAAGCAGTGAGGGGGGTGTTGAATGATAAGCATTATCTTTCAAGAATGTGATTCCTCGGAGGACTCTACATGGAGGAGTCTGAGTCCTACTAGGATTGTGCCACACGGAACCTATAAAAGCTTATAACATCACCTATGGAGAGGTAACACAACTTTGATTCCCGAATACACAGAGCTTTTTGTCTATTTGTCTATTTTGCTGAGTAAAGCGACGTCGTACGGAAGAGTGCAGACTTGATCAACAGGATTATACGAGAAGGTTTATTCCTTTCCCGTACAATTGGCGCCGTCTGTGGGAATCACAAAAAGAACAAAACCTCTTGATCAAGTTTTCCTCGCTAAATTAGAAGTAATGGCGTACAATGAAGATTTGCCGCAGTCCGCCATCGATGGACAAACCCCAGAGAGGGGCGGGAGGCGCGAAGGTTTACCTCCTGTCCCTCCCATGGCGGACTTAGAGCCCTAGCGACAGAACCCCCGGAGGGATGCAAGGGGGAGGCGGAACAACAGCCCCCGTCGCTCTCGCTCACAAAGTCCTGAAAGGCAGAGGCGAAGAATCGACCCTCAAGCTCTGGAGGATCGCGTAAAAGAGCAGGATGAACTTAGAAGGAAGATGGCAGTGGACATGAAGGCCATGAAGTGCCAGATCACGGGAAAATGGGTGGCGATAGGAGAGGGGTGCAAAGGCAACACGCTCCTTCACCACTCGGAAGATCGTGGCAGGCATACCACACCATCACAAGCAGAGAGTAGAAGCCTCAGAACAGGCGATACTCAATCCAGGACTTCTAGGACTCGTTACTCCAGGTCTGAGAGAACGAGAACTGAGAGGTCATACACTGAGGGAAGCACCTATCGGCCTTGGCGCACGCACCAGACATCATCCAGGCAGACGGAGTTGCCTAGATCGTCCGACTTACGAACTGTGCTAGAAGAAAGGGCACGATGGAAAGAGGATACCAGGGCGCGCGACCCGCGCAAAGTCTCAGCCCTTCAGCGGTTGGCTCCTCGGACGCATGGAAGCGTTGAGGTAGAAATGCCAATAGCGTGCCCTGCTTACGAATCGATAGACAAAGCCTTAGCAAGACTGCAGACCTCGCCGTTCGTTCCGACAATTGAGAACGCGCCCCAACCTTCCGGCTTCAAATTTCAAATTTACTACGTATGAGGGGAAGACAGACCCTTACTCGCACTTAAGCCACTTTCGCCAGGTCATGGCAGTTTACCAACGAAACGAGGCTTTAATGTGCATCCTATTCCCATCAAGCCTTGGCGACCTAGGTTTAACCTGGTTCAAAAGGCTACCAGAAGGCAGCATAGCCTCCTAGGCACAATTGGCAGAGGCGTTCGTGACAAGGTTCAGAACGAACACCAAGACCCCAGTGGAGATCGATCAGCTACTCTCCATTGACATGAGCAACAAGGAAACATTGAGATCCTACAACAGTCGCTACTGGGAGACGTTCAACCAGATAGGGGACTGCCCCACCAATCTCGCTATCGCACAATACAAAAGAGGACTTCCAGTCAGAAACAGGTTGAGGGATTCAATTACTATGACGCCACCCCTCACGATACAAGCCTTGATGGAGAGAGTGCACCAACATGTTCGGGAGGAGGAAGATGGCGCCCGTGCTAAAGCAAAATCTGGTGCAGCAGCAACGCCAGATAAGAAGACTACGGCAAAAGTCAACACAGTAGAACGTCCAAGCAAGAATGGATGAGGCAGGCGAGACAACGAAGAGGACCAAGATAAAAGATGGTTAAGAGTCCGCACTGCCATTACCATGGTATTCAAGAAACCAATCTACTGAATTCTCAGTGAGATACGTGATGAACCTTTCGTCAGATGGCCAGCTAAGCTGGGAGAAGTACAAAAGGACTATGACGAAAGATCCAGGTGCACCTTCCATAAGGAAAAGCGGCACCGCACTGAAAATTGCACGCCATTAAGGCAACACTTGGAGGAGTTAGTGGCAGCTGGGCATTTGGACAAGTACATAGAAGGAGGGACACAGCCAGCCCCCCAGAACCACGACCACCCAAACAGTATGCCGATCAACACCCCACCTCAAGGAGTGATTAACGTAATGCATGGGGTATTCGAGCTTGAGTGGGTATGCAAGCTCAGGGGAACGATCAAGAAGGCTGAGCACTTGAGGGAGGTATTAAGTGCACAACCTACCATTAAAAAGGAGAGAACAGAGGCCACAAACGTCATGTCTTTTTCGAACAAAGACTTGACAAGGATATATTGCCCTCACAATGATGCACTGGTCGTCACTCTCCGCGTCAAGGATTACGACATCAAGCGAATTTTGACTGACCAAAGGAGCTCATGCGAGATAATGTACTACGAAACCTTCAAACAATTGAAACTGAAGGACAAGGACTTGGCACCAGCCGTATCTCTCCTGATCGGATTCAACTTAATGCCAGAGTGGCCAGTTGGCAAGATAATCCTCCCAGTTAGAGCAGGAAGCATGACGAAACAAGTGGAATTCTAGGTATTGAAAGTCCCTTCCACTTATAACATCATCTTAGGAAGAACATGGCTGCATGCCATACGATCAGTAGCATCAACCTACCATCAAGTAATATGGTTCCCCAACGAAGCCGGAGTAATTGAAGAGGTCTACAAAGACCAAATTATGTCCAAGCAATGCTTCGTCACAGTAAATGGCAGCCGAGCTGCCAAGGGGTTTGTACAGATGGTGGAAGAACCAGAGAGCAATGAATTGTTCGCGGATGTTGGCAAAGCCACTGAACAGAAGGCAATGGAAAACTTGGTACAGGAAAGAATAAATGAAAAGAACCCGGATAAGTTTTTTTTGCTTGGCTCATCTATGTCTAGCACTGAGAGAATAGAGGTCATGGAATTCTTGACCTCTAACATCAAAGTGTTTGCCTGGACGCCGTATGATATGTCTGGCATTGACCCAAGCTTCATTTGTCACCAATTGAACGTCCACCCAACCGCCAGACCAATCATTCAGCGCACTCGCAGATCGGCACTCCACCACGCCGAGATAGTGGCGGAAGAAGTAGGAAACCTGCTGGAGGCAGGAGCTATCAGAGAGGTGCATTACCCCAGATGGATCTCCAATACAGTGGTGGTGCCAAAGAAGAATGGAAAATGGCGTGTCTACGTAGACTACAAAACAGTCAACAAAGCATGCTCAAAGGACAGCTTCCCCGTACCCCGGATAGACCAACTGGTAGACCTAACAGCGGGGCATAACCGACTTAGCTTTCTTGATGCGTATAAAGGCTACCATCAGATCGCTATGTATGAATCAGACTAGGAGGTCACATCTTTTACAACGCCAAGAGGATTGTACTGCTACAAGGTCATGCCCTTTGGCCTAAAGAACACAGGGGCAACATTCCAACGGATGGTCACCAAGATGTTTGAACCATTGTTAGGCAAAACAATGGAGGCTTACATCGACGACATGGTGGTCAAGAGCAAGGATGAGAATGACCATCTTAAGGACTTAGGTGGGATGTTTCAGATCCTGAAGAAGCACAAGCTGCGCCTTAATGCTTCCAAATGTGGGTTCGGTGTAGGATCTGGCAAATTCCTGGGCTTCTTGGTGACCAACCGAGGTATTGAGGCAGACACCTCTCAGATCAAAGCAATTTAGGATCTGGAGAGGCCCAACTCAGTAAAAGAAGTGCAGCATCTCACCGGTGTGGCAGCTGCACTCAACCGATTCATAAGTCGGTCGTCAGACAGATGTCGACCATTTTTTCAAGCATTAAAAGCCAAGTTCGAGTGGGACCAAGAATGCGACCGCGCTCTAGAAAGCTTGAAAGAATATATGTCTTCTCCATCACTACTTGTAACCCCAATACCTGGAGAAGAACTCTTTCTGTACCTGGCAGCTTCACAGCACGCAATTAACGCAGTATTGGTCTGAGCAGAAGGAATCCAACATCTGTCCATCTTTTATGTCAGCAAGACATTACTAGGCGCAGAAACAAGGTACTTACCACTGAACAAACTAGCCCTAGACTTGATGATGGCCTCAAGGAAGTTGTCGCATTACTTTCACGCCCATACCATAGTCATCCTCACAGCCTTTCCATTAAAAGCTTTGTTTGAGAGGGCGAACTTTTCTGGGCGAATCCTAAAGTGGGCAGTAAAGTTGGGACAGTTTGACATCAAGTTCCAACCCAGAACCACGGTAAAATCCCAAGCCTTGGCAGACTTTGTCGCAGAATTCACTCCAGGAAGTCATCATATCTGCCCAGTCGACCTGACTGATACAACCGAACTAAGGTTGGAAGTTGATGCCGGAATAGCGCAACCCCTGGTGCAGGATACCCAGTCAGACCCTAAGGCAGACCAAAGTAAAGTAAGGGAGGAGGAAGCAAACCATGCTACACCAAGCCAAGACTCACCAATAAATAAAGACTTGGTACAATCAGATAGCGGGGGGCAAACAGCAAGCATGGACCTTGAAGAAAACACCAGCAATACTCTTAATCCCAAGGCATCATCTGATCCCTCCACTTGCTAGAAACTGTTCGTTGGAGAGATGTAGAAGCTCTTCGTGGATGGAGCGTCCAACAGGCACGGTGCAGGACTAGGCATAGTCCTCATCTCACTAGATGGCCTAGTGGTGGAGCAAGCAGTCAACCTTGGCTTTCCAGCATCAAACAACGAAGCGGAATATGAAGCGCTTCTGGCAGGCTTAAATTCAACATCCTACATGAAGGCCACCGAGCTAATGGTTTACAGTGACTCACAGCTGGTGGTAAACCAAATTTCAGGTGACTACGAGGCAAATGATGACAGCATGGGTAAGTACCAAGAGTTAGTCAGAAAAGAGATTAAGAAATTTGAAGTAATGTGGATAGAGCAGATCGGCAGAGAAGAAAACAATAGAGCGGACGAACTAGCAGGCTTTGCTTCAATGGCAAATACCTCCATCCCTCATCCATTGCTGATTGACTACCTACCAAGACTAAGCATTGAAGAACCTGAAGTAGAAGAGGTATGTTGTGCCGAACTAGGCCCTTCATGGATGGATCCCATCATACTGTTCCTAAAAGACGGCGTCTTACCGGAAGAAAAGAAAGAGGCCAACAAAATAAGAGCAAAGTCACAACGCTTTTGGCTCTCGCCATCAATGGCATTGTACAAGAAATCCTTCACAAGACCTTACCTAAAGTGTGTCCACCCCAGCAAAGTGGAAGCATTCTTGTTCGAAATACACGAAGGCGTATGCGGAAGCCATCAAGGAGGAAGATCATTGGCCTACAGAGCAATTTCACAAGGATATTTGTGGCCATACATGCAAGCAGATTCAGAGAAGTATGTCAAGAAGTGCGAGAAATGTTAGAAGCTCGCACACCAAATACATCAGCCAGCCAAAGAACTCCTACCATTGACGAGCCCATAGCCTTTTGCAATGTGGGGCTTGGATATAGTAAGACCACTTCCAACGGCACCCGGCAATAGAAAGTTCTTCCTTGTAGTAACAGACTACTTCACAAAGTGGGTGGAGGCAGAAGCATTGGCATCAATCAAGGAGAAGGATGTGAAAAAGTTCATTTGGCAGAATATCATCACTCGGTTCGGCATACCAAAAGCTCTAATATCGGACAACAACACTCAGTTCGATGGCAGAATCTTTAAAGGCTTTTGTGCAGAATACAAGATAGAATTCTACAACTCTACACCGGCATACCCCCAAGCAAATGGCCAAGCAGAAGCATCAAACAAAGTGGTCTTGGATGGATTAAAGAAAAGATTAGAGAAAGCAAAGGGTAAGTGGGCTGAGGAGCTTCCCCACGTTTTATGGGCTTACCATACCACACCTCGGCGGTCTACTGGCGAAACACCATTTTCCTTGGCCTGTGGCATGGAAGCAGTAATCTCATTGGAAGTTGGCCTCCCCACAATTAGAAGTAAAAATTTTGATCCAGACTAAAATGGAGAAGCCATAGCATTGGAGCTCGATCTTGCAGAAGAAAGAAGAGAAAGAGCACTGGTTCACATTGCCTCGTACCAGCAAGAGTTGTCCAGAAAGTATAACAAAACAGTACATCCAAGACAATTCAAAATCGGAGATTGGGTATTGCGCAAAGTGACGGGAAACACCTTGGTACCCTGAGATGGCAAGTTAGGGCCTAATTGGAAAGGACCTTACAAGGTGGTTGGATTAGCAGAAAAAGGGGCATAGCACTTGGAAGATAAAGACAGCAAAGCCATTTCCAGGCCATGGAACACCACCAATCTCAAACTATTTTATTTTTAGCTTTTCTTTCAAGTATTTGTAATTTTTTCTATCTCAATAAAACAAGTAGTTTCTTTTCAGTATAACTATTTCCTTCTGTAAAAGATTGTTTTAGTGAGTTAGGCGCACTGAAAGCATAGTTGGCCGGAATAACCAACTTTGCACTCTCTTCAGCTAAGATTAGGATCAGTGCTGAAGAAGTTGGCTAGAAAAACCAACACCCTTCCTAAGACCAGGATAAAGATCCAGGCTGCAAGACGTTTGGTCGGAATAACCAAACACTCTACTCTAGGTTGGCAGAAATAACCAACTTAGAGGTTGGCTGGAATAACCAACACCGCTTCTAAGCCTAGGATAAGGATTCAGGCTGCAGGACGTTTGGTCGGAATAACCAAACACTCTACTCTAGGTTGGCAGAAATAACCAACTTAGAGGTTGGCTGGGATAACCAACACCTCTCCTAAGCCCAGGATAAGGATCCAGGCTGCAGGACGTTTGGCAGGAATAACCAAACACTTCACTCTAGATTGGCAGAAATAACCAACTTAGAGATTGGCTGGAAAAACCAACATTTATTGTTCTTCAGCCAAGATAAGGATCTAGGCTAAAAAAGTTGGCTGGAAAAACCAACACTTAGTACTCTTCAGCTGAAGTAAGGATCTAGGCTGAAAAGTGGTTGGCTGGAAAAACCAACACTTAATACTCTTCAGTCGAAGTAAGGATCTAGGCTGAAGAGTGGTTGGCTGGAAAAACCAACATTTATTGTTCTTCAGCCAAGATAAGGATCTAGGCTGAAGAATTTGGCTGGAAAAACTGACACTTAGTACTCTTCAGCCGAAGTAAGGATCTAGGTTAAAGAGTGGTTGGCTGGAAAAACCAATGCTTATTGTTCTTTAGCCGAGATAAGGATCAAGGCTAAAGAGGTTGGCAGGTATGGCCAGTCAAATTGTAGAGTTATGACCAGGATAAGATATCTCGGCCCAAGAATATTATACTTCATTCAGATTACAGTTAGAAAGTTATATGCATGGCAATTAACCGAAATAACAGTTGGAACAAAAGAGATTTCATTGATCATACAAAGTCAAAGTACAAAAGAGGAGACTTCAGCCTGGTTACAATCTCTCTTTCTAAAAGGCACAAAAGAAGAAAAGTACATAGTCAAGCAAATAGGTCATCTAAGTCAACATCTAAAACCACCCAATCTTCGCCCAGAGGTAGCTCGGTCGTGGCAACCACACTCTGGTTAAGCTCGGTTGGAAGCACAACATCGGACACAGCTGGCAAAGGTGGGATGGAGACCTCTGGAGTTGGGGAGGTAGACTGGCGACTGGATTGAGTGTTGTCTTCTGGAGCTTCATCTTCATCCTCCTCCTCCTCCTCCTCCAGAAATTGTTGTTAAATGCTAGTAGCATACTCTGCCAGTGAGCTCGGTATGAAATATGGAGGAGGATTGAAGACCTCGGTCTCAGGTCCATGACCGAGCTGCGCCACAGCCTCCCTCCACCCACATTTAAAGAACAGGTCCTTCGCAGCTTCACACTGCGTAATGTACAGGGCTTCGCCTTCTTTGAAACCACAGTTCTCCGCATCCTCCAGCTTCTTCTCAAGCTTTGTTATTTCGGCATTCTTTTTTCTTTCAAGCTTGGCCAGCTCACGCAGATATTTATCTTTTATCACGGCCGCAGCCTTTTGCTTGTCTGCTTCAACCGAGCTAACAAGACCGGTCAGACAACCATTCTCGGTTTGTAGCTCGGCTATCTGCTTCCTGGCCTGTTCTAGCTCGGCGGTTTTTTCGGTTACCTCGGCCATTGCCTGCCTTTTTATTTTGCGAAGTTCCAATATACGCTTGTGAGCGATGTGGTTCTTCTACATGGCCTCCAAAAAAAAAATGGAAAGAGACTTGTAGTAAAACCGAGCAGAAAGTTGTGCAAATTAGAAAGATAAGCAAATGAGGTTACTTACCAACACCATTGACTTTGTGGCCGAGCGAATGGTCTTCAGCTCGGTGAGATGGTTGTGGTGCTCTATGTCGGCTGGAAGGCAAACGCTCTTGGCCAGATTGAATGCCATTAGGTGGTCTTTTTCAACGACCACTGAATCAGTCTCCCGTATAGCATGGTTCTGAAAAGTGATCTTTGGAGCCCACTTGGACGAGCTAGCTCGGTTAGAGCGCTCCGGTTGTGGGCTTGGCAGAAGGATGGTATCTTCTTCATCAACAAGGCGTAGCTCGGTTGTGGAAGTCTGAGCATGCTTGTTTGGACAAGATGATGAGGGTTGATGGGATGGAAGGCCACCACGGTCTCCTGAGTCTGACCGGCTGGTGGTACCTCGGGCTGGTTTGTTTCGGTCATGAGGGCCTTTACAGCTCGTTTCTTGGCCATCTCTTGCTCAGCAGTTAGAGGGATCAAATTGATTTGGGGCAAGGTTGGGTCCGGTTCAGGAGAGGTTTCCAACAACAAGTCAGTTACCTTGGTTTTTCATTTGCCGCTATATCGGTAGGTCGGCTCAAAATTCAATAGCTCGGTCCAACTTCAGTTTGGATATCGCAGCGCGGCGCAAAGAATATTCAAGTTGGGGTAGCTGTATTGGGACTTGAGAAAGTTCAAATCTGCATGAAGGAAGACAACAGTTAGTTCGGTTCAGGAAGTGAAAATCGAAGTAAAGAAAAGCCTGCAATGAAGCCGAGGTAACCCTACTTTCTACACCCTTGTTCCAATTTATTCTGTGGCCAGGGATTTAGGCTTGTTGGTCCTCAAAGTTCCCAGATACCCAGAAGAAATCATCATCATTCACGTCTTTATCCGGGGTATTCTTTATTATTTTTTCACGCCGGCGCCTTATTCTTAAATAGTAAACCCAGCCATCTTCGGCCGATCCTATGGAGTATTGATGGAAGAGCTCGGCTAGATTGAGATTAAGGCCGGCCCGGCGGTTTAGCTCAGCAATGCCGTTTATTATGCGATAAGAATTGGTGGAAAGTTGGGTAGGGCAGAGCTTGGTTTGTCTAAGGAATTCACAAAGAAAGGGTTGTACAGGGAATCGCAGACCGTACTCTATGCTGGAAATAACGTTAAAAGGGACAAAGCCTTGTTTTTCCCAGGGGACGGTGTCTAGTTCGACTAGTGAAAGGTGGACATCATCCGGAATTTGGTAGTCCTTACGGAATTCGGCTATGGCCCCTGGTGAGTTTACTAAAAACCTATATTTACCCATTGATTATTAAATTATCAATAAATTAGCTGAAGGTTTAGCTCGGTCAAGAAAAGGCGCCTAGTAGCTCGGTTGAGCAATCAGAGGAGTGCCTGGCCAACCTAAGTCTGCAAAGTAAAAAAGAAGGGTGTTAAGCACTGATCATTGGACTGTGCTACAAAAAAAAAGGGCAAGATAAATGAAGTCCTAGCTCGGCTACACAAGATGCTATCAGTTTTTAGCTTGGTTTGAGCAAGGGGCTTTTTTAGCTCGGTTGAGCCTTTGGGGCAACATTCTTAGTTTGGTTTGTACTAAGGAAGCTGGTTTAGCCCCAAGTTGTAGCTTGGTCGGAGGTTAAGGCTTTCTAAGTACGATATTTTGCAAACCTAGTACGGTTCGATTGCTCGGTTAGATGAAGCTAAAGGTACCTAACCTATGGAAACTACAAGTATAGTATGGAGTTATAGTTCGGTTGTTAGGTGCAGCTAGGCATGCAACTGAGGCAAACAAATTTTTAGTTCGGTTAAAATGTAATTTTGGATCAAAATCAGTGTTTCTCAGATCATTCGAGGTTCTACTACATGGATTTTTCCCAGAAAAATAGAAGCAAAGATGGAATATGCGTTTTGCAAAAAACATACAAATACGCATATTATGTGTTGCAAACAAGTGTGAAATCAACAAAAAGGAAATCAGTTTGAGCAAACATACCAGTTCAAGGTGAGGGTACTAAAGATGAAAGTAATGGTAGTAGAAAACACGAACTCAGCAAAATGCAGGGTCAAGTAGGAATGGAGACTCAGAGAAAGAGAAGAAGGTGAATAATACGAGAAAATGATTCAAAAAGTAGGGTTTTGGTGAAAAGCTCAAGTTTTGGGCGGGACTGTTCAAATATCGCGAGGTACGAGGGCGGCGTGACAGCTACATTGGGCCAATAAGGGTGTGCCGCGTGTCCTTGGAATAAGAAGCGGTTCAGTTACAAAGATTGAAGAGACGTTTTTTGACCGGGCATATTAGAATAGCCCGGTGTGAGTTTAGCTTGGTTGGAAGGCTGAAGTTTCTAGCTCGGTTGGAAGGCTAAGGTTTTTTAGCTCGGTTGACAAGCTAAACCTTTTAGCTCAGCTGGTGACAGGTAATCCCTATCATGCTGTGCAGATGGAATTAAGGGGCAATTGAGAGGGTAAATTATGTGGAAATTGGGCCGAGCTAGGTGATGGGCCGTTCTATGGGCTACAATGAGAATGACTGAGTAAAAGGGCCTGATAGTTAGCCCGGTCCTAGAAAAGATTGCAGTTAGCTCGATCACCACGGTCGGCACGGTGACAGTTAGCTCGGTCAAACCATCTTGAGCCGAGGCATTGTTGGCTTCTGCATAACACCTTGCTGTTAGATAGCTCGGTCCAAGCTCATTGCGGATAACACGATTTTAGACAACCCAGTTGGAATATGTCAACCGAGGTACACGCGTAGTGAAAGGAAGAACCAAGCTAGTTGGAGCTCGGTCTAGTCTGCAGCTTTAGCGTGGCCATGTTATCTCAGTCGTATTGACATCCAACCATGGTAAAACCATCTCACTTGGTTTAAGCAATGAGGGGGGGTTGAAGGATAAGCATTATCTTTCAGGAATGTGATCCCTAGGAGGACTCTACATGGAAGAGTAAGAGTTCTACTAGGATTGTGCCACACGGAACCTATAAAAGCTCATAACATCACCTATGAAGAGGTAACACAACTTTGATTCCTGAATACACAAAACTTTTTGTCTATTTGTCTATTTTGCTGACTTAGGCATCAGAGAGGTATCCGGCACACACCCGCCGGCTAGCTCACGTTTGTGTTTTCAAGGAGTAAAGCGACGTTGTACGGAGGAGCGACGTCGTACGGAGGAGCGCAGACTTGATCAACAGGATTATATGAGAAGGTTTATTCCTTTCCCGTACAATTGGCTAAACAGAGCTTGATATTAAAATATAGAATATATAATACAGAAATCATTTAACATATAATACAAAATAATCATAACCACAGCGATGCAATGCACGTATGCATGGACTTAAGAGGTGGCTCGTACGAACTCCAGAGGTGGCTCTCACAACAGTGTAGCACTTAGCTCCGTACAACACTTTGCTCCGCACCTAAAATCACAAGGTCAATGGATCCATGACAGACAGAGGGTCAGAAAGTGACTAATCAGAGGGCCAATGGTTATTTAAGTCTCCCAAGGCATGGAACCTCCGTGGTGGTACTTATAAAATAATTACTCAAAACACATTTTAATAAACAATTATATTTATAGGTTTTCCTTAATATATAAAATAAGGTTCATAAAATAAATAATATAATTAAAACACCAACATATCCATGGGTTTCATTTTAAACAAATAGAGTGCAGAAATTAATCCACGTAATTGAAATATTAACATAATTTATAATAATTAATAAAACACAACTTGTATAAATTATGGTAACTCAAAACATACGTAAAATATATTATGGTGACTCAAGGTATAATATTACTCATCTTAAAATTAATACCTCACTCTTTCTTTCAGCTATCAAAGCCTTCTTGACAGTATTTTCATCTCCTTTCCTTAGCTTCTTTTCCTTCCTATTTTTCTTGGTTATGCCTTTCCTTATTTCTCTCACTGTTCATTTTCTTTCTTCTAAGTTCCCAATACATCTCCTATTTATACGAGTTCCTGCTCAAGACCCACACTCTAAGCCAATTGGGATCAATTGGATTAGGATGATAGGCAGCAAGCCACGTGGTGTTAGCCACGTGGTTCTAGTTTGTTTTGATCTTATCTAAAGATGTTTGATTAATTCTATTTTGACCCTAATTACTATAATTATTATATCATTACCATGCACAATAACTCTCAAATTTTAAATTAAAATTCATTTTATCACATACCATCAAAATATTCAATATTTTATTTTACTCTTACAGAATATTTAATAAAACCTTTAGTGTTTTTTACATTTATAATTAAATAATGCTTAATATAAAATTTAAAGGACAACTTGAATTTTTGGATTGTTACATGTATGATTGTTTGGGAGGAGAAAGGGATGGACTCCATAATAATTAAGTTGGCCGGAATATCCTGGGTGAAAGTCCCAAAATTTATACATAGGTGCCAATCCCGTAGACGAAATATCCGTAAAATGGCAATTTGAAGTGTTTATATGTGTGTGTTGTATGATTGGAAAACCATTGAGTTGTAGTCTCAGTTTGGTTGTTGAGAAATAATGAAATTGGCTCATAAATTGTGAAAGATAAGTGAACTGAATATGAATTGAAAGAAAATGAATTAAGATTTGAATTTGACATCTTATGAGTACATGAATTTGTGAAAGTTTTACCATAGATATTGTATATGCACTTTGTACTTATATCTCTGTTAAATCTCATATATTGTGTTAGATGATTCCTACTAGGCTGTGACTCATCCTATTTGGGAAAACCATTTTCAGGTGTTGGTGACGTGCTTCCGCCAAGGCAATAGCTTCGAGGGACATTTGGGAGCAAGAGCTTTTTTATTTTGATTGTATATTTTTTTGTAAAGTTAAGGGCTTAAGATGTAATGAGCGAGACTCATTTTTGTGTAACCAAGTAATGTCTTAGGAAGATGTAAGTCTGTATGGCACTTAACTATATGTTTAATTTCTTTTCTCTTAACATTATTACACATGCTGTAAATTCAAGATGAATATTTATGAATGTATAACGCATGTGTTGACTTTTGTAATCGAACTTTGATGAATGAAAGTATTTTATTTCTATTATTCTTCCATTTTTTAGTTGAATTTATTGTGTATTTTTTAGGGTGTGACAGAAGAGATGGTGGGTTTGGTATTTTTTCAAGATAGAAAGGAAGAAGAAAGAGATGGAGAAGAAGATGTGGTGGGTTTGGTTTGCAGATTTGAGATTGCATCTATATTGAAATTATATTTGGGAAGCTTGTAGGTTTGCAATTTTTCTTTTTGGGTTTGAATCTGAGTTTATTTTGTAGTGGGTGTGATTTGGTAGTTTTTAGAGAGAGAAAAGAGGAAGAAGAAGGAGATGGAGAAGAAGAGATGGTGGGTTTGGTAATTTCTATAGATAGAAAAGAAGAAGAAGGAGATGGAGAAGAAGATGTGGTGGGTTCGGTTCAAAAATGAAAAGGGCTGAAAAGGAAAGTAAGAAGGAAAAGGAAAAAAAAAACCAGAACAACGTTGTTTTGAAGAGCCCGACAGCGAAGGCCGCAAGGAAGTGCGGCCGACGATCCGAACTCCACAAAACATGCCACCTCATTGTGGAAAGTATAACAAAACTATTGGAAGTGTGCAACATATCATCATGACACCCATCAGGGTTATACCTGTCTCTGTTTTGTATTTAGATTCTCTAAAAAAAATCAATTGTCTCAAAAGTGCACAAAATCTCCCTCGCCTCTTGTCATCCTGGAAGCTAAGCCCAAAGATTTGAAGAATGAGACATATGATGGATATAAAATAACAACGTAAAAATAGTTATGTGAAATTTTGTATATATACTACTACTGATAGTTGTACAAATCACTATAACATATAAGAGTTTTAGAGACTAAATGTTTTGGTCTCTAAAAGTAAAAATTTTGTTGTAAAAGATATTTAAGGACTAATTTTTATCGTCATGCAGATTGTCGCTAAAAGAAAGTCCCGAAAAGTCAAAGAATGAGGCTTTTAGTGACAAAATTTTTAAAATGTCACTAATAAATAGATTTTTAAGAACAAAATAATTTGGTCTTGAAATTGTTTATTTTTTGAGATAAAAAATTTTGTCCCAAGAGAATAATAATTCATTACTAATGTCTAATTTTTGCTGCTAAAAATATAATAACGACACTTTTCGCAATAAAAATATTTGGTCCGTAAAAAATAATTTTGTCCCAAAATTTTGATTTTTAAAATTTTAATTTTTTGTAGTGAATATTATGGAAACAAAACTTGTAACGAGTCAAAAAGTCTAGAACTAAATTGTCTAATTAGATGGAAGACAACTTGACTTCTTTCTAAGTAGTCTACAATCATATAAGTAAGGTTGATCTTGAATTTTATAAGGTTTAAGCGAACTCTTGGGAGGGGGCACTTTTATATATTTACCCAAAAAAAAGAAGAAAAAAAAAGAAGGTAAAATGTTAAATATAGAGCAAAATTATATCTATTTTAAAATTGTTAGTATCTAGACACAATTTACTTACATATAGATTAAGATAGGAAGTGACAGGGCTAGGCCCACAAGGACCACGGCCCACCATGAGTAAACCCAAGCCCACCATTTAGACCCCATTACACAACCCGGTTAGTAAAACCCGGTACAGCTGGAAGCCAACTGAGCAGGGGAGGCCAATGATATTCGGACACGTGGCGGGTGCAGAACAGGCCATATCAGCAGACAAAGATCTGCAAAGTTATTGCCACAGCACATCACCATTAATGCAACCCATCACCGCATTTATTGCGACAACACCCCTCAGCCGGAACGACGCCCCCTCACCCTGAACGAGACGAACCACGGCGCAAGCTTTCGGCAAAAAGGTCAGAACGACTAAGACAGCGAAATGATTACCAGAGGATATAAGCAAAGCTCGAAGACAAGAAGAAGGTTAAGTCTTTCATCTCCTATCTCTCTCTCTCTCTACATTTTCTGTCCATCACCTTCTCTAATTCACACACCGGAGGGTTCGTAGGGGACTACCCGTTCTCGATTGAACTTGTTTGCGGTGTTACCCGGTGGGCTTGAGGAGCTTGGATTGGTCCAACCCATCCACGAGGACTCATCAGTATCGCTCGATTGGCGCCGTCTGGGAATCCGGTTTTATCCGTGCGCCAGTTGTGTTCATTGCCGCCGGAGACCCTTTTCCAGCAACCTTTTTCACCTCATCCGTCACGTGCATGGTAACGACCAGATCCATGGCTTCCCACCACAATGCTGCTGGTCACCAGACCGACCCTCCCAATCCAAACAACCCACCACAGTACTTCATCGAGCTCACCAACAGCATCAACCGTATGGCCGAACAAAACCAGGCCTTAATCAACGCCCTGCTCCAACGGAACCTCCCTATTCCACCACCACCTCCAGATATTCCATCCCATCCAGAACAAGTCCCAGGCCACACTGTCCCACCACCCAATCCTTCCAACTCGGGGGGTTTGCAACCCCCTCACCCACATATACATCCTCCTCCTCCACCCCCACGTCCATCAGTCATAGCCCCAGCTCCCGAGGGAGAAGCTAGCAGCGTCCAACATCTATCTCCCTCTGGCGGTGACAACATTCCCCTTTGGGACGCCGAACTCCGAGCCATGAAACTCCAACTCCAAGGGGTCATGCAGAACATCCAACATAAGCCCTCTACTACAGCAAACTCCCCTTTCGTCGCCTCCATCCGAGACAAACCTCTACCACCCAAGTTCAAAATGCCTACCATCGACCCCTTTGACGGAACGACCGACCCCGTCGACCACCTGGAAACCTACCGTACACTCATGATCCTCCATGCTTTCCCCGACGAAATCATGTGCCGAGCCTTCCCCGTGACTCTAAAGGGGTCGGCTCGGCTATGGTTCAGCCAGTTGCCGCCAGATTCAGTCTCTACATTCCAACACCTCAGTGACTCTTTCCTGAGCCACTTCATCGGAGCCCAACGCGACATCCGGCGACTCAACTCCTCAACATCCGTCAGACCGAGGGGGAGTCACTACGCAGCTTTGTCACTCGATTCAACACCGAAGCCTTACAAGTTGCTGAAAATGACGATAAGGTCATCCTCACAGCCTTCATGGCCGGGTCTGATCATCCGATTTCCTCTTCTCTCTCTCCAAGAACCCCCCGACATCCATGGCAGCCTTGCTCTCCAAAGCCCAGAAGTATATGAACGCCGAGGACTCTCTAGCCGCTCGGCAGGACTCCACAACTAAATACCTGACCCCCAGAGAAAAAAGAAAAGACCAAGAACCCAGTAACACCCGACCTCATAACCAAACATCCCGCTATGCTGACCGACCCCCTCGTGCCGATCGACCGGCCCCAACCAGACCCCCCGGTCGGTTCGAGCAATATACCCCTCTCAATACACCCATGGAACAAGTTCTTAACCAAATCCAACGGGACTACCCCCTCAAGTGGCCTCTTCCTCCACGGAACCCTTCCAACCGCAAAGACCAGTCCAAATATTGCCGCTTCCACCAGGATCATGGCCATAACACCGACGACTGCATCAGCCTCAAAGATCAGGTAGAGACCCTCATTCGCCAGGCGCTGAGCGATTCACGATACCTACCTCGGCGAGACAAAGGACCGAACCCCACAGAGACAATCACAGGCATACCCTCCTCGGCGACCCGGCTCAACCAGGACAGGCGTGGACCCCACCAACAACCTCGGCCTCAAGGTAATCCGCCTCCGCCAGTTGGTGAAATCAGAGTTATTTCAGGTGGTCTTGCTTGTGGTGGACCATCACGCCACCAGAGGCGAGCTTAGAAAGATCTGACAGGGCTCGGACAAGACGATCGCCACTACGACCGACCCCCCAAGCAACCCAAGCAGTGGGCAGAGCCCATTACCTTCACGGACGCCGACTGTGCAGGCATCCGTTATCCTCATGATGATCCCCTTGTCATCTCCACTGTCCTCTCCAATTATAAAGTCAGACGAGTCCTCATTGACAATGGCAGCTCGTCGGACATCATTTTCCTAAACTGTTTCCGCCAGCTGAAGATCGGGGAAGAAAGCCTGTCCCCACTCCAAACTCCTCTGGTTGGTTTTACCGGTGACCGGGTGACCTCGATCGGCTCCATTGATCTCCCCATCACCATTGGAGAGTACCCATGGCAGACCATGAAGTTGCTTACTTTCCTTGTTGTCGACTGCCCCTCAGCTTACAACATCATCCTCGGCCGCACCGCCCTCAATGCCTTCCAAGCCATCACATCCACCTACCACCTTGCCCTCAAGTTCTCTACTGATTTTGGGGTCGGAACGGTGAGAGGAGAACAGACCGTCGCCAGAGAATGTTATGTGGCCTCACTCAAAGAGGTCAAACTAAAGGAGGCAATGATCATAGAAGGACTTGACGTCCGAGATGAGGACGAACTGATAAGAGGCGAACCTGTGGAGGAACTCGTCGAGGTTAACATCGATCCCACTAACCCACTCAAGACTGCCAAAATTGGCAGCCAATTGCCTTCCCAAGCCAAGGCTGACCTCACCGCTCTCCTGACCGAACACAGAGACGTCTTCGCCTGGACTCATGCAGACATGCCAGGCATCGACCCCTCTTTCATCACCCAGCCTCGATGTCGAGCCTCATTTCCGACCTTCTGCGGCGAAGCGGTATTTTCCATCCAGAGCGCAACAATCTCATAGCTGCAGAGGTCGACAAACTTCTCGAGGCCCAGTTTATCCGAAATGTGGATTATCCTAAGTGGCTGTCCAACGTGGTCCTGGTCCGCAAAAACAATGGCAAGTGGCGTCTCTGCGTCGACTACTCCGACTTGAACCGAGCTTGTCCCAAAGATAGCTACCCTCTCCCCCGCATTGATCTACTGGTCGACGCCACGGCCGGTCATCAAATGCTCAGCTTCATGGATGCTTTTTCAGGGTACAACCAGATCGTGATGCACTCATCCGACCAGGAACACACATCTTTCATCACCGACCGGGGCACTTACCACTACCGTGTCATGCCGTTCGGACTAAAGAATGCTGGGGCCACCTACCAACGTCTGGTCAACACAGTCTTCCACCATCAGATCGGACGGAACATGGAAGTGTATGTGGATGACATGTTGGTTAAGAGCAAACTCTCCGCCGACCACCTCACCGACCTGCGAGAGACTTTTGCCACACTCCGCAAATATCAGATGAAGCTCAACCCGGAGAAGTGTGCCTTTGGAGTGGGATCTGGCAAGTTCCTGGGTTTCATGGTCAGTCAGCGCGGCATCGAGGCCAACCCTGAGAAGATCAAGGCCTTGATTGAGATGCAGTCACCCAAGACCGTTAAAGAGGTCCAAAGGCTCACCGGCAGAGTGGCAGCCCTTAACCGTTTCATCTCCCGTGCAACGGATAAATGCCTACCATTCTTCAAAGTCCTGCGGCAGACTTTTGAATGGACAACCGAATCGAAGAGGCCTTTCAACGGTTGAAGCGATTGCATGGCCAACCCTCCTTCTCTCACAAGCAATCACCGGCGAGCCCCTCTTCCTCTACCTAGCGATATCAAGACCGCAATCGGTCAGGCGCTCATCGAGAGGACGGCTCGATCCACGGCCGGTTTACTACATCACCGGGCTCTCAGGGGCGGGCAGAACTACCCCTATTAGAAAAGCGTCCACGGCCTTGGTCATCGCCTCCAGCGACTCGCCCCTACTTCAAGCTCATTCAATAGTGGTTCTCACCGACCGGCCACGAAGAAGGTCATGCGGCAACCGAGCTCTCGTGAAGACTAATGCAATGGTCAATAGAACTAAGCGATTCGACATCTCTTATCGCCCGGACAAAGAATCAAGGCGAGCCATAGCCGACTTCATCTTGGAATTTACCAATCCAAATTTCAACCGCTACCCCTCCACCCACACCAACTCCGTCAGAACCAGAAGATCCTCATTGTTGGACACTCAATGTCGACGGTTCGTCCCGCAGGGAGGGAAGTGGGGCTGGTCTCATCCTCACATCCCCCGAGGGGGGTTATTTCAAATGCGCCCTCCGCCTCTCGTTCGCGGCCAGCAACAATGAGGCCGAATACGAAGCACTGATAGCAGGACTTCGTCTAGCCAAAGACATTGGTGTTAGCCACATCCGCGTATTCAGTGACTCCCAACTTATCGTCGGCCAGATCACGGGTGAATTCGATGCCAAGGACACCACAATGCGGAGTTACAGAGACATGGCTCTCACCCTCGTTCGTCTCTTCAACACCTTCCAGATCAAACACATACCTAGGGCGGAAAACTCCAAGGCAGATGAGATGGCTCAGCTTGCCTCCGCCGACCAATCCGACCTCAGCCATGGAGTTCGCCTCGAATACTGGCCGACCATCTCACCCAACCCGCAAGAAGTGCAATTCCTTGAGCGGAACCCATCCCTTGGGCATCGACATCTTCCTCTTCTTGACCACGGAACTCCCAGATGACCAACAAGGTACGCCAAGGTCGAGCTCGATCGGCTAACTACATTACGTCGACGGCGTCCTTTAAGGCTTCTGGGCCATTACTGCGATGTCTCGGCCACCAGTAACCTATGTAATGCAAGAGATCCACGAAGGAATATGTGGCAATCATTCAGGTGGCAGATCTCTTGCACACAAAGTACTCCGTACAGGCTACTTCTGGCCGACCCTCAGCAAAGATGCCTCTGATTTCGTGCTGAAATGCGACAAGTGTCGGTAGCCAACATCCCCATGCTCCTCCCACCGAGTGATCTCCTCTGCGCCCTTACCCGATCGCCAAATGGGGTATCGACCGTTGGTCCACTTCCCATCGGCGAGGCAGCACCAAGTGCGCAATTGTTGCGATTGATTACTTCATCAAGTGGGTCGAGGCGAACCTCTCGCCACAATCATCGAGCGAAACACCACCAAGTTTATCCGCAATCGATTGTCTGCAGGTTTGGCATCCTCGTGCCATCGTCTCAAACCAACGGCAAACAGTTCGACAATGCTAGATACCGGAAATTTTGTGCAGATCTCCAAATTCAACCATGCTTCTCTTCCCCCGGTCACCCCCAAGCAAATGGCCAAGTTGAGGTCACCAACCGCTCTCTCCTGAAGATCATCAAAACTAAGCTCGAAGCTGCTAAAGGCCTCTGGGCTGAAGAACTACCACATGTACTCTGGGCCTACCGAACCACTGCCCGGACTCCTACAGGGGAAACCCCTTTTCGCTTAACATATGGCGCTGAGGCGGTCATTCCTGTAGAAGTCGGTCTGCCCACTCCCAGGGTCTTACATCCAGATCTCGCCTCAGCCGAAGAACTCCGTCGAGCAGACCTAGATCTCATCGAGGAGCTCAGAGAGACTGCTGCTGTCAGATTGGCTTCGTACCAGCAGAAAATGAGAACACACTACAACCGCAGAGTCCGACCGCGGGAGTTTTCTACTGGCGACCTTGTCTTGAGAGAAGCAACTCTTGCCACAAAGAATCCAACTGAGGGCAAATTGGCAGCCAAATGGGAGGGGCCCTATGTGGTGAAGGCCCGACCACGACCAGGCACTTACCGACTTCAAGATATGGATGGCCGAGACCTTCCCCATCCCTGGAATGCTGAACATCTGAAACGTTACTATCAATGAATCTTCACTTTTGTATTGTCGAAATTGTTGTATTTTCCTTTTTCAATACATAATACAAATGTCATCGGAGTTCCCACTTTCTATAATTCAACCTGTCGAATGTAGCTTCCATGCAACTTTTCTTTCTTGCGCCACTTTTCCAAAAGCCTCGGCCGGTCAGAGATCCAAAGCCTCGGCCAGACCAGACTCAAAGCCTCACCCAGACTGAGCACTTCCAAAGCCTCGGCGGACCGAGCACTCAAGCCTCGGCCGGACACTGAGCACTTCAAAGCCCCGGCCAGGCCGAGCACTCGAAGCCTCGGCCAGACTGAAAGCACTTCCAAAGCCTCGGCCGGCCAGGGCACTGGCCTCGGCCAGACTGAGCACTTCAAAGCCTCGGCCACTGAAAGCACTGAAACCTCGGCCCAGACTGAGCACCTCCAAAGCCTCGGCCACACTGAGGCACCTTCAGCCTCGGCCAGACCGAGCCTCAAAGCCTCGGTCGAACCGGACTGAGCACTTTCAAAAGCCTCAGCCAGACTTGAGCATTTTCACAAGCCCCAGTCAGACCTATGAATGAAGGCTCATAAACCAAAACACTCAGTCATGGTCCGACGCATAACCACAATTTCAACATACTTTGACACTTCGTCATATTTTAAAGATGTTTTCCCAAATTCCATTTGCAAATCATATGTTCAACATTACATTTCAACCTACCTTTTCAAGGTAATTTGACACTTAGTCAATATTTTAAAGAGGGTTGCCCATATTTCATTTGCAAATCATATGTTCAACATTACATTTCAACCTACCTTTTCAAGGTAATTTGACACTTAGTCAATATTTTAAAGAGGGTTGCCCATATTTCATTTGCAAATCATATGTTCAACATTACATTTCAGCCTACCTTTTCAAGGTAATTTGACACTTAGTCAATATTTTAAAGAGGTCTGCCCATATTTCATTTGCAAATTACATCTTCCACTTCACATTCCAGTCCACCTTTTTAAGATGCAAGCATTTGCTGAACACATCAGTGCACACAATAATCACAAGAAAAATAAACCAAGACCAAACCAATATAAGAAGAAAGATATACCGGAATCATCAGCCAAAACTATAAGGGACATTTTATTCATTCACAAACATGTGTACATCCATTTATTACAATACTTCAAAAACACAACGAAACACAAAAGATGTATACAAGGAAGAAACAAAAACTCCTACGTCCATTTATTCTCAGATCACTCCCCCTCCTCACTGGAAATAAGATCCACCTCTTCTATCCCCTCGTCCAGAGGGGTCTGGGCCACATCGTCTTCTTCGACCACCACTCTGCTAAAATCGAGCTCTGGGAACAGTTCTTCAGCCTTGCGCTTGAACATTTTCCACCCACTGTCCCAGTACTCTGCCATTTCATGCTTATAGAAGTCCGATCTTGAAGCTTGCAATCACGTCGACTATTTCTCCCAAAGAAGCTGCCTTCGATGGCCCAGCCCCTCCAGTCTCCTCCCTTGCCAGACTATTGGCCACCGCAGCATCAATTGCCACCTAAAAATCTGGCGACGCCTTGAACTGTTCCACAGCCGCGATGCACAAATCAGATAGGCCTCTCCGAGGCCGCCTTCGCCCTCTCCTTAACCAACTCCTTCATCAAGGCCTCCCTTTCCGCAGCAGCTTTCTCCTCTCAAATTTCAAACCGCTTCGCAAAGATCTTTTCTCCCGGTCACCTCGCTTAACTCGCTTCAACTCTTGGCGCAGACTTCTCTCGCTCCGCCGCCTGCACGCCATCTTCCACCTCTTTTGCGGCGCCTCATTTAGCATCCGCCTCGCCCCTCCGCCGACAAGATCCTCGTTATTATTCATGGCCTCCTCATGGCGCCGATCGCAATAGCGAGCCTTTTTGGACTCTTCGGCTTCCTCTGCTCACTCAATCTGGAATTGAGCGACACAACCTGCGGCGGTGTCCTCCAACTCGACTTGACTAATGGCAACAAGATAGGCAGCCTTCCAGCAAAGACTTCTTCTTCACTTTTGCTGTCTCCGCCTTGGCCTCATCGGCTTTTATCTTCGCCACGCGCTTTTCTCAAGAAGGCCCGCCAGTAGTTACTCCATTTGGGCAGAGCATAACCCCTGAACAGTCGGCCTCTCAATCCAGAGGCCGAAACGCAGAGCTGGCTCCACCATCTTCACCAGACGGTCTCACACCGCCTTCCGGTCTCCGCTCTCCAACCTTCCAGCCACAAAGACGCTGTGATGGTAAATGGTGGCCCCAGACCAACCCCTCTTTCTGAGGCGCAGTCTCTTGGCATCTGCTTCCTTCCACTCGCCCGCCACGACCAACTCCACTCGCTGCACCACGGGTCTTCCAACCCCCACTTGGCTCAAATGGACCAGCCTCGCTTGCTCACTGGGTCTTCCACCACGCCCACTGTCAAGCTACCCCACTTCGGGGTCTCTTCACAAGGATTCTCTCACCGAGACGACCGCCCCTTCGGGTCCGCCCACCTCCCCACCTCCACTGGCCAGGCTGGCCTCTTCTACCCTTATCTCCTTCCTTCTTTTCTGGGCTGGCTCCTCCTCACATCGCCTCAACCTCTTTTTCTTCTTCCCCACCCCCAGTGCCTCCATCTCCTTCAACGACCTCTCCTTCAGAGGGTCTTTTGGAAGCAGTCGTGGGGCAGACTCCTCCAACCCCTTCTCTCCCAACGCTTTTGGCCGAGGGCGAATCCTCTCCCTCACCACTGGCCGGGGAGGTCGGCTTGGGCCTCTGGAATTTCTCGAGCCCTCAAGAGCATGGCTCGATCCTCCGCCTCCTGGCTTTCCTCTTAGCCTCCAACTCCGCTCGGTCGAGGTCTCCCGACCGCCAGGGCCCAATCCCGCTTCAAACAGAAAGATGGCGAATCGAGCTCGTCCCACCTAACTTTTTCCCTCTCCTCCACTCCTTCACCTTCCTTACTCTCTCCTCCATCGCCGCACCCCTTTCGATTCCACAAACTTGGTCGGACCTTCCACGCCTTGCGTCTCAGCCTCCAGAGTTGGACACATAGAACCACCTATGCCTCCAACCTTTGATCGAGGTTGGCAACCCCGCCACTAAGCCCTTCCTCGCCACTACCGTAGGGTTACCCAAGTCTCCTCGCCGCTCGACGCTTTGTAGCAAGAAAAGAATTCATCATTGTCATGGCCTCCTCCATTGCCTTCGCCAGCGCTTGCACACGATACCAAAATCTTCCACTTAATTGGGCATCGGTTGTCCCGTGCCATGTCCAAACGATACACATCCACCACAATCATGGCAACGGCAATCGCGAACCCACCCTTCGCGCCTCGTAGAGGAGAACTCCTCGCCTCACGTCCGATGGCGGTCGCTGACTTTGGCACCACTAACCCACTTCCGCCGGACCTGGTATTTTCGCGGATAACCTCTAACTCGCCACAGAATAATGGACTGTCACCGAGTGCCGTGATCTAGTTCCACTCGGCCGGCCGACCAAGACCGCTACCATGACGGAACCTTGGGATCGCACTGGCACCTCCATCCTCCTCGATCTATATTGTTGCGCCGCCCATCAGATCGCCCTTCCAGCGGATCCATCCTCACATCCCCAGTCCCTCCCTGCGCCATTACTAAGCTGTGTTTGCGAATAGCTTCAGATGCAGGTTCCAGAAAATCGCAGAAGTGTTTTAATGGGGTATCGTGAGCAACGAAGGAATTGATACTTCGGATATTTTGAGTTTTTGTAAACAAGTAGGTGAATCGTATGATACCAAAAGCCCACGGGTTGCCCGAATTCCAAGGATCCAAATTAATGTTCGCCAGTTTGAAAACTTTTCAAACCATCCGCCAAAATTGTATCATCAATGCCCATAATAATGCCCTGACGTTTCACTCCCAATCTAACACTTGACCTTTCACCTCCTCCGACATTTTGCCACGTGTATGGTCCAGATGCACTGACTTCTCCCCTCACCTTGTCTTTTCCACTTCAAATCGCCACCTGACACGCCGCCTCTCGAGCCACCCTCACGCCGCCACCTTTACGGCCGGCCTCATCCGCCGGCCACCTTTCGCGTCGGCCTCATCACGCCAGCCACCTTTACGGTCGGCCTCATCCGCCGCCACCTTCGCGTCGGCCTCATCACGCTGGCCACCTTACGGCCGGCCTCATCCCGCCGGACACCATTACGGTCGGCCTCATCCGCTGGCCACCTTCATGTCGACCTCTCCGCCGGCTACCCTCACACTCGGCCTCTCACGGCCGTTCTCTTCCCATGTCGGACTCATCCCCACTATTATTATTCCTTCGTTGGACTAAAGTCGCACTCGAATGGGGGATCACCGACAGGCTAGGGCCACAAGGACCACGGCCCACCATGAGTAAACCCAAGCCCACCAATTAGGACCCATTACACAACCCGGTTAGTAAAACCGATGCTTGGAAGCCAACCGAAAGGGAGGCCAATGATATTCGCACGTGCGGTGCGTATCAGCTATATCGCAGACAAAGATCTCGCAGTTATTGCCACAAAGACATCACCATTAATGCAACCCATCACCGCATTTATTGCGACAACATCCCTCAGCCGAAACGACGCCCCCTCACCCTGAACGAGACGAACCACGGCGCAAGCTTTCGGCAAAAAGGTCAGAACGACTAAGACAGCGAAATGATTACCAGAGGATATAAGCAAAGCTCGAAGACAAGAAGAAGGTTAAGTCTTTCATCTCCTATCTCTCTCTCTCTCTCTCTACATTTTCTGTCCATCACCTTCTCTAACTCACACACCGGAGGGTTCGCCGGGGGACTACCCCGTTCCCCGATTGAACTTGTTTGCAGGTTACCCAGTGGGCTTGAGGAGCTTGGATTGGTCCAACCCATCCACGAGGACTCACTGTATTATCAGGAAGAAATCATTACAAGAATTTAAAATGATAAAAACTTTGATTATGTTGATTGATAGTTTAACAAAATCTAGTTACAATATGGACTTTTTGTTTTAGAAAAATGTTTTACTTATTTTTTGTTGTTTGGTTGGCCAAAAAATAAGTAAAATATTTTTATAAGAAAAAATATGTTTCAAAAGTCTATAAATTATTTGTTTACTCTATCTCGACGTGATTCATCAATTTCAATCATTGCCTTGTTTTATATATATATATATATATATAAGTTTTATCTATAATTAGTTAATTATTAAATTTTTCTTGTAGAATAAATTCTGTCAGCCAAACACATAAAAATTAAAGAAAAGATATATTTCTGTCCAAAATTATTTTATATGTAAAATATTTTAAATCAAAATAAACAGAGGCTAAGAAAAAAAAAAACAAATGTAAAGTTTTACCAAATAAAAATTGAACCAACAAGGACTTTTTTAGGCCTTTTAATTGGGCTTTATTTTAATATCTAATACTATAGTGAACTAAAAATAATTTAGAAATCCTTATTTTGATCC
Source organism: Camellia lanceoleosa (assembly GCA_025200525.1). Classification (NCBI taxonomy): domain Eukaryota; kingdom Viridiplantae; phylum Streptophyta; class Magnoliopsida; order Ericales; family Theaceae; genus Camellia; species Camellia lanceoleosa. The sequence continues at coordinate 9,615,385 of CM045763.1, read as the reverse complement.
AAATTTTGGTGGCCTAAGCAAGGCTCTCTTGCTTCTGCCCAGGGCGGGGCTGGCGTATAGGAAAAGTCTTGGAAACTAGGCGCAAAAAAAAGAAAAAAAAAATGAATTTCTTATTAATGGTTTGAATTTAAATTGATATGTTTTTCGGAAAATATCATCTAAGTGGAAGGTAGAAAAAAATATTTACAAATTAAAGAAAAATTTGATACACTGAAAGTCAAACTCATAAAATTTGCATGACATTGAACTTTCCACTTGTTTGTTATTTCCCCTATTTTTTGGGGGGTCTGTAGACATTAAGGTTTGTGTATAACTTATTTTTTGACTTTTTAATTTTTTATTAAAAATAAGCAAAAAAATAAAAATAAATAAAAAAGTGATAACAGTAAGCCAATAAATAATATATAAATTTACTTTATAAATATAATGATGTGTAAAATGATAAACAGAGAGTGTTATCTTAAAAAGATATTTGGGGCAATAGGTACACTACCCCAGCTTAACGACTTGGAGGAAAATTTCATTAAAAATGTGACAAATATACTAAATCATTAAATTCTTGTCTCTTGCATCAGCATAAATCCTTTTCCATCCTCTCCACTCTCTCAAATTTTCCTTCCCCTCTCTCCATGAACTTTTTCCTTTTTTCATTTATTTTTTCCCTCTAATTTCAAAAATGAAATTTCTATAGAGGACTCATTCACGTACTCCATCTTTTTCCTCTCTCAGATTTTTAATTTCAGTCTCTGGCTAATAGAAGGATTTTTATTAAGATGATTTCAATGTCTCTAATGAAGGCTTCAAGAAAAAACAAAGATTAAAAATAAAGTTAGTCGGAATTTATGGTGTTGTCGAAGGAGAAGGAAAAAAAAAAAAATAGTTTGCCAGAATCCATTGTGTTGCTGGAGAGGAAGGAGATTAAAAAACAATTATTGGAATCCATGGTGTGTTGGACAAGGAGAAGAAAATATGAGATTAAAAAAATATTAAGACATAATCCATGGTCTCGCTGGAGAATAAGAAGAAAAAAAAACGAGTTAAAAAAAAAAAAAAAAACTATTAGAATCTAGGGCAAGTTATGCAAATGGTCTCTATAATTTACACATTGTGTCATCTTGGTCCCTCTAATTTCAATTTGCTCGATTTTGATCCTAAATTTTAAATTTTATGTCAATTTGGTCTAATAGATAACTTCTGTTAAGTATTTGATTTTAAAAGGCACACGTGGATAACATGTGCAGTGTTTTGAAAGGCAAAATAGTCAATTTACTCTCACTCTCAATTAACTCAATAATTTATCCATCTAACTCAGAGTGAGTTAACTTACTCCCATTTAACTTAATGATTTATCATCATGACACCCATTAGAGTTATACCTGTCTCTATTTTGTATTTAGATCCTCTAAAAAAAATCAGTTGTGTCAAAAATGCACCATAATTTTCCTCACTTTCGTCATCCCGAAGCTAAGCCCAAAGATCTGAAGAATGAGACATATGATGGATATAAAATGACAGTGTAAAAATAGTTATGTCAAATCTTTTATATATACTAATACTTATAGTTTTACAAATATTATTGAAACAAGACTTGTAACAAGTCAAGAAGTTCATAACTAAATTGTCTAATTAGATGGAAGACAACTTGAATTCCTTCTAAGTAGTCTACAATCATATAGGGTTGATCCCGAGTTTTATAGGGCCCTAAGCTTAACTTTTGAGAGAGGGGCACTTTTAGATATTTACCCAAAAAAAAGGGGTAAAATGTTAAATATAGAGCAAAATTGTATCTATTTTAAAATTGCTAGTATCTACACACAATTTACTTAGATATATATTAAGATAGGAAGAAATCATTACAAGTGACATCGGTGGGCCTACAACAGCTTTTGGCCCACCACTTAGAGCCCAATTCACAGTTCAAACATTAAAGCCCAACACTATTAAGAACCCAACATTGCACCAGGAACCAATGGCATCTAAACACTTGTCAAGAAGGGAATCAGCCACGTAAGTAGATAAATATCTTGCAGAGTTATTGCACCACATATCAGCCATTAATGAAGCTCTTGCAGTATTAAATGCGACAACCCCTTCACGTTGGAATGGGTAGCCTCACCATGAACAATGCAACGTAGAGTATAGACTTTCAGCCAACATGACAGGTCGGAGTGGACAAGGAAATGATGGACAAGGGATATAAGGAGGCTTCCAAGACACATCAAAAGGTTAAGTTCTCTATTCTTATTCTCTCCCTCTCTCTACATCGTCAATCTCCTAACTTAATCGTCGGAGGGTCCGCTGAGGGACTCTCGCTCTCCGCTAAGGCATTTTTGTAAGCACACCAGCGAGCTCAGCGACTGGTGAAAGGTGTAAGAAGTGTGGGTTTGCCTAACTCGCCCTCTCTTGGATCAGGAACATCATCAGTTGGCCTCGTCTATGGGAACGCCACTCCGGGTGATAGTACTGCTCATTGTTGCCGGAGACCCGTTCCCAATAATTTCTCCTTACCTGTTATTGAGGTGGATGGTTACAACGAGATCCATGGCTTCTCAACACAATGTTCTCGATCCACAAGCCGACACTTCCAACCCAAACAACCCACCTCAGTACTTCACAGAGCTCACCAATAACATCAACCGCTTGACCGAGCAAAACCAGGCCTTAATCAATGCTTTGCTCTAGCAAAACCTCCCTATAGCCCCTCCATCACCACAAGATATCCCTTCTAACCGAGAACGGACCCCGAGTCATCCTTTCCAACAAGCCCACCTCTCCAACTTAGAGGGTCTGCATGCCCTACCTCCAGACATGAACCCACTACTTCGGGGTTTACATCCATCAATTCAAGTACCTGCCCCTAAAGCAAAAGCTAGTAGTGTTCAGCTCCCACTACACTCTAGAGGGAACAATGTTCCTATTTGGGATGTGGAACTTCGAGTCATGAAACTCCAACTTCAAGGAGTCATGCAAAACATACAGAATAAACCCTCCACAACAGCTAACTTCTCGTTCATCGCCTCCATCAGGGACAAACCCCTACCCTCCAAGTTCAAAATGCCCTCGATCGACTTCTTCGACGGCACAACGGATTCGGTTGACCATTTGGAGACATACAGGACCCTCATGATCCTCCATGCTTTTCCTGACGAGATCATGTGTCGGGCTTTCCCCAGACACTTAAGGGGTCGGCCCGACTATGGTTTAGTCAGCTACTGCCGGATTCTGTCTCTACTTTCCAACAAATAAATGATTCCTTCCTGAGCCATTTCATTGGTGCTCAGAGCCAGCGGCGCCTGGCCACTCAACTGCTTAATATCCGATAGACGGAAGGGGAGTCACTACGTAGCTTTGTCACTCGTTTCAACACCGAAGCTCTACAGGTGGCGGAAAATGACGACAAGGTCATCCTCATAGCCTTCATAGCTGGTTTATGACCATCCGATTTCCTTTTCTTCCTTTCTCAAAACCCTCTGACCACCATGGCCACCCTCCTTTCCAAAGCCCAAAAATATATGAATGCCGATGACTCTCTAGCGGCCCGCCAAGATTCTACACCTAAAAATCCAACCCCTAAGGACAAAAGGAAGGAATCCGAAACTAGATCCTCCCAATATACACAACAACCCCCTTAATCTACTGACCGACTCGTTCAGGCCGACCGATCAGTCCCAACCCGATCGCTCAGTCAGTTCGAGCGATACACCCCCCTCAATTCCCCCATGGAACAAGTCTTGAACCAGATCCAACGAGATTACAACCTGAAATGGCCCCAACCATCACGGTCTCCCTCCAACCGGCGAGATCAATCCAAATACTGTCGTTTCCATCAGGACCACGGCCACAACACTGAGGAATGTGTTAACCTTGAAGACTAGGTAGAGGATTTGATATGCCAGGGGCACCTCAGTTGGTTCATGGCACTGGCCGTCTTAAAATGACCACGAATCTAATCGGGGACTACCGCCGATGTACCCCTAACAACCCACACAACCTAAGTAAGACAATGATTCGGTCCCATCACAACCCAGCACAAGGTAATGGCCCCTTGGTCGGGAGATTAGAGTCATCATCAAGTGAGGGTTGCCTCTGCTCGCCCAAAGGAGCCGAACTCAAAAAATCAAACAAGGCTCACAAAGAAGTCACAACATTGATCGCCTTCAAACACCCCAAGCAATGGTCGAACCCATCACCTTTACGTAAGTCGATCAGATAAGCATTTGTTACCCCAATGACGACCCCTTCATCATCTCTCGCTTCTTATCCAATTACAAAGTCGATGGGTGCTTGTCGACAACGGCACTCTTCAGACATCATCTTCTCGAACGCCTATCACCAACTCAAGGTCGGAGAAGAAAAGTTGTCCCTCTCCAAACCCTACTAGTCGGCTTCTTGATTGGGTTACCTCCACGGGCTTCATTGACCTTCCCATCACCATCGAAGAATATCCATGGCGCACCTCCAAGGTACTCACTTTCCTTGTCGCCGATCGTCTCTTCCGCTTATAACATAATCCTCGGACGCACGGCTCTCAACGCTTTCCAAGCTATCACCTCTACATACCATTTGGCCATGAAATTCCCAACCGACCTCGGCGTCGGCACTGTGACGGGCGAGCAGACGATGGCCAGAGAATGCTACGTCGCCTCGCTAAAAGAGGTCAAGATAAATGAGGCTATGATCATCGAAGGTCTCGACGTTAGAGACGAGGAAGAGTTAGTTAGAGGGGAGCTAGTGGAGGAACTTGTCGAAGTGTTTATCAATCCTACCAACTCAGCCAAAACAGCCAGGATTGGCAGCCAACTATCCTCTCAGGACAAGGGTGATCTCACAGCTCTCTTAGCCTAGCACAACGATGTCTTTGCCTGGACCCATTCAGACATGCCAGGTATCGATCCCTCTTTCATCACTCATCATCTCAGTATTGAGCCCCACTTCCAACCTTTCCAATAGAGGCAGCATATTTTTCACCCGGAACGCAATACCCTCATCGCCTCTGAGGTAGACAAACCATCAAGGCACAAATTATCAAAATGTGGACTACCCTGTGGCTGTCCAACGAGTCTTGGTCCATAAAAAAATAGTAAATGGCGACTCAAGGCCGACTATTCCAACTTCAATCGGGTTTGCTCCAAAGATAGTTGTCCTCTTCCCCGGATAGATCTATTAGTCGACACAACTACCGGACATCAGATGCTTAGCTTCATGGATGCCTTCTCCGACTACAATCAAATCTTGATGCACTCGCCCCACTAGGAACACACCTCCCTCCCCCTGGACCGAGGCACTTATCACTATTGTGTCTTGTCATTTGACTTGAAAAATGCCGGAGTAATTTACCTACGCCTGGTTAATGTCGTTTTTCAACACCACATAGGTCGGAACATGAAAGCCTACGTCGATGACATGCTACTCAAGAGTAAACTCTCCTCCGATCACTTGGCAGACTTGCGAGAGACCTTCGAAACCTTACGCAAATATCAGATGAAGTTGAATTCTGAGAAGTGCACCTTCGGCGTAGGGTCTAGGAAGTTCCTGGGCTTCATGGTTAGCCAACGGGCATTGAGGCTAATCTCGAAAAGATCAAGGCATTGATAGAAATGCGGTCTCCCAGAACGATCAAGAAGGTTCAACGGCTCACGGGAAAAGTTATCACCCTCAACTGCTTTATTTCCCGAGCAATTGACAAGTGTCTTCCATTTTTTAAAGTGCTCCGACAGGCGTTCGAATGGAGCACCGAATCCGAGGAGGCTTTTCAACAACTGAGGCAGTGCATGGCCAATCGTCTCCTCCTCTCTCAAGCGCTGCCAGGCGAAACCTTCTTCCTCTACTTAGCTGTGTCAAACATCGGGTCAAGTGTTGCCTCATCAGAAAGACGGCTCAAGATAACATCCATTTACTACACTAGCCAAGGCCTCGTGGAGGTAGAACAGAACTACCCTCTATTGGAAAAATGGCCCTCGCCTTGGTCATAGCCTCCAAACACCTTCGACTTTATTTCTAAGCTCACTCCATTGTGGTTCTCAATCGACCAAATTTCTAAAAAGGTCATGCAACAACTAGAATCGCTGCTGCATTTATGCAATTGTCCGTTGAGCTAAGTCAATTTGACATCTCTTATCGACCTCAAACAACAATCAAAGATGAGGTTGTCGCCGATTTTATCTTGGAATTCACCAATCTCACTCCGAACGTGCCCCCTCCGCTAGCACACTTCACCGCTGATGTAGAAGGCCCCCACTCTTGGACCCTTAGTGTTGATGGTTCATCCCGCAAAAAATGTAGTGGAACCAGTTTAATCGTCACTACCACATAGGGTGAGTATTTCAAGTGTGCCCTCCGTTTCTTGTTTGACGCAAGTAATAATGAAGCCAAATATGAGGCCTTGATAGCAGGTCTTCGACTAGCCAGAGACTTTGGTGTAAGCCATATCCAAGTATTCAGTGATTTCTAATTGATTGTTGGACAGATTATTGGGGAGTTCGACGCAAAGGAAGAGACGACATGAGCATACAGGGACATTGCCCTTCCTTTTGTCCTCCTCTTCAATACTTTCCAGATCAGACACATCCTTAAGTTAGAAAACTCTAAGGCGAATGAAATGGCTCAACTAGCCTCGGCCGACTAGTCAAACTTTAGCCATGGCGTCCGCATTAAATACCTGACTTATCCGGCTACTTCGCCAAACCCACAGGAAGTTCAATTCCTCCAGAACGAACCAATCCCATAGGCTCATGACATCCTTCTGTTTTTGACACGAGGGGAGTTGTCGGACAATAAACAGCAGGCTGACAAAGTCAGAGCCCGATCGTCTAATTACGTCCTCATCAGCGGTCTATTGTACAAACGAGGATTCTCACGCCCATACCTCAAGTGTCTCAATCCTACTCAAGCGACTTATGTGATGAGAGAAGTCCACGAGGGCATTTGTGGTAATCATTCGGGTGGAAGATCTCTGGCCCACAAAATCCTCTGCATCGGCTACATCTAGCCTACTCTCAATCAATATGCCAGCAAATTTGTACTTAAGTGTGATAAATACCAGCGCTTTGCCAACATCCCCCATGCTCCACTAACAGAACTGATTACACTCAGCAGTCCCTACCCCTTCGCTAAGTGGGGCATTGACTTAGTTGGTCATTTGCCCACTGGTAGGGGCCAAACCAAGTTCGCTGTGGTTGCCATTGACTATCTCATCAAATGAGTGGAAGCAGAACCCCTTACTACGATCACTGAGTGAAACATTACCAGGTTCATCCGCAATGATCGTGCCGATGAATCCCCAAGCGATCGTTTCAGACAATGACAAACAATTCGACAACGCCAAGTTCAGGAAATTTTGTGAAGAGCTCAACATTAGACCATGTTTCTCTTTCCCAGACCATCCCCAAGCTAATGGGCAAGTCGAAGTCACCAATCGCTCCCTTTTGAAGATTATCAAGACTAAGTTGGAGGCCGCTAAAGGACTTTGGGTAAAGGAATTGCTTAACGCATTAATCGGGCTTATCGGACGACTGCTCGAACCCCACCGGGAGACCTCCTTTCGCTTAACATATGGTGCCGAGGCAGTCATCCTAGTGGAAATTGGCCTGCCGACCCCTCGGGTTTTACACCCAAATCCAGAACTAAACAAAGAGTTGCGTCGGGCTGACCTGGACCTAATTGAAGAGCTCCGAGAGGCAATTACTGTCAGACGGGCATCATATCAGCAGAAAATGAGAACACATTATAACCGTAAAGTCCGACCTCGAGAGTTTGCAGTGAGAGACCTACTCTTATGCGAAGCAACCCTTGCCACTAAAAATCCGACCGAGGGCAAGCTAGCAGCCAAATGGGAAGGACCTTATGTTGTCACGGGCGGACCCCGCCCAGGTACTTACCTTCTCCAAGATATAGAAAGTAGAGACCTCTCCCATCCATGGAATGCCGAGCACTTGAAGCGTTATTTCTAGTAAAATGGCGTCTCCTATTTTTTTATCATTCAATTGTTGTATGTTCTCTTTTGCCAATCTACACACTTGTTCATTTTTGCTTTCTATATATGGTGTAAATTTGTGATCGACAGATTGTGCCTTAATGACAACAATTTCACATTTCCATTTATCTGTGTTGCGTCTCAATGACAAGTTTTAGTCTAAGCCTCAGCCAAACTGAGCATGAAGAACTCAACCAGACTGATTTAACAAAAGCCTCAACCCGACTGAGCCCTCCAAGCCTCAGCCAGACTGAGCATGAAGAGCTCAGCTCGACTAAGTTAAGCTAAGCCTTAGCCACTTTGAGCATGAAAAGTTTAGCCAGATTGAGTTAACCAAAGCCTCAGCCCGACTGAGCCCTCCAAGCCTCAGCCAAACTAAGCATGAAGAGCTTAGCCAGACTGAGTTAAGCCAAGCCTCAGCCAAACTGAGCACAAGGAGCTCAACCAAACAAAGTTAACCAAAGCTTCAACCCAACTAAGCCCTCTAAACCTCAGCCAGACTGAGCATGAAGAGCTCAACCTGACTGAGCCCTCCAAGCCTCAGCCAGACTGAGCATGAAGAGCTCAACCCGACTGAGTTAAGCCAAGCCTCAGCTGGACTGAACATGAAGAGCTCAGCCAGATTGAGTTAACCAAAGCCTCAGCCAGACTGAGCCCTCCAAGCCTTAGCCAAACTGAGTATGAAGAGCTCAGCCAGATTGTGTTAAACCAAGCCTTAGCCAGACTGAGCACAAGGAGCTCAGCCAGACTGAGTTAACCAAAGCCTCAGACCGACTGAGCCCTCTAAGCCTCAACCAGACTGAGCACAAGGAGCTCATCCAGACTGAGTTAACCAAAGCCTTAGACTGACTAAGCCCTCCAAGTCTCAGCCAGACTGAGCACGAAGAGCTCAGCCAGACTAAGTCAAAACTAGTCTCACCCACACAATGCATACAGTTAGAACTAGTCTCAACCAGACTTAGTTACATCTCAATTCGTTTTTACCAGTCCTACAAGTTAGCTTACTTATCCATTTTTACCATTCATACAAGTTAGCTTACTTGTCAATTTTTTCTATCCATACAAGTTAGCTTACTTTTCAATTTTTACCACTTATACAAGTTACGTTACTTGTCCAATTTTACCATTCATACACTTTACTGATAAACTTTACCATTCAAACAACAATAACAACAACAACAATAATAGAACTGGTACTTTTATTAACAATTTGCACAATTATACACTTCATTACAGAAACTACATTTACTTCATTACACACATACACACAGAACAAAAAAAAAAAAAAAAAAAAAAAGGAAGAACACCCAGCTCCTAATCCCCTTCACTGGATTCAAGGTCTTCCTCCTCCATCTCCTCATCCAAGGGAATCTGGGCGATGCCGTCCTCTCCTACTTTCACCAGACTGAAGTCCATATCTGGAAACAACTCTTACGCCTTATACTTGAAGCTCATCCACTCGCTGTCCCAGTATTGGCTCATCTCGTGCTTATAGAAGTCTGATCACTGAAAGCTTTGGATCACTTCTTCTTCGCTCCTATTTTCAGCGGCCACTCCAGACGACCCAGCACCTCCTTCACCCTCTTTCGCTAAGCGACGCCACGTCAATACCACGCTGGTCGAATTGATAGACTTTAAATTGCTCCACCGCCACACATAAGGCAGTATGTCGCCTCTTAGTGGCCATTTTGGCCCTCTCTTCTTCCAACACCCTCTCCAGCTTCACAATGTGCCCATTTGCCTCTTCCTTGTCTTTAAGCACCTGATTGCGCAGGTCTTCGTTGTTGGGGAGGGCCCTTTCCAATCTTTCCTTGGCAGGGATGCAGACTTCTTGGACCTCGCCTACTTTTCTCTCGCTTGTTTCGCCAACTTAGCAATACCGCCTTATAACGCACCACTTCCAGCACTGATTTGGTTATAGTTAGCTCGGAGGCAGCACGTTCTACCAAATATCTCTGCCCCACCGCTAGTGCTTCCATCTTCTTAGCCCTTTATGATACTCTAGGCCCTTTGCACAGGCACTCTGTGCAGCTTTTCTCTAACCCGTTGTCTCGATCCTTAGGTTTTCCAACTGTGCTTTCACCCCTTCCAACTGGGCCTTTAGCGGCTCTACCTCCAGCTTCACATGCGCCGCCTTATTCAACAAGGTCGCCTCTAAGGTTGTTGCTTCCATCTGGGTTGAGCAGAACCCTCTTAGGAGGTCGGCCTCTGTAAATCGCACCATCGACTGCACGGTCGCATCCTCCATTACCCCCAGGAGATGATCGGCGGCGACCCTGGCTTCTCTCATTTTTCCGCTGATCAACCGGCCACAGCACGAACGTGATATGTGGCGGTCTTCAACATAGCACTCATCTCTGATATGCTCACTCCCCCTTTTCCTTCCCAGGACTTGGGGACATTTCTGGCACAGGCCCCATCTTGGGCGATGGCTCTCCCAATATTTCGCCCCCTGCCAACCCCTTTGGCTCAGCTGCGTTGTTCACCATTTGGGCACTTGGGCCCATGGCCACCCTTAATCCCATCCTTGTCTCCCTCATCTCTACTTCTGGGGTTGTCCCTGCCACCCATTTTTTCACCTTCTTCAAAATTAGCCCCTCCTCACTCTCCTTCATAGCCGCCCTCTTCTTCTTCTTTTTTGTCAACATCGCCTCCACCTCCTTTTTGCTCCTCTCCTTCAGTGGATCCACTAGGGCCGGTAACGGCGCAAAATCAGTCAGGTCCTTATCGCCCAGAGGCTTGGGGCGTGGTCAAACTCGTCCTTCATGACCAGCTTAGGCGCCGACCTAACTGCGACTCTTTATACTTGTTCCGCTGGCGAAGGTTCCTTTATCCTCTGTCTCCTCAGATCTTCCTTCTCGTCTCCAACTCTTCCGACGCTGGATCCCCTTTGGTCAGTTGTGGCCCTAGGTTTAAGGCAAACAAGCTTGAAGGTTGGACAAGGTCATCCCACTTCACTCCATCCTCCTCCCTTTACTCCTTCACCCATTTAACCTTATCCTCTACCTTTGCCTCCAGTCTTGGCTCCACAGACTTAATAGGAATCTTCCACATTGTATGCACTCCCCTCTCGCCATTTGCTGATACGTAAAACCACCTTGGTCTCCACCCCTTCACCAAAGATAGTAAACCTGCCACTAATCCCCTACCTGCCATCGCCTGCAACGTCACCCATGTTTCTTGTTGACCAGAGGCCTTCTAGCAAGAAAAGAACTCAGCCACTGTCATCGCTGCCCCCCCCCCCGGGGTCACCTGTAGCCATGCGATCACGCAGGCTAGTAGTATTTTCTACGTGTTAGGCATAAGCTGACCTGGCGCCACCTCCAACCGGTTCAACACGTCCACTACTATTTGTGGGAGCGAAAACCTCAAACCCCCACGTAACACCTCCTCGTACAGCATGAACTCCATCGGACGTGCACCCGACGCCCTCTCCTTGGACGTCGGCAATTTCAACTTTATCTCCGCAGAACTGTACTTCCTAGGCACCTCCTCTAACTCCTCATCAGAAACATCGATTTGTTCGCTTTAGTGTACCAATGGTCAAGTCCTACTTGGCTAATCACCTCACGGCCCACGATCATTGTGGATGGACGAGGTCACACCGCTTGTTCCACCCTCTCTCCCACATCTTCGTCCTATATTGTTCGCCAACTCCACCACATCGCTTTCACCCAACGCCTAACCTCATGGTCGGTGCTTTGTCTCAACCATCTCTTTTACGCTTTCAGATATTGCTTTTGGACACAAAGAATTGATGGAGGAGTGTCACACGAAACGAATGAGGTCAGATCTGGGATGTGTTGGTTTCTCACAATAAGATATGTAAAACGGATAACTCCAAATGCCTACGGTTTGCCTATTTGCCAAGGATCAAGGTTAAATTTCGCCAATTTGAAAATTTCAAAAGTCACAACCCCCACATTTTCCATGTCCTATCTTAGTCCTAACCTTTCGATTCCTACTAACGCATCACCTCTCTCACCATTGGTTTAAATCATACCACGATACAACCATGATTCCCACTCTTTTCCGCTCCTCGCCTATTCCACTTCACATCATCATGTGCCTCATCACCCTCAAGCCCCACGCACCGCCACTACCTCCTCGCCGCCCCTTCACTACCAACTCTTTTCTCGGTTGGTCTTCAATCACCTCCTTATGGCTTCTTCTGGTCGACCTCCGCCGACCCTCACTTTACAATGGCTTTCCTCTTGATCGGCCTCCGGCCGACTCTCCTTCACGGTCCGACTCTCCTCTCACCGGTCTTCTCGATAGGCCCCCTTTGCGGCGGCCCTTCTCTTAGTCGGCCTTCGCCGATCCCTATTCATGTCGGCTCTTCTCGGCCGGTCCTCTCATTCGCCCCAATCGAATTTCTATCGTTCTTCTTATTCCCTTCATTGGGCTAAAGTTGCACATGGGAATGGGGGACTACTGACATCGATGGGCCCACAAAAGCTTTTAGCCCACCACTTAGAGCCCAATTCATGGTTCAAACACTAAAGCTTAACACCATTAAGAACCCAACGTTATACCAGGAACCAATGTCATCTAAACACTTGTCAAGAAGGGAACCAACCATGTAAGCAGACAAAGATCCTACAGAGTTATTGCACCACACATTAGCCATTAATGAGGCACCTGCAGCATTAAATGCGACAACTCCTTTACGTCGGAATGGGCAGCCTCACCATGAACAATGCAAGGTAGAGTATAGACTTTCGGCCAACACGACAGGTCGGAGTGGACAAGGAAATGATGGACAAGGGATATAAGGCGGCTTTCAAGACATCGGATGGTCCGCTGGGGAACTCCCGTTCCTGATTGGGCATTTTTGCAGGCACACCAGTGAACTCAGCGACTAGTGAAAGGTATAGGAAGCGTGGGTTGACTCGACTCGCCCTCCTTTGGATCAGCAACATCATCAACAAGAATTCTTTAGTTATGTTGATTTATAGTTTAACAAAATCTAGTTACAATACAGACGGTTTGTTTTAGAAAAATATTTCACTTATTTTTTGTTGTTTGGTAAGACAAACAATAAGTAAATATTTTTATAAGAAAAAATTATGTTTCAAAAGTCTATAAATTATTTTTTGGGTAAACAACCAATAAGTCATAATAGTTGGACTTAATCCCATCAAGTCTTATTGAAAATAAGTCTTGGTATAATTGTCGTTAAAAATAATTATTTTGTGACAATTTTTTATATATGTAGCTAAAAATTGATAATTAGTGACTTTTTTGTCATGATTTTTATAAATTGTCGCTAAAACTTACAACTAGTGACATTTTTTTATGACAAATTTTTTTCATAGGACCTATTAGACAATAAATTCATTTGTTAAGATTTACACGTAAGTATCCCTTATTTTTTTACTCTATCTCGTCATGATTCATCAATTTCAATCATTGCTTTATTATATATATATATATATATAAGTTTTATCTATAATTAGTTAATTATTAAATCTTTTCTTGTAGAATAAATTTTGTCAGCCAAACATATAGAAATTAAAGAAAAGATATATTTTTGTCTGAAATTATTTTATATGTAAAATATTTTAAATCAAAATAAACAGAGTCTAAGAAAAAAAAACAAATGTAAAGTTTTGCCAAATAAAAATTGAACCAACAAGGACTTTTTTTAGGCCTTTTAACTGGGCTTTATTTTAATATCTAATACTATAATGAACTAAAAATAATTTAGAAATCCTTATTTTGATCCAAATTTTGGTGGCCTAAGCAAGCCTCTCTTGCTTCTGCCCAAGGCGGGGCTTGCGTATAGGAAAAGCCTTGGAGACAGGGGTGTAATTTTGGTCCGGGACCTGAGGTGGGCCCGGCCCATTAAGGCTCGAGCCCAAGACCAACCCGAGACCTTGGGCCTGGCCCTGGGCCATCATTTTGAAACCCGGCCCATTGGCCCATGGGCCCGCCCTGCTTGGCCCGCCCGGCCCACCCGATACCCAGTGTTATTTTTAATGGAAAATAATAAAATTTTGGTGGAAAAAATAAAAAAAATAAAAAAAAAAATTTATTTAGGGCCGCCCAAAGCCCGAGCCCAGGCTCAAGCCTAGGGGCCCTGCCCACTGGCCCACCGAAAGCCCGAATACCATTGGGCCTGGGCCTAGTTTTTTGGCCCGTGGGCTGGCTCAACCCGACCCTATTTTTTGGCGGGAGCTCGCAAGGCCCGACATGGATCGGGCCGGCCAAAATTACACCCCTACTTGGATACTAGGCCAAAAAAAAAAACTAAATTTTTTATTAATGGTGTGAATTTAAATTGATATGTTTTGGGGAAAAAATCATTTAAGTGGAAGGTACAAAAAAAAAATATTTACAAATTAAAGAAAAATTTGATATACTAAAAGTCAAACTCATAAAATTTTCATAAAAATTTTCATGACATTAATTTTTTGAACTTTTCACTTGTTTGTTACTTCCCTTACTTTTTTTTGAGGGGGCACTACAAAAGAATTTGTTTTTTGCGACGGCAAAATGCTGTCGCAAATGCCCCAAACGCCGTCTCAAAAGGTTTTTGCGACGGCAAGTGGGGGTCGCAACAAAGGGGGTTGCAAAAGGGTTTTAGCGACGGCAAGTGCCGTCGCCTTTGTTTTTATGACGGAAAATTCCTTTTTTGAGACGGAAAATTTCTATCGCCAATAATGGTGGAAAATTTGAGTTTTTTTGACATAACACAAGATTGTTGCTAGTAGTTTTTATGACGCAAAAAAATACCCGCCGCTAAAAGTGTCGAGCTAATGACTATTGTCGACGTAATGATACCGCCGCTAAAGGCCTTATTTTTCAATTCAATTCCCTACCTTTTATGCAAGATTGGTGCCACAAGAAAAAGCCTAGTTCAATTTACTTTTTGAGAGGGTGTTCTGCCGCCTCAAAAAAAAAATTTAAAAAGAAAACCTATATTAAAATGATTAAAATATAAAAATAACTCAGATTAAATAAAAACAACTATAAAAAAAACCGATAATTACATAATAATATAAATACATACATAAACAAAAATTGGCACATGATGAAAATTCATAATGTTGTTCCATTCATAACAATACATAAATAAAAATTCATAACAATAAAAATTATGCCACTACATAATGTCGCATAATACATACATAATGTTGTTCACAAATTTAAATAACATAAATTAAAAACAAAAGTTTTCATCATATGATTCTTCCGTGGGTTAATATTTTAATCTTTACACGCCTACATTCCATAAGAAACAAACTGCTACTCCCGAAATATCTGAAAATAACAAAATAAAAATAATTAATGACAACATAATTGTGTTAATATTTTAATTACAAAAAAACATAAAAAATTAACTACTATATATATATGCACATATGCATTATATATGGCTTTTCTAACTATTTACTAGCTAATAGACCCTGAAAAATTGTTCAAATCATACATGATATTAAACATCCAGCTGAAACATGCTATTCTAAGGAAAGGGACCTTGAGTAGCTCTACTATATTTGAAAATTTGTTTGCAGTCAGGCCTCAGCAAAGATTCACTTTTTAGAAGGAAATAATAGATGCAAATGTCAATGCACTACTGAAGACATATTGTCTACTTTAGCAATATTTCACACATGTAAAAAATTCAAGATGCCATTTTAAATAGGCCAAACCAATAAACACACCTGCATACCTTTTCTAGTGCTAGAGCAAGTTTCGAGAGATTTGGATAAATGCTTCTCGCACTCAAAAGGATCTGATTCATAGAAGGTTCAATGAAATAAGTCATACGGAAACATAATACGACTTAGATACAGATATTTGCTAGGCATAACATATATTTAAACATAGAGAGCAGTAAGCAATTATTTCAGCAAAAATAAGCCCAACATGAAACAACCCTAGGATGCCCTTCCCTCAACAAGGCAATCTCCAAAACTAACAAACAAATAAAATTTGGGATTCCACTTATTCAAAACCTCAAATAAGGTTTGAACCATCACTGTAATTCAAAGGCAGTAGTAACCAATTAGGAGATTGTTGAAGTTATTAGTCAGGGTACAACAAAATGAAACATAATACTCATAATGGACAAGTATGATCACCTCACAAAGCCTCTGCAGGGTAAAAGGAGGACCTTCTATAAAGCTGAGAAGAGCTGCAGAAGAGAATAAACATTATGTGAATGCTTTCAACAATATCTTACCAAAATTTCAGATTAGGAGAACAAATACATACATAGCTAGAAAATATCACTAATATACACAATCACAAATATCCAAAATATCCATCAGTATTATGGAGTTATGCACAACACCCTTCCAAATTTTTATAATGGTTTACTATGCATGAATTCAACAGAGATATGGCTCTTAACAGAGTTGACAGAAATAGAAAGTTACAAGTAACTAGCCACAAGGAGCAGGTTTTGAGGCCTTTTGAGATCAGTGAAGAGTATGGTTACAAGCATTCAGGGAACCAATACAAAGAAGTTACATTTTGATTTTCTCCTTTTTTTCATTTTTTATTTTTTATTTTTGAAGAAAAAAAAATGAAATAATATTTATGACTCATACAATATATAATCTTGAAGTATACAAACAAAAGAAATAACTTGCAAATGCATGACATGCGAAGCTACATATGAATTTCTAACTTTGTACTAGCCTATGATCTTTTCCTCACGTCATTTAAGTTTGTTGGTAAAGTAGTAACACATGCGTATCAGATTAGGAAAATACAATTTAAGCATTGCACTGCTAATTGGAAACACATGGCCATTACAGAGGATCTTTTCTACCCACTTTTTTTTTTTCTTGGTTTCAGTGAGAGAAATTCTAAAATAAGTTTATGAAAACTATATATTTACTTCTATTTTTCATATCATCAAAAGTTCCATTTGAAAATTAACAAACAAGACTCCATAAATAGCACAAGCCCCTTGCAGATCATATGCTTTGCACATACATATGCCCTTTGTGACTGCATATTGATGGAGGGGAGAGATCATAATCATAGAGACTGACCTGAATCATTATTTATATGGTTTTACACCCAAAAAAATGGGGATAAAACATCCACCATAATTTCCATTAATGGCAAAACCAAATCCATCAATGATGAAATAAATAAACAATTCTTCTCTTTTCAACCTCCTCAAAAGGATAAGGAGAAACCCCCTAATTTTCCCAATACACAACTAGATTATAGAGCATCTCCAAACAATCTTCCCTATATTGATTAACATCGTGTAATGAATGACTCTCCGCTAGCAAGGGCATCTCCGCATAATCTTCCTATAGTGTGCAAAGCACATGCTATAATGTCATAATTCTCAACACAAGATATCAAAAGAATAATTAAATAAATCCAATTATGTACAAGGAGCGCTTTAACAATCATCATAAAATTGGCATGTTAAAATTTTCAATGTACTAAACAAAATGATACGCTAAGACTTAACCACAACCAACCCCAGCCACACTATCCCCATCCCACCAATACCTTTTCTTCCCTTCCCAAGGTAGAGTTCTCATCCATAAAGGTAGAACCTCCATAGTTTAAACCTTGGTACTGAAACAAGTAGATTACATGAAACTCTTCTACAACTAAAATCTATATTGATTACATCTTCATGTCAATGACTAGCCATTGCGAAAATTAATGAAAAGAATAGAGAACACATGCATGCACCATACATAGAAAGAAAGAGAAAGAAAGCAACTTTCACTTACTTTTCACCAGCACCCTTCCTAAACTTTTCAGCCTATCTAACTGGGAAGACATTGCCTTCATAGTAAAAGATGTAGGTCCAAATCCCACAAACTTTGAGCCCAAAAGGAATCCTATATAGAGTCTCCTATATAGAGTATAATAAAAAGAATAATGAAATAAAATTCTTTATTTTAAAACCTAAAACACTTCATTAGTTTTGACCAATCTCTAAAACATCTTTTCACATTTGTGACAATAATCATGATAAAACATGGAAAATAAGGTTTAAAAAAAATAGCATTTCCAACTCCAAACAAAATTATCCTTGAATTACTTTTACCAAACATATTTCAAATGCTGGTCAAGGTGGAGTCCCATCCACCTCCATTTTTTTTCATAGCCATCTCTAAAAGAACATGAAGTACATTACAAGATTAATTTCTCATTAGAGTTTTGTTAAGTAGAATTACCACCCCCAGCTCTGCAGAAAGTACAAGTCTGGTATTTTCTTCTAAACTTAATTTCTACTTTGGTGTTTCTTTCAATTCAAACAATCTTGATAGACATCCCACCTCACCCTTGTGGGAAGAGCAAAGAAATTTTTAAAATAACAAGCCCACAAGAAATCTGTGATTGTTAAAAAATTAAAACAAAAAATATTAAAATTTGATAATGTGTTCATCTTTGTTAAGCCTCCGATTTTTATTTTGTAGCCACTACCATCCCAATACTAACTTTTCCAAAATGCCAAGTTAATAAATTTAACCCAAATATATATGTATATATACATTTTAAGGTCCATTACCTTCACACTGATCCGAACAAACCCTGTGAGGCTATAGAAGTGTGCAAATATCAACATGACATTTGCTTCCCGACAGATTCTATCCAACTTCACCATTGAATCTTCTGCTAGCTGATAGTGTAATAAGAGCATCCCCATTGAAGAGGAAAATTTGAGATGAACAAAAAAAAAAAAAAAAGGCAAATTACTAATCATACAAAACAGTGTATCAAGGAGCGGGAAAGCCATCAAGGCA
Organism: Camellia lanceoleosa; assembly: GCA_025200525.1. Taxonomy (NCBI): domain Eukaryota; kingdom Viridiplantae; phylum Streptophyta; class Magnoliopsida; order Ericales; family Theaceae; genus Camellia; species Camellia lanceoleosa. The sequence goes on along the minus strand of CM045763.1, from coordinate 9,596,674 downwards.
CCAAATGTCAACCCACTGGTCTAAATCAACAGCAATGTTAACATGTACACAGCATTAAACCCAACAGATTAATAATAATAAATAAAATAAAATCACAATACCACCAACTAAAAGGAAACAACAGAACATTAAACCCAACATATATATCAAATCCCAAAAGTTCGTAATGTTGTCAAAAAAATATGAAGAATTTTATAATTTCTTTTTAATTTTTTAGATCTGGAGGAGTCAATACATGGTTGACTGGCTCAAATCGAACACACACACACACACAGCGAGAGAGAGAGAGAGAGAGAGAGAGAGAGAGAGAGAGAGAGAGATGGAACCTGGAAAGGCTTGATACGGATTGGCGTAGGGTTCGGAAGCGCCTGGGGGAGGAACAGGTTAAGGGAAGCCGATAGCGGGCTGAGGAGGAGGAGGGTAGTTGGAAACTCCCTGGAAGGTTCTGTAGTGAGGTTGAGGCGGATCGGCGCTGGCGACTCCTCTCTCCTTTCCCCCTTCACCCATCTTTTCTTTTCCCTAAAATACACTAAAACTTCTAGGGTTTCTTAGATGATAAGTGAAGAAGATGATGGCCAAGATCACACCCTAGTCTACCGCCGCACGCCACAGAGAGAGAGAGAGAGAGAGAGAGAGAGCCATAAGAGGAGATTAGGGATTTTTTGTTCTTGAGATCGGGGATTTTTGGTTGAGGAGGGAAAACCGAGCGAGAATGGGAAAAAAAAGGCTAGCCTCATATTATTTTTATTTATTTATTTTTATTTTTATTTTTGTCACAAATGAATATTTAAACAACAAAACAAAACGGTGCCATTTAACTTTTTTTTCCTTTTTTTTTTTTTTACGACGGGAGTTATCGTTGCTAAAAAAAAAAAATTGTTAAAATAATTTTTTTATTTTTGTTGTTAATGACATTTTTTTTATTTTTCATTTTTTTTTAGTTACTAAGGTTGAAAATTTATTTGTTTCATTTTTTTAATGAAATTTTTTTTTTATATTTTTTTTTTTGGTAAAAGTAAGGGTAATATTTTAATGAAAAATATTTTCTGTTACAATAAAGTTAATTTTTTTTTGTCAATGAAAAATATGTTTCTGTGGCCCTTTTTTTTTTTTTTATACTAAAAATCAAGAACTAATTTTTTGTGGTAGAAGAAAGTGAGTGGCAGTAGTGGTAAAAGTGGTGGACAAGAGGTGGTGGTGGTGGTGGTGGTGATGGCGATGGCAAAGGCGAAGGAGATTAGTGGTGAAGTTGTAGTAGTGGTAGAGGAGATGGAGTGGTTGTGGTGGAGGAGAGGTAATGGTAGTAGTAGTGGCAGCAGTAGTAGTGGTGGCGATGGTGGTAGTAATGGTAATCGTAGAGGTTGAGTGGCAACAGTGGTAATAGTGGCGATAGTGGAATAGCATTTGCAGTAGTGGTAAATGTGGTAGAGGAGATGAGTGGTGAGAGAGAGAGTTGAGTGAGAGATAGATAGAGAAAGAGATAGAGAGACAGAGACAAAGTGATAAGCGAGAAAGAGACAAAGTGGTCGGTAAAAGTACATTTTCTTGTAGTGGATCGATAAATTGAGAGGGAGCTCAATAAATAGAGAAGAGATGAGGGAGAGGGTGAGCAAGGCGAAACAATGAGGAAGAGAAAGAGAAACAAACAGACAGACAAATAGACAAGTAGACAGATAAAGAGAAGAGTGATGAGTGAGAGAGACAGAGACTGAGAGAGAAAGAGATAGAGAGAGAGAGACAGAAAAAAAGAGAGAAATAAGAGATGAGCAAGAGATAAACAAAAAGAGAGAGAAAGAAAGCGAAAAGAGATTAACGAGAGAGAGACATAGAAAAAAAAAGAGATAGAGAGAGAAGAGAGATGAATGAGAGAGAGAGAGACAAAAAAAAAAGAGAAACAAAAAGATGAGAGAGAGAGAGAGAGAGAAGAGATAAACGAGCGAAAAAATTATTATTATTTTTTTATTTCGTAGAAGTAGGGATAATATTTTCCATTAAAATAAAGTTAATTTTTTGTGGTCAATGTGGCATTTGCAGTGGTAGTAGTGGTAATAATGGAATGGCATTTACAGTAGTGGTGAATGTGGTAGAGAAGATGGGTGGTGAGAGAGAGATGAGTGGGAGACAGATAGAGAAGAGAGATAGAGAGATAGAAAGAGAAGAGCGATGAGTGAGAGAGAGACGGAGAGAAAGATAGACAGAAAAAGAGATAGAGATAAAGAGAGAGATAGAGATAGAGGAAAAGATAAAAAAAAAGAGAGAGAAACAAGAGATGAGCGAGATAGACAAAAGAGAGAAATAGAGCGAAAATAGATGAAAGAGAGAGACATGTAAAAAGAGAGAGACAGAGATAGAAGAGAAATGGGAGAGAGATAGAGAGAGATAGAAGATAAGAGAGAGAGAGAGAGAGAGAGAGATAGAGAGAAGAGAGAGAGAGAGAAGAGAGATGAGAGAGACAAAGAGAGAAAAGCAGACGAGAGAGATAGAGAGAAGAGAGATAGACGAGAGACACAGAGAAAAAATGAGAGAGAGAAACAGACAAACAGAGAAAGAAGAGTGATGAGTGAAAGAGATAAAGAGAAGAGAGGGAGATAGAGACAGAGAGACATAAAGATGAAAAAATGAATGAAAAAAGAAATGTTATATCAAAAGAGTAAGAAGACATTGTTTTTTTAATTTTTTTTTGCGACAGAAAAAAGTACTAGAATTTATTCAAACCATTTTGTGACTGTATATATATGAAGCTGTCTCAAAACCACAATCACTATGCTAGGTTAGAGTTTTCCAAAAACTCTTTTGAGAAAATTATACTTTCTTGTTTTCCATGTTATATTGTTTTTGTAATTTTTTAATATTTTAAGTATTTTTTTAAAAATTTTAGACACACCTAACATAAATACACCTAAAAATTTTAAAAATTGTAAAAAAAATCTTTTAAAAATTCACTAAATATCAAAAATACAATAATTCAATACATTTTTTTTGGTATTTTTATGTATTTATTAATTTTTAAAAATATTTTTTCATAATTTTTTTTAGATACATCTAAGTAAGGTGCATCTAAAAAATATATTTAAAATTTTAAAAATATTCACTAAAAATTTAAAAAAAAAAACACGAAAGTTACTTTTTGCGACGGTAGAAAATGCCGACTCAAAAAAGCAGAGTATTTGTGACGGCACCATTTGCCGTCTCAAAAAAGCAGAGTATTTGCAACGGTAGAAAATACCGTCGCAAATGATCTCATTTTTGAGACAAGAATTGTGTCAGCCGTCAAGAATGCTCGCTTTTTAAGACGGCAATGGTGCCGTCAAGAATACTTTTTGAGACGGCATTTTCTGTCACAAAGTGACTTTTGAGACGGCAAGTATGCCGCAAATAATCCCGCCTCATATACCCACTTTTCTTGTAGTAGGGGGGGATGGTCTGTAGGCATTAAGGTTTGGGTATAACTTATTTTTTGACTTTTTTATTTTTTATTTTTATTAAAAATAAGTAAAAAAATAAAAATAATGAAATGATCATAATAAGTCAATAAATAATATATAAATTCACTTTATAAATATAATGATGTGTAAAATGATATACAAAGAGTGTTATCTAATAGGTACACTACCTTAGCTTAATGACATGGAGGAAAATTTCATTAAAAATGTGACAAATATGCTAATCATTAAATTCTCTCTCTTACATCAGCATAAATCCTTTTTCATCCCCTCTCCACTCTCTCAAATTTTCATTCTCCTCTCCTCATCAACTCTTTCCTTTTTTTCATTTATTTTTTCCCTCTAATTTCAAAAATGAAATTTCTATAGAGGACTCATACATGTACTCCATCTTTTTCCTCTCTCATATTTTTAATTTCAATCTCTGGCTAATAGAAGGGTTTTTATTAAGATGATTTCAATGTCTTTGATGAAGACTTTAAGAAAAAAAAAAGATCAAAAATAAACTTTGTCGAAATTTATGGTGTTGTCGAAGAAGAAGAAGAAGGAAAAAAAAAAAGGATTAAAAAAATAGTTTGTCAAAATCCATGGTGTTGCTGGAGAGGAAGGAGATTAAAAAAACAATTATTAAAATCCATGGTCTGTCGGACAAGGAGAAGAAAATATGAGATTAAACAAATATTTAGATGGAATCCATGGTCTCGCTGGAGAATAAAAAGGAAAAAAAAAGTTTAAAAAAAAAAACTATTAGAATCTAGGGCAAATTATGTAAATGGTCCATGTAATTTACACGCTACGTCATTTTGGTTTCTCTAATTTTAATTTGCTCGATTTTGACCCTAAATTTTGAATTTTGTGTCAATTTGGTCCGATAGATAACTTCTGTTAAGTATTTGAAATGGCACATGTGGACAACATGTGCATAGTTTTGAAGGGCAAAATAGTCAATTTACTTTCACTCTCAATTAACTCAATGATTTATCCATCTAACTCAGAGTGAGTTAACTCACTCCCATTTAACTCAATGATATATATATATACACACATCTATATACAAGAGAGAGAGAGAGAAAGAGAGAGTAACTCCCATTTAACTCAGTGATATATATATATATATATATATTGTACGGGGAGGAAATATTCGACAACGCCCGCACTTCTTTCGTCCAAGCTCCGTGTCTGTCCGATCAACCTGAGAACACAACAGCGGTGAGCTACCCGGCGGTGTGTTGCCGGAAAACCCCTCCGACAGTCAAGTTAGCACACACTCAGAGAGAAAGAGAGAGGCGCTGAATGAATGTAAGTTCCTCTCACCAAAATCATGTTCCATCCCCAGCATGAGGGGCGCAGTCATGCTTATATACTTTCTGCGTTCACCTCTGCATCCATTCACTTATTGACACGTGGAGCTGCTCTCCTATCTGTCAGCGCAAATTCAGCTAAACACCACCTAATCAAACCGCCAGTTAGCATCGGCGGGAATGGGCAGCCCGGTAGAATTATCTCGGCTTCCTTCGACCGAGCTACTTAATGAGCCCAACAATACACTTCATCGAGCTCCATCACAACCGAAGCCAGAGTATTCCAAGATAGCCGAGCTCTAGACAGTTAGGCCGGTCCAAGGAGACCTTTTCCGCGACCAATAAGCCCGAATTGACAAACGATCATCTCGGCAGAATGGGCCTCGACCTCAACCGAAAGCAAGCCAACTCGATTAGCCCAAGTTAGCTCAAATTTCAAACGCGCTCGGACCTCTTTTTAGCCCGGTCATTACCACAGCCCAAAGTCAGATTATGAAATCTCCTTCACAATTGCCCCTTAATTCTATCTGCATTTGCGTGATCATAATTACATTACAAGGCCAGGCTAGACTTTTTGCTCGGTGGTTCACTTTGCTCGGTCTAGAAACCTCAAAGTTGGCAAACAAAGTCATCTCGTCAACTCGCTTCTTGGCAAGTAAAATCAACTTGGCAAGGACCTTCAAAGTTAGCGAGGAAAGCCAGCACAGCAACTTGATTCTTGGCGAGCAAGATCAGCTCGGCAATGACCTCTATGGTCGACCAGCACGGTTCGCTCGGCGACTTGCTTCTTGGCGAGCAAGATCAGCTCGGCAAGGAACTCCAAGGTTGGCGAGCAAGGTCAGCTTGGCGACTTTCTTCTTGGCAAGCAAGATCAGTTCGGCAATGAACTCCAAGCTCAGCGAGCAAGGTCAGCTCGGCGACTTGCTTCTTAGCGAGCAAGATCAGCTCGGCAAGGAACTCCAAGGTCCGTGAGCAAGGTCCGCTCGGTGACTTTCTTCTTGGGGAGCAAGATCAGCTTGGCAAGGAACTCCAAGATCGGCGAGCAAGGTCAGCTCGGCGACCTGTTGCTTGGCGAGCAAGATCAACTCGGCAAGGAACTTCAAGGTTCGCGAGTAAGGTCAACTCGGCGACTTTCTCCTTGGCGAGTAAGATTAGCTCGGCAAGGAACTCCAAGGTCGCGAGCAAGTTCCACTTAGCGACTTTCTCCTTGGCGAGCAAGATCAGCTCGGCGACTTGCTTCTTGGCGAGCAAGATTAGTTCAGCAAGGAACACTAAGGTCTGCGAGCAAGGTCCGCTCGGGGACTTTCTTTTTGGCGAGCAAGATCAGCTCGGCAAGGAACTCGAAGGTCCACGAGCAAGGTCCGCTCTGCGACTCTCTCTTTGGCGAGCAAGATCAGCTCGGTAAGGAACTCCAAGGTCGGAGAGCAAGGTTAGCTCAGCGACTTGCTTCTTGGCGAGCAAGATCAGCTCGGCAAGGAACTCCAAGGTCCGCTAGCAAATGACTTTCTCCTTGGCGAGTAAGATCAGCTCGTCAAGGAACTCCAAGGACGCAAGCAAGGTCTGCTCGGCAACTTTCTCCTTGGCGAGCAAGATCAGCTCGGCAAGGAACTCTAAGGTCGGCAAGCAAGGTCAGCTCGGCGACTTGCTTCTTGGCAAGCAAGATCAGCTCGGCAAGGAACTCCAAGGTCCATGAGCAAGGTCTGTTCAGCGACTTTCTTCTTGGCGAGCAAGTTCAGCTCAGCAAGAAACTCCAAGGTCGCGAGCAGGATCAGCTCGGCGACTTGCTTCTTGGCGAGTAAGATCAGCTCGGCAAGGAACTCCAAGGTTCGCGAGCAAGGTTCGCTCCGCGACTCTCTTCTTGGCGAGCAAGATCAGCTCGGCAAGGAACTCAAACGTCGCAAGCAAGGTTTGCTCGGTGACTTTCTCCTTGGCGAGCAAGATCAGCTCGGCAAGGAACTCCAACGTCGCAAGCAAGGTCTGCTCGTTGACTTTCTCCTTGGCGAGCAATATCACCAAGAAGGAACTCCAAAGTCGGCGAAAGCAAGGTCAACTCGACAAGGAACTCGTGTCCGAAAGCAAGGTCCGCAGCGACTTCCTTCTTGGCGAGCAAGATCAGCTCGGCAAGGAACTCCAAGGTCCGCGAGCAAGGTCCACTCAACGACTTTCTTCTTGGCGAGCAAGATCAGCTCAGTGAGGAACTCCAAGGTCGCGAGCAAGGTCAGCTCGGCGACTTGCTTTTTGGCAAGCAAGATCAGCTCGGCAAGGAACTCCAAGGTCCGCAAGCAAGCAAGATCAGCTCGGTAAGGAACTCCAAGGTTTGTGAGCAAGGTCTGCTCGGCGACTTTCTTCTTGGTGAGCAAGATCAGCTTGGCAAGAAACTCCAAGGTCGCGAGCAAGGTCAGCTCGGCGACTTGCTTCTTGGTGAGCAAGATCAGCTCGGCAAGGAACTCCAAGGTTCGCGAGCAAGGTCCGCTCTACGACTCCCTTCTTGGCGAGCAAGATCAGCTCGGCAAGGAACTCCAAGGTCGCGGGCAAGGTCCGCTCGGCGACTTTCTTCTTGGCGAGCAAGATCAGCTCGGCAAGAAACTCCAAGGTCGGGGAGCAAGGTCAGCTCGGCGACTTGTTTCTTGGCGAGCAAGATCAGCTCGGCAAGGAATTCTAAAGATTAAAACCATCAACAAACCTCTTGCCGAGTAAAATTCATTCGACAAGGAATTCCAGAGTTGATAAAATCATCAACAAATCTCTTGCCGAGCAAAATCTGTCTGGCAAGGAATTCCAAAGTTGATCAAAACCATCAACAAATCTCTAACCGAGCAAAATCCGCCCTGCAAGGAATTTTGATCTTTCCATCAAAATGATTGTTAGTTGCCCCTTGGACCGCACTAAATCCGCTTGGCGAGGCAAAAATACAACAATTCTCAAGAAAATGGTCTACTTTTTTTATTGTGCCAATGGCAAAAAAGGTTACAAAAATAGAATTAAGAACAAAACTTTAGATTGGTAGAGTTCGATGTTCTGAAAATGGATCGGCCATTTACATTCCGCGAGTTTTATACCCCTTTTCCTCGGGCGTCTTATAGACATCTTCCAAAAACCGAACTCCCTATATCTCTCGCATGGTGGTTTGCGTGGCCATCATCTTGTCCGACTACGTGAACCTTTTGCACTACTCTCTTATTCTCTACTACCGGACTTGTCGTCACGGTAGCTGCGGCTGCATCGTCTTCGACTCGGATGTGCTCATTAATGTGTTGCATGAGCAATTCCATGGTTGACGGTTGATTCATTGTGAGCGAGTCTCTCAGTCGATGTCCAACTGGAAGACCACGTTTATACTGAGTGATTGCAAGGTTGGTCGGGCAATCAAGGATCTTGTTGAAAGTATCCTATTACTTAGCGTCATACGCCTTCAAAGAGTCGCCTTGCTCCATCTTTACTCTCAAGAGATGGTCAATTTCCATGGGCGTTTTGGTGTTTGTCTTAAATCTGGTGACAAATGCCTCTGCCAACTGTTGCCACCCCTCTATGCTCTCCTCTGGCAGCCTCTCGAACCATTTTAGGCCCAACTCGCCCAAACTCGATGGAAAAACAAGGCACATGAGCGCATCGTTTCGCCTGTACCCAACCATAGCCTGTCGGAAGTGGCTTACGTACATATATGGATCAGTCTTTCCGTCATAGAGCGTGAATTTTGATTGATGAAACCTGAGGGGGAGCGATGTGTTCTCGATCTCTACGAAAAAATGAGTGGCGCTCAGCCTTGCCAACTCTCTGTCTGGTGATGTGTGTGCCGCTAAGCGTGGTTGTGGCATGGCCACCTTTTTAATAGCTTGCCCTCTAGGGACCAGATGCTGCAGTGCAGGCACCTTCTGCGTCTCCTGCCAGCCATCGCGCTTCTCTAACACATCCCTCAAGTCTTTTGAACGGTCGGAACGAGAAAATCTCGACGCCGTCATCGGATGTGAGTGGTGGTAATTGTTGTCTTGAGTGCAAGATATCATCGCCGGCACGACGTAGTCTCCAGCTCTGAAGCTTCTCGTGACGGTGAGTGAAGGGGTGCAACGTCTATTAAGACTGCCGGAACGGCGAGGATGGACGTGATCACTGTGGTTTCCCACTCCAGCGACGCCATTTCCCTTCATCTGGCATCTCATGGCCTCCATCTCCGTCGCCGTTTTCTTGATGATGGTATCTCGGTCTTTCAGCTTGTCTTCCAAGTGTTGAGTGTGTGAATCTTGCCGTCGGCGATGCTCTTTTGGAATGACAGAGGGCCCAAAACTCCTTACGCTCTTGTCTCGCGCATCCCTGGGAAGTCCTTGTGTGGAGGTCTCCAAATCAGCCATCGTTGGAATGGCGGACAGGCCATCTCTACGTCAAACGGACTCTGGCGTGATGCCGTCGCTAGCGAACAACGGAATATCGTCGTGGTTCGCTATAAAAGATGACCGGAGAAGCTTGAAGGACAAGGTTTTGTCTGTCAACTTCCCACAGACGGCGCCAATTGTACGGGGAGGAAATATTCGACAACACCTGTGCTCCTTTCGTCCAAGCTCTGTGTCTGTCCGATCAACCTGAGAACACAATAGCGGTGAGCTACCCGGCGGTGTGTTGCCGGAAAACCCCTCCGACGGTCAAGTTAGCACACACTCAGAGAGAAAGAGAGAGAAGCTGAATGGATGTTAGTTTCTCTCACCAAAATCATGTTCCATCCGCAGTATGAGGGGCGCAGTTATGCTTATATACTTTCTGCGCTCACCTCTACATCCATTCTTTTATTGACACGTGGAGCTACTCTCCTATCTGTTAGCGCAAATTCAACTAAACACCACCTAATCAAACCGCCAGTTGGCATCGGCGGGAATGGGCAGCCCAGTAGAATTATCTCGGTCTTCTTCACCGAGTCTCCATTACAATTGAGCTTCGTAGCATTCCAGTATGGCCGAGCTCCAAACTGGTTAGGCCGGTCCAAGGGAGACCTTTCCGCCAAGCTACATGCGCAACCAATAAGCCCGGGTTGACAGACGATCATCTCAGCCGAATGGGCCCTGGACCTCAACCGTGCAAACCATCTCTCGATTAGCCCTTGTTAGCTCGGCCCCAACGCGCTTGGACCTTTTTTTAGCCCGGCCATTACCACGGCCCAAAGCCAGATTATGAAATCTTCTTCACATATATATACACATATCTATACACAAAAGAGAGAGAGATAGAGAGAGAGAGAGAGAGAGAGAGAGAGAGAGAGAGAATGAGGAGAAAAATGAGGTGTCGTGAAAGGGTAGGGAGAGAGAGAAGTGGCGTCGATGGCCTATGAGAAGGGAAAAAAGATGGTGTTAGGGCTGGGGAAGGCAGAGGCAGTGGTAGAGGTAGGGAAAAAAGTGCACAATCACCGTAAAAGAGCGGGTAGGCGATGAAGAAAGGGTCTGCGAGAAGGAAATGGTGACAGAGGAAAGGGGTCGCAGAAAATGGATGAGCGGTTGTGGGGAAGGGATTAGTGATGGGGAGAAAAGAGAAACAAATGTGGTAGTGACCCCTTTCTCTCTCTACAAACCCAACCTTCACGCCACTGTCTCTTACATGATGATGATGATAATGCATCATTCCCACTGGTTTCTCTTCTTCTTCAAAACCTTTTCTTTTATTCAGAGAAAATTAAAAAATAAAAAAAATAAAAAAAATCCTCTATTTTTGTGACATTGAGAGAGAGGAAGAGGTTTACAGATGAAAGTTGTGGAGGAGTTGATGGATTGAAATCGGGTTTGGAGGTGCTGGTCTTCGCGCAAATCACAACGATCTATTCAATAGATTGCAAAGAATTTTTTGCCAATATTCTTCTTCTCTTATTTTCTTTCTTCTCTTCGGTTGATTTTTTTTTATTTGATTTGTATGATTTTTTGTTTGATTTGGTTGAATTATTATTTGATTTGGAGGAATTGGTGATCTATCACTTAGTTATTGTTATTGTTCTCATCTCTCTCTATTATTTTTTTGATGGTCACTTTTTTGTTTGGTGACGATGGGATAATAGGGGTAGATGAAGGAGGTTGGATAGAGGTGATGGATATAACATGTGCAAAAGATAAGATGGTGAGTTTGGTAGTCTGGGTGCCAGACGATGCTGGGTTTGGTGTGGTAGAAGTGGATGGTGTTGATATTGGGATTGGCTATGGATGATTTTGGTGGTGAAGGAAGGCAACAGTGTGTTGCAGAGAGTTAAATGATATAATTTTAACCAGAGTTAATAATTGGACTAAAATGATACAAAATCAAAAATTGACGGTCAAAATCGAGCAAATTAAAATGACAGAGACTAAAGTGACACAAAAGGTAAAGTGCAAGGACTGTTACTGTAATTTACCCTAGAATCTATGGTGTTGCCGGAGAAAGAGAAAGAAAAAAAAATTAACCACAACCTATGGTATTGTTTGCGTTCATATTGATAGGTTGAGTGATAAAAAATTGATAAATGTTTTTCATTAAAATGGGTGATGATGTGGTAGTGGGTCTTTGACTGAAGTGTTTTCGAGTGAAGAGAGAGGAGAGAGACAAAATGTAACAATTCGAAAATTTAAGTTGTCCTTTAAAATTTTATATTAATTTTATTTAATTATAAATGATTTCAAAAAAAAATTTAACTTTATATTATTATTCAATATTATTTTCTGAGTATTATGGTATTTTTATTATATTTTTCTCTATATTTTTTTTAGACCAAAATACATTAAAATACAATATTTCCTATATAATAAACTTGCGTGCCCACCACGCCATCTTGCGGCCCACGCCTTCCTCACTATATATATATATAGATTTTTAGTTGTGCAAATCAGTAGAGCATCATTACCAATTCCAAACACACATACTCTCTCTCTCTCACATTCTTTTGTTTTATATATAAAATTTTGAATTTAGTTCATAATATTTAGTGGATCACAGTGAGTCACCATAATATATCTTGAGTTGAAATTAACATTAAGGTGAGTTATATTATATTTTGAGTCACCATAATATATTTTACGTATGTTTTGTATTACCATAATTTATTTTATGTAAATTGTGTTTTAATTATGTTATTTAATTTATGAACCGTATTTTATGTAATAAGAAAAATCCATGATATAACTATTTATTAAATATATTTTTGAGCAACTATTTTATAAGTACCACCACGGATGTCCCATACCTTGAGGGACTTAGATAACCATTGATCCTTTGATTAGTCACTTTATGACCCTCTGTTTGTCATGGATCCACTGACACTCTGATTTTTGGTGTAGAGCAAAGTGCTATGCGACATTGAGTGCTACACTATTGTGGGAGTCATCTCTAGAGTCTATGTGAGCCACCTTTTGAGTCCATACATCTATTATGTTTCGTTCTGTATCGTGGTTATGATTTCTAGTGTGGAACAAAGTGCTATACGAACTTAAGTACAACACTATGGTGGGAGTCACCTCTAGAGTTTGTGTGAGCCAACTCTTAAGTCTATACATCTGTTCTATTCCGTTCTGTATCATGGTTATGATTACTTTGTTTATATGATTTCTGTCAAATGATTTCCCTATTATATATTTTGCATTTTAATATCAAGATCTATAAAGCCAATAATTATCCATAGTGAATTTTATGCCCTTATGCTCTTAGTATAATATTTCTCATTCTGTCATGTGTTTTACCAATTTTCAGGAAATAATGCAATTCAAAAGAGTCTTAGATGCGGGATGGCGGAATAGACACACACAATACTTTTATGGTATTTTTATATGTAAATATCAGTATTTTTAGTCAATAAATTTTATTATAAAAATAAAAATTTCAATAATTATTTTGATGCCTTCACTTAAATATTTTTTCACTCGCGTTTAGTAATTTATTTAAAAAGTAATCGATGATGCTTTATCCTTAAATACAGAAAGTGAGTCGTGATAAGTGATGTCAAAGTCTAAGTTTTTAAAATTACTTTTATAAAAGTATTGGAGCAATCGAAGCACCCAAAGACCCAACTCTTCCCAGAACAATGCACAACAACCCTCCCAAACTCTGCACTGTCTACAACGCCCAGAGTCTCCCTCTCATCCCGAACCTCTAGGCCATAGCATCCGATATAATTCCCCCAGTTGGCCTCGAAAATATATTAGCCAATCCAAAACTGGCCGCGATGATCCCCGCAGTGTGAAGATTGACATTGAACCTATCGTAAAAGTACTGCGCTATAATGTTGTCGACAGTCAATTCTACTCCGAAACAATACCCGTAAGTGAGAGCCAAGATCCACACTCTGTAATTCGTGACAGCGTTGCGGAAAACCCTTGAAATCTTATCTCTGTGTTTTTCACCGGACTTTTTGAGGTCGGTGAAATTCCCGTCTGGCAAGTCCTGGGCTAAAAAGAAAATGGAAAAAGCCGAGGTGGTCTGCATTAAAGCAGGAATCAAAATGCAATTCGCCATGCAGTGAATCTGACAGCACCCATGTCGAGGATGATAGAGGATACGTAAGGCATGATGATCTGAGTTGCACCGCCGCCGAAGTTTCCCCACCCGGCAGAGACGGCGTTGGCTGTGCCAACAACTGTTGTGGAGAACATGGAGCTCATCCAGAACTGGGTGGCGACGAAGGTGGCCAGAGAGAAGCCGACGAGGAAGCGGACGACGAGGAAGCTGGCGGCGGAGTTGATAATGGAGAAACAGTAAACCGCCGGAGAAACGAGAAGGAGGAGGGCAGAGAAGGCGAGGCGGGGCCCGAACACGTCGCAGGCAGACCCCGGAGACGGAGGCTATTCCGGCGTTGCCGATTTCGGTAGGCGGATGATGGGGACGAGGGGCGCTGCGGCGAAGGTGGAGATGAAACTGCAGAAGTAGGAAATCCAGGTGATGTGGAATGCCCTCATGTGTGGCTGCGCCACCGTGAAGAGGCGGAATACGGTGGCTTTGTGTTCGGAGTCCACCGGAAGTGGGAAATTTGGACGGTCAGGATTGGCATGATCAGGGTTCGCCTTTTTTTTTTTTTTTTGATTGAAGGTTTGTTTTTCGATTCTTATCCTCTTGGTTGCCTATTTATAATGAAGATTCTTCACTACACAAGTGTAATGATTTTCTTTATTCATTTAAAATAATTATAAATTTATATTTTTAGATATGTAATAACAATATTAAGTGTATTTGATTTTACTTTTCTGAATTTAATTTTTTAAAAATTTAGTTTTTTATTTTTCGTATTTTTTGCTTATAGTGAATACTTTTAGAATTTTAAGCAACTTCTTTTTTACTTTTTTATATATACCTTACTTAGATGTAGGTATATCTAAAAAATAAAATATTTTTAAAAAATCAATAAATACACAAGAATATTTAAATTGTACTGAATTTTAATTTTTTTTTAAATATTTTTTTTTTATATTTAGTGAATTTTCTAAAGATTTTTTTTATAAATATTATACATTTTAAGTGTATTTATGTTAGATGTATTTGAAAATTAAAAAACAAATAGAATATTAAAAAAATATTCAATGAAAATAAAAAATATATAAAAAAAATTTAATTTTTTGAAAAGTTAATTTTAAAAATTAAAATCAAACAAGATAATTAGAAGTTAAAAAAAAAATAAAAAAAAATTGACGCAAATCATCTTGGACTTATTTTTTAATTGACCAGCCAATCCATCATGCGATCATTATTGCTCACTAATAATAGTAGCATCAATGGTACAACGTACAAAGACCACAGATTTGAGACACTTTTGCAAAACAATTTTTGTGATTTGTATGTTTTTGTTTACTTTTTTTTTTGGAAGATAGATGGGTTATATGTCTATGCATATCTTTTGGTGGGATTTATATCAATGTTAGGTGTCATAAAAAATCTTTCATAAAAATAATTATAAAAATTTTATGATTCTTAAATTACATTTAAAAAATCTTTCATATAAATAATCATGAAAACTTTATGATCCTTAAATTACACTTAGAATAAAGCACCACATACTAATTAAGGTAATCCAAGAATCATAAATCTTTAATGATCATTTTCATAAAAAAAAAAATTCATGATCCCTAACTTTTCTTTTATATCAAAGCCTTTATTTAAGATGTGAATTGTCATTTTAATTTTTTGATTATTTTAATTTGGGACTAAAAAATTTCATTTGGTATGGATTTTTTGACTTTTTAAATTTTTGTGAGAGAAAAAAATGAAATAATTATGATTTGGATATGATATTTTATCTTATTAACTTTTTAACCTATTTTACCTTTGTTTGGGAAGCCCAAACTTGGGCTTTTTTTTAGCTATTTTAGTCACAAAAATCAAAATAGGCTTTTTAGCCCAATAAGACAAAAATCATATCAAACCCATAATCATTACATTCTTTCTCTCACAAAATAGTCAAAAAAATCAAAAAAGTCAAAAATCTTTCATAAATCAAGCTTTTTAGCCCTTGGCTAAAAAAGTTAAAAAATTAAAAAGACAACTCACTTCCCAAACGAAGATTTGTCTTTTTGTAACTATTTTAGCACAAGAAAGAGATGCCCAACATAGCCAAAGATCTTGATTTGAATTATTTAATTTATAAGGTCTGTCAAATAGTTTGTTAATGTAAAAAAATCAAGTTGTTTAGATATGTTATACGGTTCAATTATATGTGTTGAAAAATTGATGAATTATTTTTGAAAATCACATTTGTGATAAATATATATAGGTTAGGTTTGTCATAGGCAACTTTGGCTATTTTAGTCTCAAAAAAAAAAAAAAAAAAAAAAAAAAAGGATAAAGTGGGTGTTTGGAAAGTTGTTATTTTAGTAAACTATTTTAGTTTTTGACTATTTTAGGAGGTTAAAATTTTTGTGTTTGACAAGATAGTTGAATTTTTTTATAGTTAGATGTGTTGTTTGTGAAATAAAAAGTAAAATGATTATGGGTTTAATGTGACATTTTATCTTATTAACTATTTTAATCTATTTTGTCTTTTAGTGTTATTTTAGCCAAAAAAGTCAAAAAAGTTGCTTCCCAAACACTTCAAAATAGGTTAAAAAGTCAATAAGACAAAATATCACATTCAAACATAATTATTTTATTTTCTCTCATAAAAGTTAAAAAGTTAAAAAATTCCATCCCAAACGAGATTTTTTAATCTCAAGCTAAAATAGTCAAAAAATTATAAAATTAAAAAGTCAATCCACATCCTAAATAAATACATAATATTAAAAATAAATATAATAAAATTATATGATTCGTAATATATAATATTAACTTATTTTTACATAAATAATCTTCTTAATGTGTCTAATAAAATAAAGGTCAAATTTGACATAACTTAAATAATACAAAAAATTAAAAAGTCACTATCCTATTTAAGTCACATCATCTTATTTAAATTACATCATCTCTGTAACACATCACATCAAACCTTACTCAAACCCAATCTATATAAACTTATAAATCAAAAAATATATTTTTTTAAAACATCCCAAACCAACACAAAATATCGGAATACCAAACGATGTATCCATCGAATGACACAAATAGTGCCTACCAGTGTGAACTTCAAAGCATAGTAAACAAAGCCAAAAAAATAAATTTGACTTCCCCCCACCATATGTCAAATTTGGCATAGGAAGATAATGCCAAATGCCAGCTAGATAAATGTCAAATTTGCATAGAAGGTAACTAAGCCAATCACTCGTGCTATTCACGGAATAATTATAAATATTTAAATTTATTTTAAATTTTTTTTAATATATAAATTATATTTTTAAAAAAAATTTATAAAAATAATTTAACAATCTTATCATTAACCATAGTATATGGAAGAAGTTGAAAAAGATATTGCAGTAACTATACACGGATTGTATCTATAATTATTTGTATGAGGGAATTTAAAATGCTGATCAGGCAATTTTAACCAAATCAATAAATGCAGGCAGGTAGAAAGACATGTGGATTGAAAAAAGTTAATAAATACTAATTAGGGGATTTTGACCAAATCAATAAATGCTTATTTGTTTTTCAAAATAAAAAATAAAAAATTTTAAAAATTCAGATTGAGATATTGAAAGTCCCACAGACTTTGGGGATTAAAAACTTCATTTTACTTAATATATAGTAGAGATACTACTTAGATAATGCTTACCTCGATTATTCCTCAAAAAAGAAAAAATATATATGCTTACCTAGATAAATGACTTTTCGATGGGATCGTGTAGAGATGTCAAATATAAATTAATTTGCGTAGAAGGTAATGCTGCCCAGATAATGCTTACCTAGATTATTCCTCAAACAAAACAATAAAAATGCTTACTTAGATTATTTAGAGTTGCAGATTTATTTGCTCTGTATTGAGTCATTCAAAAATATTTTTAATAAATTCTTAATAATTTGGTAATCGAAACACAATTTAACGAGTTCTAAACAAGTCATAGGTTTACCCATGTTACTGATGACCATTAATTTGAATTTTTTTAAGTAGTTGGGCTTGTGTTCCTATATGTGGAATATCCTAACTAGTTTGACTTCTTCCAGTTTTGTAAAGCTCACATCATAATATAAAAATGCAAAGGGCATTTACAGGCCAGTTGATCAGATTTATTTATCTGGAAGTCTTATTTTATTTTTTAAATATCAATATATCTAAAATGCTCTCTTCTCACCTTTTTCATCCCTATTATTCACATTGCCCTGATTGAACCTTCTCCTATCGGAGATCACCTCCACCCATCATCTCCAGTCGCTGGTGACCACGTCCAGTCATCGTCTCCGACCACCAGCAACATTCCTCGACAATATTTTTTTGGTAGTAATTTTTTATAATGTTTTTGCAATTTTTTAAGAAAAATCAACATCCATCTCCACCACATCACTCTCCTATACCTCTTTGGATTTAGTGGTAATAAGAGAAATAGCCAAAAAAAAAAAAGAGTAAAAGTATTTAACATGATAAATTTATCAAATCAATTAATCACTCACTCTCTTTTATTATATTATACTCACACTTATACACATACACCATTCCTCCCTTATTCATTCAAAGAAACACATTTACACACTTACATACAAAAAATGAGTAAAATTGGTAAATTTATCACTGTAATAAATTTATCCAGATTTATCATTGTATCAATATTTATCAAACCAATTAATCACTTACTCTCTTTCACTATCACACTTGCATACTTGCATACTCCCTTGTTATTCTAAAAAGCACATTTACATACATATAAAAAATGGTTTTCTCAATGATAAATTTATCACTAACACAAATTTCTCCAAACATGAGTTTACAAGCAATTGACAGAGAGAATAAGAAATAGAGGTGTGATATGAAAACAAATTCAAAAGAAAACCCAAAAAAAAGAAAAAAAAAAGAAAAAGAAGAAGCGCTAAAAATTAAACCCACACAAAACCAAATTAAAAAGTAAAAACATCTCTAATAAGTAAGTTTTTCAGATTCTGACATGATTGTCGAAGTTTTTTCAGATGATCTTTGATGATAGAGTATAAATTAGTGACAATAGAGTGTAGATCAGAGAAGTTAAAGTGTAGATCAGATATATAAAGCATAATTAGAGAAGATAGAGTATAAAACAATGAGAGTGGTGGTAGAGAGAGAGAGAGAGAGAGAGATGATCCAGCAAAAAGATTTGGGAAATATTAGAAAGAGAAGAGGAGAAGTTACTGAGGGTAATATGGATCGTTGAGGAGTTATTGGTACATTTAAAAAGTCAACAAAACCTGATGATAACTAAGTTGGAACTGTCCGCAAAAAAAAAAAAAAAAAAAACACAAATCAACCACCAAGCACCATTTTTTTGTGCTCCTTGTCTAATTTCATTTGGACTTTAGAACTATGGAGCACAAAATCATTTTATCTCTAAAAGCATGTTTTTTAAAATATTTACAATTTTTTTGTCATTAAAAGTTCTTTTTTAATTTTTTGGAGCAACTTTTTAGTGATATTTCTCATGACAATATAAATTGGTCTTCTAATATATTTTGTAACAAAATTTTCACGCCAAATATACTTCACCTTCAAAATACTTCTTCAAATATCTTATTCAAGTACATAGTTTTTTTTTTATAATTTATTTATTTATTTTTAAATGTTATTGGTTGTAGTTAAATATGGATTGAGATTCTCTGGGATGGAGATTTCCATTCTATAATCAATGACTCAAAATAGTTTATATCAACATATTTTTTATTGAAATTTTTTTTAAAAAAAAAACATAAAATTTTTAAATTTAAAATGACATGGTAATTAAAAACTATTTACAATTTCCACGATTTATTACAACATTACGGAATGAAATAGAGAGGATCATAATTCTTCAGAGATATGTGGGTGTTGTCTAAGGGGAGGGTGTGGGAGCAGACCCTACCCTTTTACCCCTTTCACTTCTGCTATTATTAGCAAATTTCAAACTTCCTTCGTGAAAACCTTTATCTTTTTCTGTTGAACTCCATTCATTCATGTAGTACTCTTCTTCTGTACTTTCACTTCCTTCTTTAGATGATGGACCACAAAACATGCCACCCCATTGTGGAAAGTATAACAAAACTATTGGAAGTGTGCAACATATCATCATGACACCCATCAGAGTTATACCTGTCTCTGTTTTGTATTTAGATCCTCTAAAAAATATCAATTGTGTCAAAAGTGCACCAAAATTTCCCCCGGCTCCTGTCATCCCGGAAGCTATGCCCAAAGATCTGAAGAATGAGACATATGATGGATATAAAATGACAACGCATAAATAGTTATGTCAAATCTTTTATATATACTAATACCCAGGGGCAGAACTAGAAGAAGACTACGGAAAGTCATGGCCTCTCTGTTTTTCTGAAAATTATTGTTTTCCATTGAAAATTTTGAAAATATATATATCATTTTATATATAAAATGGCCCCCTAGTATAAAATATATATATATATATATATATGTCATTCTTCTTCCATCATGAATTCTCTTTCTATTTTACACCAAAAAAAACTTCTTCATCTTATTAGAAATTGCTTCTATAGTATTTAATTTTTTTTTATGTATATATAATTTATATTTATATATATATATACATGTTTGTTTTATGTATATGGTGAAAAAAATTATTTTCTTGTGACCTCTATGATAATGAAATCCTAATTCCGTCCCTGCTAATACTTATAGTTGTATAAATATTATTGAAACAATACTTGTAACGAGTCAAGAAATCCATAACTAAATTGTCTAATTAGATGGAAGACAACTTGAGTTCCTTCTAAGTAGTCTACAATCATATAGGCAGGGTTGATCCTAAGTTTTATAGGGCCCTAAGCGAACTCTTGGGAGGGGAACACTTCTACGTATTTACCCAAAAAAAAGGGGTAAAATGTTAAATATAGAGCAAAATTATATCTATTTTAAAATTGCTAGTATCGATACACAATTTACTTAGATATAGATTAAGATAGGAAGAAATCATTACAAGAATTTAAAATGATAAAAACTTTGGTTATGTCGATTTATAGTTTAACAAAATCTAGTTACAATACGGGCGGCTTGTTTTAGAAAAATATTTTTATAAGAAAAAAATATGTTTCAAAAGTCTATAATTTTTTTTTTACTCTATCTCGACGTGATTCATCAATTTCAGTCATTGCCTTGTTATATATATATATATATATATAAGTTTTATCTATAATTAGTTAATTATTAATTTTTTTCTTGTAAAATAAATTTGGTCAGCCAAACACATAAAAATTAAAGAAAAGATATATATATTTGTCAAAAATTATTTTATATGTAAAATATTTTAAATCAAAATAAACAGAGTCTACGAAAAAAACCAAATGTAAAGTTTTGCCAAATAAAAATTGAACCAACAAGGATTTTTTTTAGGCCTTTTAATTGGGCTTTATTTTAATATCTAATACTATAATGAACTAAAAATAATTTAGAAATCCTTATTTTGATCCAAATTTTGGTGGCCTAAGCAAGCCTCTCTTGCTTCTGCCCAGGGCGGGGGTTGCGTATAGGAAAAGTCTTGGAGACTAGGCAAAAAACAAAAAAGAAAAGAAAAACTGAATTTTTTATTAATGGTGTGAATTTAAATTGATATGTTTTTGGGAAAATATCATTTAAGTGGAAGGTAGAAAAAAATATTTACAAATTAAAGAAAAATTTGATATAATAAAAGTCAAACTCATAAAATTTTCATAAAAATTTTCATGACATTGATTTTTGAACTTTCCACTTGTTTGTTATTTCCCCTATTTTTTGGGGGGTCTTTAGACATTAAAGGTTTGGGTATAACTTATTTTTTGACTTTTTGTTTTTTTATTAAAATTAAGCAAAAAAAAAATAAATAAAGAAGTGATCACAATAAGCCAATAAATAATATATAAATTCACTTTATAAATATAATGATGTGTAAAATGATATAGTGTTATCTTAAAAAAGATATTTGGCGTAATAGGTACACTACCTCAGCGTAACGACTTGGAGGAAAATTTCATTAAAAATGTGACAAATATACTAAATCTTTAAATTCTTCTCTCTTACATCAGCATAAATCCTTTTCCATCCTCTCACCACTCTCAGATTTTCTTGGAGGAAAATTTCATTAAACATGTGACAAAAAGATATTAAGGTCAAGTTTGGCTAAACTAAAAAAGTGCACTTATTTCATCTTTTTATCTTTTTTAGGTCATATCAATCAATATCTCCTCTCTATTTTTTTACACATAATACAAGAAAAGTCAAAAAATACACTTATTTAGTCTTCCCAAACTTGACCTAAATTCTTCTCTCTTATCCTAAAATCTATCGTGTTGCCGGAGAAAGAGAGAAAAAAAAAATTAGCCACAACCTATGGTATTGTTTGCGTTTATATTGACAGGTTGAGTGATAAAAAATTAATAAATGTTCTTCATTAAAATGGGTGATGATGTGACAGTGAGTCTTGACTGAAGTGTTTTCGGGTGGAGAGAGAGAAGAGAGACAAGAAGAAGAAAAATATTAGAGATTTAAAAAGTTTTATTAAAATTTTTATTAAATGTCTCGTATCAGTGTGGGGATTCACATCATATGAGTTTCACGTGAGTCTCACACTGATGTAAAATATTTGATAAAAATTTTTAAATCTCTAATATTAGATAAATTATTACAATATTTGGTCAAACTTTAAAACTTAAAGTGATGATTTATATACCTGTGTACACCATAAATAAGGTGGTATATCTGCTATAAGAAATATTTTCTCCAAAAAATTGGATCCACAATATTTAAGTCTATTGTTTTTTAAGAAAATTTAATAGATTATCATGTGATTAAATTTAAAAAACCAATCAAATTTTGGGTTCTACTTAACTTTAAGTTGATGAAGATTGCATGAAAACTTACCTACGGGAGATAAAGGGAACAATCCCAAACGTAAGCCCACAAGAAGCTTGAACACACAAAGAGAAGGCAACCAACACAGCAATGGAAGCTCCCAAAGACCCAACTCTTCCCAGAACAATGCACAACAACCCTCCCAAACTCTGCACTGTCCACAACGCCCACAGCCTCCCTCTCATCCCGAACCTCTTGGCCATAGCATCCGATATAATTCCCCCAGTTGGCCTCGAAAATATATTAGCCAATCCAAAACTGGCCGCGATGATCCCCGCAGTGTGAAGATTGACATTGAACCTATCGTAAAAGTACTGCGCGATAATGTTGTCGACACTCAATTCTACTCCGAAACAATACCCGTAAGTGAGAGCCAGGACCCATACTCTGTAATTCGTGACAGCGTTGTGGAAAACCCGGGAAATCTTATCTCTGTGTTTTTCACCGGACTTTTTGAGGTCGGTGAAATTCCCGTCTGGCAAGTCCTGGGCTAAAAAGAAAATGGAAAAAGCCGAGGTGGTCTGCATTAAAGCAGGAATGAAAAATGCGATTCGCCATGCAGTGAATCTGACAGCACCCATGTCGAGGATGATAGAGAATACGTAAGGCATGATGATCTGAGTTGCACCGCCGCCGAAGTTTCCCCACCCGGCAGAGACGGCGTTGGCTGTGCCAACAACTGTTGTGGAGAACATGGAGCTCATCCAGAACTGGGTGGCGACGAAGGTGGCCAGAGAGAAGCCGACGAGGAAGCGGACGACGAGGAAGCTGGCGGCGGAGTTGATAATGGAGAAACAGTAAACCGCCGGAGAAACGAGAAGGAGGAGGGCAGAGGAGGCGAGGCGGGGCCCGAACATGTCGCAGGCAGACCCCATCACAACTCTGGCGAAGACGGCGCCGGAGACGGAGGCTATTCCGGCGTTGCCGATTTCGGTGGCCGTGAGGTTGAGGTTGTCGCGGATGATGGGGAGGAGGGGCGCGGCTGCGAAGGTGGAGATGAAACTGCAGAAGTAGGAAATCCAGGTGATGTGGAATGCCCTCATGTGTGGCTGCGCCACCGTGAAGAGCCGGAGTACGGTGGCTTTGTGTTCGGAGTCCACCGGAAGTGGGAAATTTGGACCGTCAGGATTGGTATGGTCAGGCTTCGCCATTTTTGTGACTTTTACTTTTTGGAAGTGAAGAGGATCAAAACTGGAAGAATAGAAATATGTGAGAAAGAGGAGAGACTGGGGTTCAAATTATTGAATCCCAGCTGATTGGAGGTGTTGTTTTTTTTTTAATATTTTTGATTGGAGGTTTTGTTGTTGGATTCTTATCCACTTGGTTGCCTATTTATAATGAAGATTCTTCACTACACAAGTGTAATGATTTTTTATTTATTTATTTAAAATAATTATAAATTTATATTTTTAGATATGTAATAACAATATTAAGTGTGTTTAATTTCAATTTTGTGAATTCAATTTTTTAGAAATTTAGTTTTTTTATTTTTCATATTTTTTGTTTTTAGTGAATATATTTAGAATTTTAAGCTTTTTTTAAAAAAAAACTTTTTTAGATACACCTTACTTAGATGTAGGTGTATCTAAAAAATAAAATATTTTTAAAAATCAATAAATTCACAAGAATATTAAAAATGTACTAAATTCTAGTTTTTTTTACTATTTTTTTATATTTACTGAATTTTTTAAAAAAAATTTTTTACAAATATTATACTTTTTAAGTATATTTATGTGAGATGTATTTAAAAATTGTTTAGAGTATTAAAAAAATATTTCATAAAAATTCAAACTAAATAAGTTGATTAGAAGTTTAAAAAAAAAAAATGACGCAAATCATCTTGAACTTATTTTTTAATTGACCAGCGAATCCATCATGAGATCATTATTGCTCACTAATAATAGTAGAATCAATGGTAAAACGTACAAAGACCACAAATTTTAGACACTTTTGTAAAACAATTTTTGTGATTTGTATGTTTTTGTTTACCTTTTTCGGAAGATGTGGATGGGTTATATGTCATTGCATAATAAGTCAAGTTTGACATCTTTAAAAAAATTTAAAAAGTCAAAAAATTATTATCTTATTTAAGTCACATCATCTTATTTAAGTCACATGACCTCTCTAACACATCACTTCAAACCCAATCCAAATCCAACCCATATTTCATAAAAAGTCAAAAAGTATACTTATTTAGCCTTCCCAAACATGGCCTAAGAAGTGTCTCATCTTTTGGTGGGATTTATATCAAAGCTTTCGTTTGGGAGTTATCTTTTTAATGTTTTTTTTTTGGCTATTTTATGGGTAGTTTGGAATGATTTATATAAGTGTATTTTTTAATTTTTTATGAAATATAAGTTGAGTATGGATTAGGTTTAAAGTAATGTGCTAAAGAAGTGATGCGACTTAAATAAGATAACGTGACTTAAATAGTATAGTGACTTTTTAACTTTTTAACTTGTTTAAGTTATAACAAATAAGGCCTTTAGGGCTAAAAAATCTCGTTTTGGATGAACTTTTTGACCTTTTTGATTTTTATGAGAGAAAAAAATAAAATGATTATGATTTAAATATGATATTTTGTCTTATTGATTTTTTAATCTATTTTATCTTTTTGTAACTATTTTAGCACAAGAAGAGAATGTCAAACATTGCCAAAGATCTTGATTTGAATTATTTAATTTATAAGGTCTATCAAATAGTTTGTTAATGTAAAAAAAATCAAGTTGTTTAGATATTTTATACGGTTCAATTATGTGTTGAAAAATTGATGAGTTATTTTTCAAAATCACATTTGTGATAAATATATATATATATATATATAGTTTATGTTTGTTACAGGCTACTTTGGCTATTTTAGTCATAAAAGGTCCAAATAGGTTAAAAAGTTAATAAGACAAAATATGTCATAATTATTTTATTTTTTCTCTCATAAAAATCAAAAAAACTAAAATCTCAAACGAGACTTTTTGGTCTCAGATTAAAATAGTCAAAAAATCAAAAAAAAGTAAAAAGTCAACTCTCATTCTAAACGAATGAATAATATTAAAAATAAATATAATAAAATTATATGATTACTAATATATAATATTAACTTATTTTTACATAAATAATTTTCTTAGTGTGTCTAATAAAATGAAGTATGCGAATACCACCGATGTATCTATCGAATGACACAAATCTTTTGGGACTCTTTTTGCTGAGCACAATAGTGCCTACCCGTATGAACCTCAAAGCATAGTAAACAAAGCGAAAAAAAAATAATTTTGACATCCCTCCCTCCATATGTCAAATTTGGCAGAGGAAGGTAATGCTACCTAGATAATGCTTACCTAGATTATTCCTCAAAAAAAAAAATAAAAAAACAAAATGCTTACCGGTATAAATGACTTTTTGATGGGACCGTGTAGAGATGTCAAATATAAATTAATTTGCACAGAAGGTAATGCGGCCCAGATAATGCTTTACCTAGATAATTCCTCAAAAAAAAAAAAAAACAACCATAATGATTTAGAATTTTAAATAATAAACTTTAAATCCATCACTAGTTAGATAAAAAATGAAAAAAATAAAAAAATTAAGCCATAACATACACTTTTGTATATTATTAATGATAACTCTATTTAGTGATCTTAAATATTATTAAAAAAAAAAATGCGTACCTAGATAAAATTACTTTTTGGGAGGACTGTGTACGGTGCACAGATGTCAAATACAAATTTTGAATAAAAAAACTAAAAAATCCACGTGAGGTGGAATGTCCGCATGCGTGGTTTTTGACGTGAGGTGGAATGTTCGCATGCGTAGTTTTTGACGTCGTGGAGAGGTGGAGTACTGTCCTGTTCAAAAAAAAAAAAAAAAGTGGAGTACTGTACGGTGGATTTGTGTTCAGTGAGCACATCAGAATGGGAAAATTTGGACGGTCAAGATTGGTTTGATCTGTGTGATCAATGTTTTCCATTTTTGTGTCTTTTATTTTGGAGGAGGATTTTTTTTAATTCAAAATCTAAACCGACAGATTTTGCTTGGGCCGTGGGACTCACTACTTTGATGATCTCAAAATTATACATTTTGTTAGATTATTTTCAACGTTTCTGTACGGGGGCGAAATATCCACGACTCTCCGTACACCTTGAACGTCGAGCTTCTGGTAACGGCGTCTGTCTCTGCAACACAAGAATGGTGAGCTGCCCGGCGGTGGTGTGCCGGAAAAACCCTCCGACGCTCAAGTCAGTTCAGTGAACCAGAAGACCATGGAAAGAGAGAGAGAATTTGTGAGAGTCTAATCGCATACCTGAAACGTTCGCCTTCCCTCTCCATATCTAGGCTGCCCACGCAGCTCGGATGTCTGCGCGACTACCTGCTATCCTTTCTGGGACAGTGGCGGTGTTTCGCCTCACCACCTTACACGTGTAAAGGTTTTGTCCTCTTTCCAGTACATGCAGAACTGCCTAACGGTATTGAGGCGTTCGTGGAGCAACGTCCTCTCCATCACACCATTGGCCCAGGTGGCACCCTTAACCGAGGGACCATGTCCGGCCAAACACTTGCGGAAATTTCCCATCACACAACCATGCCATTCCCGCCGGCTTATGACTTAGAACCAGCCCAGAACTTAATAGCAAATGCCGAGCTACCCTATACCGGTTCATCGCGTTAGACCGGTTGTGAGGCATGCCGGCCTCCAACCGTCTCATCACCAATCTCGGTCACGCGCCATAGCAACCGCCACGTTTGGCGGTTAATAGCATCGCCAAGCCGCATCCTCGGCGTGGCGGTCGGCCTTCGGCCGGTCGATCGCATCTCTTCTGACCGACCTAGTGGTCTTGATTCGGCCTCAAGAGTTGCTTGGTCAACCTAGTCAACGAACCAGCGAATCATTTCGGCCGTTACACTGCCCCATTAGCTCGGCGCGCGTAATGCAACGCCAGGCGTTATTCTTCTTTCGGCCGTACTAACGGATGGAAATCTCCCCTCAATTGCCCTTAAACCCATCCAAGCCATCGTGATTGGGTTTACCTTATGACCGAAGCTATCGTATGCGACTTTTGCCAGTGCAATGATGGGCGGGAACACTTTTGCCGAGCAATCCCAATTGACGGTGATGATCAAAGATCCCATCAAAAGTCATTACAACCGTCTTGCAATGGCCTGTCAGAGCCACGTGCCATCACCTCATTGGGTCGTGCATACAAATTGTCGAACCTTGGCAATTTCAAGCAGCGCCTGTTTGGGGTTTTTTCCCCCCCTTTTTGGCTCCAACGAGGGGTCTCAAACCCCTCACTTCTCACCTCCTTTTGCAGAAACCCTAAATCAGCCTCTCTCTCTCTCTGCCTACTCTCTTGCTCTCGTCATTACTGCTTCCTTGCTCGTTCGTTCTTGCCATCTTCGACGTGTTCGAGCTTTCGAGGCCTCCTCCGTTTCCTGGTAAGCCCTTTCTTCCTCCCTCTTGCATTTTCACTCCCGTTTTTCAAGCTTGTTCTTCATTTTTGCATACTGTGCTTGGTATTTTTTTGCTTTGAGGGTTGTTTTTCCTTGCTTGGATGCGTCACACCCTAGGAAAATGGAAACGAAGGGAAGAGGGGGCCCTCGTGCCCCCATTTTCCCATAGGTAGCTCGAAGGAGCCATTAGCCTAGGAAGAACAAGATGAACCAGATGAATTCTGGGCAAAACCGAGCAAAAAACTCTTTCGATCCAAAATTGGGGCCGTAACCGAGCAAAAAGCTGTTTGTGGCTTTGCACTGAGGCCACAACCGAGCTATCCACCTTAGATCGGTAGGGCTTAACCGGGCTGAAGGTCTGAAATCAGAAGCCAATTCCTTGATCTGGGGCTCGACCGAGCAAAAACCTCCCTTAGAATCCAACCGGTCAGAACTCATAGACCGAGTAGAAACCAGAACCAAAAAGAGGAAGGCTAAGTCCGCCGTCCTGATGGGCCGAGGTAGGGGAGGCCGGCCAAACACCTAGAGCCTATTAGCGCTATTTCCAATGCAAGCCGCGCAATATATGCCGTGCTAACCCTTGCCCTTTTTTCATCATGCAGAGCTCAAAGACCGAGCAATCATACCAACATTTTGACCGAGATACCGTAGAGTACATATAGCCGAGAGAGATGGGCAAATACCGCTTTAGGGTTAGCTCGCCCGGGGCGATGGCTCAATTTCGAGAAGAATTCAAAATCCCTGAAGACGTAGTCTTAGAGCTCGGCAAGAAGGGAGAAACTCCATGGGGCGATCTAGAACGGTGCCCCTTCACCGTGGTGTCAATAATAGAGGGCGGACTTCGCTTCCCGGTCCAACCCCTGATCTGCGAATTTTTGAGGCAGACAGGGCTTTGCCCAACCCAGGTTTCCAACAATACCTATAAAATAATAAACGGCGTCGCCGAGCTGAACCAACGGCACGGTCTCGATCTCGGCCTCGCGGAAATTTTTCACCAATACAGCCTCAGTTCAAATAAGGGTGGGTTTTGCTACTACCTTAAAGTAAAGAAGGGCCGAGCAAAACTCATCGAGGGCAACCCGGACAAAGAGTCCAATGATGATGACTTTTTGTGGGTGTCCGGTCGCTATGAAGACCTAGAGGCACCCATACCGGGCTGGCAAATTAGGAAACACTTCGGTAGAGCAGGTAAGGAGCCCGGCTGACCGTACCATTATCTTTCTTCTCTTAATTGCTTTTCATTGCACCGGTCTAACACTTTGCTCTTTTGCAGATAAGAATTTAGCCGCGCGTTACAACCGACCAAACCAAGAGGCGATCAGAGTGTTGCTGCGCATTCCTGCAACCGAGAGGGAGTCGCCAGACTTGCTCGGTTTTGAGCAAACGTACAACTACCAAGCATCACAAGAAAGGTGGTCACAGACTTCTGCGAGCCAACCGTAACCAGATCCCACTTTACCGCCGGTCAGACTCGTCCCAACCACCGCCGAGCAAGAAATGGCGAAAATCAGAGCCATTAAATCAATGATAACCGGGGACGAAGGTGAGTCCCCAACACCCGAAGCAACCGGGGGAGGATCTTCCACTCCGGCCGGGCAAAAAGAGGCGGTGCTCGCCCTGGCCAGCGAACAACAGGCTGGTCGGCCAAAGAAGAAGCAGAGGAGGGAGGCCGCCGGTCAGGGGCTTGTGCGTGTGGTTACCACCGACATGGCCTCTTCCGAGCTCTGACTGCATCGAGCAACAACTTGCCCGCAAAACCAAAGGCAAGGCCCCTGCTGCCCCCCCGGTCTGGGCGCCAGAGTTCAACTACAAGGGCCGAGCGGTCTCCGCCGCAGATTCTGTCGCCGAGGACAAGGACATCTCGCGCGGTTTCAACTTGACCAGGGGATTAATCCTGCCCGGTGACATGAAGAAGCATGACGAGCTGACCGACCTCAAGCTCCTCCGCTCAGCGGCAGAATCTATTGTGCTGGTAAATTCAACATCTTTTCTTCTGTTCGATTTTTCTGCTCGGCTTTTAGATACTAATAATCTGTTCTATTTTGCAGACCGCCCAAAAGAACTATCTTGCCCACGAGCGGATGGTTGCAGTTCGGAAGAGTCTCCGAGACGCCATCACCGAGAACAAAGTGCTCGTGCCGAGATAGAAATCTCAAGGTCGAAAGGTGTGGTCGCTGGCGAAGCGGACGAATGCGCGTAAGCTTGACCGGGCAGACGAGGATAAGAAGAAGGCCGAGAAGAAGGCCAAGGCACGATACCTGGCCAAGCTCCGCAAATTGAGGGATGCCCACAAGGACGCCCTGGACAAGGCGGTCGACGAGGCAGAGGACCGTGGGTATAAGCAGGGGGAGAAGACTTATGGGCGCCAAGTCCGGCATTATGACATCTTTTTCAAAGGCGGCCGAAAGCCGTGGAAAAAGTTGGCCTTGGCCAGATTCGAGATGTTCATCAACCCACCCACCGCTTATATCCCGGCCTACATGCTAGCCTACTCCCAAGCCGAGCAAAACCGTCTGATAGGGGAGGCGAGGAAAGAGGCAGAGGAAGAAGCCGCCGCCGAGAAAGAAGCCGAGCAAACTCCATCCGAAGCATCCCACAATGCTGAGGATGAAGTGATTGATCGGGGGGTTGTCTCGGTGGAAGGCACAGACGACGATGCCGAGGACATCTCGCCGAGCAAACCTCGCCGAGCCGAGCCGAGGAGGGAGCCGAGCAAAGCCTTGATGACCTAGGACTGATGACTTTGCTTTTGTACTTTTTGTCTCTTGTTTTTCTTTCCTTTTGTTATGTAACCGCAAGGCCCTCCTCGTATTAAATTCCCTATCAATGAAGTATGAACTGCTTGCCCGCACAACTGTTGTTTTTGATCGCTTTTGTATGTTTGAATTTCTCCGCCAAATTTTGTTCAACTTTTGATCGGCTTAACCGCTACAAACAATATGTCTTCACGTAACCCCGCAATCCCTTTTATTTCCAAGTAGGATGTGTAGGATTTGGCCGAGCAAAATCCGCCCCACTTTGTCGGCAATGATTATCCGACCGAGCAAAAACTCGACGCACGCCATTTTGCGCTTGGTTCAATTGCTATTACTTTTTCGCCGAGCAAATTCACTCGGCCTTGCATTTGCCGGAAAAGACATCAATGTTGCTGCTTCCCCGAGCAAAATCACTGCTTCCTGCAAAATCATTGCTTCCCATATTGGGCAATTCGCCAATATACATGTTGGCCGAGCAAAATCCGCTCGCCACGACATTGGGCAATTCACCAATGTTTGGTCCAGTTGGTCATGCCGCCAACATTCCCACCGGCGAGCAAAATCATTTCGGCTTGAATGCGATTGTTCCATAAGAATCGCTTATGCTGGTGCTCCCATTCCGGAAAGCGTTCTGCTTCTCTTTAGGTACAAAGATGTAATACAAAAAACAATGCAATACAGCAACAACAATAGGACTAGCTTTCATTACATAAACATTGCAAAGGCAATGCTATCTTTTTTACAGGTAGTGCCGAAAGGCTAATGGTCTAAAAAAGCTAAACAAGAGCAAGTTACATCTTAAAAGTAAAAGACCTTAAGGTTGGCAGCGTTCCAAGGTCGGGGGACAGCCTTACCGTCCAAATCTTCCAGATGGTATGCCCCCTTGCCAGCTAGGCCAACCACCTTGTATGGTCCTTCCCAGTTTGCACCAAGTTTTCCTTCGCCAGGGACCACCGTGTTGCCAAGCACCTTCCTCAGGACCCAATCCCCAATTTTAAACAGCCTGGGATGCACTGCCTTGTTGTATTTTTTAGAAAGCTCCTGCTGATAGGCGGCTAGGTGAATTAGTGCACGCTCTCTCCTTTCTTCAGCTAGGTCTAATTCCAGTGCCATAACTTCATTGTTCGAATCCGGCTGGAAACTCTCTGAACGGATGGTTGGCAGGCCGATCTCCAGTGGGATGACAGCCTCCATGCCATAGGCTAGAGCGAACGGTGTTTCCCCGGTAGATCGTCTCGGTGTAGTGCGGTATGCCCATAACACATTAGGGAGCTCTTCAACCCACTTACCCTTAGCTTTCTCAAGCCGTTTCTTCAAGCCGTCCAGATGGTCTTGTTGGAGGCCTCGCTTGTCCATTTGATCGATAAGCCGTCCGAATTGTAGAATTCAATCTTCAACTCTCGCAAAACCCGCGAAAGAGTTTCCCATCGAATTGAGTACCATTGTCCGAGATTAAGGCTCGGGAATACCAAGCAGTGATCACATTCTTCCAGATAAATTTCTTCACATCCTTCTCCTTGATAGTTGCTAGTGGCTCTGCCTCCACCCACTTGGTGAAATAGTCAGTGGGAGCAATAAAAAACTTGCGATTGCCCGGTGCAACTGGGAGCGGTCCAACAATATCCAATCCCCAAAGCGCGAATGGCCAAGGACTTGTGAGAGAGCAACTCTCTCTTGGCCGGTGGATCTGGTGAGCAAATTCCCGACATTTCTCACACCTGCGAACATATTTCTACGCGTCCCCCTGCATGCACGGCCACCAATAGCCCTGCGAGATTGCTCGGTATGCTAAAGATCTCGCCTCAGATATCAGCCGCAGATGCCCTCAAGAATTTCATAGAGGAAGGCTTCCACCTTAGAGGGGTGGACACACTTTAAATATGGCCCCGTGAAATATTTTTTGTACAAAGCGCCGGAAGGTGAGAGCCAAAACCGCTCTGACTTCGCCCGGATCTTGTGGGCCGCCCTTTTCTCTTCTGGCAAAGTTCGGTCTTTCAAAAAGGCAATGATGGGGTCCATCCAGGAAGGTCCCAAGTCGGTGCAGAGTACCTCAGCCGCCTCTACTTCCTCAATGCTTGGCCGAGGTAAGAATTCAATCATCAAGGGATTGGGAAAGGTTGTGCGAGTGGAAGCGAGACCAGTTCATCGGCCGTGCTATTTCTTCTGTTGATCTGTTCGACCCTTATCGCAGAGAACTTCTTGATCTCTTCTCGACCAACGCTTGATACTTGGCCATTCTTTCATCCTTGGCCTCATACTCCCTCGAGACTTGATTGACCACTAGCTTGGAGTCACGAACACCATAAGAGCTGTGACCTTCATTCTCAATGCACTTCTCGGCCCGTGAGAGCCTCATACTCCGCTTCATTGTTGGAAGCTGGGAAGCCGAGCGTAATTGCTTGCTCTATGATGAGCCCATCTGGCGAGGCTAGCACAACTCCTAGCCCGGCCCCATGTCTGTTGGAGGCCCCATCAACGAAGAGTTTCCACATTTCGCCAATGAACAGCTTCCAGCAATCGGAGGGATTCTGAGAACTTCTCAAATCCAAGTCCCTGGTTGGTTCAGGCTGGTCTCTTACCTTATCCTGGTTGGTCTCGCCTGCCATCGAACCGTCGACCTTAGGTTGTCCGGTTGTATTCTGCTCCGCTTCCTGAGGCAAGCTAACACTTGTTGCCAAAACCATGGGTTGTGCTAAATCCGCATCAACCAAATCAACCGGGCAAACAGGGTGTGTTCCCGGGGCAAATTCCGCCACAAAATCTGCGAGTGCTTGTGCCTTAATCGCGGTGCGCGGTCTGAACTTGATGTCATACTGCCCCAATTCCACGGCCCACTTTAGGATTCTCCCCGTGAAGTCTGCCTTCTCAAAAAGCACTTTGAGCGGAAACTCGGTCAGCACAACTATTGTATGGGCATGGAAATAATGTGCCAACTTTCTTGACGCCATCATTAGGGCCAACGCCAGCTTCTCTAAGGGGAGGTACCTCGTTTCGGCTGGGAGCAGAGTCTTGCTCACATAGAAGATTGGTAGGTGCTGGATGCCTTCAGCACGAACCAATACCGCGCTTACTGCGTGTTGAGAAACAGCCAAATAAAGGAACAATTCTTCACCCGGCTGAGGAGTGACCAGAATAGGCGCCGAGGAAAGATAAACCTTCAAGTCGGCCAGCGCACGGTCGCATTCATCATCCCAGAAGAACTTGGATTTCAAGGTCTGAAAGAAGGGCCTGCAACGATCCGAAGACCGGCTGATGAATCTATTCATGGGCCGCCCATCCGGCAAGATGTTGCACGTCCTTCGTGGAGTTAGGGCGCTCCAATTCTTGTATGGCTTTGATCTGCGATGGGTCGGCCTCAATTCCCCGGTTTGTGACTAGAAAACCCAGGAACTTCCCAGTGCCAACTCCAAAGGCGCATTTGGAGGCGTTCAAACGAAGCTTGTGGTATTTGAGTATGGTGAACATTTCTGCTAGGTCGGTAAGGTGCTGAGACTTCTCTTTACTCTTCACCACCATGTCGTCTATATAGGCCTCCATAGTGCGCCCAAGAGAGGCGAACATTTTTGTCACCATCCATTTGGAAGGTCGCCCGGCGTTCTTGATCCGAATGGCATGACCTTGTAGCAATATAAGCCTCTGGGGGTGGTGAAGGACGTGATCTCTCTGTCTGGCTTGTACATGGCTATTTGGTGATAACCGCGATACGCATCCAAGAAGCTAAACCTCTGATGGCCAGCGGTTAAATCCACCAACTGGTCGATCCGAGGGAGAGGGAAGCTATCTTTTGGGCATGCGCGGTTGACAGTCTTGTAATCCACGCAGACTCGCCATTTACCATTTTTCTTTGGAACCACCACCGTATTGGAAATCCACCGGGGGTATTGCACTTCTTCTATCGCTCCAGCTTCCAACAAGTTCTTTACTTCCTCTGCCACCACCTCAGCATGGTGCAAGGCAGAGCGGCGTGTCCTTTGAATAACCGGCCGTGCATCAGGGAAGACATTCAACTGGTGGCAAATGAAATTTGGGTCGACGCCAGGCATATCGTAAGGCGTCCACGCAAAAGCCTCCAAGTTGGAAACCAAGAAGTTGACATATTCTGACCGCTCGGCACTGGACAATGACGATCCCAAAAGGAAGAACTTAGTTGGATCATTCTCATCGATGCGCACTTCTACCAAATCTTCAACCGATTTTTCCTCGGCCTTCCTTCCCACATCATCAAGGACCTCCTTTCCCTCAGGCCCCTCGATCATTTGGACAAACCCTTTGGTCGCTCGTACGCCATTTACAAAGAACGAATCGTCGCCATCACTTGATCTCCCCAAACTTCTTCTATTTGCCCGGTCGATGCCGGAAAACGCATGACTTGGTGGAAAGTTGAAGCGACCGCTTGCATGGCGTGCAACCAGCCCCGGCCCAAAATCAAGTTGTAAGTTGACGGAACCTTGAGCACCCAGAACTCCACTTGCTTTACAACTGACCCCGCTTTGACCGGTAAAATAATCTTCCCAATCGGCCACTCCGGCTGTGAATTGAAGCCGACCAAAGGGGACGTCGCTGGTGCCAAGTCTTTGTCTTCCAACTTCATTTGCTTGAATGCGTCGTAATACATGATCTCGACCGAACTTCCCTGGTCGATCAAAATTCTCCTGATCTCAAAGTCCTTGACGCGTAGGGTCACCACCAAGGCATCGTTATGCGGCATTTGAACCCTTTCTAGATCTTTTGTTGAAAACGTTAGGATGTCTTTCTCTTCGGTCTTTCCCTTCTTCACAGCAGGTTGAACAGAGAGCACTTCCCTCATGTGCTCGGCCTTCTTAATCATCCCTCTAAGCTCGCAGACCCTGGCCGGTTCAATGATGCCATGGATGACATTGATCACTCCTTATGGGGGGGCCTCTAAGGCGGCCATTCCGTTTGGCTCGGTTTGACCGGTTGGCGCAGCCTTGACTCCCCCATCAATGTACTGGTCAAGATGTCCCGCCGCCACCAGCTCCTCCAAATGTTGTTTGAGCGGCAAACAGTCCTCTGTTCGGTGCCCCCGTTCGTCATGGAAGGTGCAGCGATACTTTGGATTGAAGCCGCGCTGCGCACTCCCCAACTTAGCTGGCCAACGTACAAAAGGCTCTCCGCGGATCTCGCTTAGAATGCGGTAGATGGGGATTTTAAAGACTGTGGTAATCCCTGTCCGTGCCTTAGGTTACCTCTTGGCATCTTCTGGCGTCGCGGGTACATCGGCCGGTCATTCTGCGACCTTTGTTTTTATCATTTTGGCGGTCCTCGGCGATGATCTTTGATCGGTCAAGAGGGCGGTTTTCCTCTGCCGACCGAATGAACTTTCCGCTACTCTTACATCACCGCGACCGGATTATCCTTCTCGGTCGCTGAAGCGGCATCCTCTTCCACGCGGATGTGTTCGTTGATCCGTTGCATCAACGATTCCATGGTGGTCGGCTGATGCATCGTGAGTGAGTCTCTCAGCCTATGTCCGACTGGGAGACCTCTCTTGTATTGAGTGATGGCCAGGTTGGTAGGGCAGTCGAGGATTTCGTTGTAGGTTTCCCAATACTTTGCATTGTATGCCTTCAGCGAACTCCCAGACTCCATCTTGACGCCCAGAAGGTGGTCGACCTCCTTCGGCGTTCGTGTGTTGGTCTTGAATCTGGTGACGAAGGCTTCCGCTAGTTGCTGCCACCCCTCTATACTCCCCTCCGGGAGCCTCTCGAACCACTTCAAGCCCAGCTCTCCCAAGCTTGCTGGGAAAATGAGGCACATCAACGTGTCGTTCCGGCGGTGGCCAGCCATCACTTGCCGGTAATGGCTCACATGCATGTACGGATCCGTCTTGCCGTCGTACAATGTGAATTTTGGCTGGTGGAATCCGGAGGGAAGTGGGGTGCCCTCGATCTCTGGTGACAATGGAGTGGCTGTTAGTCTCGCTAGCTCCTTGTCCACCAGAGCATTGGCTATCACTTTGGGTGCTGGCATCGCCACCTCTTCACTGTGGTGGAGCACTCAACCTCTCGAGCCGGCACCCTCGAGCTTCCGACGGCGGCGCTCTCTCCTCCAACGTCCTCGAGGTCCTGGAACAGGAGGAGGCAGTATCGCGTCGTCGATGTGGCGAGGGCGATAGTCGCCGCCAGCGTGATCTGTCTTCTCGCTGGTCAGAATCTCCAACCCCATAATTCCTGGTGATTGAGATTGAATGGGTCCTCCTCTGGCGGCAAGCTAGAACGAGGGAGGGTGCGCTCACTGAGGTTGCCCTCTCCAGCAACACCCTTCCCCCTCACTTGACGCTTCAGAAGCTCCATCTCCGCCGCCATCTTCCGAATGAGGGTTTCTTGATCCTTGAGTTTGTGCTCCAGGCGCCCCTCACGGACTCCCGTGCGCCGACCCTCTGACTCATGAACGATCTGAACTCCTCCCACGCTTGTCGCGCGCCCCTCGCGAGGAAGTCTCCAGGCCCGCCATGGCTGGAACATTAGGAAGGCCTTCTCTCCTTCGGACATACTCCGGGGTAGCACCATCGACGACGGACAGCGGGACTTCTTCGTTGTTGGCCATGGAAATGGCTGGACAAGCTCGAAGAACTAAGGTTGATTATCAATGATTTCCCACAGACGGCGCCAATTGTACAGGGGCGAAATATCCACGACTCTCCGTACACCTTGAACGTCGAGCTTCTGGTAACGGCGTCTGTCTCTGCAACACAAGAATGGTGAGCTGCCCGGCGGTGGTGTGCCGGAAAAACCCTCCGACGCTCAAGTCAGTTCAGTGAGCCAGAAGACCATGGAAAGAGAGAGAGAATTTGTGAGAGTCTAATCGCATACCTGAAACGTTCGCCTTCCCTCTCCATATCTAGGCTGCCCACGCAGCTCCCAGATTGTCTTGCGCAGACTACCTCTGCTTGTCCTCTGGACAGGTGGCGATTTTCGCCTCACCACCTTACACGTGTAAAGGTCTTGTCCTCTTTCCAGTACATGCAGAACCGCCTAACGGTATTGAGGCGTTCGTGGAGCAGACGTCCTCTCACACCATTGGCCCAGGTGGCACCCTTAACCGAGGTACCATGACCGGCCAAACACTTGTGGAAAATTGCCATCACACAACCATGCCAACACCGCCGGCTTATGACTTAGAACCAGCCCAGAACTTAATAGCAAATGCCGAGCTACCCTATACCGGTTCATCGCGATAGACCGGTTGTGAGGCATGCCGGCCTCCAACCGTCTCATCACCAATCTGGGTCACGCGCATAGCAACCGCGCCACGGTGGCGGTTAATAGCATCTCGCTGCCGCATCCTCGGCGTGGCCGGTCAGCCCTTCAGCCCGGTCGCATCTCCGCTACAGACTTCGACCGACCTAGTGGTGTTCAGTTCGGCCTCCAAGAGTTGCCGGTCAACCTTGTCAACCGAACCAGGCGAATCGCTTCGGCCATACCCTGCCCCATTAGCTCGGCGTGACAGAACGCAGGGCGTTATTCTTCTTTCTACGCACTAATAGATAGAAATCTCCCCACTCAGTTTCATTAAATTTGGCATTAGATTTGAATTTTAGTAAAAAAATTACTTTTTGATACTCCAGTGATTTTAGCAAACAAGTATCAAAATGAAAATTCAACAAATAATTTATCAAAGTGAGAATAAGTCGCTCCTTTCACCAATAAACTGTACATAGTCATTAAAGCAAAAATTTATCAAAATTTTACACATGGTAGTCGACCACCCAGTTGACCAACTGGTCGACCAGCTTCAGCAAATGGTTCAAAAATTGATAGGTTCAGACAGTTCAGAAAGATAAAAAAAAAAAAATTGCTTTACCGGTCGACCACCCGGTTGACCCACGAGATAATTCTTCTTTTTGATGCGCCGTTGGAGCAACTGATATCAGATTGAAAAAATAAGCCATTTTTTACTCAAATTTGCTGAAAAAAATACTGAATCGTTGGAGATGCTCTTAAGTACTTTATATATTTTATTCACAACAAAAAATAGATCAATCCACTATTGCTTGTATAATTTATTGTATTTTTTATTAAAAAAATAGACGACAATTGTATTTTTAAAAAATAAATTATATATTTTTTTGATGACAAAAATAACAAATTGATTAAATTATAGTTATCGGATTGATCTAATTTTTTGTGTAGATGAAATATACGAAATATTCGACAAAATGAGTAATTCAGATTATTGAAACGGGACCTATAATGAACCTCATAGATCCAAAACACTCCTCTCCAATTTAGATTTTGGATTAGAGAGCATCCCCTCCTGTACATTTTGGAGGTGAAGAGGATCAAACTAGAAGAAAAGTATTTGAAAAAAGAGAGACTATTATTTAAGAAAAATGATCTGTTGCTCGAAATTGTTGGCTCGAAATTGGCCCGAATACCCAAAACGACGTCGTTTTAGGTTTTTTTTTTTTTCTTTTCTTTCTCTTGCGTTCAAATACAGAGGGAAGAGAGAGAGAGAGAGAGAGAGAGAGAGAGAGAAGAGAAGAGAAGAGAAGAGAAGAGGAAGAGAGAAGAGGCGATGGCAGTGATGGCGAGGAAGAGAAGGAAGATCGGCGGTGATGGCAGTCTCTCTCTGTCTCTGCCGATGGGTATCACCCCTTTGTTTTCTGTACTTTTTTTTTTTTTTTCCCCCTTTCCAGTAGATCTGGATTTGAGAATGAAAGCGAATTTTTTTTTTTTTTTTTTTGTTGATGAAGATGATGAGGATATTGTTGCAGTGATTTCAAAATCTAAAGATGAAGGAAAAAAAAAAAATTTGTTGATGAAGATGTTGATGATATGTTGATCTGGATCTGCAGATGTTGATGAAGATAATGTTGCAATGATTTCAAAATCTGAAGATGAAGGAAAAAAAAAAAAATTTGTTGATGAAGATGTTGTTGATGTTGATGAAACCCAACAGCAGACCCAGCTCCTTCTTCTTCTTCTTCTCTTCTTCTTCTTTTTCTTCTTCTTCTTCATTTTTAGAAAAATGCAAAAAAAAAAAAAAAACACATCAAAACGACGTCGTTTTGGTGTCGAGTCACACTCTTTCAAGCTACGAATCGCTATTGATTATTTAAATCTGTGAAACCCAATTAATTGGAAGTGTTGTTATTGAATTATGATATGCTCCGTTGCATTTTTTTAATGGAGTGCTTCTGTTACATTATCAAATGGTAAATTTAAAATAATTATAAATTTTTATTTTTATTTCATAATTATTAAATATAATAAAAAAAATCATTACAAATATGTAATGTGAAAAATCAAAGTCCGTTTTTGTTTTATAACAATGTTAAAATTACAAAAATAAAAATAAAAATAAATTCACACAAATCATCCAGGGTCTAGGCCAACCAATCGATTCAATGAATGTGATGGAATTATTCCGCTCACTAAAAACAGTAGAATCAATGGTGCAAAGTCAAAAAACTAAAGTCTTGTTTTTCAACCGACCACATATTCGAGACGGGTCATGCCTGAGACACAATAAGAAGTGTCGAACCTTTTGATGCGGATCTATCCCCAAAAAAATCTTAATCTGAATTGTTTAATTTATAAAGGCTATCAAATAGATTATTAATATAAAAAATCAAATATTCAATTATGTATTAAGAAGAACAGATAAATTATTTTTCAGAATGTCATTTGTAATTAATTAAATCATGTGATTGATCAACTTATTTTTATATAAATAATTTTTTTAATAGATCGTAGTAAATTATTATTTTTAGATAGAGTGTAAAATAAATTATTTGAAACATAAAAAAATGAACCCGTTGTGTATCTATAAAAGATGCAACACTTATGCTGATCACAATAGTGCCTACCCGTATGAACTTCAAAGCATTGTGTGGTGGAGTAGGGTTCTTAAATTATTTTACACATCCACTTGATAGGAATCATACATAATAAATAAAGAAAAAAAATATAAATGAACAAATTTGGCATGGGAAGGTAATGCCAAATACTACCTAAATAAATTAGGTATTTTATGAAACCGTGTAAAATTTATCTATAATAAATTTGTGTAGTTAAAATTAAATTGATAAAATATAGTGACTACTATTTCTTGACAAATTCTAAACTCCTAGTTTTGTTGAATTTTGAATCATCACATAAAATTTAACATTTCGTGACCCATTAAAGATGTTAATGAATAAATTGTTTTCAAGAATTGACTTTTGGTGTCTGGATAACTTGTCCAAAATTCAAGGGGAAGTGACCTCTTAGAACATTTTTAATTCATTAGACATATATATTTGTTAGTTAAAATGTCTAATATAATTTATTTTTTTTAACTCTAATGTACAAGATATATGATTAGGTATTTTAACTCAATTCACATTTATTAGCTATATATGGCTAGTCTTCAAAAATTAGACAAAATATATTTAATCATTAAGATCATTTTACTCTATCCTTATTGCTGATGTGACATTTTATAAAATTAAAAATATTTAAATGAATAACTAAAATAAAAGAACATAGTTAAAATAGAAACATAAAATAATTGATAGATTAAGGCTAAGTTTGGGATATCCCAAATAATTTAAAAAGCCAAAAAGTTACTCAAAAAGTTAAAAAGTTAACACTATTCACCAAAAGTCAACAATTACGGCTGCACAACTCCCAATTCAAATTTTCTTCTAAAAATCAATTTTTACAATTTTTTATTACACATTTTTCTATAAAAAGTCAAAAAGTTAACCCAAACATCCATATTTTCAACCTCACTTTTTTAGTCAAAAAAGACAAAAAGTACACTTATTTAGTCTTCCCAAACAAGGCCTAAGTAAAATATATACTTTATAGTAATATTTAGATAGATAAAATATATATATATTTTTTTTGTTACAGGGAAATCCTCTCACTCTCCGTAGAGTCCAGCAAGCGGCCAGGAGATCACCAGGTGTGTCCGTTGTTAGCTCCCCGAGCAGAGACTATAACTCGAAGCTTGTCCCGACCTCACAAGGCAAGCTTCAGTGAGAGACTCGCACAGCGGGGGAGAATTAAACCCACACCAAGTAGCTGATAAGGCATCCTTGAGGTCAACCTCCTAACCAACTGTGCTATGCCCAAGAGATTGGCCTAGAAGGAATTCGAACTCAGGACCTAAGAGCTTAAACCCTAGGCCCTTGTCAAGTTGCTACCCACCCCTGGGTTATAAAATATTTATTAGTATTAAAAATGTTCTTAGGCAAAATATTATTATTATTATTATAGATAGAAGTCAAGATATATTATCTTAAGTGACTTTAGATATATTATCACTATTGAATGACGCAACACTTTTGCTGAACACAATAGTGCCTACCCGTACGAACTTCGAAGCATTGTGTTGAGTACGGTTCTTAAATTATTGTACACAAAAAATCCACGTCATGCATAATAAATAAAGCCAAAAAAAAAAAAAAAATCAAATTTGGCATAGGAAGGTAATGCCAAATACAAGTTGGTGCTGTTTAGAAAGTTCGAAAAAAAAATTATTTTTTAATTTTTTTAGTTTATTTTGTAGGTAAAAAATATGAATGCTGATATGATTCAAAATGAATAAAAAATAAAAAATATATTTTTTTTTTCTTTCCAAAAGACCCCTAGATAAATTACGTTTGTGTAGTTAAAATTAAATTATTAAAGTGTAGTGATTGCTATTTCTTAACAAATTCTAAGTTTGTAATTTTGTTGAATTTTGAATTATCACATAAAGGTTTCGTTTGGGAAATTAGTTATTTTAGTTTTTTATTATTTTAATAAGTTAAAATATTTGTATTTGAAAAGATTATTAGATTTTTTTGTAGTTAAATGTGATATTCATGAGAAAAAAAAATAATTATAAATTTGATATAATATTTTATCTTATTAATTATTTTAACATATTTTATCTTTTTATGAATCTTAAGGTTCTTTTGGCATTGGCTAATATAATTAACTTTTTTATGTTGAGACTTTTTAGTCGAACTTTTTTAGTCTCGGCTAATATAGTCAACTGTTTTGTGTTGAGACTTTTTAGTCTAACTTTTTTAGTCTCGTTTAGTTTTTTTATTTTGGGACTTTTTAAACTTTTGTGAGAAAAAAAGTAATAATTATAGATAAAAAGTAAATTTTATCTTATTAACTTTTATAGTCAATTTTATCTTTTTATGATTATTTAACTTCAAAATAAATGTCAAACCCGGACTTAACCCAAAAAATTAAAAAATCATTTACCAAACACTCCCAAAATTTAATATTTCATGACCCATTAGGAGTTGTTTAAGATGATCTAAATAAATGTATTTTTTGATTTTTTCTGAATTATGGATTAAGTTTGAAGTGATATAATAAAGAAATGATTTGACTTAAATAAGATAATATAATTTAAATAAGATAGTAACTTTTTAACTTTTTTTAATTATGCTAAACAAAACTTAAATTATGATGTGATTTAAATAACTTGTTTTAACTTTCCGATGTACCTTAAATAAATAAATAAGTTATTTACAAGAATTGACTTTTGGTGTTGGATAACTTGCCCAGAATTCAAGGGAAAGTGACATCTTAGGCAAGATATT
This sequence comes from Camellia lanceoleosa, assembly GCA_025200525.1. NCBI lineage: Eukaryota > Viridiplantae > Streptophyta > Magnoliopsida > Ericales > Theaceae > Camellia > Camellia lanceoleosa. The sequence continues at coordinate 9,553,817 of CM045763.1, read as the reverse complement.
ATTATTATTTTAGATAGAAGGTCAGATATTATCTTAACCGACTTTAGGTTAAAATGATATATATATATATATATCCTCCATCATCCTTTATTTGTGCACTAATCTTCAATATCTCAATCATGCTTCATTTGTTCTCTAATCTTCCACATCTTTCAATATAGAATAATGTTACATATAAAGTAATAATCTTAGTTTTTATTTGTTGATGTGACATTTATTTAATAATTTTTAAAATAATTGGGGATTATTTATAAAAAAAAAATTTAATTATTGAAAAGTATCACTTTAATCCCCTAAATTATTAAGAAGTATTACTTTACTCCCTAGGCCTAAACTATAAAAGCATATCAATTGGACTTCCTAACAGAAGGATTAAAGTGAAACAAGTTTAGGGAGTCCATTAGTATGTTTTTATAGTTTAGGAGGACAAAATGAAACTTCTTAATATTTTAGAAAGTTAATTTTTATGATTTAATAGTTTAGGAGGTTTTTGTGCAAATAAACCAATAATTTGTTGGAAAATGGGTTTGGAGGTTTTGAAAAAATTCTTATTTTTTGCTAACTTTGAGCATTAATTAAGGTGAGACCCAAGCGTTATTTTGAACGTTACTAATTGGGTTCATGTTTAATGTTGTGTAGTGAATAAATTCGTATATTTGGTTACTCAAAACCATTTCCGGATGAATGAGAGTTCAACGCGCATTTTCGGATTTGTGGAAATGAGTTTAGGTAGGTTTCTTACACATTTGTGAAATGTGCTTGTCCTACATTGGAAAGGCTTAAGGTTTTGAAGGGGTTTATATACCTTAGCTTGGGATACTTGGAATGGGCCCCAAAGGATACCCAAATTTATGGAAGGGTGAGGTTATGAGTAAAGTGGGCTAAATCCATTGAATCCAAAACAAAAACCATATGCGCCGTCTGTCAAGTGGGCTGGGCTAGGCTTGGGCGCATATGCGTGGTGTGAGGTTGGATTTGATTTGTCCAGCCCAATATTTATCTTTTTGAACTAAAAAACTTTGTAAATTATTTATTTATTTTTAGTTTTGGTTTCAAAAAATTCAAAATAAATTGGTCCAGATTTTTCCTTCATCCAAACAGATCCCTAACGAGTTCAAACCCATACGAGCAGGTTCAAAGGGTTCAAAACAGGTTCATGCCTGTTGGATTTCAAACCAAACAGATTTTCTATCTGTTGAATCTATCTGAACAGTTGCCTATCTGTTGGCAGTTGTTCGGAACAACCATCATTTCTCCTATAAATAGTCTGTTTCCAGCAATTCATTTGGCATCGAAAAATTTCCAAACTTCTTCTCTTTCTTCTTCTGTTCGTCTTCTTGCGCTCTTGCATCTATTCTGCTTTTTTTTTTTTTTTTAGGAAAAGAAAGAGAAAGAGTTACAACATAATTTGGTTTGTCAGATTTGATTTTGTAGTGCTACAAATACAAGTGTTAGTCGTTGCATCTTGGGAAGTAGACGCCATTAAAACTCAAAGCACCAGAGAGAGGGCAAAATCTACTTTAAGGAGATTGTGTCCAACACAAGTCTCGACTTTAATTTTTGTAAGCATTTAATTCAGAATTTAATTTATAAAATTATTTTCTAAATTATTTTATTTTGTTGTTTATATTTATTACACATTTAATTTACACATACATCCACTGTGGGAATAACAATCTGAAAGTAGATTTCTTGAATTTTTATTTTTGTGTTAAAAAGATGAATATTTTGTTTCGGGAAATTAAATAATGGTCATATACTGTTTAATGATTTCTTTGATAACATAGTTGTAATATACAGTTTATCATTGGAATTTTGTTACAAAATATTATTCTATTTATTTTTTGTATAGATTCTTTTTTTGTATAAATTTGTAATTGGTGTATTATTATTTCATATGAATTATGACAATTGAAATAAACAGTATTGAGACTGTTATTACTCTGACCCTCATACCTGTTGTGCCAGTGATAACTCCGACAGTACAGGTAAATCATGGGGAGAAGCCAAAAAAATTCAATGGAAATGATTTTAAAAGATGGCAACAAAAAATAATGTTTTATTTTACCACATTGAATTTGGATCGCTTCATCCATGAAAGAGCTCCGGCACTGAACGAGGAAGAAACTGACCAGCAAGTGGTTGCCACAGTCGATGCATGGAAACATGGTGATTTTCTGTGTTGGAATTATATCCTCAGTGGATTGAACAATACACTGTGCAATGTATATAGTGTCAAAAGCACTGCTAAAGACCTGTGGGAATCTCTAGATCATAAATATAAGACAACGGATGCCATTACAAAGAAATTTATTGTCGACCGTTTTCTGGATTTTAAAATGATGGATTCCAAGACTGTTATTAGTCAGGTTCAAGATCTCTAATTAATTCTCCATGACATATATGCGGAAGGGATGGTTCTTAGTGAATCTTTCCAAGTAGCGACAATCATTGAAAAATTACCACCATCCTGGAAAGAATTCAAGAGTTATTTGAAGCATAAGCGCAAGGAGATAAAATTGAAGGAACTAATAGTGCGGCTCAGGATTGAGGAGGATAACCTTGGTTCCGACAAGAAGTCAGGAAACCATGTCATGCAGGCTAAAGCAAATGTTGTAGAACATGGACAAAGGTCAAAGTTCAACACCAAGAAGCGGAAGCATGATGGCAATGGTCCCAAACAAGGATCCACTAGTAAGGTCAAAGGGATCAACAACGGGTTCAACAAAAGGTTCAAAGGCAAATGTTTTGTGTGCGGCAAAGATGGACATTGCGCTAAGGATTGTCACGTTCGTAAGGACGGAGGGAGTTCAAGCAAAAATCCAACACAAGCTAACATATCCGAGGATTTTTATCTTTCCGATGAAGTGACAGACATCAATCTTACTGCAGTAGTCACTGAAGCAAATTTGGTGGGCAATCCCAATGAGTGGTGGGTAGATACTGGAGCAACCTGCCATATCTGTGTAGATAAGAAGGTGTTCACAACCTACAAAGTAGTGGAAAGTAGGGAACATCTTTTTATGGAAAATTCCTCCACTTCAATAGTGGATAGACAAGGAAAGATTGTGCTGAAAATGACCTCGGGGAAAGAACTCACGCTCAACAATGTACTTCATGTGCTAGAAATTCGAAAAAATTTGATTTCTGGGTCATTGTTGATCAAGAATGGGTTTAAATTAGTCTTTGAATCTGATAAGGTTGTGTTCTCCAAGAGTGGTATATATATGGGGCGAGGTTATATGAGTGATGGATTTTTTCAGCTCAATGTAAATAAAGTTGTACCAAATTTGGCTATTAATAATAAGAACACATCTTCTGTTTATATTGTTGTATCTTCTTTTTTATGGCATAGTAGATTAGGACATGTTAATTTTAATTTTTTACGTTGACTTGTTGCTTTAGAATGTTCACCAAATTTAGAGTTTGATCCTAATTATAAATGTGGTATTTGTGTCGAGGCAAAACTCACTAAGGTATCATTTAATAAAGTAGAAAGAAGTATTGAACCTCTAAGTTTTATTCACACAGATACCTGTGACTTAAAATTTGTTTAAACTAGAGGAGGTAAGAAGTACTTATTACTTTTATTGATGATTGCACTTGATATTGCTATGTTTACTTATTGAGAAGTAAAGATGAATCCTTAGAAGCTTTTAAGCAATATAAACTTGAGATTGAAAATCAACTTGGTGAAACTATTAAGATAGTGAGAAGTGACAGAGGTTGTGAGTATGATGCACCATTTGAGGAATTTTGTTCTGAACATGGTATTATTCACCAAACCACTGCACCCCATTCTCTCCAGTCAAATGGAGTTGCTGAGAGAAAGAATCGAACTCTGAAAGATATGATGAATGCCATGCTGATTAGTTCAGGATTACCTCAGAACTTGTGGAAGGAGGAGATTTTATCTGCTAATTTTATCCTTAATAGAATACCCCCACAATAAACTTAATCAAACATCTTATGAATTATGGAAAGGTTGATGACCTACCTACAATTACCTCAAAGTGTGGGGGTGTTTGGCCAAGGGGGCTATAACAACCCCGACCCATGATTGACGTTAATCTATGTTTAATTATGCCTAATGAGTAATTAAAGTGAAATTTTGCATCATATGTTATCTTATTTGTGTTTATATCTATTTAACGTAGAAAGACTTGTTTATGTTTCTATTTCAGTTTGTGAAATGGAGGCCCTATCGGCATTTGATTTAAAAATTGACTTGATTTATGTGTTATTTGGGATTTATAGAATTTTATGGTAGGTTTAATTGAAATTCGATTCGGAACAATTAAATTGGAATAAAATAATTTCAAATGATTAGTCTAAGCATAAAGCTTCACTAATTAGCCTATTTAAGGCCACTACCAAGCCCAAGACTCCCTTTTTCCTCATTCATTTTTAGCTTAAACGTGTGGAAGGAAAGAGAGAGAGAGAGAGAGAGAGAGAGAGAGAAGCCAACATTAAAGGAGGAAGAGAATTAAGAAGGAAATAGGGGAGAATCAAGCATGAGAATCAAGCTAAAATTTGAGAATTGTAACTCGTACCATGCATGCATGCATCATTCCTTCTATTTTGAGTCTAATGGTTAAGGATTTTCACATGCATGTACTAAGTCTACCACAGTCTTGTAATTTCATCATGTTTTCCATCAAATTACCTTAGTTGATCATGTTTTGGAAGCTATGAGTTCAAATGAATACATGCATGTCATATTTATAACATGTTCTTACATTTCAAGTTGAATTTTTGCACAATTGACTTACTTTTGGGCCTTGATTTCATGAAATGAACTTCAAACCATGATGTTTTACAAGTTCTTAGATATTTTCCAGAATTTTGGTCCAAGAAAATGAGTTTTCAGGTGTGGAATTCGAGTTTGGAGCTTGGGAGTGCAATCTGAAAATTCCAGATTCTGCACTTCCGCTCGAGCGTGAGATTCTGCGCTCGAGTGGCCACCTTTGTTTTTGCATCTCCGCTCGAGCTACCAGAAGCTAGCTCGAGCGTGAAATACATGCTCCTAAAAGTGTCATGTTTTTGCAGACTGCTCGAGCATCAAGCGTTGCGCTCGAGCGAGGACCTGAGTCTCATGCTCGAGTGACTATCGAGCATCCGTCAAGCGTAAAAATCGCATAACCAGTACTTTTCAAAATTTGCAGAATGCTCGAGTGTGGGAAGTTGCGCTCGAGCATTCCCTCACACATTGCATATCCGCTTGAGCGGGGACTCGATTTTTAGAAGTTTGACCAAGTGTTTTCCAATGCATTTTAGCATCCTCATTGCATCCTAGGCATTCCTAAGCCAAGATTAAGACATAGTAATGAGGGTAAAATGTAGAAACACACTAAGAACGGAACGTAATGAGTTAAACATATTCCAACGTGTGTTTCAAATGTGCATTTGTTATGGGTTGATGTAGGTCACGTACCGTAAATTGTTTGATTAGTCTACTCTGTCTGTCTGCACCCGAAGCCATCTGTGAGTAATAACTTAGTAAAGTTATGTTCAACTTTATTTATTTTCTGTATGATAAAATAAGATCTGTTTTCTGAAATACTATGTTCTGTACAATGAATGGTTGTCCAATTTCTGACAATGTATTCGCGGCATCCTTAGCATTATGTGATATATGTTAGTTGTTACTCGGTATCGGAGGTTCCATTATGGAACTTATTTTGTCTACACTCTATTACTCGTACCGGTGGCTCCATCATGGAGCTTAACATATATGTCATATGTTACCCAGATCCGGAGGTTCCTTTATGGAACTGGTTACTCATAACCACCATATGTTCTACATCTATTATGTATTTGCTCTGTTAACGCTAATGGATGTACCATGTATAATTAAGCATGAACTCTGATTTCTGTATATGATTTGAACAAGAATATGAATCTGGTTATAAATCTGAATTATGATTTCTGAATCTAGTATGGACATTATTCATTAAAACCCCTTACTCTGTTATTATTCATTGGGCTTCCGCTCACTATTTATATTATGTATGTAGGTGATCAGGCACGTGACTAGGCTTAGAGTTGAAGACTTGGCGTCTCAGTTTTTGTCAACCAACCTTTATGCCTCCCAAGGAGATTCCGGATTAAGTCAAATTTAATGACTGTTTTTGTGAATGTACTAGACTTTGTTTCTTTTGAATTATAGGCAAGATTCTTGATAATATGTTCATGGAGTGATGTGTAAATACTGTATCTTTTGACGTCACTAGCTAGTTTATAAAAGTTTTAAATTATATGTCCCATGTATATCTTCACATCTCAATGGACTACATATATTTTGTATATTTACTTCCGCAACCCCTAACTGTATGTTATTCTATTCAGAGGTCTTTGGTAATCCAAGGATTACTAGCCGGTTACGATGTTAAACTATAGGGACGGGTTTGGGTCGTGACAATGGCGGTCCCTAGTCCCAAAATGACTAAGATAGGACCAAAAATTATTGATTGTGTGTTCATTAGTTATGCAAATAATAGTAGTACACATAGATTTTTAGTTCATAGATCTGAAAATCCTGATATACATATAAACACTATTATTGAGTCAAGAAATGCATCGTTTCTGAAAATCTTGACATGAATGTAAACATTATTATTGAGTCAAGGAATGCGTCATTTTTTGAACACATTTTTCCATGCAAGGAAACTGAAGAGAAAAGTTCAAATAAAAGAACTTTTGATACTGCTATAGGTAACAATGAAGACCATAATGATAACGAAGCAGATGAACCTAGATGTAGAAAGAGGACTATGATCTCTAAATCATTTGGTCCAGATTTTCTGACATACTTGTTAGAGAATGAGCCTCAAAACTTCAAAGAAGCAATGTCAAGTCCTGAAGCTCCATTGTGGAGAGAGGCTGTGAATCGTGAAATTGAATCAATACTGTAAAATCATATTTGGGAACTGGCGAATCTTTCACCAGGGTGTAAACCTCTTGGATATAAGTGGATATTCAAGAGAAAAATGAAAGTAGATGGTTCAGTAGATAAATACAAGGCTAGGCTTGTTGTTAAGGGATACAAGCAAAAGAAAGGCCTTGATTATTTTGATACCTATTCACTAGTGACAAGAATAACATTTAAGTCTAGTTTGGCATAACACAAAAAATCTAAAAAGTCAAAAAGTCACTATCCTATTTAAGTCACATCATCTCATTTAAATCACATCATCTCTCTACCATATCATTTCAAACCCAACTCATATTTCACTTTTTTTCGTAAAAAGTCAAAAAGTGCACTTATTTAGATCATCCCACATAACCCCTTATTCACATGTTGATTACGATTGCAGCTTTGTATAATCTGGAAATACATCAAATGGATATTTTTGAATGGTGAGTTAGATGAGGAAATTTATATGGAACAACTGGAAGGGTTTCAAGTTCCTGGCCAAGAGAAAAATGTTTGTATCTTGTCAAATCCCTTTATGGATTAAAACAAGCTCCAAAGCAATGGCATAAAAAATTTGATCACACTATGCTTTTGGATGGTTTTAAGATCAACGAATGTGACAAATGCGTCTATGTTAAAAGCACAGACAAATGCTATGTCATAGTTTGTCTTTGTGTGGATGACATGCTCATTATTGGAAGTAATAATGACATGATTAAATCCACAAAGAAAATGTTGAACAAAAAGTTTGACATGAAAGATCTAGGAGTAATAGATGTAATTATAGGAATAAAAATTACTAGAACATCTGAAGGATATGCTTTATCTCAGTCTTACTATGTTGAGAAGATTCTGGAGATATTTGGAAAGCATGACGACTGTCCTACTAAAACACCTGTTGACATTAGTCTTCATTTGTCAAAAAATACAAGTGCAGGCATATCACAATTAGAGTTCTCTCGGATAATCGGAAGTAGAAATGGCAACGGGGCGGGGCGGGGCCGGGGACTACACTTCCCGTCCCCGATCCCCGATCCTCGAAAGTGATATATTCCCCGTGTGACAACCCTCACCACTGTTTACTGATAACACTACTGATTAGTGCTAATCCATGATTAAGCATGTTAATTGACTAGTTGACTGAAATTCTGAACCGATTGATTGAGTGTGTTAGTTTGAATGCAATCCTATCTGTTGACTGCTAAATTATCTGTTCATGTTTTATGTGTTAAACTGCAAATTGAAGGCCTTATCGGCGGCCGAATCCGAAATTGATTAATGTTTTACGCTAATTGGAATTTATGTGATTTTATGGCATATTTAATTGAAATGTGATTTGGTATGATTAAATTAGATTTAATAAAGCTAAATTACAAGAGTTGGACTTAATTGTCATTTTGCCATTAGTGGGCTTTGCTAGACAATTGTTTAGTCTTGACTTATCTATGCTATACATCATCCTTGTTCATTTGTGAGAGACCAAAACCGACTTGAGTGAGAGAGTGAGAGAAATTGGGTTCAACTTGAAGGTTTTGCTTGGAAATTATAGGAATTGAAGAGTAATTTGCTTAATTGAGCTCCCTTATTTTGCATTCAAGACTTAAAGTAGGAGATTCATCCTCTCATTTGTGTATTTGAGTTGTTCTAGCATGGTCCATGGTGATGTTAGTGACTCAAAGTCTAGAATTGGTTAAGATTGTTGAATTAAGTTGTAATTCATGCATGCATGTGCATATCTTGAAGTTTAAAGTTGTTTTCATGAAAATTCTTGCATGCATGTCCATATTGTTGTTATAGTCCATGAATTCATCTTAATTTTGAAGGAATTGACTCTTTGGAGCAAGTATTTGAAGCCTTGAAGTTGATTAAATACATGCATGTTACATTTTATGTTCTTGAAGTTTTGTTTGAAAATAAGTTTAATTGAACTATCTTTGGGCTTCAATTTCTCAAATTGATCTTTGAAACATGTAATATTATGGGTTTTGAAGTGTTTTCCAGAAAATTAGCCCAAGAGGATCGATTTTGGTACATTGAAACTTGGTTTTTGAGCTTGAGGTTCAAATCTGGAATTTCCAGATTTTGGACCCATGCTCAAGCGAGGAACTCCACGCTCAAGCGTACAATCTGAGATCATATCGTCCGCTCGAGCGAGGAAAGTGACGCTCGAGCATGAAATGCGTGTATCCAGTACTTTGTATGAGTTTACGGTCCGCCGGCGAGAGTTCACGCTTCGAGCGAGACTTCAGGTCTCACGCCGGCGAAGTCGGCGCCCATCGAGCGTGAATTTTGAGCATCCAGTATTTTCACTGTAGTTTGCAGTCCACTCGAGCGACGAAAGTTACGCTCGAGCGGAGACCCTTTGTCAGCATGTTCGCACGAGCGTAGGAAGCCACGCTCAAGCGAGACCCCTATTTTCTGAAAATTTTGAAAAGTGTTTTAAAGTACGTCTTTGCATCCTCTTTCCATCCTAGGCATTCCTACGCCTAGTTTAAGGCATCTTAATGAGGATATTGATGTAGAACCACACCGAGTCTAAGTAGGGACTAAGTCTTCGTTTCCCAAGTATGTGACTTAGTGTGTGTTCATTCTGAAACTGTAGGGGTGGCATCCGAGGACGCTCACTAGCCTATCTGTAGCCCAGAACTCTGTGAGTAATACTGTCGTAAAGATATGTTCAATTGAGATTATTTTCTGAACGAATGGCTGAACTGCTTTATGAATAATACTGTCTGCTGAATGAATGTTTATCCTAATTGCGAACTGTATTTCGTGGCATCCATAGCAATATACTATTATCAGATCAGTCATCGCTCATCGACACGAGATCTCTGTCGGTTCCCATGTTTGGAACCACTATTGTTTACTGATATGATGGCCATCAACTGACTGTTCGGTTTATTAAGACCTACTGTACTGTTTTTGCTATCGGATGTACCACTTATGACTGCTATGACTGAATGATTGATATACTGATAATTAATTGTTTTCACTACTGAAAGGACATTCATTCTTAACCTCTTTATGCATATGTTATTCACTGGGCTTTAGCTCGCTGCTTATATATATATGTAGGTGTACAGGCACCGGACCGTTGCTAGGAGCATCAGGGTAAACTCCAGTTTTGTCAAGCCAACCTTTGTGCCTCACTGCGAGGTTCCAGAACTGTTCAAGTCAAGGCTGTCTAAGGGTGTTTTAGATTTTTCCCCTTTTTTGCCTCCATTTTGTAATAATGTATAGACTGAATGATCTTTGTACTGTACTGTGATGGTAAGGGTTTGATCCCTAACCTGAATGCTTGTATATATTGTGCATACTATTTTGGCACTGAATGCAAATTTGATGTGAAAAGCCTTTTTGCATACATACTGTCACAGCTCATTGAACATCTTTTAATTATTGTTTTGGCTTCTGCCAGCCCCTGTACTCTATATCACTGTTTCACTATTAAGCAGGCCTTCGGTAATCTCGGATTACTGGCCGATTACGGTACTAAACCCATAGGGGCGGGTTTGGGTCGTGACACCCCGTCCCCGTCCCCGTCCCCATCCCCGATCCTGGATGGGGACCTATCGCCCGCCCCCGTTCCCATCCCCGTCCCCGATCGGGGATCGGGGATCCCCGACCTCGAAAAATTCCTTTTTTTTTTTTTTGATATGTAAAAATCTGTAAACATCCTAATCCTATTGAAATATATTTGTCAACATATTTGCAAATTAAAAAAAATCTATAAACATCCAATTCAAACATATTTGTCAACATATTTTCAAATTAAAAAAATCTATAAACATCCAATTCAAACATATTTCAAATATGATATTTGTCAACATATTTTGTATCTGTAAAGAACAAAATAACATCTATCAATACTACTCAATAACTCTATCCAGCAGAATAACATCCTATTCAAATCAATATATCCTAAACAACAAAATAGCATCTGTTAATATGTCCCCAATAAATCCGTCCAACAGATAATAGCATCCTATTCAAATCAATATATCCTAAACAACAAAATTGCATCTATCAATATGTCCTCAATAAATCTATCCAGCAGATGATAGCATCTTGTTCAACAAAATCGCACAAACAACAAAACAACATCTGTCCAGCAGCCCACACACAAAAGAAAATTCAACAAGCTGTAAAGAGAATAATTAGTCCCAAGCACAACCCGCAAGGGATAGGTTACCTAAAAATTGAAATTAAAAAAAAAATTCCATTACAATATAAAAAAACCAAATCCATTGTTTCTCCAATACTCATACAAACCACATAACAACTTTCATCATCTCCTTCAACTTGAATTCTTATTAAATAACAAAAGGAAAAAAACAAATAATTAATACTAATAATAAGATGTAAAAAATGTTAACAATTAAAACAAAAAAGATGACAACTAACACAAAAGTGGCACATGACTCATCCGAGTCGATCTCATCATCATCATACATAGTTTCATAGTCCACCGATTTCAATGTTGAATTTCCTAAAAAGTAAAGAATATAAATTCAGTATTGAAATTATTCCATGGTAATATAAAAGTGAAATAATAATATGTAGATTGGATGAAATAATACCTTTCATCTCTGCACCCCACAACCAACTTTGTGCACACATTAATGCTTCTAATGTGTTTGGATGAAGTCTACTACGATGTGGACTTACCAACCTTCCACTAGTACTAAATGCTGACTCAGAAGCAACAGTGGATACAGGAATAGCTAAAATGTCCCTAGTAATTGCCTGTAAGGTTGGATACTTTGGTCCATTAGCTTTCCACCAATTCAAAACATCAAAACCTGAAGTTCTTGGCAAAACATCATCTTCTGGATAATGGTCCAACTCTGATCTTACATTCTTTATTTTTTTACTTTTTTTTCTACTAATAAACAAATCAAATTCTGAAAGGATCTCTGTAACAATTTCTGGATGAGTAGAAGAGTCACCATCAATATCAGTCTCCATACCAACTCGGTTCTGATACTTTTGCAACAAATCATAACAAATCTGACAAACCCTATCAACTTTATCTTCAGCTTTGTCTCCATTAAGTTTTTCAAAATAAAACTCCAATACACTCATCTTATACCTATGATCAAGTACAATTGTAACTCCAATAACACCATGTATCACTAACCAATATTTATCAAATTTTTCCATCATTTTTGATGCCATTGTTCTAATCACTTCAATTTCACAAGAGAGCCATTGAGACAGTGTCATCCTAATCTCACATAAAGCTGGAAAACAAACATTGGCTGTGGGACACTTAGTACTAGAAAATAACTCTGCGATAGAAAAAAAAAAATCTTAAACCTCTCACTAATCTCTCTAGCAAACTCCCATTCTTGCTCACTTGGCACAATCTTATATTAGGGCTATCTAATTTTCAATCGAGAAAAGACATCCTTATACAATAAGGTTGTCTGAAGCATCAAGTAGGTTGAATTCCACCTAGTTGCACAATCAAGTCCTCATTTCTTAGTATGTAGAATACGTAATTGGTTGACTGTTTCTTCAAATTTTTCTTGTTTTTTGGTGTTGCTGTCCAATAAGCTACATTCTCTTGAATTTTCTCCACACCCACTCGTATGACATCCAATCCATCTTTCACTATCAAATTTAAATTATGCGCACAACAACGCATATGAAACAAAATACCACCCAACAAAAGCGATATATTTCTTAACTTATCCATCAACATGGTAATCATGGCATCATTTGTGGAGTAATTATCAATAGTAAAAGTAGAGATTTTTCTATCAATATTTCAATATTCCAGTCCATCATACACTCAAGCAAAGTATCACAAAGAACTTCTTTTGTGTGTGGACATGGAACATAAATAAACCTAAAATATGATATTCATAAACAAGTATTAATAACATGCAAATTGAACCGAATAAGATAGAACTTTTAAAGGATTTGCAAATTTACAAAAATATACCTCAAAATGCGACTTTGCAATGTCCATGAATCATCAATAAAGTGTGTGGTGACAGCCATGAATCCTTTCTTTTGATTCCTAGCAGTCCACATATTAGTTGTGATTACCACCCTACTTTTATTATGCTCCACCAAACTCAATGTCTTCACCATCTCATAATCATAAATCTTTAAAATATCACTCTTTATCGTATTTCGAGAAGGCACTTCAAACAATGGTTGAAGTGCTGTTGAATATCATTTAAAACCAATATGGTCTACAATAGAGAGGGGATATTCATGCAAGATTATGGCATGTGACAACTCTTTCCTAGCAAAATCTTGATAAAAAATATAAGAATTCATTTTTGGACTCTTTCTACTAAAATTGTTAGTTAAAACTTTTTGCCTCATGTCCATCACTTTTTTCCTAGTCCAACTTTTATGGTGATCATGCAAATACCTAGTTCCATTTTTTGAATCACCTCCAAGATGCTTATTACAATAATTACATATTGCTTTCCACACCCCATTGACTTGTTGTTTCTTAAAATGTTCCCAGACAATACTAGGTTTTCTTTTAGTTCTTCCACAAGTATTAGACTCTTCTTCTAAATCAATAACATTTTGATTAGAGAGGGGAGACGGTGAGTTCGTAGGTGAGTTTGTAGCTAGCGATGAATGTTGTGACGCGTCACTCTCAAATGGTACCTGAGAGTTAATGGGTACTTCAGGGTTAACTGGTGCTTGAGAGTTAACATCTGACATTTTTAACCTTTATAAAAATAATATGGATTGAATTAATAACTAAGCTAATGGAATCATCAATTTTCTTCACATAAATAGATAATGGAATCATCAACTAAGCTAATGGAATCATCAATATCATCATAAACTAAGCTAATAGAATCATCAATATCATCAATTTATATTCAACTAATAGAATCATCAACTACAAACAGATATCTTCACATAATTTCAACTTTAGAACACACCAGAAGTAATAAAATACACTCAGAAGCCACAATCAATACAGAGAAAATATAATATTTAACCATGACATAAACTAATAAAAAAAAATATTAACCAGAACTCTATATTTATTCATCATTATCATCATCATGCTTGAAATATAATCAAGTCCCATAACTTTGGACTAAAAATCTGAACTAAGCAAGTTCTGGCTAATTTCTCAACATCATCATCAGGCTTGAAATATAATAAAAAAAATATATCTGAACTAAAATATCAAGTCCCATAACTTTGAAATCCATGACATAAACTCAAGTAATATATATAGTTATTTTAACAGATCAAGAACTCTCTCTATATATATATTTAACCAGAACTCTGTATATATATATTTAACCGGAACTCTATATATATATATTTAACAGATCAATAACAGATCATATATATATATATTTAAAATAAATAAATTTAGAGAGAAAAAAAAAGGTCAAAATCCCTTGATATAAACATAGACATATATATATATATATCTATATATATATGTATGTAACCCTATATCGAAATCTAGAGAAAGAGAGAGATACCCTTTGAAAATCGGCGGTGAGGGAGGATTGCCGGTGAGGAAGGAGCAGCCGTCGTGTGTAAGAGAGAAAGAGGGAGGCAAAACTCTAACCAGCAGCGACGGTGAGAGAGGAGGATCTACAGTGAGCGGCGGTAAGGGAGGATTGGTGGTGACGGAGGATCGGCGCCGTCGTTGTGTGAAAGAGAGAAAGGAAGGCGAAACCCTAGAGAGAGAGAGAGAGAGAGAGAGCAGGAGCATAGAGAGAGGGACGGCTTTGTGTTTGTGTTGTGTGTGTGTTCAGCCAAAACCCTACAAACACATGTGTTATATATAACCAGGGGTAAAATAGTCATTTCACATCGGGGGACAAGCGAGGCGGGGATCGTGGCCGAGGTAGGGCCGGGTCCGGGGCTGAAACATGCATCCCCGTCCCTAGCTCGAACATCATCGGGGATTCAATTTTTAATACCATCCCAGGCCCGTCGGGGGTATTTTTTGGGGAATAACCACTAAATTTGGGATCGGGGGATCAGGTCTCCGTCGGGTCGGGTTCCGATTGCCATCTCTAATCGGAAGCTTGATGTACTTAATGAATTTCACTAGGCCAAATATAGCCTATGCTGTAAGCAAATTGAGTAAGTACACAAGCAATCCAGGGTTCGATCAGTGGAAAGCAATAATTAGGGTACTTAGATATTTAAGACATACCCAGAATCATGGTTTACATTATACCAAATATCCAACAGTACTCAAGAGGTACAGTGATGCAAATTGGATATTGGATACTAAAGACTCAAAATCCACTAGTGGATACGTCTTTACCCTAAGAGGTGCTACAGTCTCTTAGAAATCCTCCAAATAGACATGCATAGCAAGGTCGACAATGGAATTTGAGTTTATTGCATTAGATAAAACAGGAGAATTAGCAGAATGGCAACATAATTTCTTAGAAGACATTCCAATGTGGCCTAAATATGTGCCCTAAACCTGTGCCAGCTATATGCATTCACTATGATAGTGAAGCAGCAATAGGACAGGCGTAGAATCATATGTATAACGGTAAGTCTCGACACATTCGTTGAAGACATAATACCATTAGGCATTTGCTATCATATGGAATAATATCCATAGAATATGTAAAGTCAAAGGAGATATTGCAGATCTATTGACTAAAGAGCTAGCTAGAGAACAAGTGAACCATTTATCTAGGGGAATGAGATTAAAGCCTATTACTTAAAAGTCGCCATAATGGCAACCAAACCTAGTTGACTGGAGATCCTAAGATCTAGGTTCAAAAGGATAACCGAATTATGGATGACTTCATGTATCATTTTGGAGGTTTTCTCCTATCCATTTCTATGATAAGTAGAGTGATACCTGCAGCGTTAGTAGGATAAGCTTTGCTTTTAATGATTATTATAGCTTGGACATTCAAGTGGGGTATGGCAGGATACTCTTAATAAGAAATCACCTATATAAGTGTGAACTGGGCCGGTTCTGTGAGAATTGAGATGGCTAAATTCTCTAGAGTACTCATGAATTACCAGACGTTGTTCGGGATCAAAGTGAACACAACTGTAAGAACCAAACTGTGTCTGTGGATACACTATGTGTAATCTATTGTCTTGACTTACACAAACAGCTGAACAGTTCAAGGCATTGCATCCACTAGTTAGCCAGTAAGTCCGATAGGCTTTCACTAGAAAAGGTTCAAAGCTAAAAGCTACCTATCTCAATATGATGTATCTTCTTAATGTATTATTTATTTTTCTGCATTTTGTTGCATGTCCGTAATCGGGAATTCCATTCATATAGGGGATTGCTGGAAAATGGCTTTGGAGGTTTTGAAAAAATCGTTATTTTTTGCTAACTTTGAGCATTAATTAAGGTGGGTCCCAAGCGTTATTTTGGACGTTACTAATTGGGTTCATGTTTAATGTCGCGTAGTAAATAAATTAGTATATTTGGTTGTTCAAAACCATTTCTGGATGAATGAGAATTCAATGCACATTTTCAGGTTCATGGAAATGAATTTAGGTGGGTTTCGTACACATTTGTGAAATGTGCTTGTCCCACATTGGAAAGGCTTAAGGTTTTGAAGGGGTTTATATACCTTAGCTTGGGATACTTGGGATGGGCCCCAAGGGGTACCCAAGTTTGTGAAAGGGTAAGGTTATGGTTTATAACGCCCCCAAATTATTATAATAAATCCAATCTTTAAAACAAAATATTGATAGAAATAATATGCTTTCATTTATCAGAGTTCGTAGCACAAAAGATATTACATACAATATACATTCATAAATGTACATCCTAAATCTATAGCATGTAATACAAATAAATGATCAACAAAATAAATGCCCTACAGGCTTACATCTTTCGAAGTCATTTCTTGGTTACAACAAAAGAGAGTGTCATGAACTCCGCACATATAAAGCCCTTGGCTTGAATAAAGATTAAGTACAAAACAACAAAACAGAGCATCCAGCTCTTAGGTCCTCCCAAGCTACGTCCTTGGAGGAAGCATGTCGCCGATACCTGAAAATGGTTTTCCAAGTAGAGTGAGTCAAAGCTCAATAGAAACAATCTAAAACAGTATATGAGAATTAAGAAGATATAAGTATGATGCACATTTCATTGTCCTACAACATAGTCTTTACAACTTTCTCCAAACCATGGTATGCAAAACTTACATTCCATTCCATTCGTTTTGGTTCAATAGATACATCCACTACATGTAATCCACCTGTAACTCGGCTTTTTTGCGTCCCCTTTCGGAAGCTCAAAAGAAGCCCTACAGTGCAGACCCCTGTGGTTCTGAATCTAATCTCACAAGTGCAATGTGAAACTGATAAACACAAAAGAGTTCAAATCTGGCAAATCGTTTTGGAAAACTAATTTTGAATCAAAATGCCAAAATTGGACTGCTTTGTTAGATACAAAGTCGCCACCTAAATATTTTGTTTTGGGAAATATTTAGGAAACCCTGACTCGTGCCAAAGGCCACGTGTCTATCACCACCAAAGTTGCCTCGGCTCGGGAACTTAGGTATGAGAGAGGAAGGTCATGAATTAAGCACCCCCGCTCGCCCGATCAAAGATCGGCCTCTACTAATTATGATATGATTTTTATAAACATTATGTGCTCTTGTTCATTATTAAGCTAGCTTTACTGTGTGATGCGCACAATCAAGTATAGACTAGTTTGCTCAAGTTGGAACAATTTAACTCATGTTTGTTTGCGAAAATGGTTTAAATTTACCACCTCAAGTGGGCTTAAAGTTTGCAGATTTGCCACCAAACATAGTGGGCTTAAAACATGATTTGTCACTCAACAAAGTGGGCTTAAATTGCACATTTGTTGAATCGTTCCAATTCAAACACTAAGCCTTCATTCACAGGCATTCAAGCAGTTTAGCATTTAAGCACATAGCCTCGTGGCAAGCATGCTAATCATGGCAACATGGCAATCACACTCATGCAAGTATGCTAAAGTGTAAAAACTCACCTAGTACTCTAAGCATAGAAAATATGAGTTAGTAAAATATGCATGATTCCTAACTATGTTAAGTGTCTAATGTAACACATGCAATATGCAATTAATAGGCTCGGCTACTAATACGGCATATGAAGCAATTTAATAACATGCGGTTAAACACGTATTCAAAGAAGTATTGAAATAACAATGCAATTTGAATGATGCGCCGAGCCTCGGTGCATGCAAGACAAGATGAATGGATGCAAGCATGCCATATGCTAATTAAAACATGTCCCTAATCTAACCATCAAAAGCAATTAAATAAAAAGAAGAAAGACATGTGTAGATACTCCATTTTTTACCGTCCTCAAGACTCGGACGTTATCGCTTGTGCACTCGATGATTGTGCTTATTTGTGTTCGTTTTGAGTGCTCGAAGTCCTCGGTGGAGTAACTTGCCTTTGAGCCTTGAAACCATATCTGTTTTGTACACTATTTTGGACCAAAAGCTTGTTGTTTCAAGTCTGGAAGAGTAGGTGACCTGTCGGCCAGCCCCATAGGCTGTTGGCCTTGGCTTATGCTTGTCGGCTACCAGTGGTGGCCGACAGCTATTAGTCTATTTTTCTAGATATTAGTTGACAGTTGTGCCAGCTGTTGCACAATGAGCTGCATCTCTATACACGTGTATGGTAGGATGTTCCTAAGCTCAAGACTTGTTTTTCTATATATAGGGGGGTTCCTCCCCCATTTTTGAGGGTTAGCAATTTTAGACCAAAAAAAAAATATCTCTCTCTCTAGCTCTCTCTCTCTCTCTCTATCTCTCTCTCTCTCTCTTGATATTTTTGTGCTTGGTTGCCTAGTTTCTTTATACTTTTGCATACGAACCCTTAATCAAACTTGACCATCTTTGAGCTGAGGTTCCTTAGAGTCTTGTTTGAGGACTAGAAGGAGGTTTGAGCTTGAATTTGTGCCTAATTTGTACTTTGCTTCAAAGGTATAGCACTTACCTTATTTATACTTGTTTTGTATCTTTGTTTTGCCATCTATTTCAACTGTTTTTGAGCTGATTTTGAACTGTCAAAAACTCTATTTTTATGATTTAAAAGTGTTGGTTTGAGGTCATTTTGAGCTAGGGGATGGTCCACCCTTCTCGCTCTTTTGTTTGTTAAGCTTTTGTGCTATTATTCATCACTTTAAAACCAACTTTTTGAGCCTTTTAACCACTGAATTTAAGAGGTTTTTCAGTGGTAAAAAACTCATTTTGAAGTCCAAAATTTGAGGAGTTAGCCTCCTCTTCTTGTGTCTTGCTTGCATGCCTAGTTAGCCTCATGTATTAGCTTATTATTTTAGCTTTTTGTGGCTTAAGTCCAGCATGTTTTAGACTATATTTAGGGTTGTTTTGCCTCTATTTTTGGCTGGTTAATTCATTTGAGCCTTGTACGGCATGGTTGTAGTATAATTTCCTTCACTAGCTTGGTGTTTTAGGGCTTTAATCACCATTGTTTTGAGTTGATAGCATGTTTTAGTGTTGTTTTGCACTTAATTTCAGCACTTTAATCTCTGTAATCTCCCTCAATTCTTCACTCTTTTGTTTGCTTTGAAAGTGGTTTTAAACCCCTTGTTTGCCTAAGTGGGAAATGAAGATGCTACACGTAATGGTTTAATCCCTTAGGGGGTTCATTACCAACAATGTAATGCATCTTTCATGCCCAAAGTAACTTGTGGTTTGAGGCCTTTTTCCACAAGAGGACAATCACCAATGGACAATTGGATTAAGGAATGGTTTGGTAATTAAAATGAGTAAATAAAAAAATGACAAGAAAAAGAGGCAAGATAAGCATCTTTCGTGTTGCATTGCATGTGTTCGAATCGAACGTTAATTCGAACACAAGGAAAATGGGACATTTCATACTCAAAAGTGATTAAATGTGCCACTTTCCTTGGTCACCATTGCCCTTGATCATGCATGATAGGGTGGTAGTCATTTTGGTCTTGTTTGTGCATTTATTAAACTTGTACAAACTTGGTCCCTTAGCCATCATGCATGGAAATTACTTGATTGATGGTTTGAAGGCCAAGGGTTTTTTTCTTTTGGGCTTGTGTAATGATAAGGAGGGTAAACAATACAAACAACCTGTGAGAATACATTGTTTTGCTCTGTTTTACTCTCTGTTGCAGCATGCAAGTGTGAACCAACAGTGGCCGATAGCCACTATCAGTGGCCGACCGGCCACCAATGGTAACCTACCGACCACCATTGGTAGCCGGCTGGCCCCTTGTCCGTCTTGTCGGCCATCAGTGATTTTTGCACAATGTATTGGTAAGATGAAGCAGAGGTATTCTGGAAGTTGGCCTAATTTTCAGTGTTCAAATGTGCAAACAGAGGCTTTCAGCAGCAAAACAGCTGCTTTTCGGGTGGAAACATAGCACATGCATGAGCCTCCATTGCATTTCAAGCTTATTTAATGCTTAAATATCTAGCTTAGATATGTGTTGTAATTAATTAGTTGTAACTAATTAAGTGTTTTAAATAATTAGTTAGTTTAACTAGTTGTTCAATTTCGTTTTGTAATTAGTTAATGAGAATAGTTAATTAATTTGGTTTGTAATAATTAGTTAGCTTAATTAGCATAGCTAGTTAGTTAGCTTATTCATTCGGACCCTCCTTCACGAGGGCGTAATGTTGTAATAAGTGTGCGTGCGTGTGTGTACGTCTTCCAACCCCACGTCTTTCTCCCTTTTATTTAATCTCTTTTGATGGTTAGGTTAAGGACATGTTTAAATTAGCATATCTTATGCTTGCATCCATTCATTTATCTTGCATGCACAGAGGCTCGGCGCATCATTCAAACTACATCGCAATTTCAATACCTTCTTTGAATACGTGTTTAATCACATGTTGTTCAAATCGATTCATAAGCCATATTAGTAGCCGAGCCTATTAATTGCATATTGCATATTGCATGCGTTGCATTAGACACTTAACATAGTTAGGATCATATACCTTTCAAACTAGTTTCTGTTTTGGCTTGGAGTACTCAATACATTTTTATGCTTTAGCATACTTGCATGATTGTGAATGTTGCCATGATTAGCATGCTTTCCATGAGGCTATGTGCTTACTTGCTAAACTGCATGAATGTCTGTGGATGAAGGCTTGTTGTTTGAATTGGAACGATTCAATGAATGCGCATTTTAAGCCCACTTTGCTGTGGCAAATCATTTTTTAAGCACACTATGTTTGGTGGCAAATCCGCAACCTTTAAGCCCACTTGAGGTGGCAAATTCAAACCATTTTTGCAAACAAACATGAGTTGAATTGTTCCAATTTGAGCAAACTAGTCTATACTTGCTTGGCCGCATCACATAGCAAAGTTAGCTTAATAACTGGAATAAGAACACATAATATTTGTAAAAAATCATATCATGATTAGTAAAGACCGATCTTTGATCGGGCGAGCGGGGGTGCTCAATTCATGACCTTCCCCTCTCGTACCTAAGTTCCCGAGCCAAGGTAACTTTGGTAATAACGGACACAGGCCTTTGACACGAGTTAGGGTTTCCTAAATTTTTCCAAAAATAAAATATTTAGGTGGCGACTCTGTATCTAGAAAAATAGTCAAATTTTGACATTATTTGATTTAAAATTGATTTTCCAAAAAGATTTGCCGGATTTGAACTCTTTGGTGTTTATCAGTTTCATATTGCACTTGTGAGACTAGATTCAGAACCGTGGGAGTCCGAACTATGAGGCCTTTTTTTCAAACCTTTCTGAAAGGCGGGGCACGAGAAAAAGCCGAGGCCACAATTTCTGGCGACTCTGCTGGGGATTTAGAGAACTTGACTTGAACTCATGATATGTTATTTTATCTACACTTATGTGTTTCTTTGCATTTACATTTACATCGGTGCGCCTAAGTCACAGTGCTTGCCATCTGCTATTCTTGAACGGTTTGCCAGAAGCTTGCTTGGAAAAGCTTGCTGAATGGCTGACCGATTACGGGCTCTACCACGATGGGAACACAACCCTTGCATCTGGACTACCACTGTATCATTTGATCCTTCTTTCACTTCTCGGTGTTAGGTGCGAGAGGCATATTAGGTAGTCTTGCTGAGGTACCCTTTTTGACCAATCGACCTTGTTGCATATCGAAAACCATAGAGGCTGTTATAAACTAAGACAGGTTGCTCACCCAAATGTAAGAGTTGTTTGAAACTGCTTGTTTTGCATAGTGGATCCCTAGCTCCTGACGAAATTAGGACAAGGTAACCCTACCCCGCCATAGGGGTGTTTTGGCTCTCACTTGTTTGATATGTTCTTTTGGAATGAAACTCTGCAGGAATGTATGTATCAGTTGCAAGTCTGGGTATCGGTTTTGGGGCAGAAATTAGTGTTTGAGTATAGTTCTCTAGCTTATGATTGCAACTGCATATTTTGCTTTATTTTTTTTTTGCAAGGTAGTCTTTCACCATTGCTTCAGATGATTTTGTTACCCCCCAAGCACTCTAGACCCAAGTTAGAAGGATTCACAGATCTGGAGATCTAGTCAGGGGACAGCCAGTGTTTGTTTCACTCCCGCCGGTTACTAGACGGAGGAGGATTCGGTAGAATTTGCCAATTTAGCAGTCACCTTTTACCTTGCCTGTGCCTAGTCAGGCCCAATCATCTACTTCTACTCCAGACAGAAGGTATTCGCCAGTTCCGACAGTTCAAAGTCCTTCAATCAACATGGAAGATATGCTTTGCCCACTCCAGCAGACTATTGAGAACATGCAGCTAGATGCTACTCGCCAAGTTAAGACCACAGGCCGCCAAACCCAGGTTGTGGCCCGCTAAGCAAAGGTAATAGAAAGGCTTCAGCAACAGCAACCACAACCGACAGTGGCCTCAGCATCAAATCCACCCCCAGTAGGAATTCCTACACCCGGGGTCACAATTAGAGTCGAGGAAAATGCGGGCATTCAGGCAGATCCCGTCCCACCTCAGACCTCTAAGGCATCGGTTTACCCTACAGAGGCGCCATTTGAATTCGAGATCGACCCTACTGCACTGAAAGTGAGCAAGCTGGAAAAGCTCTTTAAACGGGCATAGGGCATGAATTCGATCCCTAATATTGAGGATGGCTATACTGATTCGGTAGTGACGTTGCCAAATAGATTCCAGATGCCGCATATAGATTGGTTTGACAGTTCCGGGGATCCTATGGTCCATCTACGGCTATTCTTTGACATCCTATTACCCATGGGTCTCACTAGACTACAGAAGCTGTCACTCTTTGGCCGGACCTTATCAGGTATAGCGGCCATCTGGTATGCCAAGCATAAAGACTCTGTGAAGAGAAACTGGGAGGAAATGACAGAGGCCTTCATAGCACGGTACTTCTACAATACTCAAATCGAGGTCACTACTCGTGATCTCGAAGCAACTCGCCAGGAGCCGAATGAGGGCTTCTCGGATTTTGTGACCCGGTGGAGGGCCAAGGCCTCTATGATGATTATCCGACCGTCTGAAAAAGGCCAGATCAGAATGGTGGTTCGTAACTTGTAAGGAAGATTATTACAGAAGATGATAGTCTTGCCTTTGTCTACTTTTATTGAGTTCCACGAAATAAGGGTACAAATTGAGGATGCAATGAAGCTAGGGCTGATAGACCGTGAGAAGGAGCAGCCCAATAGGGCTTTGACACGCAGTTTCAATGCGACTACTAGCGGTAATGCAGCTGCAAGGCCTTCAGATGTGAGCATGGTCATTACCACACCTAAGACTGCCAATCCCTTTGCCGGCACATCCAATACAACCTCCCAAACCTCTAGCCATCAGGCCTGAGGCCAGAGGGTCTTCACACCACTCTATATGTCCTTATCTGCAGCCCTAAAGGTCCTGATCAGAAAAGGACATCTGAAGCTGTTAGAACAATGCCCATTGCCCGATCCTCTCCCTCCTAAACATAACCCGGCCAAATACTGTGCTTTCCACCACCAGCATGGTCATGATACTGATCAATGCTTCAGATTACGTCATGAGATTCAAGATCTCATTGACAATAAGGTTATAGCACCTCCTGAAAAGCCCAACGTCACTACAAATCCTATCCCACCACGTAATCAACCCCCTGCAACCCGGCAAATAAACCTCATCCATACACTGGCCATCCTTTATGACCCTAGTATATGCATCACTCCCTCTTACCTATCTAAGCTGGCGTTGTTCATCCCTGAGAGCACAGACTTGTGCATAATAAACACGTCAACAATCGAAATTGAACCCGTAGTGGTGACAGTGGAAGATGGAAGGAGATCAGTCTTGGTGAAGAATGCCAGTCCGTTGTTCAAGGGCTTTGAGGATTTGTTTGGAGGGACATACAACTCGAGCTGCTATGTTGTGTCCACCAATGAAGCTAAGCTAAGAGTGATGTTGCCGACTGGCACGGAGGTCAGTGTAGTCCGAGACGATGGACCAAGCTAAGGATTAGATGATCTAGCTGACCTGGAGGAGGACATGGATAATTTGCAGTTCTTTGATGAACATGATCAAGGGGACGTGCACATTCACTGGTTTGATATAATCGGGTCGACAGACAACTCTGGGTGGCTCAGTGATGGACCTGATGTAGATGAGGGACTTTAACCAAAACTGGAAGAGCTAGAAGTAGGAACTTCTACGAAGGCCAGAAAGGCTGAGGACAAGGGGAAATTGCCGGAGAGCACCGATATTAAGAATTTAGCTTAGGAATCGGGCATTGTTAGTACTGCTAATACGGAACAAGAAGCCGCATTGAAGCGGTTTGAATAGGAAAGAGATAAGAATAGTCAGAAAGCTAGAAAAACCAAACACCCTGAGGGGGATGATTGTGATGTAAGAGCAATTACAACAGAATTAGACAATTGCCTGTCGGTTACCGGAGAAGTATAGTGGGAAGATGATGATCTGCATCTTGCCCACACCGATGAGGATTAGGGTGAAGGCCTTTTCGACAATACTTCATATGTGGAAGAAGTCGACCACATGACAAGAAGTGGCCGATATTTCAAACCCTTGCATCTGGACCAACCTGAAGCATCCGAGAAGAACAAAGAGGTAGAGAAACAGAAGGAAAAATTGTTAGAGGAAGAGGCTGTGTTGAAATAGTTGAAGAAGATTCAAACAGACATATCTAGCTAGGGGTTGCTTATGGCTTCGCAAGTACACAGGCAAGCTGTATTGTCGACTATGGATAAAGCCAAACTGTCTATCGACACCACCCCAGAACAACTGGTGGGATTAGTCTTCCCGGGAGGCACTACGCCAACTTTAACCTTTTCTGACAAGGAACTGCCACTGGAAGGCTCTGCACACAACAAGCCTCTATACATATCCATAGAGTGCCAGGAAAAGTGGGTGCCGATTGTACTAGTCGACACCAGGTTAGCAATTAATGTCTGTCCATGCCGCACAACTTATGCTATTGGCTTGAAATTGGCCGATTTTGTGCCTACGGCCCAGGTGATCCGGGCGTACGACAATACAAGCAAAGAAGTGATGGGAATAGTGCAAATTAGAGTGCAGGTTGGACCTGCGCAATAGGATATCGAGTTTCACGTCCTGGATGTTCTAGCCACTTTCAACCTATTGCTTGGGCGACCCTGGCTACACCAAGTAAGAGCTATCTCTTCCACCCTCTACCAAATGCTCAAGTACCCTCATGGAAAAGGGATGACCATAGTCTTCAGGAATTTATCTATACATCCTCTGCCTGAGGTCACTACGCTTGTGTTGGAGATTGTACATGGCGAAGAGGATGTGTTTATTTCGGGGTTTACCTATCGATGAGAGCTTATATGTCAGTGCCCAATCTGTATATCTCATGAACAAGTTACAACACATACCCGAAATGGGATTAGGCAGAAGTGGCCGAAAAGGTGTCGCTGCATTGGCCGACGTGCCACATAACCCACATGCCTTTGGTCTTGGCTATACGCCCACCAAAGAGGACTGGGTGAGGAAAGGGAAAGAAATGGCCGGAAGAACCAGAGCAAAGCAAAGTGGAAAGCACTATGAGCATGTGCATAGGCCAATTCAGGGAACTCTGAACGGCCGCTTTGTTCAGGAGGGGGAAGACTTCCCATTTTGCGGCTTTCCTGAGCCATGGTTAAACTCTAAGAAGTGGCGTCTGCCCAGCTTCGAGATTTTCTTCAACTTACAGCCGCAAGAGGGTGAAGCCACAAAGGAACAGACTGAATTAACTGTTGAGGCTGAACAGAACATAGAAAGTGAGTCCAACAGTAGTGGACTTGAGATAGGAATAGCACTGGCATGTCTCCTTTCGGATCCTCAGATTAACCTTGAGAGCTTGGGAGATGACCTAACCGTTTCCATGATCGGAGACCAATTAGGTGTGGACCCTTCCGGTGGTATCTTGGATGTATCTAACGCACCGTCCCTTACTTGGCAGCTAGATGAGAGCTTTCTATCCAATAGCTCTGAATCAGGTAGTGAACCATAATCTGATTCCACAGAGTCTATGGAGTCAGAATCATATTTCAATTCATCTGAGTCTGAGTCCGGTATTCTTGGGGTTGATAACCCGGATGTTGAGGTTTTGTCCAAGTCGCCTTTTCCCTTTTCTTTTGAGTCAGTTGTAACCAAGGAATTGGATGAACTAGATCTTTTGAATGAGAATGTTATGGCAGATTCTGAGTACTTTTCTGTCCCTCTTGGTTATTGCATTGATCATGATTTTCAAAATTTTGATGAAAACAATGAGAAAGGAATTCCTCTGGTTTTGAAACATTTGATTGATCGAGAGGAGGAGAGGTTTGTAAAACCTCTTGTAGATGAAATCATTCCAATTAATGTGGGTACTGGGAAGGATCCACATCTGGTCCAGATCGGGTCCACGTTGTCTTCGAAGGAGCGTGAGCACTTAGTCGCTTTATTAAAAGATTTCAAAGATGTTTTCGCGTGGTCCTACGAAGACATGCCTGGAATCGATCTTGAGATTGTACAGCATCGGATCCTTCTTGACCTCAAGGCCCGACCCATCAAACAGAAGTTGCGGTGAATACGCCTAGATTGGGCTTTGAAGATTAAGGAGGAGGTCACCAAGCAGATAGACGCACGGTTTTTGCTAGTATTTGAGTATCTGACTTGGTTGGCTAACATTGTTCCAGTGCCGAAAAAAGATTACAGAATTTGGGTATGTGTGGATTTCAAAGATCTGAACAAAGCTAGTCCGAATGACGACTTTCCTCTACCGTACATCGATGAATTAGTAGACTTCACCGCAGGCCATGCATTTCATGGATGGATTTTCAAGATATAACTAGATTCTGATGGCACCCAAGGATAAAGAGAAAATTGCCTTCACTACTCGTGGGGAACCTACTGCTACAAGGTGATGCTGTTTGGATTGAAGAATGCTGGGGCTACCTTTCAACGGGCTGCAACCACGAGTCTACATTATATGATCCACAAAGAGGTCAAGGTGTATATGGACGACATGATTGTTAAGTCTAAGGAAAGAAAGGGCCACTATACTGCCTTGAAAAAAGTCTTCCAACAGATCAAAGAATTTCAGTTGAGGTTGAATCCACAAAAGTGTAAATTTGGCGTGATAGCAGGGAAAATGCTGGGATTCTTGATTACATAGAGGGACATCGAGGTAGATCCTTCCAAAATCAAGGCCATCCTAGAAATGCCATTACCAAGGACTGAAAAGGAGGTGTGAGGCTTTCTAGGTAAAGTGCAATTCATAAGAAAGTTTATTTCAAAATTAACCTTGACTTGTGAACCACTATTTGGTCTCCTGAAGAAAGGAAAGAAATTCCAATGGGATGACCGATGTCAGTTTGCTTTTGAGCAGATCAAGCAGTACCTTCAGAACCTGCCGTGTTGTCACTGCCAGAGCCGGGGAAGCCCTTGATTCTATATCTATCAGTAACGGACACAACGATGGGATGCATGCTTGCTCAGGAATCTGAAGATAAAGTGGAGAAAGCCATCTATTACTTCAGTAAGAAGATGCTGGATTATGAGACTCGTTACACCCCGCTGGAGAAGGCTTGCTTAGCCTTAGTATGGACAACTAGGAAGTTGAGGCACTACCTGTTAGCTCACTCCGTAATTCTGATTTCGAGATTAGATCCCATCAAATATCTCTTTGAGAAACCAGCGCTCACAGGTAGACTAGCTCGTTGGTTGCTTCTTCTCTCCAAATTTGATTTGAAATATGTTACTCACAAGTCTATCAAGGGAAGAGTGGTTGCTGAGTTCCTGGCAGATCACCCAGTGGAAGGGGATGAAGCGGTAGAATACCTATTCCCAGATGAGGCTATTCTGCAAGTCGAGGAAGAAACCTGGACAATGTACTTTGACGGAGCGCCTAACCAGTACGGTTATGGGATAAAGGTGTTGCTGATAGCACTTGACATCTCCCATATACCCTTAGCTTTCACACTCCGGTTCAAAGTATCCAACAACGAAGCAGAATACGAAGTATGTATCCCTGGATTGGAAGTCACCCTAGAACTAGGGGCAAAAAGGTTGGACGTCATTAGAGACTTGAACCTGGTTGTGTCTCAAGCAAAAAGAGACTGGAAGGTCAAAAAAGAAAAGAAGAAAATTTATCACCAGACCTTGGATGTTCTGATTTCTAAGTTTGAGAGGCTGACCTTTACGCATTTACTAAGAGAGAACAACAGGTTTGCTGACGCCTTATTAACTCTATCTTCCACAATAGACATCCCGTTTGGAGTTCGGATACGTTCGATCATTATTTTACAGAGGTACACGTTGGCCTATGAGTTAATCACCGTAATAGATAAAGTGCAAGATCAAAACCCCTGGTATTATGATGTCTGGAACTTCTTGAAAAATGAGATTATCCACTAGGGGCAAATGCCAAAGATAAGAGGGCAATACGGTGAATGGCCATTCAATTTATCATCTGTGGGGGTAAGTTGTATAAGAGAGGTCATCTGGGAATGCACAAACTGTGTGTTGATGCAGAAGAGTCGAAGCGCTTAATGGAGGCTATCCATGTGGGAGAGTGTGGAACGCACATGAGCGGAGTAATGCTAGCCCGGAAGATTCTCAGACAAGGTTACTACTGGTCTACAATGGAAGAGGATTGTATTGGTTTTGTTCGGCGATGCCACAAATGCCAAATTCATGCAAATCACATGAATATTCCGCCGTTGAAACTGTACAACATGACTTCACCATGGCCTTTCTCAATCTAGGGAATTGACGTCATTGGGGCAGTTACACCGAAAGGGTTAAATGGACACGAGTACATTCTGGTAGCAACTGATTATTTCACGAAGTGGGTCGAAGCTCAGTCTTATGCAGTGTTGAAAGCAGCGCATGTGGCTCAGTTCATCCACAACAACATCATTTACCATTATGGAGTCCCGAATGAGATCATTTTAGATAATGGCTCTCATTTCAAAAGAGAAGTGATCAACTTGTTGGAGAAATATAACGTGACTTTTCATAAGTCATCCACATACCGACCGCAAACCAACGGAGCTGTTGAGGCTGCCAACAAGAACATCAAGCACATTTTGCAGAAACTAGTTGAGACTTACAGGGACTGGCCAGACAAATTGCCATTTGCTCTTTAGGGCTACAGAACTTCAATTCGGACATCTACTGGGGCAACTCCATACTCTCTGGTTTATGGGATGGAGGTTGTTCTGCCAATCAAAATAGAGGTTCTGTCGTTGCAGGTTATGGCTGAGTACCAGATAGCAGAAGTAGACTGGTAGCAGAGCTGGTTCGAAGAACTAATGTTGTTCGATGAGAGGAGACTAAAAGCATTGTACCATGTTCAAGGATATCAACGTAGGATTTCTAGGGCTTTTAACAAGAAAGTTAAGTTTCGGAATCTTAAGGAAGGGGATTTGGTGCTGAAAGACAACCGAACTAGGGCCAAGTTCAGACCCAATTGGACTAGTCCTTACATTATAAAGACTATTTGGTCGGGTGGAGCCGTTATTCTTATGGACCTGGATGGCCTAGAATTTTTCCAACCAATCAACATGGACAAGTTGAAGAAATATTACTCCTGAGAGGCTCGCTAGGCTGAAAACCCGGAAGGGCGATCTGGGCAAAAGTTAGAGCACAAAAAATTTGAAAAAAAGAAAAACTGAGCTCGCAAGGTTGAAAACCCAAAAAGGGCGGCCTTGGCAAAAGTTAGAGCGCAAAAAGAGAGCGTTAATACTCGAGTGAACCCAAACCAAACTACGTAAGGCCTGATTCCTATCTTCGGGATACGTAGACAATTTCATTCTGAAGTTCAGCCGTAAACACCTCCAAATCAACTATGTCCATGTGTTTGATCAAGGCATCCTTGTCTGCTCGTTATTTGAAAGATTGGTTGTGATCCTTACCTTGAGAGAAGAGTTTACTACAGTGCTGAGCAGTGCTATTCAGTCAAAGGGCAATTTTCCATTTATAGATTCAGGTTTGTACATCTCGAGGATAGATTTCATGTGTGTCAAGTTGTGATCCTTATCAAAAATGGTTTTGAAAGGTTTTGATAAAAGTTGATTTTGTTCAAATTAATCTTCTTTCAACTTAGACCATTTTTGGACCAAAAGGAAAATTTTTAGTGCCCACAACTTCAATTTCATTGATTTCAATACAAAGTTCTCTAACTCTCTATACAAATCAAAGTTGCTTTTATTACATTCAAAAAGAAAACTTGAAAAGTTAGATCAAAGCAATAAACTTGGGACATAGATGAGTCAGGTGTTCCTGCGTCCCCTCCCTGTGCTTGTGGAAGCTTCCGATGCTAAAGTAAGCCTGGTCTGTGCTTCTTCTTCAAGCCAAGCCAGGCATTCGCTAGAAAGTGCGCAGTTGAAACTAGGAGCAGGAGCCAGAAGTTCTTTCATCCTCCAAGCAGTGGGATATCGTGCCAATTGTGAACCTCGAATTAGGAATGAAGTCGGGTACTCTACCCCCTCTTCTAGGCAAGTCTAGTCATGTCCAAATTGACGCCTGAACCGGAACGGAAAGTAGAATACACAGTGTGTCAAGCCAATCAATGAATGCCAGGTTACCGAGCCATGTTGTAGCTCATCACGGGCAGATCAAACTAGGGGCAACGCCAAGCAATGTCAGCAGCAAACCTGTTTCACATCCAATGGCACCACCATCCCTCGTTCGGGAAATCAACTAGCCGTTGGCAAAAGAAATAGCCTCGTGCTGAATATGTAGGGCAAGAATCCACTACCTTCAGCTTGTCCATAAGCCATATCTGGGAGGGGATGAAAGAAAAAAGAGATTAAAGAATAGAGAGGTGTATGTTGAGAGACAAAGTGGGAAAAGGGCTTTGAGGGAAAAACAGAGCATGAGTGCTAAGTGATGTAAGAAATACATATGAGAAATGGTGGGAAACATTACCTAAAGAAGTAGTGGACTTTTTGCAAGAAAGTGGTTGTTTTCATTCCGATCATGGTTACTTTTTACAAAAGTGTAGTACAAGTTTTTAAATAAAAAAAAATAAAACCTGTCTAAAACTGTACAATGTGCTAAAACTACTACTAACAAGATACAAAGAAAAAACACATGAATCAGCGCCAACTATCTCAGTCTTGAGAGGCCTTCTCCGTCATCTTCCTAGGCATGGACTCAGAGCTGTCTCCATTAGCGCCGCTGTCTGCACCCCCTTTTGGACCAGAGTTTGAACCAGAGTCATCACTGTTCTCTACCTCAAAGCCTGACTTAGTAACATCTCCACTAGCAGAATCCGAGCCAGCGTCATCATCTCTACTCTCAGATGACTCAGCATGTTGACTCGCTGCTTCCTCGGCGTCGCTGGTCTCAATATCATCCTTACTCAGAATAGGCTCTGAAGAGCCACTCTCAGCTCGGGCGCTCCTAGCTCGGCCTCATTGCCGCTGAACTGGAGCCTGTCTCTCTCTCTCTTTGGAAGGGTCTTGATGGGCACAGTCTTTCTTGCCGGTGCTATCGGTAGATGTGGGACCTGAAAAGGCAGTTGGTATATGTCAGCCACAATATGTGTATCAGATGCAAGTATGGTGTGCAAAATGTGTATATGTAGAAGTCAGGTACAATGTATGAATTCAGATGCAGTGTATCAGTGCAGCGTGGGAAACTTTTCAGTTGAAATGTCAGTTTCAGTGTGTCAGTGCAAATGTGATGACTAGAATGTAAGAAAATTGAAGAAATTACCTGAATGCCGTGGAAGCCGAACAGTGCCTCCCTCCTCAAGATCATGCCCTCGAAAGAGGCTAATAGCTCCAGTAGATCCTCGGTGTATCCTCGAGGTACCTACAAATGCATTTGGGAATGATCAGTGTCCGAAAAGAATGAATATCTAAGAGAGAATGGAAAAAATAAAAAACTGTGATACATACCGGAGGTGAGTCAAGAGCTCTGACATATCTATGACCAGCCGCTGGAGGCTCAATCGGAATCTGGTAAGCCTCTCTGGTGTACCGCCAGCATGTCAACTCGATCGAAAGCTCTGGCCAACCGAAACCCTGTCTAGCGGGGGGCACCCCTCTGGCCCTACCCCTCGACGCTTGAGCCCTGCTCGTCGAAGGGGCGTATGCTGCTCTCCCTGCACGAACACGAGTACCCATCAAGGGAGGCATGAGATGTGTCTAGATAAATGTCACATAGTCCCTTTCTCCGAGAAAGTAGTCAGCGTCCATGCCCCGAGTAAAGTCAATCACCTCCTAGGAGGAGAGGCTTTTTGTAGTTCACATAGATGGTAGAGGCACCATGAGAACTACCTGCTGTGGCAAACCCAAGGTCTGGCGTATGAAGCACCCACCTAAGAACCAAGCTCGGCATACCGGGCCCTCGAGCACAAGTTGGAAGCGGGAAGCCCCTCGAGCGCCGGCAAACTGGTCCTTGACTCCCTCAAGCATCATTGCCCAAGGCTGCCAAAAGATCTACAAATAGAGAATACATAAGTTGTTAGTTGCCATTAGATATGCAATATGAATTAGAGCTGAAGTAAAGTAGCAATAACTGTGAGTTTTGAGTTACCTCTGTCGCGGTTACGGTGTCGAAGTACCGGCGGAAGAATGGAAAAGTCTCCCAAGTCCTCCTCAAGCACCTGCCATTGTACTGATGAGAGTATGGTACAACAAGAGGCATCTCCACCTCCGGCTCTGGGGCAAGGGTCAGGAAGTATGCATATACCCGCAGTTGCAAGAAGCAAAAGGTAATAGTGAGTGTACAACATATAAACATAGGCAATGTAGAAAGCAAAATGTGTATGTAGAATACAAAGAATGTAGAAAGCATAATGTGTAGTACAGCGTACAGAGAGTACAAGTGTAAAGCAAAGAGCAAATTGTGTGTGTATAGTGTACAAAAAGTGTAAAGTAGAAAGCACGGCAGGAAATGCAAAGCAGAAAAGTAAAGCATACCTTACAGGCTCTCTGGTAGCCGCCGACTCTGTTCCAGCTCCTGCGGGATGTCGAGCTCATGTAGCCATACAAGGTAGTAAGGCTAGCGCCGCCCCAATCGTAAAGCTGGACCTGAGACAAGTCCACCAAGGCACTCAAGAGATATAACCCAACAGTGCTCACTTTGTCTGCGAATAAAGTGGTACCGAAAAGGAACATCAAGAAGCCTCGGATGTACTACTTGATCTCCTCTAGGGTCTCTGGGTCTGTCCCTTTGAAATGCTCTGAAAACCAAGTGTATTGCACCATCCCCGACAGGAAAAGAGGCGGGCGTGCCCTTAGCAGGTAGATCCACGCAGCCTCCCACTCACTCATGTCTGTATCATAAGGGATCGGACGACCCCCTACCTCTATGCCAGTGAGCATAGAGAAATCATAGGGAGTCATCGTCATCTCCCCCACAGTAGAGAAGTGGAAAGAGTTAGTGGTATCCCACCACCTCTCTTCTCATGCGCCAAGTAAGGGTCTACCTCTCTACTAATGCGCCAAATAAGGGTCTACTCGCTATGAGGCGCGATAGCCCCATGCAAAACGAGCCGAAGCCGGCCTCGTCAATAATCTGGTAGACATTGGCGAGGAGCTCCATGTACCACTCCCTTGCGGATGTGGCTCCGTATCCTCTGATAGAGTGTGAGTCCTCCTGTAATCAGAATGGGCAAATGAAAGGCAATTTAAGAAATACAGTGCAAGAATGTGTTTGAGACAAGCAGATGAAAGGCAATGTAAGAAATACAGTGCAAGAGTGTGATTTATGCAAGAAATGCAAGGTACATTGAGAAAAATGTAAGAACACAGTGTATACCTTGGTGGCGCCGTAGGATAAATGGGACTCCGGCTCTCGTAGCAAGAGGTCCGCTGGCACACCTACGCGAACCCTCTAAAATGACAAATACTGTCGAGTGGTAGTACATGCGTCTCAAGATGATATGTCTCCGAGTCAAAGGGTTGAACCCTGGGTGGTAGTAGTATAGGCTCGAGATCAGCCTCCATCCCCGGAGAAGCTCCGTCATGTGGAATGTCGTCTGCCATCTGGAAAGAAGATGAGAAAAGTGGTCGAAAATGAGAAAAATGGGTGAAAATGCCAAAAGTCAACAAAAGTCAACCCTAGGAGAGAGAAAAGGAAAGAAAAAGTCAAAGCTCGGGAAAAGGCACAAAACCCAAGAAGAACTCGAGGGAAACAAGCCTCAAATGGTGAAACTCTAAGAAAAATGATCAAAATCGAATTTCAATCAGTTCAAAACGGAGTATACAAAGAGGATTTAGCAAATCAAATGTCCGTAGGGCATTGGAAAATGCATATAAAGCGTGGATCTAGGGGGGAAAAGTGTCTAGAGAAGGAGATGATGGATTTTCGGCAATAGGGAAGTGTAGAAATGAAGTTTGGGTGTGTTTACTTAAAGACCCATAGAGAAAAGACCAAAATGGCCTCAATCTGCCATTGGTGGCTAGCCAGCCACCAGTGGTGGCTGACAGGCCACGTTGGTGGCCGACAATGCATAGGGGTGGCCGACAGGTAGCTGACACCCTCCCCTGGTAGCTGTCCAATGCCTAATGCTCCTCCTTTGAGTCTTGATTCTATTTTTTGTCTTCATTTCTCAAGGAGTGCAAGGAAAGTTCACTTATAAGTTCGAATTGCCTCTGCGAAAGCCCCAAGTCGTGTCTTCGGTGCATGATGTTCAGTGCTAGTCAACACGAGTGAGGTGTATCCTTTTAAAACATATTGCAACTCTTCCGAGAGGTAAATCAGAAGTTGCGACTGAATTGGTTTTATCAAATACGCTTTTGTCATTACACAGAACGTGCATCTCTTTGTCATTGCATGGAACGTGCATTTCACATATACTGTTGCATCGAATGTGTATTCTGTTGCATAGATCATGCTTTCAACTTTTCACACATAGAACAGGTTGTTAATCTTGCATAGAATATGCATTTTGTGCTATTGATCGTGCATAGAACATGCATTTTGTACTATTACATTGAATATGCATTCCAATGTGGCATAGAACATGCTCCGGTTCTCGTTGCATATAATATGCTCCTGTTTTGTTTCTCGCATGTTGTGCATAAAACATGCCTCCAACATTGTGTCTTGGTTATTTGTCTTCCATAGAACTGGCATTCTTACTATATTGTACCTGTTAAGTTTCTTTCTTATGCATGCACGATATTCTATGTATGGTTCCTTCAGAAGGGTTCCAGGTAGAATCACTTGTATCCTTCAGCCGCTGTTTCGGTTATAAAACATTTATGTGTGTCTTGATGTTTATCACCTTCTTCGGTCGCCGTTTCGGTTAAAAGCATTCGAGTGTGTCTCGGTGTTTACACCACTCCTTTTGGTTAAAAGCATTCAGGTGTGTCCTGGTGTTTACACCACTCTTTTTGGTTAAAAGCATTCGGGAGTGCCCTGATGTTTACACCACCCCTTTTGGTTAAAAGCATTCGGGTGTGCCTCGGTGTTTATACCACTCCTTTTGGTTTAACACGCTCGGGTGTGTCCCGATGTTCACACCATCCTTGTTTTCTCCCGCGTGCAATGCGTTAGGATCTTGTTTGAGACCTTAGGTGCACTAGACGGTCATTCTTCACTTTTCTGCGCGTCGCGTAGTTAAGCTTGCATAATTTTCTTATATTCTTTCTGCATGAAATGTGGTTCAGTCTGTAATTTTCACGCATGGCGTGTTTGCTTACTTTTTCTTATGATTGATATTGCTATACCTTGTTTCGATTTTGCTTGCATTGCATTTCCATTCAAATATTTCATTATAACTTCATTACATGATCATAAGTTATGTTTTTGTATCGTGCATATCATTTGCATCTTGCCCCAGAACTACGATGGTTTGATTCCTTGCAAAGGGATACATCGGCAGCCTGCAGGCACAACCATTTGTTTTGTCTTGTTTGTTTGCCTGTCCAAGCCTTCGGCCTTGTCAAAAATGGATTGTCTTTGGGCTTTAACATTCACTCCCGTCATTTCATGACTTTCGAGTTTTGTCAAAGAGGGGCAACTGTAGACACCCTATTTTTGACCATCCTCAAGGCTCAAATGTCATCGCTTGTGCACTCGATGATTGTCCTTGTTTGTGTTCGTTTTGAGTGCTCGAAGTCCTCGGTGGAGTACCTTGCTTTTGAGCCTTAAAACCTTATCTGTTTTGTGCACTGTTTTGGACCAAAAGCTTGTTGTTTCAAGTCTAGAATAGTGGGTGGCATGTTGGCCAACCCCATAGGCTGTCGGCCTTGGCTTATGCTTGTCGGCTACCAGTGGTGGCCAGTCAACTATCAGTCGTGGCCGACGGCCATTAGTTTCTTTTTCCAAATATTTGTTGACAGTTGTGCCAGCTGTTACACACTGAGCTGCATCTCCATACACGTGTATGGTAGGATGTTCCTAAGCTCAAGACTTGTTTTTTTATATACAAGGGGGTTCCTCCCCCATTTTTGAGGGTTAGCAATTTTAGACAAAAAAAAATATCTCTCTCTAGCTTTCTTTCTCTCTCTTGATATTTTGTGTTTTGTTGCCTAGTTTCTCTATACTTTTGCATAACAACCCTTAATTAAACTTAACCATCTTTGAGTTGAGGTTCCTTGGAGTCTTGTTTGAGGTCTAGAAGAAGGTTTGAGCTTGAATTTGTGCCTAATTTGTGCTTTGCTTCGAAGGTATAGCACTTACCTTGTTTATACTTGTTTTGTATCTTTGTTTTGCCATCTATTTCAACTGTTTTTGGGCTGATTTTGAACTGTCAAAAACTCTATTTTTATGATTTAAAAGTGATGGTTCGAGGTCATTTTGAGTTAGGGAATGGTCTACCCTTCTTGTTCCTTTGTTTGTTAAGCTTTTGTGCTATTATTCATCACTTTAAAACCAACTTTTTTGGGCCTTTTAACCACTGAATTTCAGAGGTTTTTCAGTGGTAAAAAATTCATTTTGAAGTCCAAAATTGGAGGAGTTAGCCTTCCCTCCTTATGTCTTGCTTGTATGCCTAGTTAGCCTCATGTATTAGCTTCTTGTTTTAGCTTTTTGTGGCTTAAATCCAGCATGTTTTAGACTATATTGAGGACTGTTTTGCCTCTGTTTTTGGCTGGTTAATTCATTTGAGCCTTGTATAGCATGGTTGTAGTGTAATTTCCTTCACTAGCTTGGTGTTTTAGGGCTTTAATCACCATTGTTTGGAGTTGATATCATGTTTTAGTGTTATTTTGCACTTAATTTCAGAAATTTAATCTCTGTAATCTCCCTCAATTATTTACTCTTTTGTTTGCTTTGAAAGTGGTTTTAAATCCCTTGTTTGCCTAAGTGTGAAATGGAGGTGCTACACCTAATGGTTTAATCCCTTATGGGGTTCATTACCAACAGTGTAATGCCTTTTTCATGCAGAACGTAACTCGTGGTTTGAGACCTCTTTCCACTAGAGGACAATCACCAATGGACAATTAGATTAAGGAATGGTTTGGTAATTAAAATGAGTAAATAAAAAAATGACAAGTAAAAGAGACAAGATAAGCATCTTTCGTGTTGCATTGCATGTGTTCGAATCGGACGTTAATTCGAACACAAGGAAAATGGGACATTTCATACTCAAAAGTGATGAAATGTGTCACTTTCCTTGGTCACCATTGCCCTTGATCATGCATAATAGGGTGGTGGTCATTTTGGTCTTGTTTGTGTATTTATTAAACTTGTACAAACTTGGTCCCCTAGCCATCATGCATGGAAATTGCTTGATTGATGGTTTGAGGGCCAGGGGTTTCTCTCCTTTGAGCTTGTGCGATGATAAGGAGGGTAAACAGTACAAACAACCTGTGAGAATACACTGTTTTGCTCTCTGTTGCAGTATGCAAGTGTGAACCAGCACTGGCCGATAGCCACCATCAGTGGTCGACCGGCCACCAATGGTAACCTACCGACCACCATTGGTAACTGACCGGCCCTTTGTCCCTCTTGTCGGCCATCAGTGATTTTTGCACAATGTGTTGGTAAGATGAAGCAGAGGTGTTCTGGAAGTTGGCATAATTTTCAGTGTTCAAATGTGCAAACAAAGGCTTTCAGCAGCAAAACACCGGCTTTTCGGGTGGAAACCTAGCATGTGCATACGCCTCCCTTGCATTTGAAGATTATTTAACGCTTAAATATCTAGCTTAGATATGTGTTGTAATTAATTAGTTGTAACTAATTAAGTGTTTTAAATAATTAGTTGGTTTAACTAGTTATTCAATTTCGTTTTGTAATTAGTTAACGAGAATAGTTAATTAATTTGGTTTGTAATAATTAGTTAGCTTAATTAGCGTAGCTAGTTAGTTAGCTTATTCATTCGAACCCTCCTTCGCGAGGGTGTAATGTTGTAATAAGTGTGCGTGCGTGTGTGTACGTTTTCCAACCCCACGTCTTTCTTCCTTTTATTTAATCTCTTTTGATGGTTAGGTTAAGGACATGTTCAAATTAGCATATCGTATGCTTGCATCTATTCACTTATCTTGCATGCACTGAGGCTCAGCTCATCATTCAAACTGCATCGCAATTTCAATACCTTCTTTAAATACGTGTTTAATTGCTTGTTGTTCAAATCGATTCATAAGCCATATTAGTAGCCAAGCCTATTAATTGCATATTGCATGCGTTACATTAGACACTTAACATAGTTAGGATCATACACCTTTCTAACTAGTTTCTGTTTTGGCTTGGAGTACTCAGTAAGTTTTTATGCTTTAGCATACTTGCATGATTGTGAATGTTGCCATGATTAGTATGCTTGCCATGAGGCTATGTGCTTACTTGCTAAATTGCATGAATGCCTGTGGATGAAGGCTTGTTGTTTGAATTGGAATGATTCAACGAATGCGCATTTTAAGCCCACTTTGTTGTGGCAAATCATTTTTTAAGCCCACTGTGTTTGGTGGCAAATCTGCAACCTTTAAGCCCACTTGTGGTGGCAAATTCAAACCATTTTTGCAAACAAACATAAGTTGAGTTGTTCTAATTTAAGCAAACTAGTCTATACTTGCTTATGCACATCACATAGAAAAGTTAGCTTACTAACTAGAATAAGAACACATAATATTTATAAAAAAAAAATCATATCATGATTAGTAGAGGCTGATCTTTGATCGAGCGAGCGGGGGTGCTCAATTCATGACCTTCCCCTCTCGTACCTAAGTTCCCAAGCTGAGGCAACTTTGATGATGACGGACACGTGGCCTTTAGTACGAGTCAAGGGTTCCTAAATTTCCCCAAAAATAAAATATTTAAGTGGCGACTCTGTATCTGGCAAAACAGTCTAATTTTGGCATTATTTGATTTAAAATCGATTTTCCAAAAAGATTTTCCGAATTTGGACTCGTTGGTGTTTATCAGTTTCACATTGCACTTATGAGACTAGATTTAGAACCGTGGGAGTCCGAACTATGAGGCCTTTCTTTCAATCCTTTTCGAAAGGCGGGGCACGAGAAAAAGGCGAGGCCACAACGTGGGATTGGAAGACATACACACAAGCACGCACACTTATTACAACATTACGCCCTCATGAAGGAGGGTCCAAATGAATAAGCTAACCAACTAGCTATGCTAATTAAGCTAACTAATTATTACAAAACTCGAATTAATTAACTATGCTAGTTAACTAATTACAAAACGAAATCGAATAACTAGTTAAACTAACTAATTAATTACAACTCTTAATTAACTACAACTAATTAATTACAACATATTTAAACGTTAAATATGCTTGGAATGCAAGGGAGGCTCATGCACGTGCTCGATTTCCACCCAAAAAGCCATCGTTTTACTACTGCAAGCCTCTGTTTGCATATTTGAACACTGATAATGCTGCCCACTTCCAAAACATCTCTGCTTCACCTTACCAACACACTGTGCAAATTTCACTAATGGCCGACAAAGGACCGGTCGGCTACCAATGGTGGCCGGTCGGCTATTGGTGGTGGCTGTCGGCCACTGATACCCTGGACTTCCTTACTGCAACAAAGAGCAAACAGAGCAAAACAGTGTATTTCTTAAGGGTTGTTTTCGCATTTTACCTCTCATTTTCATGAGGAAATCAAAGGAGTGACAAAATTTAGTTCATAAACCATCAATCAAGTAATTTCATTGCATGATGGCTCGTGAAACCAATTGTACAAGTTTAATAAATGCAAAATGAGACCAAAATGACCATCATCCTATTATGTATGATCAAGGGCAATGGAGACCTAGGAAAGTGGCACATTTCATCACTTTTGAGTATGAAATGTCCCATTTTCCTTGTGTTCAAATTAACTTCCGATTTGAACAAATGCAATGTAACACAAAGGAATGCTTATTTTGCCACTTTTACTTGCCAATTTTGTTTATACATTTTAGTTACCAAACCATTCATTAATCAATTTGTCTATTGGTGAGTGTCTTCTAAGATGAAAAAAGTGTCAACCAAGGAATAGTTTAAGGCAAGAGAGAGATCATGTCGTTGGTAATGAACCCTCAAAGGAGGATTAAACCATTAAGCATGAGCCTCAACCTCAAGCTTAAACAACCCAAAGATTGAAACAACCCTCAAAGCAAATGAAAAAGTGAAGAAATTAGGGAGATTGCGGAGATTATAAGGGCTGAAATTAGGAGAGAAAAAACACTAAAACATGCAATTAACTCAAACCAATGGTAGTTAAAGCCTTAAAACACAAAGCTAATGAAAGGACTTACACTTCAACTATGCAATACAAGACTCAAAAGAACTAACCAGCCTAAGATAGAGCTAAAACAGGCTATTTCAGAGACTAAAACATGCTGGACTTGAGCTAAGTTAGGCTAGAAAAACATGTTAACATGTAAAGCCAACTAGATATGCAAACAAGACACAAGGAGGGGAGGCTAACCCCTCCAAATTTGGACTTGAAAATGAGTTTTTTGCCACTGAAAAACATCTGAAATTCAGTGGTTAAAAGGCCTAAAAAAGTTGGTTTGAAAGTGATGAACAAAGGGACAAAAACTTTACAAGCAAATAAACAAGAAGGGTGGAACACCTCCTAACTGAAAATGGCCTCAAACCATCACCTTTAGGCCATAAAAACAGAGTTTTTTACAGTTCAAAATCAGGTCAAAACAATTGAAAAAGATGGCAAAACAAGTATTCAAAACAAGTGTAAAGAAAGGGGAGTGTTATACGTCTTGAAGGAAAGACACAAATGAGGCAATAAACCAAGCCAAAACCACATTCTAAAGCTCAAAGAGGGTCTCAAGCTACCACAGTCTAAAAACTAGCAACTTTTGTTAAGGATTGATAGACAAAAGTGGAGTGTATCCAAGCAACTATGCACAAAATTGCTATAGAGAGAGAGAGAGAGAATTTTGTTCCAAAATTGCTAACCCTCGAAAATGAAGAAGGAACCCTTCTATATATAGAAAAACAAGCCTTGAGCTTGGAAACATCCTACCATACACGTGTAAGGAGATACAGCTCAATGTGCTAACAGCTGGCACAGCTGTCAACAAATATCTAAAAAAAGACACTAGTGGTCGTCGGCCACCAATGGCCGACAAACATAAGCCATGGCCGACAGCCTATGGTGGTAACCGACAAGTCACCACAAGTTCCAAGCTCAAAACACCAAGCTTTTGGTTCAAAACAAAGCATAAAATGGACAAGCTTTAAAGGCTTAAAGACAGGGCATCCCACCGAGGACTTTGGGCACTCAAAGCGAACAAATGCAATCGTAATCATCGAGTGCACAAGCGATGACGTCTAAGTCTTGAGGTCAATCCAAAATAGGGTATCTACACCGTCCAACAGAGGATACACCTCATAGGTTTCCAACAACTAAAATCATCACACAATACATACACTTCTATTTGCCATTTTACCAAAAATTTCGTCCGCGGGAATCGGCACCCATGTATACAAATGGTTTTTGGGACTTTCACCCTGGATACACAGGCCAACTTAGTTCAACGAAGTCTGTCCCCTTTCTTCTCCTCAAAATATAGAGTATATCCCCTTTCTCCTCCTAAATATCATACATATACAATGTATATCATTCATAATCATATTCAATGATAATGGTTAAAGGACAAGTTTCGATTCGCCTATTCCACATGTAAGGTCTACAATAATCATGACTATTCTTCACCGATAGCCCAAAGCAATTATCTCTAGACAGATATACAATCTCTATAACAGATAAATTCTTAAATTTCCATAGGTGAGTGATTGAGCAAATTCAACAACACCTTTCATGTACACAACCTCCCAATTTCACATTTTTCACACCGATTTCATAATTTATACAAAACAATTATTCAAAATATTTTGGGACAAACTCCCCATTTTCCAAATGTTAACCAAAGGGCCAAAATCATCTATTTTGACACAAAATAATCTTGTATCTAAACCCCATAATTATTTATACAACACTCACTTAGAAACCCCTCTTTCAAACTTGAACCCAAACTCTAGGTTTGCTTCAAACATGCCCAAATCTAACCATTTTCACACAACAACCTATAATCAAGTTAAAACTTATATTAAGGCATAGAGAGTCCCTACCTTAAGTTTAGAAGACCAATGGAGCAAGCACGAAACTCCAATGACGCTGAAACGAAATTTCAATCGGTTCAACGTGAAGCTCCCAAGATGCTCTACCCTTTTTCCAAAGGCACTAAGGCAGAGAGATTAACGAATCAAGGAGAAAAAGTAGAGAGAAAGAAAGAGAGATTATTTTAGAGAGAGAAGGTCTCACTTTAGGGTTTTTAGAAGAAAAGATCTGAAA
Source organism: Camellia lanceoleosa (assembly GCA_025200525.1). Lineage (NCBI taxonomy): Eukaryota > Viridiplantae > Streptophyta > Magnoliopsida > Ericales > Theaceae > Camellia > Camellia lanceoleosa. Next base: position 9,510,781 of record CM045763.1, on the reverse strand, counting down.
AAGTGATGTAAAAAATCACTTTCGTGATCTGATATACACACAGTTCGCTCGAGCGCAAGAGTTGACGGTTAAGCATCAAACACAATAAGTTGTTCCGCTCAAGCATAAAAATTCCCGCTCCAGCACAGAATGCACACCTCCGGTACTTTTGTAAACAACAGACAAACCACTCGATTGTAAGGAAGATCGCTCGAGCGCCCACCCGCTTGAGCGTAGGAAACGCCCTTCGAGCGTAAAAAACATTCCTCCAGTACTTTTACAAACGTGCAAAGTACTAAGAGTTTGCAAACCCCACTTCGAGCGCACGAAGGTTCGCTTGAGCGGAGGACCAAAATTCTAGGCAGCACAAATTGAAAACTAAGTAACCAGCCTGTTCCAAACACATTTAACACGTCCAAATAACCAAATTTTAGAAGGAATAAAGAGCAAAAGACAATAAATGACACTCAGAAACCATAAGCCTGAGTCCGAACTACCACAAGTGTCGGGACAAAATTGGGATCGTTATATGGGTAAAGTGAGCTAGAACCATTGGACCCAAATCAAAAACCATACGCGCGCGCTGCCATCTGTCCGGTTGGTCGAGCGAGTTGGGCTGGGCTAGACTTGGGCACAGATGCGTGGTGTGAGGTTAGGTTGGGTTTGTCATTCCCAATACTTATCTTTTTGGGTCAAAAACCTTTGTAATTTATTTATTTTTATTTTTGGTTTCAAAAAATTCAAAATAAATTGGTCCAGATTTTTCCTTCACCCAAACAAATCCCTAACGAGTTCAAACCCAACCGAACAAGTTCAAAGGGTTCAAAACAGGTTCATACCTGTTGGATTTCAAACCAAACAGATTTTTTATCTGTTAAATCTGTCTGAACAGTTGCCTATCTATTGAAACCTATTCGGAACAACCATCATTTCTCCTATAAATAGTCTGCTTCCAGCAATTCATTTGGCATCGAAAAATTTCCAAACTTCTTCCCTTTTTTCTTCTGTTCATCCGCTAACGCTCTTGCATCTGTTCTGTATTTTTTTTAAGGAAAAGAAAGAGAAAGAGTTACAACATAATTTGGTCACCGATACGTTAGGTCACCTGACTCACCACTGGTATACTTTACAGCTTTTATGCATTTCAGTTTCATTCATATATATATTCATTTATCCATTCATGGCTTTAACTTGCATTTGCAACCCACCATAGGATACATCGAGAGGTTGCTCGAGGCAATGGCCTCACTCGAGGGTATGGTCCTGCAGAGAGAGTTAATGCTGCACTCCCATGGCATTCCGGTAACTTTTCAGTTTTCTTGCATTTGGACCATTATATTTCTGCTGATATACCTAAACTGAACATCTCATTGTACTAATTCACTATATGTATAAATCACATCTGACGCTACACACTACATATGCATATTGTATCTGTTTTCCACAAACATTTACCTCGCATATTACACTTGCATCTGACATACACACGATGGCTAACATATATTCAAACTGCCTTTTCAGGTGACACCCCTCCAAATAGGACGATCAGAGGCGGAGGCAGGACTATCAGGACCTACTCTAGCAGCAGGCGGCCGAGGAAAGTGTCAAGAGCCTGTTACGCACGATGATGAGGGATCATTAGGGGGTGGCGGCGATGCTTAGGAGGGCTCCGAGGATGGGAACGGAGATGGCTTTGGTTCTGGTTTCGGTTCAAAGTCAGATAGCGGCGCTGATGGGGACGATACTCCAGAATCTTCTCAATCGAGGAAGAGGGTGAGGAAGACCTCTCAGTCTTGAGTTGGATGGCACCGAATCAAACGCTTTGCTTTTGCTTTAGTTTTTGCACATTGTACAGCCTTAGGTAGTTTTATTTTCTTCAAAACTTGTACCTTTTGCAAAGAGAAACCATGACAAAATGAAAACAACTTTTTGTTCAAAAAATGTTGCGTTTTGTATTCTAAGCATCGCATCACATCATTTTGCACAAAAATAAGATTGATGGAATATTGAACATTCGTGTATTGCCAAGCCAGGTAGTGAACCAACACAACAAACAAAACAAAGCAGCCTAAAGAACAATTCGATAAATGAATTACAACAACTCGATAAGCAAAAAGCAACAACTCGATAAGCAAATGCATATTGGACAAACAAAACAACAGGATGCATCCGAAGCAGAAATAAACTCAGATTTTCAGCATTCTGAGCACACAGGAAGGCTAAGGGCTCTCTGTTGGAGATAAGAAGCAGCTGTAGACCACTTAGGCCCATTGCCGACTAGAAAAAGTGATTGTCAACCACTTTTGTGGTCGGTCGACCAGTTATGCAGGAGGTCCCCAGATTTTTGCCACCTATCCCCCACTAGTGCCTTATCTTCTACAAAAGGCTACAGCTCCGTAATCTTCTCATTGTAACTCAATTTTTGCCCAAAATGAAAGCGTTTCTTGACCAAAAACTTTCCAATTGGCTTGTAGCTTTAGATGGCTCGAAAAAGTTGAATTTCTAGGATTTCATAATAAATGCACTATTCACGCTTAGTCGCGCCCCACTGCGTTTTCCGTTCCTCTATGTCGCAGCTAGGTGTTGGAATCCGGTAACTCATGTTTTTAACTTTGGCGGACAAGAAATATGCCCCAATTTTGAAGATTTCCAAGCTTTGATGGAATCTCAGCGTAATGAAGAGATCTTCCCTCAATTCCGTTTTGGCCACATCCAAGCCTTAGGATGGATGTGTGGGCTTACTTTGCATGACGCTCGGTCTTTGATTCGCGACGGAGAATTGGACATCCCCAGCTTGATTCATCGATTTTTTGATGCCGGTGACCGCAGCAATCATCACTGGCAGGGTTTTCGGCGACATACGCTATGCTTGTGCATGTTGTCTCACTTCTTGCTCGCCCCTAGCTCCGGAGGGTCTAGCGTCCGTTTGATTGAGGTCGCCCAAGGCTTAAAAGAGGGCAAGAGTTGCATTGCCATGACACTAACTGAGACACTGATGGGTTTTGATGCCTTCCATCACCGGGGGACAACTAGATTCGCGGGGAGTCCACTACTGCTGCAGGTAATGTTTCCCACTCTATCTCACATATATTTCTCACCTCACTCGACCCTCAAGCTCTGTTTTTCTCTAAAAATCATTTTCTCACTTTTCTCTCCATATACACGTCTCTATTCTTTAATCTCTCATTTTTCATCCCTCCCTAGATATGGTTGATGGACAAGTTGAGGGTGGTGGACTCATGCCCAGCATATTCAGCTCGCGGCTATTTCTTCCAACAACATCTAGTCGATGCCCCAGATAAGGGATGGTGGTGCGAATGGATGTGCAGTCTGTCCGCTGTCAACATTGCTTGGCGCTGTCCCTGGCTTAATCTGCCGGTAATGAGCTACAACATGTCTCGCCAGCCCGAGATTCAGTTGATCGACTTGACACATTGTGTCTTTTACTTCCCATTCCGATTCCGAAGCCAGTTCGGCCATAATCAGACTCGCCCAGAAGAAGGGATAAAGTACCCTACTGTATTTCCAGTCCGAGGCACATAGCTAGCTCGATATGCCACAGCATAGAGGACAAGAGAAGTTTTGGCCCCCGCTCCCACTTTCAGTTGCACCCTCTCTGATGAGTGCATAGCTTGGCTCGATGAAGAGGCGCAGATTGGGCCTACTTTGGCATCAGATGCTTCCATAAGCTCTAAGAGGGGAGGCAGGAACACTTGACTATGACCCAAGTTTATTTGTTTTAATCAGTACTTTCAAGTTTTCTTTATGAATGTAATAAAAAGCAACTTCAATTTGTATTCAAGAGTTGGAGAACTCTGTACTGAAATCAATGTAATTGAAGGTTGTGGGTACTGAAATTTTCCGTTATGGTCCAAAAATGGTCTAAGTTGTAAAATGATTAATTTGAGCAAAATCAACTTTTATTAAAACTTTTCAAAATTATTTTCGATATGGATCACAACTGGACACGCCCGAAATCTATCACTGAGGTGTACAACCCCGGATCCAGCAACTGGAAAGTTGTCACTAGTCTGAACAGCACTGCACTGGAGATCACAACCGAGCTCTTGAATGCAGAATAGACAAAGATGACCAACATGATCACATGGACAAAGTCGATTTGGAAGTGTTTATGGCTAGACTTCAGAATGAAGTTGCCTACGTATCCCGAAGATGGGAATCAAGCCTTACGTAGTTCGGTTCAGGTTCACTCGTGTATTAACACTCTCCTTTTGCGCTCTAACTTTTGCCAAGGCCGCCTTTTCTGGGTTTTCAACCTTGCGAGCTCAGTTTTTATTATTTCAAATTTTCTATGCTCTAACTTTTGCTTAGGTCGCCCTTTCAGGTTTTCGGCCTAGCGAGCCACTCAGGGATAGTATTTCTTCAACTTGTCCATGTTGATCGGCTGGGAGAACTCTAGGCCATCTAGGTCCATCAGAACAACAGCTCTACCCGACCAGATAGACTTGATGATGTAGGGACCGGTCCAATTGGGTCTGAACTTGCCCCTAGGGTCGTGGATGGGAGCTCGGTTGTCTTTGAGCACTAGATCCCCCTCTTTCAAATTCTTGGACTTAACCTTCTTGTTGAAAGCCCTGGCAATTCTTCGTTGATAACCTTGGACGTGATACAGTGCTTTTAGCCTTCTTTCATCAAACAACTTGAGTTCTTCGAACCTGCTCTGCTGCCAATCTGCCTCGGCTATCTGACACTCAGCCAATACCCGTAATGACGGAACCTCAACTTCGATAGGCAGAACAACCTCCATCCCATAAACCAAGGAATACGGAGTTACCCCAGTAGAAGTTTGAATTGAAGTCCGGTAGCCCCATAGAGCAAATGGCAGCTTATCTAGCCAATCTCTGTAGGTTTCCACCATCTTCTGCAGAATGTGCTTGATGTTCTTGTTAGCGGCCTCAACAGCTCCGTTGGTTTGCGGCCAATATGTAGATGACTTATGAAAAGCCACGTTGTATTTCTCCAACAAGTCGATCACCTCCTTCTTGAAGTAGGAACCGTTATCTGAGATAATCTCATTCGGGACCCCATAGCGACAGATAATGTTGTTCTTGATGAACTTAGCAACATGCGACGCCTTCAACACAGCGTAAGATTGGGCCTCAACCCACTTCGTAAAGTAGTCTATCGCTACCAGAATATACTCATGCCCGTTAGACCCCTTTGGAGTGACAGCCCCAATCACATCAATCCCCCAGACTGAAAATGGCCATGGTGAAGTCATGTTGTACAGCTTTGACGGCAGAATGTTCATGCGGTTTGCATGGATCTAGCATTTGTGGCATCGCCGAACAAAACCAATACAATCCTCCTCCATGGTTGACCAGTAATAACCCTGTCTAAGGATCTTCTGAGCTAGCATCACCCCGCTCATGTGCGCTCCGCATTCTCCTCCGTGGATGGCCTCCATCAGGCGCTTGGATTCTTCCACATCAACGCATAGCTTATGCATCCCGAGATAACCCCTCTTGTACAGTTTACCCCCGCAGACGATGAACTGAACAACCATTCTTCAAATTGCCCTCTTATCTTTAGCATTTGCCAATGGTGGATACGCCTCATTTTCCAAAAAGTTCCAGATGTCGTAATACCAGGGGTTTTATCACTTATAAAAGACAGAAAAAAAAATGATCAAATTGATCTAATGATTGAAAGTATATGTTTTTGTGATATTTATCTGTAAAAAGATAGACGATTTAGTTTTTAAATCATTTTTATTGTTTATTTTTTTGAAGATCAATACAATAGAATAATAAAGTTGTGATCATCAAATTAATTTTAATTTTTTTTTTATGAATGATATATTCACAAATAAAAAAAAAATGAACGAATCAAATTATCAAAATAAGATCTGGATCAGAGGTTTCCTAAAGAAAATCAAAAAAATTATTTTGATTAAGGAAAAAAAAAGGAAAAACCAACAAACCAACGCATAATGCAAAAGAGAAGATGGCGGTCTCCTTCTCCTTCTGCCACACTTCACATCTTTTTCCTTCCCAAAACCAAGGTTTTCAGAGGCAGTCGCGATCACAGTTAGGGTTTTATAAAATACCGTTTAATCCACTAAAATAGCACTGGTTCAAATCAATTCATACCGCTCTATTCGCTAACCTCAGTTTAAATTTTAAAATTTAAAACTGTTTCGCTCCGCTATAGTCAATACATATATATTTTTAATCTATAATAAAATATCAAAGTAAAAATGAATGTGAGAGATATTTCAGATGTGAAATTTATTACAAATTAGTAGTTATATATATATAATATTATATAAAATTAGTTTGTGTTATATATATGAAAAATATTATGCAATTTAGTGTTATATATTATGTAAATGCTTGATTATTGGTTAGAATATTCTTTAATCCACCAATTCATCCAAAACCGCTCAAACTGTAATTTTTCAATCCGTTGATCCGCTAACTCGTCATTCAGTTTATAATTTTACTCTCAAACCATCTGAGCCGCATTACGCACACCCCTAATCACAACGATCTTCTCATCTCTCTCTTTGGCCGTAATCCTTCACCTAATTGATGAGAAGGAGAAGGACGACGAGAAAGTGGAAGGATGAAAAAAAAAAAAAAACTTGAAAGCGACTGTGGTGTTTAAGCTATAGATATTACTTTGGATTACTTTGTTGTAGTGCAACTATAAGATTTACAGGAAGTTACGTATAAGTCTTAATGGGTAAATTTATTATTTAATAGGTCATATAATAATTAATGATATTTTTCATCAAACACTATTAAAAAATATCACTAATTGTTAATTTTTGGTAATAGTTTGAAAATTTTGTCACAAAAAATGTCACTAATTATAAGTTTTAGCGACAGTTTAAAAAAATCGTCACAAAAAAATGTCACTAATTTTTAACTTTCAACGACAATTTGAAAAATTTATCACAAAAAAACGTCACTAATTGTAAGTTTTAGTGACAATTTATACAAATCGTGACAAAAAAAAAGTCACTAATTGTCAATTTTTAGTGACATGCAAAAAATCATCACAAAAAACTATTTTTAATGGCGATTTTATTAGGACTTATTTTCAATAAAATTTTATGAAAATTAAATCTAACTACCTATTAGTAGTTTATTGTCACGACCCAAATCCGCCCCTATAGGTTTAGTATCGTAACCGACCAGTAATCCTTGGATTACCGAAGGCCTCTGAACTGTTTAACAAAATTAAGGGACTAGCGAAAGCAAACACAAAAAAAATATAATTCTCCAATGAGCTGTGCTGACTTATATGAATGGAATATTTAAAACTTGATATAGCAAAACCCAACATGTTTAGGCATGCATGTAGAATTTTCTTCTTAATTCTTTCCTAAGACTCCTCAAACATGGAAATTTACTTACAAAACTTGTTGACATATACATGCATGTACATTTCATACACCAAACCCAACACAATTGATAAAACTCCTAATCAAAGTGATGATTAAACACTTATATATACATGCATGTTAGAATTATAATCAAATTCTTCATCTTCTTAACAAACATATGTGAAATACATGCAAATGATCATAACAACTCCATGAATTCATCTCTACAATACATAATCTTCATGAATTAATAGCCAAAGGCTTACCTAGAGTCTTGAATTACTCTTGTTCTAGCTTAATTTTGATGGATTCTAGCCAAGATCTTCAATTCTCCTTCAGTCTCTTCTTTTCTCTCTCTAGAATTGCACACACTCTCTCTCTAAAATAAAATCTCAGAATTTGCACTCAAAGAATGAGAGAAATGAGCTCAAGTGAGCTTAATGTGTTGAATATATAGTTATGATGCCATAATACATTAATTAGAACATAAGGCTTGCCAAACACAACTTAATGAATCAGACTGAATCAGTTTTTAATAGAAATTGCCATAGTGTTCTAAATATTCCAAATAACACATCCATGTAATCAATTTTGATTTCGGGTGCCGATAAGGCTTTCAATTTTCATATCAAAGCAGATTTCACAACAGATATTACTACGAGTAACAGGTAGAAAGCCAAAAAACACACAAAATACACAATAAACACATAATTTATTTTAATCCCCTCATTAGCATCTTTAATTACGGATTAGTAGCTAATTACAGGTCGGGGTTGTTACAGTCTCCCTACCTTAAGAAGTTTGGTCCTCCAAACTTGAGTTGTCTTATATATAACAGATCAGACGTCTTAGGCTCACACTGGTTTCCATTTTCATAAGTGGTTTTCGCCCCATGTTACAAAGACTTGATTCATTTTCGAGCCATTCAACAGTTTATTGTTCGATTCGGTACTCAATTCAGTAATCAATCACAATTATTCCAAGTCATTCAGAAGTCATCAGTATACTAGACAAATTCATACTTCATAGCAGTAAACGTAATTCTGAAGTAATCATTCCCATACTGCTCATTAGCCTCGGTTTTCGCAGATTCAATTGTATCACATGCTACTACGGAAGTAGTCAATCATAGAATATACTGGTTTTGCGTATTTTCAAATAGTCAAGGTCTACGATCAAACTGATCTGCTGTCAACAAGTCCCGTAGCAAATTCCAACCATAGCATCAAATTCCAAGTATAGTAATACAAAAGCAATCATCCATTATTAAAACAAGTTCACGGTAGTAACGGTACAATGAAGCCATTAGTCACGTGTCTTACATACAGATATTCACATATTCCCAGAGCATAAATTATAAAGTCCTATAATCCTATTCATATGCGTTACCAATCGGTTATTTATAATCACATAGTCTGCTATTGACGGTTCGCATTCTTCATAAGTGTTCAAAATTGATTCAAGTTCTCAGTTGTTTCGTTCCCGTAGCAACACAATGCGGTCATTCGGTCACAAGTAAGTCATAATCCCCCCACAACATAATCAAATCAGATAACAGTTCAGATCAAATCAAATGTAAGTTCTATCGCGTCACATCAGATGGAAAGTTCTATCTGGTCAAATCAAATAAAAGTTCAAAGCGTATGTCATTAAACACAAGTTCTATTAGATCAAATAAGGTAAAAGTTCTATCCTTATCATTTTCGAACAAAGTACATTTAGTTCTATAGTTCATACTCTACTCGCTTAAGCACGTAATCAATAATTCCACTGTTGTTCTAAATCCATCAGTTCTCAAAATCACATTAGTGTCTTTAAGTTCATGTCGAAGTGTTTCAGGTTATATACAATGTGGCATTCTCCCAATAAGTTTACATGTAGGTGCACAGGCATATAGTTGTTCATATCAAGAGGTAAATATCATGGTCGATATAGCAATTTCCCAAATAAGTCTTTCATGTAAGCATACGGTACACAATAATGTATCATACAAGGTTCCTTGGTAGCACATAATAGCAAGTTGTTATGCAGAAGTTCCAAATCAGTCATATCGTCACGGAGTCATAGTTCGATGGTCTAGTTAATAAAATAAATAACATGAAAAATCATTCCGAGCAAAGGTGTAGTCATATATGTACATATCCAAAGTCTAATAACATTATTAAGCAAAGGTATGCATATATATATATATATATAAGTCCAAACATTTTCCATAGCATAGGTAATTGTTAAGCATAAGGGTTCAAAGTATCACACATATAGTTCACATCAAGCAGTAGGTCTCAAAGGGTTCATTAACCACAGTTCAGCCCTATCAATTCTAATAGTGTTGCAAGCAAGGACATATATATGCAGATACGAGTCTAGAATCAATTATCATTTAGGCATTCGTTCGTAAATTCATAAGCAAGAGTTCATTCTTCCAAAACTGACATAGGTTCTCAATTTCAGAAGTTCCACACGTGAATGATTCATGTATATAATTCGAGATCATGGGTCTAATCATTCAATGATTTCAGTCGATATATAATAGTTCAGTTCAAGTCATGGTCATACGGAATTCCCAAATCAATTTTCATACATACATTTTACATGTAATTAAGGTAGTACTTGCGTCAGTCATTTCAGTATTCCAAGCATCTCTTGGAACTAGAGTGTAAACCCTTTCTTGTCTCTAGGTACAGGAATAAAACGAGTTGTACTAACATTAGGCCTATTGTTGTTCGGATGAGCTCGTGAGCAAGATTTAGCCAAGTGTCCCTTCTGTCCACATCTAAAACAAGCCCCTGATAGGCGGCGACAAATGCCCCAATGTTGTTTCCCACATTCTTTACAAATAAGTATATCATTATTCATATTGCTTCTCCGACTTACATTGTCAAAAGTTATTGCCTTCGATTTTTCATTCACAGAGATCATCGAATTACTGGTCATTTTAACTTTCTGTTTCTTTTGTTTCTTTCCCTCTGATTCTGTTGATGATGTTGACTTTAACATTTTCAATGCTGCTATGTTTGCCTCGAACATTAAGGCCCTATCAAGAACGTCCACATACTTTGGCAATTTTAAAACACTAACTCAATCAAACACATCTAAATCAAGTCCAGCTTCAAATTTTCTAGCCTTTTTGTAGTCAGTGTCTATCATGTGTGGTGCATATTGGGCTAGTTCAGTAAATTTTGCTTCATATTCTGCTACAGTCATATTGCCTTGTTTTAGTTGTACAAATTCGAATACCTTTCTATCTCAGATGCATTGGGAAAAATATTTTTCAAAGAAAATTTCTTTAAATCTATCCCATGTCACACCTTCATTATCATTTCGTACTAACATCCACCATCTCCTAGCTTCTTCTTTAAGTGTGAATGTTGCCAACAAAACTTTCTGTACCTCAGTACACGAAAACACTTCAAATATTTTCTCCGTTTCTAAAACCCAAGCCTTGGCTTTTAATGGTTTAATACCCCCTACAAATTCCGGTGGCTTCATCTTATTATATTTTTGTGTCAGTGTTATCATATCATAATTAGCCGGTTCAGGTACATGTATTTGCCATTGTTGTTGTTGTCTCAAAGATTCAGTTAAGGCTTCAACCATTCTTTCTAGCCGGTTAATTCTAGCGTCAGAAGATTTAGATCCATCTACATTTCTCATTTCTTCCATTTGTCTATACATAACCAAGGTGATTATCAATATACGAAAAGTTCTCACTGATTTCATGTTTCATTTCATATCAAACACGTTCATCATTTTATCTCAACTCAATATATTCACATAGGTTACGTAGTCTTTCATGTTCATATGGTCATGTTCACAAGAATTACACATGCAGTATTGAAACCAACATTACATGTTATTCCACATAACTTTTTTGCTCATATTCATAGGTTTCATTTCATTTTCTTTATTATTCAGATATGTGCATAATGGTTCACGCACTTACATATGATAATGCAATGTCCCTATTTCTTTTCTAGGACATCCTATAGCTCATACGGACTCCTGTGTGCGGTATAACTCGTGCTTTGATACCACTCTGTCACGATCCAAACCCGCCCCTATAGGTTTAGTATCGTAATCGGCCAATAATCCTTGGATTACCGAAGGCCTCTGAACTGTTTAACAAAATTAAAGGGCTAGCGAAAGCAAATACAAAAAAATATAATTGTCCAATGAGCTGTGTTGACTTATATGAACGGAATATTTAAAACTTTATATACACTATGTCACGACCGAAACCCGCCCCTATAGGTTTAGTACTGTAACCAGCCAATAATCCTTGGATTACCAAAGGCCTCTAAACTGTTTAACAAAATTAAGGGGCTAGCGGAAGCAAATACAAAAAAAATATAATTGTCCAATGAGCTGTGCTGACTTATATGAACAGAATATTTAAAACTTTATATACATAACCAAAAGTCATTCTTACGTTATACCCACACACCAAGTAGCATTTTAAGTACAGCCAACAAAAAAAAAAAATGAGTCTTATATACATAAACAACCAGAACTTATAACACGTGACACTTTCGGAACCTCCACGTGAGGCACAATGGTTGGCTGACAACAGAACACAGATCCAGACAAAATTCTTTAGGCCTGATCTCCAAAATGCTCACCTATACATATATATATATATATACACACAGTGAGCTAAAGCCCAATGAATAACATCAATGTAAAGAGGTTAGTGAACGAATTCCGAACATTTCATAATCATAAAACAGATCATAACATAAACATCCTCATATCCGAACATAATAATGGTACATCCTATAGAACACATCACATATCGTCTTCCGACTAGAGTAATCGGTTCTGGATACCGATTAAACACATATCACCACAATGAAGTGGCTAACGAGATCTCGTACTCACATATATATATATATATAATGGACTCGCATTTACATGTCGTCCCCCATGACTTGGGACTATCTATGGATGCCATAATAGATTTCAAACATAGGATATTCATTCACGTAAATAATCATTTCAGAAATCATGACTTAACATATCACATTTGGAACATAATTCATATAAACATATCTCTACAATAACGTTACTCACAGTGGATTCCCCGTAAACGGTCAATCAAACGCCGAACACTGACCTACAAACACACAAGTGCATAACACAAACATATCTTATCATTACATGTGTTAACATGGCCGCTATGCCTTAGCTCTCTTACTTTAACTGCTTATTCATTCCATGCCACATAACTTGTTCATGTTGCCCATATACTCGGATTCGACACATATTTTCTGATTCACTTTACATACATCGATTCTTAGCTCATGATTCTTCAATGACTCATAATTCATGTCTACATATGCTCAGAAATGGATGAAAATGAAATGCAGAACAACTTGTCAAAATGCACTAAAAATGGCCTGGTCGCTCGAGTGGACCGACATGTCTGAAAAAGTACTGGTTAGTCTCAATCTACACTCGAGCGGTTCAACAAGATACAAAGGGTTTGCTCGAGCGTGACTTTGGTCGCTCGAGCGGAGCGCTTATGTCTGCAAAAAATGCTAAGAGCTCGCATTCTCCGCTTGAGTGCAAGTTTCCTCGCTCGAGCGGACTGCGGAATTCTAGGTTTTCAAAAACAGAGTTTTGAGCTTCCAAATGCAATTTCAAAGGTAAACTCGTGCAAGGCATGTCTTTAAAACTTGAAAGCTTTTCTAAAACATGAACACATGATCCTTTATAAACCCTTTAGCTCAAAACTCATGATTTTAGCCAAAATTGAGTTCAACTTTCATGCATGTAAACCTTTCAAGCTCTTTTCTCCAAAACTCATGAAGTTAACAAAATTTGAGTTCATAAACTCCATGCATGTAAGGAATTATTTCCCAAAACATGAAACCAAGGTTCAAACATGATAATTCAAACATGCATGTGTCAATTATCCAAAATTTCTACATGAATGATCAAAATCAAACTTGATATAGCAAAACCCAACATGTTTAGGCATGCATGTAGAATTTTCTTCTTAATTCTTTCCTAAGACTCCTCAAACACTGAAATTTGCTTACAAAACTTGTTGACATATGCATGCATGTACATTTCATACACCAAACCCAATACAATTGATAAAACAAATGATCAAAGTGATGATTAAACACTTATATATACATGCATGTTAGAATTATAATCAAATTATTCATCTTCTTAACAAACATATGTGAAATACATGCAAATGATCATAACAACTCCATGAATTCATCTCTACAATACATAATCTTCATGAATTAATAGCCAAAGGCTTACCTAGAGTCTTGAATTACTCTTGTTCTAGCTTAATTTTGATGGATTCTAGCCAAGATCTTTAATTCTCCTTCAATCTCTTTTTTTTTCTTTCTAGAATTGCACTCTCTCTCTCTCTAAAATAAAATCTCAGAATTTGCACTCAAAGAATGAGAGAAATGAGCTCAATGTGTTGAATATATAGTTATGATGCCATAATACATTAATTAGAACATAAGGCTTGCCAAACACAATAATGAATCAGACTGAATCAGTTTTTAATAGAAATTACCATAGTGTTCTAAATATTCCAAATAACACATCCATGTAATCAATTTTGGTTTCGGGTGCCGATAAGACTTTCAATTTTCATATCGAAGCAAATTTCACAACAGATATTACTACGAATAACAGGTAAAAAGCCAAATAACACACAAAATACACAATAAACACATAGTTTATTTTAATCCCCTCATTAGCATCTTTAATTATGGATTAGTAGTTAATTGCGGGTCGGGGTTGTTACATTTATCCTAAGATTTATTATTTTAACTTATTTTGCTTTTAATTTTGTAAATTAGTCAAGACAAAAAATATGTTTATATGTTTCAATTATTTTTTTCCTCTCATCTATGAACTTATCAGTCTAACATTTGATTTGTTACTCGCTATAAGATTTTTTAATTATTTATTATATATTTTTTTGTTTATATATAATTATTTAAAAATAAATAATAATAAAACTCACCATATAACAAAAAAAGAAAAAAAAAAGAAAAAAAAGAAAAGAAAAGACATAAGATATGAAGAATTGTGGCACATTCCTCCAAGGAATAACACTGTCCAGAGCAAATTTGATTCCTCTCCGTGATTAGTACGAAAAAGAGATTTTAATGGTTGTCAAAAGAATTACGCTAACAAAATAATATTTTAAATTTTAAAATAATTTAAAATGTATTAAAACTTATAATGACCTGATAATTTATGAAGAAAAAAATGATTTATGAATAAAATAAAACACATCGAAAATAATGTGTTATAAAATTCGTAACAATAATGATATGACAATGGTATTTATAAAATTATAATAAGTGTTTTTATCATAAATGAAAGAATCAAAATATATCACGTTATTATGTATAAAAATTATATTTTTATATCATTACTCATGGGTATATATATTAGTTTGAAATGAAAATAATCATAAATGGTTGTCACTCTATATCAAATTTCTACGCATAAATTTTATTTATATAACATTATTGGAAGCGAGGAATTTTAAATTTGAAAACTCTATTCATATAAAAAAAAAAATTGTATAAAAAATTAACATAAGAATAATGTATGAATATCATTATAAATAAAAAAATATTTTCATATGTATTTTAATTCAAATGAAAAAAGTCAACATTTAGCCATACCTATTTTTATATTCTATATAAATTTTATGATCATATATATTAGGGTAAATTACACTTAAACCCCCCCCTATAGTTTCCTTTATGACACTTAAACTCCCTATACCATAGTGCAATATCCGACGGACGTAACAGAAGTTGTAAAAAGTCATAAATGCCCCTAGATATTTGACATTCCTTAGTCGTTTCGTTTCAATTGACTAATACCAGTATTCGCATCTCTCTCTCTCTCTCTCACCGTGGTTGATTGGATTGAACTAAGGTTTCATCATCGATTTCACCATCATATTGCGAACGCCATTACTAGTTTAGGTATGTGTTGTTTACCCTAATTTATTTGGATCGTTAGATGTTGATTTTCTCTAATTTTGATTCATAACTGAGTGTGTGTTGACTTCGATTTACAAAAATTTATAATGTTTAATGCATGGTATGCCCATATTGCTTTAATTTTTGGAGATTGTAGTTAAAGTGGGCGGGGTGGGATTTTTTTATTCACATATTTGTTTTTATATACTTTAGTTTTCTATATTCATGCCTTTTATTACTTTATTTTTTTGGGACGTTGGTTAAAGTGGGGTGGGGTGGGAGTATAGAGGTTCATAAACAATAGATATTTTTTTATGATGTTAACTTTGGATTTTTTTTATGATGTTGACTTTTTAGATGGGGTATTCTGTTCATATATTCCTTTTATAGTTGTATTCATATATTCCATTCATATATTATGTTTCTGTTTAGAGATTTTGTAATTTTCATGCATGTCATGCCTGTATTGGTGTAATGTTTTTGAATTTTGGGGAAGGTGGGGCATAGTTTGTTGTGGCCCCAAGGGGATTTGAATTAAATATTGAGGAATTGAATTAATAATCAAATATGAATTAAATAGTGTGATCCAAGGATTATGATTATTGTTATGTGGTCCCAATGTATTTGAGTTTTGTAATGCAACATTGTGAAGTTTTGTTGTTTTCTATAGTAAGGTAAAAAAAATGATTTTTGAGATCAACT
Source organism: Camellia lanceoleosa (assembly GCA_025200525.1). NCBI lineage: Eukaryota > Viridiplantae > Streptophyta > Magnoliopsida > Ericales > Theaceae > Camellia > Camellia lanceoleosa. The sequence continues at coordinate 9,494,767 of CM045763.1, read as the reverse complement.
ATAATTTCAGTAAGCCTCCTAATATTGGTTATAAACAAGGAAAAGTGGAATATATATATGATGTTGATCCTGACAAACTGTCTTTTGTTGAGATTCATACTATCTTGAGGGAGATGAAAATAGATGGCTATAATAATTCTGTTTTGTGGTATAGGAAACTTGGAAAAACTTTGGATAATGAGTTGACAATAATTGAGGAAAATGTTGATGTATATACCATGATATGTGATTACGAGGGTTTAGATGTGATTCCATTATTTGTAAAGAAGGGTCAGGAACCATTACAAGTGATAAGTCCAAAAGGGAAACATTTGGTACCCCCAAGAGTACCAGTTACTGCTAAGCAGGCACTGAATTGGCATGAGATAAAAAATATAAGTGAAGAAGAGATAGATTATGGAGATGGAGTGCAAGATGTAGGTGATAAGGAAATGCATAATGGAGATGGGGATGAAGGAGCAGCAGATGAAGATGTCAGAGATGAGGAAAGGGATAATAGAGCTTGGGATGAAGAAGATAGTAATGATCTTGATTACATTGATGATAGGAATGATGATAGTGGTTCAGAAGATGAAGACTATGAAAGTAATGAACCTGGCTAGTTGTGTCACGACCCGTATTTTATTATTCGGATAAAATTATCAATATTCATTAATTAAGTCCATTTACAATAACATTTCATCCTTGGATGAAATGATGAATAATTAAATATACATATTTCCTCTCGTTATACAACAATGACATTTACATACAAATAAAAGAAATGCCCTGAGGCTTACAATAAAAGAGAGGATACTACTCTTTATAAAAAAAAATAAAAAAAAAATAAAAATAGCACTCAACCAAATAACAAATGAAGTAGTACAATCCATCACTACATTACACTTATGAAAATGGTAAAACCCATTGTTTGATCTTCAAATCCGAAAAGCATTCCATGTACACATATACAGGCAGGGGGTGAACAACCACTAGCTGACCAAGCAATTTCATATTAAAACATTAGAAGATATACGGGTATCAAAATACTCATACATATACGTGAAATCATATCATGTCAAAACCATATGATTTTATTACATAATCTCTTAAATCCAATTTATTTAATTAACCACAACAAATTAACTTAAATAAATAAATATGTTTCAATAGCAACAGAATATTCTTTTCAATTCATTCAATTATCTCATTATCAATTGAATTAAATAATTAAATAATTTATCAAATCTATTTTATACGGTCTTATGAGATGAATGCATATGCCATGTTATGCTCGAAATATTTTCTCATCTTTTGAAAAACTTACGCACAATGCCATTTTGAAAACCATATTAATCCAACAATTTCAATAAAATTCCAAGATGGTAAAGACGACTCAGAAAATTCCTAGCCTGGTGTCTGCAAGTAGACTATACAAGTACTACCAATTTGTCATTTTTACCAGTATTAACTGGAAGACTCAACACCTGTAATTTGTCATTTTTACCAGTATTAACTGGAAGGCTCGATACTTGTAATCTTTCATTTTTACCAGTATTAACTGGAAGGCTCAACACTTGTAATCTGTCATTTTTACCAGTATTAACTGGAAGGCTCGACACCTATCATCTACACCACCTTTCAAGACTTACCACCATATTTACCCCAAAATCATTTCATGAAAACTTGTTTCCCAACATTCATTTCTCAATGCAAAGTTTTCAAATCAAATTTCAAAACTCATCATTATCAAATGAATTGATATGCCAATGCAATGATTAATAATACAATGCAATATTTATTCCACTTTCAATACTTCCACATAATATTTCCATTGTGATCAAAATTCTCATTTCTTATTTCAAAATAATTTCTCAAGATGAATATAAATACTTTTATTCCAATTCATCCATAGGGCAACAAAATTTCCACACTTAGAGTAATCTAAACCATTTAGTCACTTCAAGACTATATTAACATTTTTAACAACAATTTTCAAAACTTCAACAATTCTCATATTCCAAAAACCATCATTTATATGTAAGCAAATAAACAATTTTTCAAACATCATTTACTTTGGCATACAAAATAAATATAACAGCATCTTCAAAGATTGTCAACATCTTTCTTAAAAACCCCCAATTTCTAGGTTTTCTCACCAAAACCACTCATCTTTATTTATAGAAAGAAAGTCACTAAAAACATCACTCTTCAATCCTCATAGTTCAAAACCCTCAATTTCTATTTTTAAAAGAAACAAGAAAGTAAACCCACTTTCAAAAAAAAAATCTCACATCTTCTTGAATCAACAATTAATTTTCAAAACAAATCAAAGGATGATTTCGAAAATCATCTAGATCTTGCAAAACGTATATATAACTCAAAGGAAATCCCTACTTATTAAATATTATCATTTTCATCCTACTATGTCAAAAGTTATGGTATAATCTCAATAACACACTTTTAACCATAATGGATATAACCTTTTAATAAAAACTAATTTAATCCACTAAATTAGTAAGTTTATTATATTCAAAAAAAATTCAAATTTATAATACCAAACCTAACTTCATATGCCTCATCCCTCAAACATAACTATATTTCAACATAATCATTTTTCACGCCAAACTATTTAAAGAGGTAATATTTTTACCAAATTCTCTACCAATGACAATTTCACAACTTTTTTTAAAATTACTTAACCAACATGATATTTACATCAAAAATTATGAAATATGCCAAATAGTAACATTTTCAAAGTTATGAGTTTGAAAGTCAACATTTCACATTTTTATTTTCATAAAAATGAACACAACTTAATCATCAACATATCATCTTTTATAAAATATCATGAATATAACACTTTTAGAGTTTCTAATCCCAAAACAACTCTATAATTCCTACTTAAGCATTCATTCCTTATTCCTCAACATTAATTTGTTTTTCTCAAAAATAAATTCAAAATCAAAGATTAAAAAAAAAATCAACTTTATATATTTCTCAAAATAAATCATCTAATCATAATATGATGTAAATACAATCATACAACTATTAAATTTTATTTTTGAATTTCTTTGCAAAATTATCAACACAAAATTATTTTTCCAAATCAATCTCAAAATGCCAACATTCTTAACAATTTAACATAATTTTTCTTCCAAAAATTACCAAACAGAAATCTATATATATATGCAATACCTCTTATAATGATATATTTTCTCAAAATAACCCTAACATAGTTTTAATGTAAAAATATGAAGAAAGTCCCTACATCATATAATGAAGAAGAGCAGATTTAGAAGGCAAATCTTTCCCAATCATGAATCCGAGACTACCATTGCGAAGATCACGACGAGCTCTTAGACTTTCATTTACAACACTTTTGCAAAATATTACTCTAAAGACTCTCATCTCAAGCTCAAAGATTGAACAACAATGGTGAACATGGAAAGAGAGAAAGACGTTGAGAGAGAGAGAGAGAGAGAGAGAGAGAGAGAGAGAGAGATGAGCTCTCTATTCAGCCCAAGAAAAGCAAAAAGGAGGAGGAAGGAAATGGAGTGGCATGGAGGACAACCCCATATGGGTTGTCTTCCCAAGAGTGGTTTCTTTTCAAAAAAATAATTTAATTTTTATAATAATACCTCAAAATTTTATAATATAAATTATAAAATGATATAATTTTTCTCACCACAAAATATAATATTTTTGTACACCATAAAATATAATATTTTGCTCACCACGAAATATACTTCCATTTTATACACTATAAAAGTATACAAATTTTCACCATATGGTACACACCACAAATTCAACTTTCAAATATATATTATAACCATATATAATAAATAATTACAACTCCCAATATGGTCACTACTAATCACGTAATTAAAAAGGACCAAAGAGTTAAATATGAGTCATAAACAAACTAAAATTAAATTGAATTCAAGCCATGGTTCTTGAATTAAATTCCCATTCATAAGCCAAACATGGCCCAATTATATACCAAAATAGACCTAACAAATCTATCCAAATCATGATCTAAACATTAAAAATTAAATAATAAAATTCTGCTATAAATTAAAATGAACACCAATCAGTCCGTGAATTTTCATAAAATAAATACTCATAATTAAATTTTGAAATTTTTATCCAACGTGCTAGACTCATATGGGAACAACATATAAAAATTTGATAATTTTCTGAGATCGAAAACTATTTTTAAAAAATACAATATCGAACTATTTTCACACAGAATTTACACAGTACTCAAATTCGAAAATTTGCTCAATTAAATTATGCACTAGCTATTTAAAAAAAAATTTGGGTCATTACAGGTTGAATGAGGGTTTAGAAGGGCCAGAAGATGATATTTTCTCACTAAGGGAGACTGTAAAGAAAAGAAAGAGGCAACTTTCTTCATGTGATCAAGGGGCAGAAGAAGGGTGGTATTTGATCCTGATGATGAAGATTTATATAGTGTACATAACTCATCAGATGAGGAATGTGAAGATGAGTATCCTGAGTTCATTGAGGAAGTAGATATGAAGAAGCCATAACTCAAATTTGGAATGAAATTTGCTACCCCTCAAATTTTTAGAAAGGCAATGAAAGAGTGGAATATCCAACATTGTTATGACATAAAGTACATACGGAATAACAACTCTAGGATTATTGTAGTGTGTAAACATGGATATGGATAGAGATTGCATGCTTCTCCCATGCAAGGTGAAAGAACTTTTCAAATAAATTCATTCTAGCCAAAGCATGCATGTGGAAGGTCATATAATAATCACTTGGTGAACTCAACTTACTTGGCTCATAAGTATATGGACAAGTTAAGAGATGACCCTAACATCAAAGTTGGGCCTATGCAGAAGACAATTTGGAGGGAGTTAATGGTTGATGTTAGTAGGCCTTAATTGTATAGGGCTAAAAAGAAAGCAAGAGAAGTTATTGCAGGGGATCAAAGGGTCCAATATGCAAAGGTGTATGATTATTGTAAAACAATGAGGCTGCATAATCCTAATGGTGTAATGCAAGTAGTGGTGGATAGGCCCAATGAAGACATGCTTAGGCCTAACTTAGAATTACCCCCAATTTTTCAAAGGTTGTATGTTGGGTTTGCAGCCCTTAGAACATAATTTGTTGAAGGATACAGGCCCATTACAGGATTGGATGGGTGATATTTGAAAGGAATCTATGGTGGACAATTATTTTCTAATTTCATGGGCAGCTATTGAGGCAGAAAGTAAAGATTCTTGAGTGTGGTTTTTAAGGCAACTTATGGATGATATTGGTAGTGCTGATGACATGGGATGGGTCTTCATTTCTAACAGACAGAAGGGGTTGGTACCTGCACTTGAGGAGGTAATGCCAAATGTGGAACATAGGTTCTGTATGAGGCATATTTACTCAAATTTCAGAGCAAAGTTCAAAGGGATTGAATTGAGGGACCTATTCTGGAAGGCAACTGCAGCTGGGACTGTGAGGGAATTTGAATTTCACATGAACAAGTTAAAGGAAATGGATCCAGAAGAGAAAGCATACAAGTGGCTAAGGAAGATAGATCATGCTTTATGGACTAGGTCCCATTTCACCCCAAGAAATATGCATGATACATTGGTGAACAACATGTGTGAGTCATTCAATAACAACATCTTGGAAGCTAGGAACAAACCCATAATCAGCATGCTTGAATGGATTAGAAGGAGGGTAATGCACAGGATTCAAATCAAGAAGGAAAGGATAGAAAAATACACTGGTGAAATTTGTCCTAACATTGTCAAAGATTTGGAAGCACTGAAAGTGCAAGCTAAGAATTGTTTTGCAACTTATTGTGGTGATAGAAAATTTGAAGTAGATTATGGTGATACCACACATATTGTTGATTTGGAGGAAAGGAAATGCAGTTGTAGGATGTGGAATTTGACTAAAATACCTTGTAAACATGCAGTAAGTTCCATATATGTTAAAAGAGAGCAACCAAAGGACTATGTGCACCCTTGTTAGTCAATGATTCACCCTGTTCCAGGCTAGCATGATTGGGTCGAAACAGGATTGCCAGCAGTGGCTCCTTCATTGTACAGAAAACAGCCTGAAAGACCACCAAAAATGATAAAGAAGGGTATGGATGAACCAAGAAACCTTGTCAGAGTTTCAAAGTAGAATAGGTTCACTATTTGTGCTAGATGCCTTCAGAAAGGTCACAACCAGAGGTCTTGTAAGGGTTCTGTCCATCCTAAGTCTAAGCTTTTTAAGCAAAAAAGAAATGTCAACATCAACAAAGAATATCAATAAAGAACAACAACAAAGAACAACATCTCAAGTAACCTGAACTTCCAATTTCATTTCATTTTGCAATACATTCTACAACAATGATTTAATATAGATATAAATCATTGCAGCCTAGAAGGAAGCTCCCTAGAACGAGGGCCAACACATCTTCATCTCAAGTAAGATCTGTCCACTTTGCATACTTGTTACATCATTGCAGCCAAATTTTATTGTTGATTTGCATACTTGTTACATCATTGCAGCCCACTAGAGTTGGCTAAACATTTGAAAATTTTCCAAGTATGAGAGGCAACACATCAGCATCTCAAGTAAGCTCTCTCCTCTATAGGTTTCTTTTGGTTTTTGATATAGTTGACAACATATAATTGCTTACTTGGACCATTATCAATGCAACCCACTAGAGTTCAATACAGTTCTCCAGAATTTGATAACTCATCATGTGACAACCCTCACCACTGTTTACTGATAATACCACTGATTAGTGCTAATCTATGATTAAGCATGTTAAGTGACTGATTGACTGAAATTCTAACTGATTGATTGAAGTGTATTAGTTTAAACGCATTTCTATCTGTTTGACTGTTAATCAATCTGTTCATTTTTATGTTTTAAACTTCAAATTGAAGGCCTTATCGGCGGCCGAATCTGAAACTGATTAGTGTTTTGTGTTAATTAGAATTAATGTGATTTTATGGTGAATTTAGTTGAAATTTGATTTGGTATGATTAAATTGGATTAAATAAGCTAAATAACATTAGTTGGACTTATTTACCTAAATGCCACTTAGTGGACTTTTTCATGAGCCATTATTTGATTTATATATGTTAGCCTTAGCACCTCTTCAGCCATTATTCAAGACCCAAAATTGACTAGAGAGAGAGAGAGTTAGGAGAAAGTTTGATTTCAACAAATTTAGCTTTGAGACTTGAAGAATTGTAGAAGAATTGCATAATTGAGCTGCCATTCTTGAAATTAAGGACCTAAGGTAGAGAATTCATCTTCTCCATTGTGAATTTGAGTTACTTCTTGCATGGTTCTTGGTGAATTAGAGTTTAGAGTCAAGATTTGGTTTAAAATATTGAATTTAGTGGTAATCCATGCATACCTGTGCACATTCTAGCATTTTGAGGCTGTTTTCATGGAAATCCTCACGTGCATGTCCATATCTTGATTATAGTCCATGAATTCAGCATGTTTTTTTTTGGAAGGATTGAGTTATTTGGCCATGTATTTGAAGCTTTGATTTCAATTGATCACATGCATGTTGCATGTACATCATGTTCTTGAAGTTTTGTTTGGAAATGGGTTCAATTGAACTACCTTTGGGCTTTGATTTTGCAAATTAATCTTTGAAATATGTCATATTATGAGTTTTAAAGTGTTTTCCAGAAAATTAGCCCAAAAGGATCGAATTTGATGCTTTAAATGTTGAATTTTATGCTTGGAGACAAATCTGGAAATTTCAGATTTTGGATCCACGCTCCAGCGGGGAACTCCACGCTCGAGTGTACACTCTGTGTTCATGAAGTCCGCTCGAGCGGGTAAAGTAACACTCGAGCGTGAAATGCATGTATCCAATACTTTGCATGTGTTTACAATCCGCTCGAGCGAGGAAATACACGCTCGAGCGAGGACTTGTGTCTCACGCTCGAGCGCCCGTCGAGCGTGAATTTCATGTATTCAACATTTTTGCAGTCCGCTCGAGCAAGGAAAATCACGCTTGAGCGTATCTCTTTTGTCTGCATGTTCGCTCGAGTGGGGAAAGCCACGCTCGAGCGGGACCCCTGTTTTAGCAAAATTTTGAAAAGTGTTTTAAAGTGCATCTTTGCACCCTCATTCCATCCTAGGCATTTCTAGGCCTAGTTTAAGGCATCTTAATGAGGATAACGCTATAGAACCACACCGAGTCAAGATAGGGACTAAGTTATTGTTTCCCAAACGTGCAACTTAGTGTGTGTTCATCCTGTAACTGTGTAGGGTTGGCATCCGAGGACGCTCACTAGCCTATCTGTAGCCTAGAACTCTGTGAGTAACAATGTTGTAAAGATATATTCAATCAGGAATATTTTCTAAATGATCAACTGTACTGCTTTCTAAAAAGATATTTCTTACTGAATGAATGCTTGTTCTATTTGCGAACTGTATTCGTGGCATCCATAGCAATTTACTGTTATTGTACTGTTACTGCTACTATTACAGAGATCTCTGTCGGTTCCCATGTTGGAACCACTACTGTTTACTGATATGATGGCCATCAACCATTTGTTTGGTGCATTAAGACCTCTTTGTCTTGAATAGTGATATCTTTGTTATGATTTGTTTTAAATACTGAAAGGACATTCATTCTTAACCTCTTTACGCATATGTTATTCACTGGGCTTTAGCTCACTGTTTATATATATATGCAGGTGTCTAGGCACCGGACCGGAGTTAGGAGCGTCGGGTTAGCTCTTGTTTTGCCAAGCCAACCATTGTGCCTCACTGCGAGGTTCCAAGTGCTGCCAAGCCAAGGCTGCTTTGGGGTGTTTTGGATTCCCCTTTTCTGTTTCTGCTTTGTATAGACTGTATGACTGGCACTGTACTGTTATGGTAGGGATTTGGTCCCTAACCTGAATGCTTGTATATGTATATATATACTGTTTGGTTTTGAATGTGAATATGTATGGAAAGTCTTTTTGCATACAGACGGTCACAGCTCATTGGACATCTTTTATTACTGTTTGGCTTCATGACCCATGCGCTTCTGTATTCTTGTTATTCGTTAGCGTGCCTTGATAATCCATTATTGGCGATTCTTGTGACACCTGCTACGTAGTATGCTAATTGGTCCTTAATTTAAGTATGATCATGTGTTTAGCATGATTTTATGTGTCATTATGTGAATGTATGTGATTTTGAGTTTTTATCTGTTCACCGTAGGAATATCTATTTGATAACCCGCTTCGAAAATTAAATTGAGGGCCTTATCGGCCACAGAACCCGAAATTGATTACGCCATTGTGATTGGCATAATTTTTAGAGCCTACGGTAGAATTTAATTAGAAATTGACTCTAGTCAGATTAAATGGATTAAATTGATGAATTAGAGCCCAACTACTTTATTATTATTAAAATGGCCTTAGTGGGTTTTGTTGTCAAGGCTTTTATATACCCAATTCCCCTCCTTATATCATTTTGGCTGAAGTTTAACTCTCTAGAGAGAAAGAGAGAGAGAGTCGAATTTGAGAGAGATGGGAGGCACCTTTGGGCATTTTGATTCAAGATTGCGGATTGGGAAGCTACACTCTAGAATTAACAAGAATTGGTGGAGATTAAAGCTCCTAGGTGAGTGATCAACCCTTAATTCATGAATTTGTGTATGTAATAATGTAAATTCAAAGAGAATATCTGATCAAGAACATGAATGGTGTTGAGTATGATGAAATTGAAGTTTATATGCACATGCATGCATAGAATTGCCATGATTTTGCATAATCAAGAATGTATTAAGTTAAATATGAAAATATGAGTGTTGAATCATACATGCAAGCATAGTTTTGTTAAGTTTCATGGTTAGGAGCACCATTTGTACCATTTGAAATAGAAATAGAGTCAAGAATTGACATGCATGCATGATTGATGAGGATATGAAGCTTAAATGCATGAATTTAATGTATTGGAGGTGTGTTTGGTATAATTTGGGTTTGCATGTGATTGATTCACGGGAATTGAGCTTCAATATGTTGTAATTTGGTGTTTGTATCATGTTGGTATATGAATGTGAGTGCTATAGGCTGTGAAATGCAAGAAATATCAGTTTGAATGTGTATTTGAAGCTCAAGAACGATTCTGAAAACCCAGAAGTTTGGTGCCCTTCGGCCGAAGAAACCGCCGAGCGGAGAATTCGAGCTCCCAGCATTTTTGGATGTACATAGTGCCCGCCGGCAGAAGCTATGTAGATAGACATCGGCCGGCAGAGTTCACGCCGAAAGGAATTTGAGGTAACCAGCACTTTTGCAGGCTTAAGGGTCCGCTCGAGCGGAGAAGTCCACGCTCGAGCGGGGACCTTGTTTTCTGAAATTCTAAAAATGCATTCTGTGTTATATTTTTCCGTTCTCTTTCACTTGTAAGCACTCTTAGGCATATGTTAAACATTGTAAATGAGTTAATGAGATAAGAATAAAGCCTAAAGAGGAATATGTGAATTAAAGAACGGATTGAACTGTTAGTGACCCTTTTGTGTTCATGAAATATGTAGGGTCAAGCTCCAGGGCAAATCCACAAGCCGATCACTGTGAGTAATATCGATATTTGAATGCTTGTGAATGTCCAATTGTTTATTCCCTTATAAGCTTTATGAATAGCTAATTGGGATTGTGGATGTAAGTCTGAGATGAATAAATGAATGGATCAAAGGTCGTTTTGATAAACATGAATGGACCAAAGGTCGTTTTGATAAACATAAATGGACCCAAGGTTGTTTTGAAATAAATGAATGGACCAAAGGTCATTTTGATAAACATAAATGGACCCAAGGTCGTTTTGTTAAACATGAATGGACCCAAGGTTGTTTTGATATTAATGAATGGGCCGAAGGCCGTTTTAACATAAATGAATGGGCCGAAGGCCGTTTTCGGCATAAATGAATGGGCCGAAGGCCGTTTTGACAAGGATGGAAATCTGAATAGGCCAAAGGCCGGAATGTTTGGAATTACAATCACTTGAGTTGTATTTCGTATAGTTATATATATTTGTTTAACAGAAATATGAATTGGGCCCAAGGCCGTTTAGAACATGTTATTCTACATTGTTAAGTAATTTCTGTATTTGATATTATTCACTGGGCTATCGCTCACGCTCATTCATGTATTTGTAGGTGAGCCAAGAGAAGTCCAAACCCAACCCCAGTGAAGTCTGCCAGGAACAACATGAGTTTTGAAGAGTCAGCCTTTTGTCTCACGCACGAGACCCAACCTTGCCATTTTGTTATATATTTACATTTTGTCTGGTTGGCAAGGACCTTGTGTATATCGGTATGTAGTTTTAATATGGGTTGACTCAGTTTAGATGATCCTATCTGTAATGGGATTTTATGGTACTATATTTTGTTGTGGGTTATTAACGTATATGCGCATGGTTTGTTTCAAAGTGCATATAAGCACGGCTCTATGGACAAAGTTTTTAATTATTGCTTCCGATTTGGCCCCTTTACTCTGTTGAGTTACGTCTGTTTTGGTTTGAGGCCGTAGGTAATCTCAGGATTACTGGCCGGTTATGTCCTTAACCCATAGGAGCGGGTTCATATATTTGTTTAACAGAAATATGAATTGGGCCCAAGGCCGTTCAGAACATGTTGTTCTACATTGTTAAGTAATTTCTGTATTTGATATTATTCACTGGGCTATCGCTCACGTTCATTCATGTGTTTGTAGGTGAGCCAAGAGAAGTCCAAACCCAGCCCCAGTGAAGTCTACCAAGAACAACATGAGTTTTGGAGAGTCAGCCTTGTGTCTCACGCACGAGACCCAACCTTGCCATTTTGTTATATATTTACATTTTGTCTGGTTGGCAAGGACCTTGTGTATATCGGTATGTAGTTTTGATATGGGTTGACTCAGTTTAGATGATCCTGTCTGCAATGGGATTTTATGGTACTGTATTTTGCTGTGGGTTATTAACGTATATGCGCATGGTTTGTTTCAAAGTGCATATAAGCACGACTCTATGGACAAAGTTTTTAATTATTGCTTCCAATTTGGCCCCTTTACTCTGTTGAGTTACGTCTGTTTTGGTTTGAGGCCGTAGGTAATCTCAGGATTAATGGCCAGTTATGTCCTTAACCCATAGGGGCGGGTTCGGGTCATGACAGAGTGGTATCAGAGCACGAGTTAATAACTCACACACTTGTCCAAAAGAGCAATAAGCGTCTGGAAAAGATCTAGGATGCATTCATGTGGTAAATATGAATTTGGAGGCATTAATAATATGCTCAACTGTTTTGATATGAACTTTGAAAGCACCAAGAATATGCTTAAGTGTTTTGATTTGAGTAATTATGTGCTATAAGTCATGATTTACTTGCATTGCAATTATTGGAATATGTATGCTTTCTGGTATATGCATACTTGTGAATTTTTGTACAGCATATAATGCAGGTTTAATTGGATGGTGAATAAGAACTCTATAAGGTTATGTTTAGCCTTAATTATTTTCTAAAGATATGAAATGACAAGTACCCTGAAATGCTATGTCTTGTATGAATTAATGATTGTTCAAAATTTTCCTTGAACATAATTGTGGTATTCGTAGCAGAGGCCCTCGCCCAGGGGATATAATACTGTGGCTTATGGTCATGAGGCCCTAACCCGGGGGAAATAATACTGTGGCACAGACCCTCGCCCGGGGGAAATAATACCGTGGCCTATGTATGAGATATGTTGATATGCTGGCCAACATCATCACGCTAAAGGAAGTACCACACATGATTCGAATATGAGATATGAATTGTTACACTAATGTGTACAACAAGTTTGTTTTGTTATAATGCACATACATGAATATATGAACTATGAAAAGTTGTTTATGTGCATTCAATTCTGCCTACGGGTGTCTATGTGAAGTATGAACATGATTTGAGCATACAATTACTTAGTAAATGTTCAGCATGCGATATCTGATAAGTATGCAATTATCTGTTACGTATGTGATTAATTGCGTACGATATGTGAAATGAGAATATAAAGACGTGCCTAGGTACGAATGTGATTTTGTGATTAATTTCGTATTGGGCATCCTAGTATTTGGTAAAGTTTGATAAGAATTTGTGTAGAGTACGGGGAAATTAAGGGCATACGGGTTGGAAGGTTCTTCCACAGCCCGACTTGATAGTCCGGAAAGAGTAGTACGAGAATTGGCAGAGATCTTGAGACAACAGCGTCAGTTGCCGCTACGGCAAGAACCTTTCCCACCACTAGTGTAAGAAACACCGAGGAGTTTGCTATCAGATTTCTGGCGCTCGTTATAGATGTGGTAAAATGGACCATACGGTAAGGAACTGTCCTCAGATTGAACGAAATGTGAATGAATCCTCTGCCTTGGCTAAATCCGTACCAGTGGTAGGGATTGCTACTCAGGATGGAGTAATCACACTCATTCCAGAAAGCACTCAGAATGTTGTAACCATTATCCTAGGTATCTATACTGCTTACAAATGAATGCTTATGTGTTGATTGATTCTGAATTAGTACGTTTGTACATCTTCGCTTGGGATATTATTTGATTCGGATCGGCATATTTTTTTCATGTTTGCTGCATGTGTATCTAGATTGGTTAGACCCACATGATCGAGACTGTATTCATTGGAGGTATATGCCCTGTTTGGGAAATTTGTGAAATACGTTTTGGGATATTGATTGACTCTGCACATGCACATGTATATCTACACCTATGCTTAGGGTGATTTATTATGTTACCGTCTTCAATGACTAAACCACTGAAATTATGACTCTATGATTGTGTGACCGAGTTGAGCACCCCAAATGATGAACTCTATAATTGTGAGACCATATATTTTGATTGGTAGAAAGTTGACTGGATGATGTGACTATACTGGCCTCGACTCATAAACCTATGCTTTTGTGGCTAATTTGGAACTCTTGTATAACAATCCTATACCATGCGTACCTGAGGAATTCTGTTTAATGTGTTACTGTGCACCATGTTCTTGCATATAAGACTTATTTGGGAACTGCCATACTGATTATGATACGTACCTCCTGATACGGATAACTGCATGCCTATGCAACTACACCTGAATTTATGTAGACAATACCGTATTGTACATGATTCGAAACATTTTGATATGAACTGTTGTGATGAATGAGTCTGATATGACTTTGAGAACTGATAAACTTAGGACAGCTGAGAAACTATCAACCATGTACCTAAGCAAACGAAGTATGCCTTACAGAACTGAATGTGCCCTATTTGAGAAACTTTTTATTTGATTCGATCCGGTAGAACCTTTGCCTGACATTGTCTTTATGGAACTCTCATTTGATATAATTTGATGGAACCCTTGTTAGATTTGATTTAGCAAGACCTGTGTCGGAATTGGTTCGATAAGACCCCCTATCTGATTTAATTTTGTAAAAAGGGGATTAAGAATTGCTTGTAAGTAAATAGTCAGAGTATTCTTGGCAGAAAACTGATAGACCCAAAACTTGAATCCGGTTGGAATACTTGACTTATGTGAGAAACCTTTTGTGGGCCATCAACAGATTAATTTGACTATAAGTAGTATTGAACATTCGTCTTTGACTGATCAGAATATGTTGTGTAAGGAAAAGTAGTTGCTTCAGTGTTATCGGATTTTGGGAAATCAGGTTACGGTGAGTGGTATTATGTTTGTTTTGATGACATTCTTGGGGCATCCTTTCGTGCTAGGGGACGTTAAGCCTATGTAGCACCTTTGATTGAGATACCTTTTGCCACCGACGGTTTCGTACGGGTGGGTTTGACTAATCGATCTCGAGTCGGCCACCGACGGTCGTGAACGGGTGTGCTTGATTCCGAGACAATTATTCCTTTGTTTTGTTCGGAATGTCATTCTCGGTATTATGCAGATGTTATAAACATCCAAGAAGCTTTGAAAAATCCTGATTGTCCGTAAGTGTGCGAATTCAGTACACCTTGTGAATGCCTACCCAGCGCCATTATATTCTGTAATTGTGGCCCTGAGGATGTGTAAATTATGCTTAACATGTGATTGACTCCTTTGATACTGCCTTTGCCATTATAGAGGTTTATATATGAATTGCATTATGCTTTTGATGACTATCAGATAATGTGGAAAGACTCGATAGAACAGGGAATTGAATATTGAACTGAATTATGAACTGTAAACTGTTGAACGAATTGAGAACACGTATATTAAGTCAGAAATTGCCTGCTTCGATGTTATTGTACTTTACAATCAGTATTATGGGGATGTCTGGACTATGTGTATTATGTGGGTAATTACTTCGATGTTACCTTTGTTAATTCGGAAGTCAGTATCTAGATCCACTGTATATTCCCGAAGACTTCTGATTGACTTCGGATAATTGTGATGAATCGGTGAACTAAAGATCGAATCGGATTGTAAACTGTGGAATTATTGAAGAATGAATTGAAATTTTGTAACAAAGGAATAGACCGAACTGCTATGGTAAAATGAGTCGGCATTTGAAACAAATATGTTGGTGAGGTTGTGGCTGAATGTTTTCAGTGCCAACAGATCGAAGTCGAGTATCGTATAGTGGCAGAACTACTTCAGCCTCTCTCTGTTTCGGAATGGGAATAGGGATATGTGGCTACGAACTTCATTGTGGGGCTACCTAAAGCACCCAAGGTAAAAGTCCTGTTTGGGTTATTGTATGTAAAATTTTCGTATGGTGTTCGTAGACTAGCCACTGTGTGCATCGATAAGATTGCTTGTTGCATGGGGTCCTAGTATCTATTGTTTAGACAGAAATTCTAAAATGTGTTTGAATTCTGAAAAGCCTTCAAGAGGCAATGGGGGCTCAGCTTCTATTCTGTTATGTTACCCGGATCCGGAGGTTCTTTTAAGGAACTGGTTATTTGTAACCTCACGTGTATATGTTCTGTTCTGTTCTATTAATACTAATGGATGTATCACGTAAACTTAATCATGACTTATGATTTTTGCATATGATCTTGACAAATTATGAATTGATACGAAACTGAATTATGATTCGGTGCCGCTTTCCATCCGCAAATTGATGTATGATCAGAAAGAACTTTTTAGATTTTTGGGAGGAATGCTCCAAAGATATGCATTAGATTTTTCAGGGAAGTTGGAAAGATCTATCCATCGTTGGCAAACCTTGCTTGCAACAACAGCTCACACTCTAGTTTTGGCATGGCACCACACAAGCCTTGTATGGAGGAAAAAGGTAAGTCTCTAACTGATTGAGAGTAGAGCGTTGCTTGATTTTGAGACTAAGTGAATGACTACTAAGAAGAATTGGGACCGTTGAATGAAAAGTGTTCCGAATTGTTTCGACTAAAAGTAAATTAAGTTTGGAGGACCAAACTTCTTAAAGGGGGGAAGACTGTGACACCTCTGTTCCGTAGTATGCTAATTGGTCCTTAATTTAAGTATGATCATGTGTTTAGCATGATTTTATGTGTCATTATGTGAATGTATGTGATTTTGAGTTTTTATCTGTTCACCGTAGAAATATCTGTTTGATAACCCGCTTCGAAAATTAAATTGAGGACCTTATCGGCCACAGAACCCAAAATTGATTACGCCATTGTGATTGGCATAATTTTTAGAGCCTACAGTGGAATTTAATTAGAAATTGACTCTGGTCAGATTAAATGGATTAAATTGATGAATTAGAGCCCAACTACTTTATTATTATTAAAATGGCCTTAGTGGGTTTTGTTGTCAAGGCTTTTATACACCCAATTCCCCTTCTTATATCATTTTAGCTGAAGTTTAACTCTCTAGAGAGAGAAAGAGAGAGAGAGTCGAATTTGAGAGAGATGGGAGGCACCTTTGGGCATTTTGATTCAAGATTGTGGATTGGGAAGCTACACTCTAGAATTAACAAGAATTGGTGGAGATTGAAGCTCCTAGGTGAGTGATCAACCCTTAATTCATGAATTTGTGTATGTAATAATGTAAATTCAAAGAGAATATCTGATCAAGAACATGAATGGTGTTGAGTATGATGAAATTGAAGTTTATATGCACATGCATGCATAAAATTGCCATGATTTTGCATAATCAAGAATGTATTAAGTTAAATATGAAAATATGAGTGTTGAATCATACATGCAAGCATAGTTTTGTTAAGTTTCATGGTTAGGAGCACCATTTGTACCATTTGAAATAGAAATAGAGTCAAGAATTGACATGCATGCATGATTGATGAGGATATGAAGCTTAAATGCAAGAATTTAATGTATTGGAGGTGAGTTTGGTATAATTTGGGTTTGCATGTGATTGATTCACGGGAATTGAGCTTCAATATGTTGTAATTTGGTGTTTGTATCATGTTGGTATATGAATGTGAGTGCTATAGACTGTGAAATGCAAGAAATATCAGTTTGAATGTGTATTTGAAGCTCAAGAACAGTTCTGGAAAACCCAGAAAGTTTGGTGCCCGCTCGAGCGGGGAAACCGCCGCTCGAGCAGAGAATTCGAGCTCCCAGCATTTTTGACAGACATAGTGCCCGCTCGAGCAGGAAGCTATGTAGACAGACAGTCCGCTCGAGCGGCAGAGTTCACGCTCGAGCGGGAATTTGAGGTAACCAGCACTTTTGCAGGCTTAAGGGTCCGCTCGAGCGGAGAAGTCCACGCTCGAGCGGGGACCTTGTTTTCTGAAATTCTAAAAATGCATTCTGTGTTATATTTTTCCGTTCTCTTTCACTTGTAAGCACTCTTAGGCATATGTTAAACATTGTAAATGAGTTAATGAGATAAGAATAAAGCCTAAAGAGGAATATGTGAATTAAAGAACGGATTGAACTGTTAGTGACCCTTTTGTGTTCATGAAATATGTAGGGTCAAGCTCCAGGGCAAATTCACAAGCCGATCACTGTGAGTAATATCGATATTTGAATGCTTGTGAATGTCCAATTGTTTATTCCCTTATAAGCTTTATGAATAGCTAATTGGGATTGTGGATGTAAGTCTGAGATGAATAAATGAATGGATCAAAGGTCGTTTTGATAAACATGAATGGACCAAAGGTCGTTTTGATAAACATGAATGGACCAAAGGTCGTTTTGATAAACATAAATGGACCCAAGGTTGTTTTGAAATAAATGAATGGACCAAAGGTCGTTTTGATAAACATAAATGGACCCAAGGTCGTTTTGTTAAACATGAATGGACCAAAGATCGTTTTGATAAACATAAATGGACCCAAGGTCGTTTTGTTAAACATGAATGGACCAAAGGTCATTTTGATAAACATAAATGGACCCAAGGTCGTTTTGATATTAATGAATGGGCCAAAGGCCGTTTTGACAAAAATGAATGGGCCGAAGGCCGTTTTCGACATAAATGAATGGGCCGAAGGCCATTTTGATATTAATGAATGGGCCGAAGGCCGTTTTGACATAAATGAATGGACCGAAGGCCGTTTTGACATCAATGAATGGGCCGAAGGCCGTTTTGACATAAATGAATGGGCCGAAGGCCGTTTTGACATAATCGAATGGGCCGAAGGCCGTTTTGACAATGATGGAAATCTGAATGGGCCAAAGGCCGGAATGTTTGGAATTACAATCACTTGAGTTGTATTTCGTATAGTTATATATATCTGTTTAATAGAAATATGAATTGGGCCCAAGGCCGTTCAGAACATGTTGTTCTACATTGTTAAGTAATTTCTGTATTTGATATTATTCACTGGGCTATCGCTCACGCTCATTCATGTGTTTGTAGGTGAGCTAAGAGAAGTCCAAACCCAGCCCCAGTGAAGTCTGCCAAGAACAACATGAGTTTTGAAGAGTCAGCCTTGTGTCTCACGCACGAGACCCAACCTTGCCATTTTGTTATATATTTACATTTTGTCTGGTTGGCAAGGACCTTGTGTATATCGGTATGTAGTGTTGATATGGGTTGACTCAGTTTAGATGATCCTATCTGTAATGGGATTTTATGGTACTGTATTTTGTTGTGGGTTATTAACGTATATGCGCATGGTTTGTTTCAAAGTGCATATAAGCACGGCTCTATGGACAAAGTTTTTAATTATTGCTTCCGATTTGGCCCCTTTACTCTGTTGAGTTACGTCTGTTTTGGTTTGAAGCCGTAGGTAATCTCAGAATTACTGGCCGGTTATGTCCTTAACCCATAGGGGCGGGTTCGGGTCATAACAGTTACGGTGCTAAACCTATAGGGGCGGGTTTGGGTCGTGACAGAGTGGTATCAGAGCGATATCAAACCACGAGTTATACCGCACACATGTGTCCGAATGAGCTATAGGATGTCCTAGAAAAGTAATTAGGGCATTGTATGAGCATGAAAGGTATGTGTGGCCATGACATGAATATATGTGCTAATGTGTTAATATGTTGAAAGTATGCAACTGCCTATGTTTATAATTGCCATAATTATCTATAGTGAAATGGAGAATGCAAGAACTACTGATGAAACTGAATCATTTGATGCTAGAATGGCAAGGCTAGAAAGAACAGTCGAACTGTTAACTAAGGCCTTAAGGCAACAACAGAACCAATAGCCCCCGCCTCCTCCGGTACAGCCAGAACCGAATGTGAATGATGACATAATTGCTCTAACGTAGAAGTTTAGTAAAATGAAACCACCATCATTCCGAGGAGGCCTTGAACCACTAAAGACCGAAGCCTGGGTTCTTGAAACAGAGAAATTATTTGAAGTATTTTCGTGTTCTGAAGCACACAAGGTCCTATTGGCCACTTTTACTTTGCAAGAAGAGGCCAGAAGGTGGTGGATGCTGGTCCGCGACACCAATACTGCCATGGATTAGGCTCATTTTACGGGAGCTTTCTTTGAGAAATACTTTCCTCAGTGTGTTAGGGACCGCAAAATGACTGAGTTTGAACAACTGAAACAAGGCACTATGTCCGTAGCTGAGTACGAATCGAAATTCACTGAACTCGCCAGATATGCACCACACATGGTGGATACCGATTACAAAAAGGCCAGGAAGTTTGAAGGCGGCCTTAATGTCGAAATACTTGACAGGATAAATGTTCTGAAGTTACTGAAATACGTGGATGTTCTTGACCGAGCAATAATGGCTGAGTCAAACATCGAGGCATTAAAACAGACTGAAATACCAGCGACTGAATGGCGTGGTAAGAGACGGGGTTTTAAATTTAAGAAAGGCCGGAACAGCCCCTTGAACAAAAAGCAAAATACGGGGTCAACAACCAGTTCCAGTCAGGGAAATAGTTCCATACTGCCCTGTTCTGAATGTGGTAAGCAACATAAAGGGATTTGTTATAAAATTTCAGGTGCTTGTTACAGGTGTGGCAAGGTGGGCCACATGGTCAAAGATTGCCCTTCTGCTCCACAAGGCAATAGTAAAGCTGCAGCCAGCGCCGCAGCATCAACTGTTGCACCAAAACCTAACCGCAAAGCTACCGGAAAAGAGCCTATGAGGCAAGGCCGAGTGTTCGCACTCGTACCGAGAGATATACAGAATACCGAGACCGTTGTGTCAAGTATACTCTCAATCTGTACTCAAAATGCTTATGTTCTGATTGATTCGGGGTCTACACATTCATATGTATCGCATGCTTTTTCGCGAAAATTAAATAGACCACTGGAACCTATGAACTATATGTTAGTTGTATCTTCACCTATTGGAGGATCCATGACATGTGCTTATATGTACCTTGTATGTGAAATTATTGTTGGGATGTTCATTTGTATATTGATTTACTGCCTCTGAATATTGATCACTTTGATATGATATTGGGAATGGACTAGTTAACAAAATATCATGCTACCATAGATTGTGTAACAAAACAAGTTGTTTTCCGTCCACCGGGACTGCCTGAATTTGTGTTTAACGGAGTCGGAGTAGTACCTCCCCCATATCTGATTTCATCCATGAAAGCCTTTAAACTGATTAAAAAGAGGTGTAAAGGGTATCTGTGTTGTGTATTGACTGTACCTACTGATGCTAAAACTGATGTGAACAGTATTCCTATAGTCAGAGAATTCCCAGATGTTTTTCTAGATGAGTTGCTAGGGGATTTGATTGATAGGGAGATTGAGTTCACCATTGATGTGATTCTAGGTACATAGCCAGTATCTAAAGCTCCTTACAGAATGGCACTGACTGAATTGAAAGAGTTGAAAGTTCAACTGTAAGAACTGTTAGATAAGAAGTTCATCAGGCCCAGTACTTCACCGTAGGGTGCGCTGGTCTTGTTTGTGAAAAAGAAAGACGGCTCATCGAGACTCTGTATTGACTATCGTGAATTGAACAAGGTAACAGTGAAAAACAAATATCCATTGCCTTGAATTGATGATTTGTTTGACTAGTTACAGGGTGCCCAAGTGTTTTCCAAAATTGACCTTAGATCTGGATACCACTAGTTGAAAGTCAAACCAGAGGACATTGAAAAGACTGCTTTTCAAATGAGGTATGGGCATTACAAATTTCTTGTTATGCCTTTCGGAGTTACTAATACACCTGCTGCATTTATAGACCTTATGAACAGAATTTTCAAACCATACCTTGATGAATTTGTAGTTGTTTTCATAGATGACATTTTAATTTATTCCAAAAGCATGGAAGAACATAAACATCATTTGAGAACTGCCCTACAGGCCCTAAGAGAATAGAAACTGTATGCTAAACTGACAAAATGTAAATTTTGGCTTGACAATGTTATGTTTTGGGGACATGTAATCAGTAAGGATGGAATTTCAGTTGATCTGCAGAAAATTGAAGCAGTAGTGAATTGGCCTAGACGGACAAATGTTATCGAAGTCCGAAGTTTTCTAGGCCTAGCCGGGTATTACAGAAGATTTGTCAAAGACTTCTCCAAAATTGCCCTACCACTGACTTAATTGACTCAAAAGGGGATATCATTTGACTGGACCGATCAGAGAGAATCAGCTTTTCAAGAGTTAAAGACTCGACTTGTGATTGCACCGATTCTTACCCTACCCTCAGGTACGAATGGTTATACTATATTTAGTGATGCTTCTTATAAAGGTTTGGGATGTGTTTTAATGCAGACTAGTAAAGTTATTGCGTATGCTTCTCGACAACTGAGACCGCACGAAAAGAACTACCCGACCCATGACTTGGAACTTGCTGCAGTAGTGTTTGCACTAAAAATCTGGTGTCACTACCTTTATGGGGCGACATGTGAGGTGTATACAGACCACAAGAGTTTGAAGTACTTCTTCACACAGAAAGAACTGAACATAAGGCAGTGGAGATGGTTAGAACTGATAAAGGATTATGATTTGCAAATTTTGTACCATCCAAGAAAAGCTAACACCGTTGCCGATGCACTGAGTCGGAAATCGATCAGAAATTTAGCCTGTTTACTCACCGGACAGAAAGAGTTGCTATGTGACCTCAAAAAACTTGAAGTTGGGATTGTTTTGCGCGAACAAAGTGGAACCTTAGCCGCTATTTCTGCTCAACCGGCACTGATTGAGGAGATTAAAGAGAAACAGCAACAGGATGACTTTTTGAAAAAGGTCATCGAGGAACGGGAATCTAGACCGAGACCGGGTTTCAAATTTGAAAACAATGTACTGAGATTTCAGGGAAGGTTATGTGTACCGAATAATTATGAACTGAAAAGAAGAATTCTGCAAGAGGGCCACAATTCGAAACTATCTATCCATCCAAGAAATATGAAAATGTACCAAGACTTGAAATTGAATTTCTGGTGGCCGGGAATGAAGAAAGAGATTGCTGACTTTGTATCGAAATGTCTTCATTGCCAACAAGTCAAAGCTGAACATCAACGACCCGCAGGCTTACTGCTACCCTTACCGATACCGGAGTGGAAATGGGAACATATCACTATGGATTTTATTGTTGGTTTACCTCGCTCTAGTAAAGGCATGGACTCAATTTGGGTTATTGTTGATAGACTGACTAAATCTGCTCACTTCTTACCTGTCAAAACAATTTACAATGCGGACAAGTTGGCTATACTTTATATCGATGAGATTGTTAGATTGCATGGAGTGCCTGTGTCCATTGTTTTTGATTGGGACTCGAAGTTTACATCGAGATTTTAGCAAAGTCTGCAAACTGCATTGGGTACTGAACTGAGACTGAGTAGTGCATACTATCCTCAGACAGATGGCCAGTCAGAAAGAACCATCCAGACTCTGGAGGATTTACTGAGAATATATGTCCTTGATTTTCAGGAAAATTGGGAAAGCCACTTATCGTTAGTTGAATTCGCCTACAACAACAGTTTTCATTCAAGCATTGGTATGGCGCCTTTCGAGGCTTTATATGGCAGAAAATGTGGATCTCCAATTTGTTAGGCAGAAGTTGGAGATGGGCCTTTGCTTGGGCCCGAAATTGTACATGAAACCACTAAAAAAGTGAAATTAATTCAACAGAGACTGAAAACCGCACAGAAAAGTTATGCGGATGTCCGAAGACGAGACAAAGAGTACGAAGTAGGTGACCATGTCTTTGTTAAAGTGACACCGATGAAAGGGCAGACCCGTTTTGGGGTTAAAGGCAAGCTAGCGCCGAGATATGTCGGATCGTATGAGATTATTGAGAAAATCAATCTGGTGGCGTATCAAGTAGCGCTTCCTTCTGAAATGGAGCATATGCATAACGTGTTCCATATTTCAATGTTGAGGGATTACCTTCAGGATCCCTTCCATGTGATTGAGCCTACCCGTGTAGTGCTAAGTGATGACTACACTTATGAAGAACGACCTATTTAAATTGTAAACAGACGGATTAAGAAGTTGAAGAACAAAGAGATTCCGTTAGTGAAAGTTGATTGGCAAAACTATGGTGGCGTATATGCCACTTGGGAAAGGGAAGACGATATGATCAAGAGATATCTTGAACTGTTCCCTATAGATCCAGTGTTCTTCTAAAATAAAGGTAATTTGAGTTTGGAGGACCAAACTCTTTGTAAGGAGGGGAGACTGTGACAACCCTCACCACTGTTTACTGATAATACCACTCATTAGCGCTAATCTATGATTAAGCATGTTAAGTAACTGATTGACTAAAATTCTGACGAATTGATTGAAGTGTATTAGTTTAAACGCATTTCTATCTGTTTGACTGTTAATCAATCTGTTCATGTTTTATGTTTTAAACTTCAAATTGAAGGCCTTATCGGCGGCCGAATTTGGAACTGATTAGTGTTTTGTGTTAATTAGAATTAATGTGATTTTATAGTACATTTAGTTGAAATTTGATTTGGTATGATTAAATTGGATCAAATAAGCTAAATAACATTAGTTAGACTTATTTACCTAAATGCCACTGTGGTAGCCGAATAGTTGAAATACGTAGAGGAGGTACATTTTGGAGGCTAGACGATAGCCGGCCTCTGTCACACAAGGATAAGGGCCCGAATAGGGTCGGGGGCCGAATAGGGTCCGTCCCTATAGCCGAGTAGTAGAAAAGGTAATGATTGAAAAAGTAGGCCCTGATCCCGAGGGTCAGAAGAGGCGAGTATAAATATAGTGACAATGGACTAAGAGAAAAAAGGAGAAAAAGAGGAAGAAGAGGATCACTACTGAGGATTGAGGAAGCAAGCTCACTCGCGTGGGACGAGCTAATTTGTACGTCGGAGTGTTAATTCCGTCATCCCTACAAGTCTTTGTATCTTCTCAGGTGACTAGCTGAGGGTCATTGGCGTCTCCCAGGATTCGAAGAGTATTTCCAATCCACTTCCCCACAATTGGCGTCGTCTGTGGGAATACTCAAATATATCCATGGAAGGCGTGATCAAGATCCTCGATAGCCATTGACGAGATCGGCGGAAGACAACCTCACCCCGCTAACATGCTCGGAAAGAAACCATCGCGCACGACGCCTTGAACTTTGATTCGCCAACAACTTCAGCACAAGAAGCAATGCAGGCTATCATGGAACAAGCAAAGCAGAACGAACAAAGGCTCGAAAACATGATCGCTGAGAACGAACGACTCCGTCAAGACTTGGCCTTGGAGGTAGCAAAATCTAGAGAGGCCATGCGCCAGGAACCAGAACAACTCCCAAGGGCAGACGGACAAAGACCTCGGGCCCGACCAAAGGACACCGATAACAACTCTAATTCATTATCCACAGAGTCCGACGCACAGGGACGACCTGAAGCCTCCAGCTCCTCCGAAAAGGATCCGCGAACAAGGAACAAGCGCAGGAGAAGTAGCTCCAACGAGGAAGACCAGCACGATCCTTTCGTTCGACGGATCGCAAGGGCGTCCCTGCCCAAGAAATTCAAAGCTCCGTCGTTTACTCTTTACGACGGCAAATCAGATCCCACAGATCATATCCGTCATTACAAACAGGCCATGACGCTGCACGCAGACAATGAAGCCCTCATGTGCCGAATATTCCCTAGCAGCCTAGGTCCACTAGCCGTCCGGTGGTATTACAAGTTGGAGCCAGCTTCAATTAAGAGTTTCCGCCAACTGCAGAAATCCTTCAGGGCCAGGTTCATCACCAACGAGGTACAACCGAAACAGGCCGACTCCCTCTGGGCCATGCAGATCCAGTCGGGAGAGACGCTCAGAGCGTACTCGGCACGATACTGGGAGTGCTTCAACCTCGTCGACGACGCTTGCAACGATTCCATGGCCATCACCGCTTTCAAAATGGGCTTTGATTGCCTGCGCAAAGGTTCTCACGACCGGAGGCCCCCGAAAATAGTTTGGGCATTGATGAAGAAAGTTGAAGAATATTGTAAAGTGGAAGACGATGCCCTGAGGATAAAAGCAGGACAAGTGTCCAGCAAAACGGCCCACCCCGAAATTGCTCGACCAATCAGCTCCGTCCCGCCACAAAGCCACGAACCCGACAGAACGAAAAGCGAGACAAGAGGCGGGACTCTCGCCGACCAAGCGATCAGTGCTCCCATCGCACGCACGAACAGCTACAGGTCGACAGCAGACGCTCAAGGCGAACCGATAAGAAGTATACGGAGTTGACGGAGCCGATCGCGACAATAATGACCAAGGTCCAACACCTTCCGTTTTTCAAATAGCCGTCAAAGATGGTGGGCCCTCCCGACACACGGAGGAGGGACAAGCGATGTGAATACCAGAAAGATCACGGCCACTGGCGAAGCTTATGCCCTAAAGGATCATCTGGAGGAGCTGGTGCAAGATGGTCGGCTGCATCAGTACGTGGGCAAGGGCAGGCCAACCAAAGCGTTAGCCTTGAGGCAGGACTCACCTCCACTTGGTGTAATCCACGTAATCCACGGTCCGCCGACCGTGCATACGATCCAATCACGCCCAATACCCCGGCAACATGATATGTCAACGGGCAGACACAGCGAAGCTCCGACAATTAAGTTCGATGACTCTGACTTCTTGGCCCAAATTAAAGTCTCCGGATTCGGAGCGCCCGTTGGTGCAGGTCACCATAGGGCCGAATAAGTCTCCGGATTCGGAGCGCCCGTTGGTGCAGGTCACCGTCGGGCCGAATAAGCCTCCGAATTCGGAGCGCCCTTCGTGGATACCACGATTGGCCAAATCAAGTCTCCGGATTCGGAGCGCCCGTTGGTACAGGTCACCCTAGGGCCGAATAAGCCTCCGAATTCGGAGCGCCCTTCGTGGATACCACGATTGGCCAAATCAAGTTTCCGGATTCGGAGCGCCCGTTGGTGCAGGTCACCATAGGGCCGAATAAGCCTCCGAATTCGGAGCGCCCTTCGTGGATACCATGATTGGCCAAATCAAGTCTCCGGATTCGGAGCGCCTGCAGCGCAGTCACCATAGGGCGAATAAGCCTCCGACTGAGCGCCTTCAGGATACCACGATTGGCCAAATCAAGTCTCCGGATTCGGAGCGCTCGTTGGTGCAGGTCACCATAGGGCCAAATAAGTCTCCGGATTCGGAGCGCCCGTTGGTTCAGGTCACCATAGGGCCGAACAGGCCCCCGGATCATTTGTTAACTAATAGGTCCGCCAGCAAGGGCGTGCCTGAGCCGGCCTACGAGTACGATGCATTGTGCAACTCGTACCCCGCCTAAGGCAAGGGCCAATAGCAAGCTATCAAACCATACGAAATGACCTGCTCAAACTATTAAACAAGAGACTCAGAGTACTATATGAAATAAACTTTTTTATTTAATTTAAAAAATGTTACACAGACGCAATCCGCGTTCGAACATTACAATATCTATCTCTAACTTCGAAGACAAATCAACCCATCACTTGAGCAACCATTGCGGTTCAAAACGCATCGATCTAACCGCGCCGGAACCGGCATGTCGACGGGCCCCCGACACCATCGACAACGTCAAGGCCAAGATCCAAGACAAGGAAGGTTAGGGGCAGCGGTCGTTATGTCTCCTTTCGGGGCGATCTGCTTCAACGACTTGGAAGCTGACAATTTTCCAGTTTCTCCTTTTAGCGGTCCACCTCCCACATCGGAGAATCCTCCGCCGCAAACCATCTGAGCGCCAGGGTCGGCTAAAACTTGAGCTCCTGCAACTATCATCACCATCTGATGATGAGAACTCTAGCCTATCCCCCGCAAATATATTCGACTGCATAAGGCACCTGCCGCTTTTATTCTCAGTAATGGCCCCAATCTCAATAACCAAATCTCGAAATAATTTTATCAACACCAAACCCCACGAGACAGGCGTCGGTCAACATTCTCCATGACCTAGTCATTCAGCGGTTGGCTAAAACCCGCAAGGGCAAACATTACCTTGCCCAATCGGCTAGACACTCGACATTCGAGCCAAGTCCGTAGACCCTCCGACCCCTGACTCACGGCCTCTTTAAATTTCAACACATCAAAACGGCTTTATACAAAAATAAACGGCCTACGCATGTAAGCCGATCTCTCCAAATAATCGGCGCACCGATTCGATATGCTGAGTCATTGATGTATTCACGTCTATCCAAACAATCCATGCAATAAAGTTAAACACCCATACGCCGAACGCGGGAGACAATTTGATACTTTCAACAAAGCGTCTTTTATTCAGAAAATCGAGAAATTACATAATTTCGAACCTTACAACAATCAAAGTCATACTACAATTAAAGTCATACGGCGTCACCCTCATCCTCGCTCTTCTCAACTTCGAAAGCAGAAAATGGAAAATCCTTACTGCGGTAGAGAGGTGACGCCGAATTTATGCCTGACAAGCGAAGAGATTCGGCGACTTGAGTTGCTTTGATCCAACCATGCCTGAACCCACGGTTTTCACATCGGCAAACCTCTTCGGCAAGCTTCTCCTTGGTCTTTTGGGTCCCCACCAAGCGGCCTTCGGAAACCTTTTTCATAAGACCTCCTTGGCGGACTCCAATGCGAACATGCTCGCCGTTTCTCGTCGGCAAGGGCGCTTTATAAGCCGACTCGTAACCCGCTCTTCCACTATTGGATTCACCTGCCCCGCCGGTTGTGCTGGCGCCGTTTTGATCTTTTTTAACTCACGTTCAGCCGCCTCCACACGAGCCTCCAAACTACGGATACGCTCATCCTTTTTCTCCATTTCTCGGCGGGCGGCGCGCAATCGCATGCCTACTTCATAGGCCGTATAGAGCCCCTTCACCGCCCCGTGAATGCCCTCGCGAAACACTTCGTAGTCCTGACGACCAACCATAGATTGCTGAACTTCCGGAGGAAATATTTGTCGAGCGAACTCGACCGCCACATCTGGATCTCGAACGACCGAGTCCGCTTCCGTCATGGGCCTATTCTTCACAAATACTGCAAAACTTAACGGGCTCAGATTCGCGTCTGATCCCCTCGCGATTTGGGCGTGTGGCGATCTCCTTTGGGACTGCCTATCCCGTCTGGGCGACCTACTACGGCGTCGAGGAGATTGGCGCCTCTCTCGACCCATAGAACTCTTATTCGCACCCCGCGAGGGCACTCCACGGTGTTCTCCTCGTGGCATATCACCGCCAAGCTCAGCCAGCGTCTTGGCTTCCCCTTTGCTGTTGAAGAAGAGCTTATTCGACATTCGCACAACAGATTTTTTCTCTTAGAGGTCTCACGCAGATACCTACCAAACTCTTAAAAACTGTACCCTTGATCATTTAACACTTGCAGAGGCAGCACGATCGAGGCAGGTTCATTAATCGCAAAACCCAAGCGCCCGGCGCCGACTAAATTAACGGCAGGACAAGCTGGTACGGGCGAGGGCAGATACATCAATCTGTTCGGCTAAACTACCCCAGCCGGCTCACTAATTGATCCCTTTGTCAATCTAAGGGCTCAAGATCAATAGGCAGCGAAATTGCAAATGGTGATCTTGATGGAACATAAACTGAATCCGCAGGAACTCGCATATTGAACAATCTTCCCCTCTCTACCCTCAGCGGTTGGCGACTCCGGATAAATTTTTTAGATAAAATCCACCTAAGGTTTGGACAGACGATATTCTACGTAAAAATTCCAGATAAAATCATTCGTACACAAAGAAGTTATCCTACCACGCTTGATCTGTTCGACCAAGTACCCCAAAGCTCCACAAGTCGGTCTCACTTTGTAATCTTTTACGAGCATGCAAGGGCGGATTCACAAATCGTGGTTTCACAAGATATGCAATGTCGTTTTACTAAATGCATTAAACCACAGAACTCTTTCATACAAAGTGCACACAATAAATTTCATTAATAAATTTACAAGGAAATTTTCATTAATAAATTGCCCACAAACGTCATCCAATTTATACATGAAAACTACCCTAAACCGAAAACAAAAACAAAAACAAAAAAGACGCCTGCTCAGTAAACGGCTCCAGATCATTCCTCGACATCGGATTCAAGCGGCTCAACATCCACCGCCAGAGGGGATTGGCAAATCAATGTAGCCTCAAAGAAGAATGAGGGCTTTGAGCCACCCGTGTTTGAACCCGCGATTCTCAAATTTAGATACTTTTCAAGATATTCCGTCAGAGCGCGCCTCCCGCCAAAGGCCTTCGACACGGCTTTCTCGGACGCCTAAGCTCCTCTAATCGAAGCTTCCGCTTCAAAAGTGCCTTCTTGGAAAGATCGGCGATTCTCACTCGCGACTTGCTTCCTCAAAGATCAACATGTTTTCGACCCGAGCCCTTTCTTTCTCCGCTTCGGCCCGTGCGCTCTCCATCTCGGCTCTCATAATTTCAAACTCGGCCCTACTTTTCTGACCCTCCAGCTCCGTTTGCAAATGGTCAGCTCTCTCGAGAGCACCACGCAGGCGGCGTCCCAAGTCGACAATCCTTCCGACCGTCTGCAAACCAGGGTGGTACGATTAGACGTGTTTAACAAACAAGACCAATTAGACGCGTCTAACAAACAAGACTAATATGGTCGCTTACCAGATATGCCGATTGAGCAGCTAGGGCAACGGCCAAAACATCAGGCACGCCACCAAAGGTTGCGTTGTCAGCCGGCAGAGAGATTGAAGCCGCCAGGCTCAGAGCCACCGTCGGATCCTCGATGGCCGAAGCATTTGATAAAATCGGCATATCCCTGATCTTTGGCCGAATGACGAACGGGGCGACTACGTCCGGTTCTTCAAGCCGAGGCCGTTTCCTAACGGGGCCAGCTTCCGCACTCTCTCCCAAGATCACGGCTTTGGCCTTGCTCGACTTAGCCGTTCTCGTCGGCTTGTCCTCCCTTTTTTCCGCTTTCAAACACAAAGAACCTCAACCGCCCTCGAACGCACGAAGGGCTTGATCAAACTAGGGTCCGACGAATTCGCCTTCTTTCGGCGCTATCCGCTCGGCATTCTTTCTACACGCCATCTCAAGTAGGCTTTCCTTCGCCATACCCTCAAGGAAATCGCGGGTAGATCCTCCAAGTTCGCAAAATATCCCCGAGAAGTCTGCCGCCCGTAACCGTGACGGCTCGGTGGCCTCGAACGACGAGCGTCTGCCTCGTCCTTACAACCGCCAAGATAAATCTACCGATCGGCAGAACCACCTCAACAACTCGTTTCGCGCTCCCCGAATCAGAAGCCGCTAAACCGATCTGCCTAAGGTTTATGAAGCTGGGGAAGATAAGGGCCGAAAGTTGTTGATTGCCGACTGGAATCGGAATGTGATCTGCAGCCGAGAACATGGTGTAAGTGGGCTCGTACCGAAGAAGAATATGGGCGGCCCTTCCTTGTTTTTGCAAGTTCGGGCGGCCGAAATAACTAAGTACAGTCTTGATCTCCCCAAGAACCACGTCGTCAACTGAAATCAGAACTTTCTTCAACCTATTGCCTGCGGAAGATAAAAAGCGATTTAGAGAAAAGAGCCGAATAAGAGACAGACCAACAAATATAAGGTATTGCGTGGCAACCTGGGTCACCCTTATGCCTGGGAATAGGGTCCAAGCGATCCTCCCCTTCAGCGAACTCCCGCCATTTCGACGTTGACCATCACGTCGTCAACCCGCTACCGTAGCCGCAAGCATAGTCACTAAGTGATGATCAAGATCTTTGGCTCGAGGAAATATCGCCCCAAAGACGGAGGATTTGGCTAAGGCGTAAAGGCTTAATGGCCTAATCCCAAGGTTAACCCTAAGGCCGATTCAACTCTACAACCCCCATGATGATCCGAAGAAATTTACATTGGAGAAGGAATCAAGCCCCAAGAACGGAGAACGGCCCTAAGAAGTGGGTGTAGAACGAACCCCGCCTCAAAGAATGGATAAAGAGGGAACACAATCGTGTTTTGATCTTCCTCTCCATGTCGAGAGCGTTGTCCGATTAGGGATAAGTGGACGTCGTCAGGAATAGAAAAATGCCGCCGGAAGCCGGAGACACGATCCTCAGAAAGGAGGTCTTTCAAATGTTTGGCCATCTTAGAGGAGAACTAAATATTTGCCGGAGCTAAATAAGCAAACAAAAAAAAAATAGGATCACAAAGAAGGGATGAGGAGACTTACGAAGAGCAGAGGAGGCGAGGGAAAACGGAAGAAGTTGCAGAAAAATGCGAGTCGCGGAGAGATACGCACTGGCGTTCCAAAGGGCGCAGAAAATCAACCAAACCTGAATTCGAAAGGACCAAAATTTCAAATCGCAATAAATGCTGATATACGCACGAATAGAGCGGGAAAGCGTCATGATGGACAAAGAAGCACGTGCCCCCTGACATGTATTGGGGAACGCGAGGCCGCGTGATGATAAGCTTCCCGAATTCTGAACCAAACACGCCGATTGACTACCGTCAATAGGGGGTTCGGAGGGCAATTGTGGTAGCCGAATAGTTGAAATACGTAGAGGAGGTACATTTCGGAGGCTAGACGATAGCCGGCCTCTGTCACACAAGGATAAGGGCCCGAATAGGGTCGGGGGCCGAATAGGGTCCGTCCCTATAGCCGAGTAGTAGAAAAGGTAATGATTGAAAAAGTAGGCCCTGATCCCGAGGGTCAGAAGATGCGAGTATAAATATAGTGACAATGGACTAAGAGAAAAAAGGAGAAAAAGAGGAAGAAGAGGATCACTACTGAGGATTGAGGAAGCAAGCTCACTCGCGTGGGACGAGCTAATTTGTACGTCGGAGTGTTAATTCCGTCATCCCTACAAGTCTTTGTATCTTCTCAGGTGACTAGCTGAGGGTCATTGGCGTCTCCCAGGATTCGAAGAGTATTTCCAATCCACTTCCCCACAGCCACTTAGTGGACTTTTTCATAAGCCATTATTTGATTCATATATGTTAGCCTTAGCACCTCTTCAGCCATTATTCAAGACCCAAAACCGACTAGAGAGAGAGAGAGTTAGGAGAAAGTTTGATTTCAACAAATTTAGCTTGGAGACTTGAAGAATTGTAGAAGAATTACATAATTGAGCTTCCATTCTTGAAATTGAGGACCTAAGGTAAAGAATTCATCTTCTCCATTGTGAATTTGAGTTACTTTTTCCATGGTTCTTAGTGAATTAGAGTTTAGAGTCAAGATTTGGTTTAAAATGTTGAATTTAGTGGTAATCCATGCATGCATGTGCACGTTCTAGCATTTTGAGGCTGTTTTCATGGAAATCCTCACATGCATGTCCATATCTTAATTATAGTCCATGAATTCAGCATGGTTTTTTGGAAGGATTGAGTTATTTGGCCATGTATTTGAAGCTTTGATTTCAATTGATCACATGCATGTTGCATGTACATCACGTTCTTGAAGTTTTGTTTGGAAATGGGTTTAATTGAACTACCTTTGGGCTTTGATTTTGCAAATTGATCTTTGAAACATGTCATATTATGAGTTTTAAAGTGTTTTCCAGAAAATTAGCCCAAAAGGATCGAATTTGATGCTTTAAATGTTGAATTTTATGCTTGGAGACAAATCTGGAAATTCCAGATTTTGGATCCACGCTCGAGCGGGGAACTCCACCCTCGAGCATACACTCTGTGTTCATGAAGTCCGCTTGAGCGGGTAAAGTAACACTCGAGTGTGAAATGCGTGTATCCAGTACTTTGCATGTGTTTACAGTCCGATCGAGCGAGGGAATGCACACTCGAGCGAGGACTTGTGTCTCACGCTCGAGCAGGGGTCGAGCGCCCGTCGAGCGTGAATTTCATGCATCCAACACTTTTGCAGTCCGCTCGAGCGAGGAAAATCACGCTCGAGCGTATCTCTTTTGTCTGCATGTCCACTTGAGCGGGGAAAGCCACGCTCGAGCGGGACCCCTGTTTTAGCAAAATTTTGAAAAATGTTTTAAAGTGCATCTTTGTATCCTCATTCTATCCTAAGCATTCCTAGGCCTAGTTTAAGGCATCTTAATAAGGATAATGCTATAGAACCACACCGAGTCAAGATAGGTACTAAGTTATTATTTCCCAAACGTGCAACTTAGTGTGTTCATATCTTGTAACTTTTGGCATCTGAGGACGCTCACTAGCCTATCTGTAGCCCAGAACTCTGTGAGTAACAATGTTGTAAAGATATATTCAATCAGGAATATTTTCTGAATGATCAACTGTACTGCTTTCTGAAATGATATTTCTTACTGAATGAATGCTTGTCCTATTTGCGAACTGTATTCGTGGCATCCATAGCAATTTACTGTTACTGCTACTATTACAGAGAACTCCGTCGGTTCCCATGTTGGAACCACTACTGTTTACTGATATGATGGCCATCAACCAACTGTTTGGTCTGTTAAGACCTACTGTACTGTTTGCTATGGGATGTACCACATATGGCTGCTATGACTGAATGACTGATATACTGTTGTAACTGACTGTTTTAAATACTGAAAGGACATTCATTCTTAACCTCTTTACGCATATGTTATTCACTGGGCTTTAGCTCACTGTTTATATATATATATATATATGTAGGTGTCCAGGCACCGGACCGGAGTTAGGAGTGTCGGGTTAGCTCTTGTTTTGTCAAGCCAACCATTGTGCCTCACTGCGAGGTTCCAAGTGCTGCCAAGCCGAGGCTGCTTTGGGGTGTTTTGGATTCCCCCTTTCTGTTTCTGCTTTGTATAGACTGTATGACTGGCACTGTACTATTATGGTAGGGATTTGGTCCCTAACCTGAATGCTTATATATGTATATATATACTGTTTGGTTCTGAATGTGAATATGTATGGAAAATCTTTTTGCATACAGACTGTTACAGTTCATTGGACATCTTTTATTACTGTTTGGCTTCCGCCAACCCAGTATCAGATATCTTATTACTATTAGCGGGCCTTCGGTAATCACGGATTCTTGGCGATTCTGATGCTAAACCCATAGGGGCGGGTTTGGGTCGTGACACATCATCTCAAGTATACTCAAATTTCATTTGCAAGTTCATATGCATTTTACATAACTCATAACATTTGATTGCATACTTGTTAAATCATTATAGCCCAGAATTATTGAAGTTGGCTAAAATTCTCCATATTTTCCAACTTGGATGGGTAACACATTTTCATCTCAGGTAAACTCTATCTCTCTCTTCTATGCAACTTTATTTTCTTTTATAGTATTCCACAAAATGGAATTGGATACTTGTGTGTGTTGCAGCCCACTAGTTATGGCAGAGAAAGGGGTGAACCAATTAGAGGTGGTAGGGTTATGTCTAGATCTACATGGGGAGGTAGCTTCATAACAAGAGGCAGAGGAGGAGGTGGGTCTGCAAAAGCTACAACTCAGATGCAAACTGACAAAGGCAAAGGCACAGCATAATGGACTAAGCATCACCTTTTGTGTTTTGAGTCAACTTTTGTTATGTTTTGAGTACTTTTCAACTTGTTAAATCATTAAGTGGGTTGTACCAATTTGTTTTTGAATTTGAAACTAGCTAGTAAACAATAGTATCTTAGTTTGCTATGTTTTGAGAAACCCAGTGAGTTGAATTATGGCTTGTATTAAAGTACTGTGAGTTGAATTATACGATTCTGAGTTGATATTTACACATTGTTTGTGTTGTTTATCTACAGGTTTACTTGTTTAACTAGTATGGTCTACCTTATTGTTTGTTGTTTGTGTACCTTATTGTTTGTTTTGTGTACCTTTATTAATACACATGTTTACTTGCTGAAATTGTTTTGTATGAAGCAAATGAAGCATGTTTAAAATAGGGGAACAATTGGAGCCAACATATTTCTATTCTTTAATGTTCTTGGAAGATGTATTCAAGAATTTCATTACATTTCTTTGGTTCATCTAGATGCTTACATTTCATGACCCAAAACATTCTTTCATTACAATTGCTTCACAGACTATTGTACACCTTCATTTTCTACCTTCACTATATTTTTCATCTCTCAAACTCTATGGCCCAATAACAAACCATTTTCTTTCCCTCCAGCTAGCTTCACCTAGAAAATTGTTATGATAAAGAAAAAAACCCATGTCCCAAAAAGAGCTTTGCAAAACATTTTCTCTCTTCTATGACTTCCTACAAGTTCCTTCTCCAACTTGTTCATCTTTGCAATCATCTTTGGCAACACCTCCCTCCCACGTTGGCACATGGGGTGGATCAACCCATTCAAAGTAGTCACAAGTTACATCAACCTATAACAAAAAATATGAATCTATAAATTCCTTTTCAAACAAAATTCAATCTTTTTTTCTAAAATAACAAAATGAAAAATTAGTTTTGCTTACCCCATATCTTGCATAACTATAAAACCTTCTACCCATATTTCCAGATGTCATTGAAATCTTCACAGGGGATCTCTCTCCACAATAACATAGTCTTGGAGCATTTGTCATTAATTGTCCACTTTCGGAAGCAGATGAAGAAGCCATTCAACAATAATCTTTAAAATCTTCAACTTTGGGAAAATCTGGGCAACTTTCGAAAAATCTAGGCAAATTTCAGTTTAGGGTTCTATGTTTTTTGGGTCTTGATTTGTGTATATATATGGCAATAAGGGTGTTTTGGTCATTTGCCATATGTTTTTGGACGGGAAACACTGCTTCACTCACCATTCCTGCTCGTGCAACACACGCACTATTTAAACAAACAGTTCCGTTGGATATTGCACTATAGTATGAAGTGTAGGGGGTTTAAGTGTTACAAATGAAACTATACGGAGGCTACGTATTTTTTAGGCAAACCACAGGGGGTTAAATTATAATTTACCCTTATTTTTTTTCTTTGGCCTTTTATGTTTCAATTTTTTTTTACTTTACTCTTAAAACTAAATTCTGTTAAAAATTAAAAAAAAAATAATACATTGATAATCATGTGATAGAAAAGTATTTTATTATATATAACTCACACGTCTAACAAACGTTCAAACCCTAATATAATAATATATTTTTTTATATTATATGTAACAGTTATCGTGGTATTTTCTATCTAATTTTGAACAAAAGTTAGCTGTAAGAGTAAATTAAAAAAAAAAATGAAACATAAAGGGCTAAAGTGAGAAAAAAATTAACGCCAAAGTAGAAAATTGACCAAACATAAAGGGTGTAATTTACACTGTATATTATTTTTTTTTTTAATCACCCAAAATTCTATTTTCAACGACTAAAACTCAATTAGTCGCCAAACGTAAAATAAATACCAATTAAATTATTTTTTAGTAATAAAAGATTGTACATTTAGTGACCAAATTTTTTTTTAGTTATCCAAAATCCTATTTTCAACTACTAAAACGAAATTAATAGCTAAAGTGTGTATAAACACCGACTAAATTGTTTTAGTAGTTAAAGCATGTACTTTTACTGACAATTTTTTTAATCGCGAAAGAGTGTACCTTGGCAACTCAATTTTTGTAGTCGACAATTTTAATTGCCAGAAAGGTATTTTCACGTAATTAGACCTAGTCAAAATCTATGCAAATGTGTCCCTGGCTTATTTTGTCTCTTTCTGACTCAAAACCTTCCTCCTATGTGTCCTTAGAATGCCCTTTCACACCAATAAAAGATCATACAAAACCTTTCTTGTACTACAATGAAGGTCAACCTCACAAACCAAACCAATTTTGGACATTGTCAGTTAATTAAACAAGCTATCATAGTTTTGAGTCCACAAATCTTTTTAGCAATCTCTAACTGCTTCAAAACCAACCCTTATTTAAATTTCACTCTTTTCCCAACTGTGCCCCTTCCTATTCTGACCCTGGGCGTACAGGGAGACCATTAGAGAGAGATAATAAAACCCTAAAGCAGAGAAAGAGAGAGAGACAACCCTAATAAAATAAAAAAGCATGGCAAGCATGGCTCCCTCTTTCTCCCTCCTCTTTGTGGTGGTCACCCTTTTCTTCGCCAGTGGTGCCGAGGCAAAATTCAAAGGCATCAACTCCTGGTGCCGGACCTCTGACTACAAGCTCCTTTGCACCCGGATGGTGAATGGAGCGGCGACCCAGGAGGCCGCTATCGCCAACGCCGTCCAGGCCACCCTCCAAGCCACGACCCGGTTGAGACCTCAGCTCGATCTCCTCGGGGAGGCTCTGTCGAACCTCCCCGGGCTCACTAAAGACTCTGTGATCACCACATGCAGAGAGAGCTTTGAAAATGCTGAAGACAATCTCAAGGAGGCCTTGGATTATTTGAAGGCTTCTGACCGGTACACGGTGGTTGATAGGATTCAGACGGCGGAGAGCTCCTTCTTGGACTGTGTTACTGCTATCAAGGAAATGGGTGGCGCCACCTCTCTGGGAAAGACTAGCAAGATCTTGTATAGGTATTCAAGCAACTGCATGGCGGCCGCCACCCAAACCTAATGCATGCATGCCGCTGAGAAGAGAGGAACCGATAATTCAAACACACAAAAAATACTAAGAAAAGTAGTGAGGTGTGTGATCTAGATTTATTTTAAATGTGTGGGCTCTACTACATGAGTCGAATTTGAACCACACTACTGCTTTTGTTGGTTTTTTCTATGTCTGAATTGTTGATATATATAGTGGTACTGCCAAGGAGAGATGAGGATTGTGAAGGGGGTTGGTGTTGTGGGGCGAAAGCTCTGTTCTTAAATTTCTTCATTCTTTTATCTAATAATTTCCAATTATGTGAAAATTTGATATAAAAAAAATTTTGAGATATAATTTAATGATATGAGGTGCACAGAGTAATTTGAAGCCAAAGAATGCTATACAAGGTATGCATGGAATATGCATGTTGAATTTTTATTTTATCTTTTAAATTTGAGATATGCATGACACTAATTTTTTGTTACTATTTTATATAATCTTTTACATAAATATTTATGATTATTAAATGATAGAGATGAATAAAAACAATAAATCTTCTTTTAAGTTTGTATACTAGGGGAAATTGGTTAGATGGTCATTCCCTATAAATTTGAAATTCTGGGTTAAAATCTCAAGGCAATCACTTTTTATACAATGGTGCTCCATATTTAAAGAGAGAAAAAAAAGGAAAAAAAAAAAAAAAATTATGAATGACAAAGCAGTTGATTCCATTATTTGAAATTTTTACGTGGCTTTGGACACATCAGAATAAAACAACTTTTACAAAGCTAATTAATTTGCTCACCTCTCTGTTATTATTTTTAGACACTAGTAGCAAAAATTGATAAAAGTATTGCTTCAATGGTTGGGAAAGTGCACAGAGTCTATATATATATATATATATATATTAAGCAAAAAAGTGGAAAAGTATTGCTTCAATGGTTGGGCAAGTGTCTAACTTAGTTTTATCAATCAATAAGGGTTCGTTTGGTTTGATTTTTTGAAAAAAATTTCTCTACAAATAAGTTTTTAAAAGTAATCAAACCAAACAAATTTTCTCAAAAAAATTTCTCAAAACTTGTAAACCAAACAAGTTTTCCAAACAAATCTCTCTCTCACACATATCAAATCAATCACTTTTTCGAAAACTCTCTCTCAAAATCATTTTCCAAAACATCTTTTGAAAAAAACCAAACCAAACATGTTTTCGTACTTTTTATCCCTAAAACACATCTCTCAAACACAAACTAAACATACCCTAAGGCTTTTGACTGATAACAGTTCGTTAGGGAAAAGTAACTATTATGTACCCATAGCTCTTCTACCTAATTTCATACTTATTATTCCTATCTTGGAATTAGGAGTGAACAACGAATATTTTAATTCGTCAAAACTGATCAAATCGATTTGATTCACTGTATTTTGGATGGATACGTGATGACAAGCGGATAGTTGTAAATTAATTTTTTTCAATCCGTCTAATTTTGGACTGATGACGAATTTGAGGTTATTTTGGCCGCAACCGAACCGTCAAACCACAAGCACCTATAGTAATTATAAGACTTTGTGTTTTCAATTTGTTTAGATATTCTGTTTGTACTTTTAATTGAAAAGGAGTTTAGATATTTTGTTGTATTTTCAATTTGGAAATCCTTTTATCAAATGGCAAGTATTGATATGTGTATTTTTGTGTGAAAAAAATAAGACTTAATTTTGTCATTTTTTTTATAAAAAAAATCAAATTAAATAGTTTTTGAATAAAAAAAAGTAATGAAATAGTTTTAATAATGCATAATTTTTTTAATAATCTTTTGGTTATATTGAGTTGGATTGTTATAAAAAAAAATGTTGACAAGTTGTTGTATTATGTTTAAAATTTATAAAAGTTTAAACTGCCAAACCGATTCGCATCTATCCGTCAATCCGCTTAATCCGCATCCGTCAATCCGGCGGATGGATACGGATTGATTTTTTTCAATCCGTCAATTTGGAAGACTGATGACGGATTGAAAGTTCTCCGACTGCAACCAAACCGTGAACTCCCCTATTTGGAATCACTATGTGCCGATGTATTCTTAGTTTTTTTGGATTAGATTATTTGAAAATTTTAAGAGGTGCAAGAATTTCCAAAATAATGATTTTGTAATAAACAAAGTATTGGGATAGAAAGAAAATTATTTGGTGATAGACAATCTTGTAATGCTATAATGACTATCGAATTTTTACCATATGATAAGTCATTCTAGTTGTGAGTATTGCAAGATGTTAAGTATAATAGTATAAAAATATGATAAGTGTAATATTATTAGATTTCATGTCGTACTTTATGGATAGAAAAATATTCAAGAAAGTATTGTGTGGCAATTATTTTTTTTATTTTTTAAAATCAAAATTATGTCGTTTTTGGATACTAGAAAGTGCACTATAGACAAGGCCTTACAAAGAATAATGATATATAAATATACTTTTTAAACTTATTTTTTAAACTTAATGATGTAATGTTCATCTAGGTTCAATCCTACAAATGAATTATGTGTATCAAGTAGTTATAACTCTGAAAATATTATTCTTAAATTTATTTTAATGACATGGATGTTTGACTTGTTTAATGGGAATAAATTTAAAAATAATATTTTAAAAGTGTTTAGTATTTATTTATAAATAATTTTCTAGATAATGGAAAAAAAAAAAAAGGATTGAGGCCTCATTTGGGAATAGGTTAATTTAGTAACTTTTTGGTTATTTGACTAAAAAGATAGGTAAAAAAAACTTATATGTTTGGGATGACTTTTTGGCTAATTACGAAAAAATGTGTAAAAAGTAGATAGCAAAAGAGAATTTTTAACTTTTTGGTATGAGTAGTAACTTTTTGACTAATTGACTAAAAAGATAAGTCCCGAGACGGGGCCTGAATAACAAATTGAGAAGACTCTGATCAGGGGGCCAATATTCTTGGATCTATCGGTTAGAGTTATTAATGTGGATTCGACATATCATGCCGAATTTACTACTTTGACACAAAGTAAAAATTACCAAAAAAAAAAAATTTGAAGTAAATTTCCAAAAATGACCACCAAGAAAAAGCACCATTTATACATGCTGATATAAAAATTTTAAAAATAAAATAAAATCATTTAATAAACAATGCCCTATATGTCAACTTGAACCTTCGTTGGACAACGACTCTTTGAATTTTTTCTTCTTGATTTTTAGTGAATTATTTTTTATATTTATTGTACGGGAAAGAAATATACCTTCTCGTATAATCCTGTTGATCAAGTCTATGCTCCTCCGTGCGACGTCGCTTGGTCACCTGAAAACACAAACGTGAGCTGGCCGACGGGTGTGTGCCGGAAACCTCTTCGATGCCTAAGTCAGAAAGCAAGACAAGTAGGCAAAAGCTCAATGTAGTCAGGGAACAAAAGTTGCATTACCTCTCCAAAGGTGATATTAGTGAACTTATATAGGTTTCGCGTGGCACAATCCTGGTAGGACTCTTATTCCTCTATGTGCAGAGTCCTTCTAGGATTACTCCTTCTTGCGTAGAGTCCTCATTGGATTCATACTCCTGGAAGACAATGCTTATCCTCCAACACCCCCCTCACTGCTTAAACCAAGTGAGATGGTTCTTCCTATGGCCGGACTACTTCAGGACCGAAGTAACTATTAATTTGGCCCTTACTTTACTCTCCCTTACCTCGGCTTTCCCATACTAAGACCGATCCATCCATAAGGGAGTTAAAGCCGAGCTATATATAAAACCACAGCTTACTTCGGTTTCTCAGATGCTATAACCGAAGTAACTATCAAAGACCGAAACCTCCGTGCTACTCCAGTCAACCAGAGTAGAGCTAAGTCCTTTCGAGACCGGTCTAACCATCACGGCTGTGTGACCGGTCTATCTTCAAAGTTACTTCTCCAAACCAGAGTAACCTACAGGGCCTTTCCACTCGGCCCTTTTCATTTCGGCCCTAAGGCCCAATACCCAGCTCGGCCCAATTGTATATAAATTACCCGAGAATTTTTAATTTTTTGGTATGAGTTGTTGACTTTTTGACTAATTTAGTAACTTTTTAACTAATTGACTAAAAAGATAAGTCCCGAGACGGGGCTGAATAACAAATTGAGAAGACTCTGATCAGGGGGCCAATATTCTTGGATCTATCAGTTAGAGTTATTAATGTGGATTCGACATAGCATGCTGAATTTACTACTTTGACACAAAGTAAAAATTACCAAAAAAAAAAAAATTGAAGTAAATTTCCAAAAATGACCACCAAGAAAAAGCACCATTTATACATGCTGATATAAAAATTTTAAAAATAAAATAAAATAAAATAAAATCATTTAATAAACAATGCCCTATATGTCAACTTGAACCTTCGTTGGACAACGACTCTTTGAATTTTTTCTTCTTGATTTTTAGTGAATTATTTTTTATAT
This sequence comes from Camellia lanceoleosa, assembly GCA_025200525.1. Taxonomy (NCBI): domain Eukaryota; kingdom Viridiplantae; phylum Streptophyta; class Magnoliopsida; order Ericales; family Theaceae; genus Camellia; species Camellia lanceoleosa. The sequence goes on along the minus strand of CM045763.1, from coordinate 9,452,288 downwards.
TTATTAATTTTTATTTTCTATATATGATGTCTAGAAGTACTTAAAAAATAAAATATATATATATATATATTAAAATGGATCATATTTGAAAAAAAATAAAAATAAATAAATATTGTTTTTAGTGGATCTTTGTCAAAGTTTGATTCAATTTTTTTTTTTTTTTAAACTCTTACTCTAGAAATATCTAAAAGTTAATTTTTTTTAATAAAAAAAAATCACCAAAAAAGAAAAAAAAAAAAAAAACTCATAAAAATCAACTTTAACATCGTTGCCAAACAAGGTTACGACATTGGATTTTTCTTCGTGTGAAGGAGGAGTTATCATTGTCAATTGAAAGGGGGATAAAAAATATAAAAAATATAAAAAATTTGAAAAACACTTGAGCTGAATTATCTAGGAAAATAGTTAAATTAGAAGAAAAAAAAAAACTAAGGGGTAATTTTATTTCAGTGTAAATTTAGAAAAATATTTTTAAATTAATTATAAACTTTATAAATATTAAAAAGAAAATCATAACATTTTTCATGAATATGCATTAAAATTTAAAAATTCCACTGACAAAGAAAAAGAAAAGAAAAGAGAAGGAATTTCCAAAAACTAAAAGAGTAGCGATTGGGACCTCGAATCCGAGGTCCCCGAATCCCCCGAATCCCCCTTTTTTTTTCCTTTGCAGGTCAGAAGAAGGAAGACGAAGAATGAGGAGGGGGGGAGGAGGGGGAGGAAATGAAGGGGGCCTAAAAAATGGAGGAGGGAGGCGAGGCAGAGGCGAGGCGAGGCGAGGCAGAGGCATGGCGACGCGATCGGCGGAGCTGGGCGACGATCGGGCGGCGGGCGAGGCGAGGCGACGAGCTGCGGGAGGTCCCCGATCCTCTTCCCCGACGAGCTCTTCTCTCTCTCTCTCTCTCTCTTTCTCTCCCTCTCCCTCTCCCTCTTCTCCCTCTTCTCCCTCAACAATGGCGGAAAAATAGAAAAAAAAAAATTCAAAATCACTGAAACGACGTCGTTTCAGTGATTCGGGGGATTCGGGAGCAAAATTTTCGAGGTGCAAAACATTTTCCAAACTAAAACTAGATCAGTCCAGGTTAACATGACGATGAGAGTGACCACCACATGTTTTTTCTCCAACTTGCATGCAAAATCTTGATCCAACAGAAAATATACAAAACAAGCACAGGGCTATTATTAAAAATAAATTTCCCTCTATGCAATGGGAAATTATTCAACAATTTTAGAATATTATGTAATCATATTTTAAGTTAATTATCAATTATTTAGTCTCATATTATTATCTCATTTCCAATATAAATCGTAAGCTTCTATCATTCTCTACCAATCAAAACTTTATAGAGTATTACATATTCATACTCCATAAATATTAAATAATCATCCCTATGCAAGGCATTTATATACCAATAATTTAAATATGGATAATTCTAATTTTACATTATAGAAAATCTAATTACACAAGTAATTTACATATAAATTTTCCACAAAAAAAAAAAATTTATTTAGACATAAACTATTGAATAAAAAAATTTATTCAAATATACATTTAAAATTTTAGAAAAAATTATTTATAAGTCCTATTAGGGAGACTTATGTTACATATGGTCCTACTAAAAAACTTATATTTTCATAAGTCTTGTGGGAAGTTTGTTGACACATTTACCCTCAATATTAGTTGTTAATATTATAAATAATAGTAAAACCATATATAGGAAATTGAATGTTACCATAGATTATATCTATATAAAAACATAACGTAACGTGACACATACATAAATGTAACGTGACATATCTACATAAACGTAACGTAACGTGACACCTATATAAACATAACGTGACACCTACCATATAGGAAACTGAATATTGTCATAAATCATATCTACATAAATGTAACATAACGTGACACCTACATAAACGTAACATGACACTTATGATCTATGGCAACATTCAATTTATATAAAACGTAATGTGACACCAATATAAGCCAATAACATTTTCACATTCAATTTAAAAAAATAAAAACTCATTAAGTTTGTAAAACGTAACGTAACATGTTACGTTACGTTTATGTGAGTGTCACGTTACGTTACGTTTATATAGGTGTCACGTCACGTTATGTTTATGTAGAATATTGTGGAATACATTTCTATTTAAATAAGACTTGAGACTCTATAAGAAATTATACAAAATTTAACCTAATATAAGTATCTGAAAAATGACTTATAAATAAGTTTTTCAAAATTTTATATTCAAACAATTATTTTTATCTAAAAAGTTATGTTTTACAGAAATGCGTGAGACTCCGAAATATGTGGGTTCGAATGGCTCAAAAATATTATCTTACCGGTAAGAGATATTATCTTACCGGTAAGAGAATTAAAAAACGTCTTAAAACAATATCGTTTTGAGATTTTGAGCCATTCAAACCTTTGTATTTTCGAACTTCGTAGCAGTGTTGTATATTTTAATACTTCTACCGACATAGAATTTCCCTTAAATGTCATATAGTATATCAGCAATAAATGGATCCCGCGCTTTCCTCCTCTCGCACGTGGCCAAGTTCGCATTCCCAATTTTGCATCTGGAAGTTTACGTGGCCGTATAGAATCCCGACACGCATCCCCAAAAATTTCTTATGAATAAAGATCGAAAAATGAATTTTAGTGATGTGGAAAGCAATCGCTTAATATAAAATAACTTATAAATTATTTGGGATGACCTAAGTGTATTTTTTATTTTTTTATATAAAGATATATAAAAAAATAGAGATGTGATGTAATAAAAAAAAATAAAAAGATGAATTATTTTGTTATAGCCAAACTTGATCTTAGCGTATGTCTGTACTTGAAGGTACGATATAAATAATGGTAGGATTAGAATATAATTGTAATTTTAATACTATTTAAATTTATTTTTTAATTTGATAAATTCATAAATTTATTATAAAATTTCGGAATTCTCATAAAAGTCCTCACGAAAATTCGTTTTGACTTATACAATATATAGCTAGATAGTAGATAGATATGCCTGGCATACATACAATTTTTACGGGTATACATATAATATTACTTTTGCTTATATAATTATATGGAAATTATATGTATGCCCGTAATGTCCTAGTGTATTACAGGCATACATACAATGTATAGAAATATGTGTAAAATATATTGAACAAAATGAGAAAATAGAAAAATAAACAAATAGAGAGAAAAATAAAAATGAGAAAAAATAAAAATATAAAATGAAAAGAGAGAGAAAGGTGAGATTATGGGATCATGGAAAGATGTATTAAAAAAGAAAAAAGTAAGAGAGAGAAGCGGGAAAATAGAAAATGTACATGTAAGACATTTTTTTAAAAATATATCTCAGTCGTTATTTTATAATTTAAATAGATCTAAGTCGTCCAAATGTCCTAGTAAGACAAATGTGTGTAGCACAAATTCAAAAACCATCCTGCTTTATTATATAAAGGTTGAAGATTCATCTGAGATCTAAATTTATGAAATCTATCAGGTATATTTTAAATAATTAATTGTTCAAATTTATTTAATTTGTGGACTAAAAAATTTATTAATATAATATCCACTACACAATAAAATCTGCCCCTAATTCTGGGATCTCAGATTTTTTCATATAATATGAATAAAAATAAATAAAAAAATGAAGAAAATAAAAACAAATAGAGAGAAGAATAAAAATGGGAGAAAATAAAAAAAATAAAAATAAAAGAAAAAGGAATGTGGGATCATGGGATCACAGAAAGATGGGTGAGAATAAGAAAAACTAAGAGAGAAAAACGAGAAAATATAAAATGTACATGTATGATATTATTTGAAATATATATCTCAGCCATTATTTTATAATTTGAACAGATCTGAGCCGTCCAAATGTCCTAGTAGGACAAATGTGAGTAGGACAAATTCAAAAACCATATTATTTTATTATATAGATACTAGTCATTATCAAAAAAAAAAAAAAAATTATTAAATATATTATGAAAAATTTTCATCTTTTAATTAATATGTGATGTTTTATTATAGGGTAAATTACACTGATGCCCCCTGATATTTATATTTATTACAATTCCTTCCTTACCTTTTGAAAATTACATCTCTCCCCTGAGATTTAAAGTTTCATTACAGATTCTCCCCTCAGCAATTTAATTTTTTTAAATATCAATTTTGTCCTTATTGGGTAAATTACATTGACACCCCTTACATTTTAGAAATTACAATCTCCTCCCTAAGATTTAAAATAGTATCATTAATTGTCCTATCGGTTAGTATTAGTTGAAAAAAAAAAAATCATTGAAAAAAAATATTAATTGAAAAAAAAATTGAATGAAAAAAAATTTTGTTAGTAAAATTTTTAAATTTTTGTTTAAAAACAAGCGTAAACTCATTTTTTGAATTTACGTTTTTTTTCTCAAATTTACAAATTAAGACAACCATTTACAAACCAAAAACATTATCAAATAAATTTTTATGACAGTTTTTAAAATTTTTATAAATATAAATTGAAAACTAAAAATGAAATGGTTACCAAATAAGTTTCAGATTATAAAAATGTCGTAAAATTAACAAATAATTAAATAAGTTACTAACGTAAGAAATGACTTATCAAAAGATTCTTAGACTATGTATAGTTTAACTTTTTTAAAAAAATTAAAAAATTAAAAATTAATTTGGTTAAGAAATAAATAAAAAAAAAATTATCATTTAAGGATAAAAAATAATTATCAGTTTAACTTTTGGGCAGGTTATATAAATACGTATGGTTGTTTCAATTTAATTTGTAAAAAATTATTTCTAACCACTCAAAAGATAGAAATTATATAAAAATGATAATTATTTTTTATTTTTTATTTCTTAACAAGATTAATTTTTAATTTAAAAAAAAATTCTAAAAATCAAACAATACATAGCTTAAGAATCTTTTGATAAGTCATTTCGAACGTTGGTAACTTATTTACGTATTTGTTAATTTTACAACATTTTTACCATCTGAAATATGTTTGGTAACCATTTCGTTTTCAGTTTTCAATTTATATTTACAAAAATTTTAAAAACTATCATAAAAACTTGTTTGATAATTTTTTTGATTTATAAATAGCTGTCTCAGTTTGTAAATTTGAAGAAAAAACGTAAATTTAAAAAATGAGTTTATGTTAGTTTTTAAACAGAAATTTAAAAATTTTACTAATAAAATTTTTTTTCAAATAATTTTTTTTTCAATGAATTTTTTTTACAACTAATAGTAATCGATGTGGCAATTAATAATGCTACTTTAAACCTTATGGAGGGGATTGTAATTTTTAAAATGTGAGAAGTGTTAATGTAATTTATCCAATAAAAGTAAAATTAATATTTAAAAAAATTAAATTGCTGATGAGAGAATCTATAATAAAATTTTAAACCTCATGGAAAAGATGCAATTTTCAAAAAGTAAAAGAGAGAACTATAATAAATATAAATCTCGAGAGATGTCAGTGTAATTTATCCTTTATTATATATATAATTTAAAAATAAAAAACATTTCATAATTATCTTCATCATTTTGTTTTTTCACGATCTCTTTCATTACTCATCCATATGTACAATGCGATATGTATGTTTATATTTATGTTTTTTTTTTTTTTCCCCTTACCAGACTCTCTGATAAAGCGCCATTTTCCCTTACTTGCTTCGTTTTCCATTTCTAGTTTTCCACCACTGAGCACAGTGAGAGCATCACTAACACCCCCTCCCCCTCTCTCTAGAATTCATTTGTGTTTCTTTCTCTCTATATCTATATCTATATTTACATATAGTTTCAAGGTCAGTAGTTTCATCAATTCAACAGATTTTTGAACTGTTTCAAAATGATTATTTAAGTACATTTAACTGTATATAGTTTCATATATACTTTTGTATGTATTCTGATTCTTGATATTGATTCAGATTCGAGCTTTGGTAATCTGAGGAATATGAGCAATTCGATAGGCCATAACTTCATTCACCAGAATTTGCTTGCTCCGGCGGTGCTAGAGCATCAAAGTAACATCAATTCCTCTTGCATTTCTGGTTACAATTTGTTTCAAGTTCAGGCAAATTCACAGATTCGAAAGTCGCGTATAGCTTCCAAATTCTGGGGAAAAAGTCTGAATTTGCCGAAAACGAAGTTGCCGACGGGAACAAATCGAGTGCTTTCCCTTTTTCCTCGGTCTGTGTTAGCCGCCGATCCAGCTTCTAAGGTATACTATCAATTTCTAACCTCTTTTTTTTTTTTTTTTTGTTCTTTACACTGTTTACGTCATTGTGTTCAATTGAATGAATTTATTAGTCCAGTTGATTATCTCGTTAGTATTTTTAACTCAAGTTTATAATTTTTCCGACATGCCACTTATTTGTTTATTTTTCATTTTTAAAATAAAAAAAAAAATAATATAAAAAAAATTGAACCAAATTGAGACAGAGAGTGATAAATTCATGATTAAAATCAAGTCAATTGAAATTATAGGGAGTAAAATGACACATGAAGGAACAAAGTACACGGACCACCATTTTAATTTGCCCATTGAATAACTTTTGGAATCAGCTTTTGGGTTTTATCCATTTTGGTTGAAAAACTTTCAATGTGGAGCAATGACAGATATTACAAACGATGATTTGAGTTACTGGTTTGGATGTCACTTGATTTTGACTATTTCTTTCATTGTAGCAACTTACAGAAAGTTCAACCTTGATGGAAACACGAAATTACAGGTATTAACACCATAGGCTTTTGCATTTGTAATTGACCCCAGAAATTTTGTTGGGTTTAGATGAATTCAAATACCTAAATCTTTCAGATAGATAATGTATTCAACATGAGATTCTTGTATCCTATCCAATTGAACAGGTGGTTGTTAGTGCTCCTACTTCAGGTTCTGTATCAGAAATAGATATGCAGGTCACTAATACTAGTGGCACCTTAGTTCTTCACTGGGGTGGGATACAAAATGGAAAAGAGTAAGTACACTTGTAAATATAATGATTTGCTTTGATTCAAGTTTTGAGCTATAGCATTAAAATGTTTTCTGTTACTTTTGTCATTTTTTCAGGAAGTGGGTACTTCCTTCTCGTTCTCCTGAGGGAACTAGGATGTATAAGAACAGAGCTCTTAGAACTCCTTTTGTGAAAGTAAGTTACTGAATGGTGGTAGAAATTCAAATTCGTGGAGTGTCTTTCCATATACTGAATATTGGTGACCTCTTTTCGACTTACCTAAGTCTACAACTAGACACTTATTATTATTCATTGCTTTCTTTGTAGTCTGGCTCCAATTCCTTCTTGAACATAGAGATTGATGATCCGACAATACAAGCTATAGAGTTTCTTATAGTCGAGGAAGAACAGAACAAATGGTAAATCTCCATTAGTCTATAATTTGCTAGCTTTGTAGCTTCCGTGTAATCTATACCCAAAAAATTTACCTATTTAATTTCTTTAATTTTTCTTAATTCTTTTATTGGTAGGTTCAAAAATGACGGTGGCAACTTTCATGTTCCACTGACATACAAGTTAATTCCAAATATTTCAGTTCCTGAAGATCTTGTACAGATACAAGCATATTTGAGGTGGGAGAGGAAGGGTAAACAGGTGTATAGTGCTGAGGAAGAGAAGGCAAGTAACTAACGCTGGTCTATGAATGGATTAACTCAGACTATTCTTAGCGCTAAGACTTTGTATTCAATTATGTGTTTTTTCTTTTCTTCCAAAAGCGGCGACCATTTGGAAGGTCATATAGTTGTGCTAATGACAGTTGCTCCTGTAGTGATTTTGTTTATGACAATGTAGTCGTTGAAAATAGTTAGCTCCAGGCAAATGAAAAATATTGGATATTTGGAAATGTTGCAATTCTCAATAGCAATCATGATGTAAAGGCAGTAGAATTTTTGTCATAAACAAGAAGGAGAAGCACGTGCAAACTAGATTTGTTCTATAGGCTCTCATTGTAATGAAGAAAGCTGATAATATTTTGTATTTTCTTTTTGGTAAAGATAGAGGCATTTAGTTTCATGATGGCTGCAAAGGTCTCCTAGTTAAGTCCTTTTAAAAAACTTAGAGAACTGTGAAAAAAGTATGGTCCTCTTATCGTGAACTCTACCCTCTAGACTAATTCTGATGAGGGACATCTTTAGGGTGTTGGAGACATTTATTGACAATCAACAGAGTTATGCTAGTGTTGGGATCATTAATGGGAAAAATCTCGTACTGACTGATTGTTTCAACATGTTAACCATCCTCTTTATCTTTATCGTCTTCTATTAGAATGTCAGAGATGATAGCAGAATAGGTGGTTTATTTTTTCACTATTGCAATGAAGCTCAGAATTGCTTGAAGAGGTGAGAACCACCAGAATTACACGATGGGGGATTTTAGAGTCAGGATAGATTTTTTATTTTTTTATGAGACTTTTCTTTTGTGATTGCACAATAATAGTTCTACAACTAATTTGCAATGCTAGTGGGAAAGATCATGTATATTTTATGTTACAATAGTAGTTCTACAACTAAATGTAGACCTTTTATTTATTTCCAGTAGTGTGTTAGATGAGCATGAACTGGGTATTCATTTAGTCCTTTGTATGATTAATAAGGGGTCTCCAAGTCATTGCTTATATTGAATTTTGATTAATGTTATATTACCAGAAAGAATTTGAAGAAGCTAGAAAAGAGTTGCAAATTGAACTACAGAAAGGTACTTCTCTCGATGAAATAAGGAAGAAGATTACGAAAGGAGAAAAACAAACTAAGGTTTCAAAGCAACTAGAAAGAAAGTACTCTACTGTTCAAAGGATTCAGCGCAAGAAGAGGGATTTAATGCTGCTTCTCAATAAGTATGTAGCTGAACGTGGATATGTGGAGGAAAAGATCTCTGTCAAACCAAAAGCCTTATCCACAATCGAGCTTTTTGCTAAGGGCAAGGAAGAACAAAGCAGTGATTCTATTATAGACAAGAAAATATTCAGGCTTGCTGATAAGGAACTTCTGGTGAGGTCTTTTTTTTTTTTTTTTTGGTTAAAAATTAACTTCTGGTGAGATGATGATGTGCTATTGATGTTCTCCTTGGTAAATTTTTGTTGCTGGAGTATTTCTAATAGTGAGACGCTTTGTACATTTTCAAGGTATTGGTAATGAAGCCTGCTGGTAAGACAAAAGTTCTTTTGGCCACAGATATCATGGAGCCAGTTGCACTTCACTGGGCTTTGTCAAAAAATCCTGGAGAATGGCTGGTAAGATATAACCCACCCACCAAAAAAAAAAAAAAAAGAATATAGGAATTTATTAATCATGAACATTGTTATCCCACGGCACAGCTTGTTTGAGTGGTTAAATAACATTTTGTACTTTACACCACTTGTGCTACCTTTCTGTGAATTTGACTGTACAGACGTATGGATGTTTTGCAGGCACCACCTGCAAGTTTATTACCCCCCGGTTCAACTTCCCTGCACAAATCCAGCGAAACACAATTGACAAGCAGTTCTAATGATCCAGCTTCCAAGGTGCGCCAACAGATATTTGATTTTATTTTTTATGCCTAAATACCACTGCTATATATCTGTTAAATTCATGCAAGAATTAATAGACAATGAGATTTATGGACAGCAAACTCATACACCCAATTCAATTTTCAGGTCCAATCCTTAGAAATAGAAATTGAAGATGACAGTTTCATGGGGATGCCATTTGTTCTTTTGTCTGATGGAAACTGGATAAAGAATAACGGTTCCGACTTTTATGTTGAATTTGGTGGTGGAGCGAAGCAGGTCCAAAAGGTTGCTCTCTATTTGGTTTTCTGAGGAGGGTTTCTTGATATTGTTTATCTAGGTGTTTTAGTTTTCTTCTTATTCTTCTTCATCCCACATCACTTTCCAGACATACTGACTAGGCATTGTTCCATTTAAAAGGACGCTGGTGATGGCCAAGGTACTGCAAAGGCTTTGTTAGATAAAATAGCCAATATGGAAAATGAGGCACAGAAGTCCTTCATGCATCGGTCAGTAATGTCAGGCTACTTTTGCTTTAGCATTTAGTTCCCTCCTCCCTTCTTTCTTTCTCACACATCTGTGCACACACAGCTTTCTGTGGGACAGAGACTTTGAACCATTTACTTGCCTACTTAAAGTTTCATGTTTTGCTATTTCACATTTGGTTAAATTTACGTTGCCTTCTGTTATCTTAGGTAAACTATATGTGGGGATTAATTTCCAGTACAGTAGTAAACTTCAGGAAAGGAGGGTTTGGGCTTGAACTAATAGATTTGAACCTTTTATGTTGTCCTTTTTCACATCTTCTCTGTCCATACGCATATTCTGTGTCTCTTTATTCTAAGCATTGCATTTGGAAATAAGCTAGTTGAGTAAGATTTGGTAATTTATATGCCTATTCTAGTTTAATATTTTGCTATTTCACATATTTATGTGCAGGGTTCAGGAAAGGAGGGTTTTGAGTTGACTTATTAGAGTTTAATTTTTTATGTTGTGTTTTTTGCACATATTTTCTGTAAATATGCACATCATGTGTCTTTGTGTTGTGAGCCTTATTTTGGTCGTCTTCAGTTTCAGACTTTTTCGTCCTCACACATTACTCTTTCAGAGTTTTAATGTGGTTCAACATATCAGCCTGATAAATGCTCACTGTAGGGGCCCAAATCATTAGGGTAGTTAATAAAATGCTTTCATCTGATTTGAGTCTATACAGTATGCATTATCTTCCTAGTGTCATCTTTCAGGTAATTTATGGTCATAGCTCATCCTGATTTTGAGGCTCATGATGAAATCTCTGTCCAGTAGAGATATATAACCTGTCATAACTCATAAGATGAAACTCTATCTTATCTAATGTTATTGGTTTGTTTGCTACGTCATGGTTAGGGTTCCAATTTGGTTCGTTGTTATTGAAGTTATAACTGATATTCTTCTTCTCAGATTTAATATTGCAGCCAACTTGGTAGATGAAGCCAAAGATGCTGGCAAACTGGGTTTTGCCGGAATTCTTGTGTGGTTGAGGTTTGTGGCTACACGGCAGCTCATATGGAATAAAAACTACAACGTAAAGCCACGGTATTACTCAGGATAGTTGCCTCACGCATTTGAAATCTTCAATATTTTTTTCCCCTTGATTCCTATAGCTTTTAGACATCCTTTCAATTTGTTACTGGTTCACTAAATGAACTGCTGACCAATTCTAGATTTCCCAGGAATCACTCTGCTGGGAAATCTTACTTTGTGAAATATTATGTGGTTAACTTTATAATTATCTTCTTTGAACAAGTTGTAAGCTTCTCCATGTATAGAAATCCTCTCATAATGGTTGTAATTATGTGTGATCATTCTCTAAATGGAGCTGTTCTTTTTGTGCCCCATCCGTGCAGTGAAATAAGTAAAGCTCAGGATAGGCTTACAGATTTGCTCCAGAATGTTTATAAAAGTCATCCTCAGTATCAGGAACTTTTGCGAATGGTTATGTCAAGTGTTGGTCGTGGAGGTGAAGGGGATGTGGGGCAGCGAATCCGAGACGAAATCCTGGTTATCCAGGTAAAAAAGACCTCTCCTGTATTGTCCAGCATTAAAAAAAGAAATTAAAAAAAAAAAAAAAAAAAAAAAACTAAGCTCTCATTATTTTCTCTCTTTGAGGGTGAATGAACATTGTAGTTCTAAGAATAACTTTCTGTTTATTGCAGAGAAATAATGATTGCAAGGGTGGAATAATGGAACAATGGCATCAGAAGCTACATAATAACACAAGCCCTGATGATGTTGTGATCTGTCAGGTATGGGAATGCAAATTTGGGTGGACTTCTTCTTTAGTCAATATTATAGAGTTTGTGACATTGAATGTTATTGCAGGCACTAATTGATTATATCAATAATGACTTTGATGTCAGCATTTATTGGAAAACCTTGAATGATAATGGAATAACAAAAGAACGCCTTTTAAGTTATGACCGTGCAATCCGTTCTGAACCAAATTTCAGAAGAGATCAGAAAGATGGCCTTTTGAGAGATCTAAGAAATTACATGAGAACATTGAAGGTTGACTCCTTAAACTTTCTGTTAATGCTTCAATTTTTGTCAAGTTTGCACAGACATCTCTGTATGACATGAGAACTATATGGTGATAAGTGAAATCAAAATGACAAAATGACTGCTCAAAATATGATTTTATCTCCGGAATTTTGAAATGTGGCATTCTACTTATGCTTCAAACCACGGTAGAGGTTCTAAAGCATATAACATGAAACTATCCAAACTATGCATGGATATATGCATTTGCTTCTTACTGATAGTTTGCATCCAGAAGCTGTTGATGTGAATTAAGAGTGATGATGCATGAGAGGAAATGTAACAGCAAATATGTGTGCACGAATCCTCATCAAAATGAAACTGTTCATGAGGAATTTCTTTTAAAAAAAATAAAAGAAAAACTCAAGTCTAATCATTCAGATGTTTTTTATGTTTAGAGGATCATCTTCTATTGCTTGCCCAATTAATTTATGTTGCTATAAATGACAAGTTGACGATTGTAGTCTCATGTAATCTACTATGCAGGCAGTTCATTCTGGTGCAGATTTGGAGTCCGCTATTTCAAATTGCATGGGCTACAGTTCTAAGGTATTGCCAATAACTAGGTGGTGTTGCTCAACATGATGTCTTCCCTTGATAATTTGATAAAAACAAAAATTTTATTTAGGGACAAGGTTTCATGGTTGGGGTGCAGATCAATCCCATATCAGGCTTGCCATCTGGATTTCCGGTACTACTCTTCATAAGCAATCTTCATGATGTGGATGTCACCTGTGTGACAAAATTGTAAATCTGTACCATGTGAATTTGACAAATCCTTTAAACAGGAATTGCTTCATTTTGTCCTAGAACATGTCGAGGATAAGAATGTGGAAGCCCTTCTTGAGGTATGTGAAATTGTTTTTTTGTAGACTTCTGTTTTTTCCCCTGGTTTGCATTTACACTCTAAATTTGTGCCTTTAAGAGTTATTTTTATTAAAAATCTTATATTCAGGGATTGCTAGAGGCCCGTGAGGATCTTAGGCCATTGCTTTCTAAATCGAATGATCGTCTTAAGGATCTTTTATTTTTGGACATTGCCCTTGATTCTACCGTTAGGACAGCCATTGAAAGGGGATATGAGGAGTTGAATAGTGCTAAACCAGAGGTAAATCCACTTGTCAGCATGTCTGCATCTGTATATTTTCATTATCCGTTTGTCCACTCTTTTCTCTTGACCGATGGTCTCTCACTTCTCTTGTGTGTTGCTTGAGTTTCATTGTCCGAAGTATGTTCTTGATAGCCTATTCATGTATTTGCAGAAAATTATGTACTTCATCTCCCTTGTGCTTGAAAACCTTGCACTTTCTTCGGATGCTAATGAGGATCTCATCTATTGCTTAAAGGTAGTCAGTGACTCAATTAAATTATTTGAATTGTTTGCTCATTCTTTAGTTGGCACATTGATTCTAAAGAACCTTATCAGACCACTACAGAACATGAAACAAGAGGCAGTAGTACCAACACTTCATCGTCTTCATCAATGGTGTTCAGACCAGTCTATATGCAGTCATAATGAATACATGTTGGACAAAATCTTATACTTCATGGCATGCAGAATTTCTGTATGTACCAATTGATTTCAGTACAACAGATTTCTGATACTTTTAAAAAGCACTTTCTTAAATATCTCATATGATTCATCACCATGAAATAAGCACTGTGCAGTTTTCAACCTTCAAACTTTATAAGATAAGAGGTATCGATGACCAGTATTTGACCAAGTTGCATGCATGGGATAGAATTGTAATTTTAACGTTCATTTTTAATTTGTTTTGAGTTAGACATGTCCCGCTTGTCACAAGTAAATTTCCTGTGTTTTTAGTTATATTCAATTGCTCCTCCTTTCCTGGATCAACCTGGTTTGACCTAAGCCACTTGAAGTGACTAACCTATGGTTTCAATTGTCTGCCTAAGATTTAAAATTACACAGGCTCAATTTGAAAATTTTAATCATTACTCATTAGAATCAGCTCATATCATTTTTATAACACAGAAAGCATGAAAGGAAATAGTAGAAAACGGTGATTTTTGTAAATGGTTGCTCTTGACATCAGACAAACATAGGTTATCTACATCATTGTTTTATGCTAGATGCTGAAACATTGTAATAATCTAATATTTCTTTTGCTCCTTGTGAAGGGATGGAATGAAGCTCTAAGCATGTCAAAGAATGGAGATAGTCACTGGGCATTATATGCAAAATCAGTCCTTGACAGAACCCGACTTGCACTTACAAGCAAGGCAGAGTGGTACCATCATCTATTGCAACCTTCTGCTGAATATCTCGGATCACTGCTTGGAGTGGATCAATGGGCTGTATGTTGATTGTGCTACAACCTCAGAATTATTAACTTCTTTATTGTTCTGTATATAATATCTTGATTCAACCTGTACAATCACTTAATGCAGGTAAATATATTCACAGAAGAAATCATTCGTGCTGGGTCAGCTGCTTCACTATCCTCTCTTGTTAATCGACTTGATCCTATTCTTCGTGAAACTGCTAATTTGGGAAGGTTGATCCAACTGTTATTGTTCTTATAAACTCATTTATTTGAATATATACAACATTGAAATAGGTTCTGATTAATTCTAGTCTCTAAAAAATTCAGCTTTAGATTATAGTGTTATATTACGAAGCTTAAGCATGTCATAATCTATATTATGAGGCCCAAACACAGGTATGAACAATGATACTAATCAACTTAGTCTTGCCTGATACAGTTGGCAAGTTATCAGCCCAGTTGAAGCTATTGGATATGTAGTTGTTGTAGATGAGTTGCTTGCTGTCCAGAATAAATCTTATGAACAGCCAACAATTTTGGTGGCAAAATCTGTAAGGGGAGAGGAGGAAATTCCTGATGGTACAGTTGCTGTGCTGACACCTGACATGCCAGATGTCCTATCTCATGTTTCTGTGAGAGCAAGAAATGGCAAGGTAATTCTATCATTCTGCAATTTTTTTATTATTTTTATTATATTATTATTTTTTGTATTCTTGATGGGTAATTGTTGAAATGAGCGACTGTAATGTAATGTGTGAAATTTGTGATTTTTTTATTTTTGGTTGCTCTTTGGCAGGTCTGCTTTGCTACATGCTTTGATCCCAATGTTTTGGCTGACCTCCAAGCAAATGAAGGGAAGTTATTGCAACTAAAACCTACTTCTGCAGATGTACTTTATAGGTAAGATTATCTATCTAAAGTATTGCTGGATATTTTTTGCCATCTGTCCTATGATGTGCATGATGAAATTCTCTTTTTTTAACTTTTCATATTATCTACAATTGAAAAACTCATTGCTCCAACTAAAAATTACACAATATACAAGAAGCTTAAGTTAATCTTCCTTTTTGTCTTGTCTTGTGCTTAACCTCAGCAAGGTGGAGGGTGACTTAACAAGTGCAAGTGCAACTAACTTGAAAGAAGAAGGCCCTTTACCATCTGTATCATTGGTCAGAAAGCAGTTTGGTGGTAAATATGCCATATCATCCGAGGAGTTCACAAGTGAAATGGTTAGGATTGCAACGTCAAGCTTCATTTATATTTGAGGAATTCTCTCTTTTCTCTTTCTCCTATTGTTGTTAACAGAAATATATAAATTGATGCATTGCTGTATGAGTTTCAAATCAGATCTATTTTCAGTATGTGTAACTTACATAGCATTGATTTGCATAGGTTGGAGCTAAATCACGTAATATAGCATATCTAAAAGGAAAAGTGCCATCTTGGGTTGGGATTCCTACCTCAGTTGCCCTACCATTTGGAGTTTTCGAGGAAGTTCTTTCGAATGGCTTAAATCAGGTTTTCCTAATCTCAAAAACTTAGGCTCTGCTTGGTTGTGATTTGTAAATGTGTTTCTACACGTGCGTTTGAGTATGATGTTTGGTTATGGTTTTGAAATCAATTTTCGCGAGCTCTACAGAGAACTCTGTGCATCAGGCCGCGTTTTTTGTGAAAATTTTGCCTGAGGAAGTCCACCCGGATGTCCTCTGAATTCCAGATTTTTTTTTTTTTTTTTTGCAATTGATTTACATAATCGGGAAAAATATTTTTTGAAAATTTTTAAATTTTTTATGTGCTTTAAAATAATTTTGAGTTGTATGTTTAGTTATGAGTTGTAAATTTTTGTATCACATATCAAATGTCACATCAACAATTCCCCACTCAAATCAAACCTCTTTTCCAAAATTATTTTCAAAACTCTTTATTAAACAAATTTTCTACACTCAAATCATAATTCTACAACACACAAACTCAAAATACAACTCATACTCTCAAATCACATTTACAAAATACAACCAAACGCAGGCTTAAGTTTTCATGCATCTATGATGTAGTTTGTAATTGCAATAATCTACTTGATGGGGAATGGAAAGGCGTGGGATTAATTTTTCCTTTATCCACGCCTTTCCATTCCCCATCACTATTATATCAGTCATAACTTCTACTGTTTTATTTCCAATCCCATAAATGTACATTGTCGTTTGCCCTAAATTGGTGGCCTTGTTTTAGATTGCTGTTCCAGCGAAACAAGTTGTAAAAGAAAGAATCAGTTTAATGGGTAGTGACAGAAAAGTTGGTGGCCTCCCTCAATTGTGAGATGTGACAGCTCATCTTGCATTTAATTGACAGGGAGTGACAGAAAAGTTGCAGTTACTGAAGAAAAAGTTAGCAGAAGGAGATTTCAGTGCCCTTGGGGAGATCCGTAAGACAGTTTTAGAGCTTGCAGCACCATCTATGTTGGTAAGTCCTTCCAAGCCCTAGATGTGGAGTTAGGAATTTTTCCCTGGATATATAAGCCTCAGAAAATTTGTAGGGCAGAAGAGATGCCTATTTTCCTTTGTTAATAACAAAGGATAAAAAGGTATGCAATATAGTATTAGCATTCTGCTCCGTTCTTGGTTGGCTTTGAAGTTTAATCTTTGATTCTTCCGTGTCATAGTAAACATGAATCAGATATTATAGAATTAGTTTTATTTTTATTAAAGAAGCAATTCTGTTGCATTTGCTTACTTACAAGAATAAATAAATAAAAATTGAGTAGGAGCTCTATGGTGGAATCTCGTTCAACTCAAGCTGAAACCTTATGGCAGGTGCAAGAGCTGAAAGACAAGATGCAAAGTTCTGGCATGCCTTGGCCTGGTGATGAAGGCCAGCAGAGATGGGAGCAAGCATGGACAGCTATAAAGAAAGTAAGATTGGATTGCCCTGCATAGAACTATAGCATATTATCTACAATTACATGCCTTGCAAATCTTTCTTAATGAAAAAGCATTCTCTTGGTTTTCTCTAAAACTGAGGATATTGTCCGAAGTCTATGATGACATGTCTCCTCCTTGCTTATAATAGATGTTGAGAGCCGGTGGATTGTCCTTCACATATTAAAGCATTGCCTTAGTTACCTGGTCCGTCACAGATATCTGTATAATGGTTTATGTTTATTGGCCTATGCATGAAATTTTGAATTTAATGAATTTCAAGTTTGACTTCCCCCAAAACTTTTTTTTTTCAGTTGTCATTGGAAAATGAGGCTTGTGTTAAATAGCAATTCACAGTCCCTCTAAATTTTGTAAATTTAATTTTATGGTCATCAATTCTCCCACTAAGGAGCCTTAATATGCTTGCCATGTCTTTGTCTGTATTGTTTTAGGTCTGGGCTTCAAAGTGGAATGAGAGGGCATACTTTAGCACAAGAAAAGTGAAATTAGATCACGACTATCTTTGCATGGCTGTCCTGGTTCAGGAAATAATAAATGCTGATTATGCATTTGTCATCCACACTACTAATCCCTCTTCCGGAGACTCATCTGAGATATATGCCGAGGTAATAGGGATTAAGACTTGATGGTTTTTAGTCTAATTTATGTTTTCCTTCATTGAATATTTATTGGAGTGATCAGCAGAGCAAATAATGTTTGCGTCTGTCTTCTTTTCGGCACAGGTGGTGAAAGGCCTTGGAGAAACTCTGGTCGGAGCTTATCCAGGTCGTGCTTTGAGTTTTATGTGCAAGAAGAATGATCTGAACTCTCCTCAGGTATGTAACCCAGCTTCTTTTGATCTCTCATTAGCGAAGATTATGTTTGTATGAACATGAATGGTGATGGATGTCAGACTGGGTAATTATATTTATAGTTTCAGACTCAATATATCAAAGAATTCAAGTATACTTTTTGTTAATTTTTAATAGTACTTTTTAATGTCATAATGAGATATTCTTGTTAGATTTTGTGAAATAATCATGTGAATCTAAACTTGTCTTTCTTAGTAGTGAGTATTATTGTTTAGTGAATCTAAACTTGTCTTTGTTAATGAATTTGTACATTTTCAGGTGTTGGGTTACCTGAGCAAACCCATTGGCCTTTTCATAAGACGATCTATCATCTTCCGATCTGATTCCAATGGTGAAGATCTAGAAGGTTATGCTGGTGCAGGACTTTATGATAGGTAAAATTGTGTAACCAGCAATGTAGATCTTGTTATTCTCCTTCCACATCAAAGCTATAAAGTATGTTAAATGCTCACTTTGTTTTTTAGTGTACCAATGGATGAAGAAGAAAGAGTTGTACTTGATTACTCATCTGACCCATTGATGACTGACGCGAACTTTCGCCGATCAATCCTCTCCAACATTGCTCAAGCTGGTAGTGCGATCGAGGAGCTGTATGGAACTCCTCAAGACATTGAAGGTGTGGTCAGAGACGGGAAAATCTATGTCGTCCAGACAAGACCCCAGGTGTAATACTGCTTCTTTCTCTTCTAGTTTTTTTCACAAGAGAAGGGTTAGGAATAGAAGAATATAGGCTGTCCATGCAAAGACTCCAAATAGTATCCTAATTAAAAAAGTATTTTCATCAGGGAAAAGTTACCTAAATAACAAAATATTGAGAAACAGAATAAAAGAGAAACGAGTGGTAGAAGAGAAAGAACTTAACTTGGATAGCAGCACGAGAGGTGAGCTAAATATGTAAAGACCTCTGTATTGTGGTGTATTTATTAGCATCGTCTTGTTTTGCCAAAGAAAATGAAATTCAATTCCACTTAATTGCATAATCATGTATTAAGTTTATAAAATACTTTTTTTTCCAGTAGAATGTGTGACAGTGGTTAGGTATCTGGAATACAATTAAAACATTGTATTCAAAACACTTGTAGCTGCCCTACCAAAACCCTAGTAGATCATGAGAAGAACATTTCATACTAACAACCTGTAGGACTCCCAAGAACTTGAAAATTCATAAATATCTGAGAATTAGTACAATGAGAAATACGACATGTTTAGACAACCAAATCTTCACATCCTTGCTAGAGGTTCGTATGCATCAAATCACAGCCAAACTAAGACCGCCCTTATTAGGATGGACAACCCTCTGCTGTAAAACCCGAGACATTTATCCACACTTCGTTTAAACGCCCAGAAAGATGATATGAAGCATTGTATTGGGCAATTGTATAGGTGCTCTTGTCTTCTATAGTTGCCGTCTTTCCACTCCAGATTTTATCTAAGCTGGTCACTAGAGCTTCCATTTCTCCATTAATGTTATCGTCCTTGGCAAACCCTGAAAACTTCCTAACCGCCACACAGTGGCTTCTCCATTTGTCCACCACCAAATTCAGCTCAGGATAAGGCTGTGGAAGGGTGTTCCCGTCATATTTTGAAGATAGATAGAACCTCACAACGTAGTTGGATTCATTTGATGATAGGTTAGTGATGCTTGTTAGGACAGGAGCAGTCATCAATAGATGAGAAGAGTTGAGGTTAGCGCCATGACGATATTGATACAACCTGCAGTGAGCAAACAAATTTCTTTGGTTCTTCATTGTTTGGTTTCTGAGAAAGTAGAGCGAAGAAAATAAAAGGGAGTATAGTGAAACAGGAGTAATAGTAAGGAGGATTAGGAGGAGACCTATGAAAGCCTTCTTTGGTGGACTTCTCGAAGGAAGTGCCGCCAGGGACCAGAGAAGACATCCATGAGGATTCTTTGTAGAGCCTGATCTCCACACCTAGTTCTGATCGTATCACCGTGTATTGTGGTGACTCAATCGCATTAGAACCACTGAACAATAATGATAGACAACCCAGAAAACAATAGTAATAGCATGCAAAGTTGATGAACAGCCTCTGATTTTCCATGTTTGTTCTGAAACTTTGCCAAGAACCTTGCCCTGAGCCTCCACTCCTCTTATAGATCCATGTACATGTACATGTATATGTATAATCAAAACTGTCTCCCAAAGTCACTTTTGTCCCTCTACAACAGATACTATTACCAGAGTGCCAAGGGAGTGTTAGGTTAACTGAAATGGAATGAAATGATCATTCCATCAAAATATTCGTTCTTATGTTTGGTTTCAACATGCAACTCATATATGTGGCTTGTTATTTAAGTGGCCTTTATGCAAATCATCAACAATTAATCATTGAAAGCAATATGCTGAAAGCTGATCTAAGCCCACTCTCAATTAGAAAGATTCCTATAAAACAAAAGACAAACAAACTCATCTGGTCAAAGGTACAATCCTCAGTGGAAATCATAGCAATTGCTTAATTAATAGCAAAAGTGCTATGTGGACAAATTGCATTGAACTTATCTTTTATTAGTGCGTGATAATTATTATAGTATGAAAAAAAGGCTTAAGCCAGAATCAATTGTTGGCCTTTGTTTGGTGCTGTTTGTGGGGCTACTTATAGGCTTATTTCTTTTTTTCTTTTAAAAAAAAAAAATTTAATAAGCTGAAAAAAAATATTATTGAGAAGCAGGAAAATTGATACTTTTAAATTTTACATTTTTATTATTAACTTTTAGTAGCTTTTAAGAACCTACACGATATAAGTTTGTTGTTTGGATCAATAATCCTATGATAACCTACTTATCTTTGATTAGTGCTTAATAATTATTATAATATGGAAAAAGACTTAAAGCTATAACCATTTGTTATTTGGAAGGGTTTTGATTTGTGGCACTAAATTGGGGGGCACTAATGCCCCTAATTTCCATATAAGGCAAAAAAAAAAAACAAAACAAAACAAAACAGTATTAAAATTTAGGATATATTACCTGAAATGGAAATTAGGGGCATTAGTGCCCCCCAATTTAGTGCCACAAAACATTTTCCTATTTGGAAATGAGCTCAAAGCCAAAAGTGTGGAACTAGTTGTATTTTCTTCCAACTATATGAAAATGAGAGTAATATATCCTAAATTTTAATATGATTTGTTATTAAATAACGAGTTATTCTTTTTAAAATTTGTTATCAACACCCATTAAGATTAGATTTGCCAGAGAGAGAACATTGCAGCCAAGTTTGACAAATACCATGCTGAGACAATGAGACTTCATCCCCAAAAAAATTACAAAACAAGAAAAATTATCTATAAATTTATCCAAACTGTTAATGTGTGGTCTAGACTCAATTTTGTATAGTGGAATTTGCAATAAAAATTATATCTCAATTCTCTAATATTTTTGATGGATAATTTTTTGAATACTTAACATTGCTGCTTAATCCCACATTAAAAATTGATTATAAAAAAAATGAGAACTGTACTGGAACATGATCTCATATACTTTTCCTTACCCAAATCAGCCATTTTTTTAAGAACTTAAAATGTATAGACTGATTTTTTTGGGCCCATTTATTAAAAAGGACGGTCTTTGGAATAGTAATTGCAGTCTAGTTCTTCAGGATTATTATTTTATATTAAATAAATTATATATTATGTATATTTTTATATAGTACATATATAATTTATTTTATTTTATGTTTGTTTCAATAAATAAAAAAAAAAAAATGTGCTTGAAGAAAGAAAATACAACCACTAAGCAGGATGTAATAGATAAATATTGCTCCTATCTATTTTATTTAATAGATAAATATTAAGTATTTGTGTCCAGTAAGCTATAATTTTGTCATATTTATTTTATAATTTAATATATGGGCTTGTTGGGTCGACTTGAGATTTTAACATCATTTTAGGACCGAACTTAAGAGAGATTTCTAAGCCCGATATCAGGCCATACTGGGCAGATTAGGTCCATATTACCCAAATAACTTTCCATATTCAGCCCAATATATTACTAAGTCAGCCTATGCGCCCATTGGCATGAAATGAGCGAGCAGTTTAGTGGACCGCTAGTAATGGATTATTATTACTTTATTTTTTCATATAGTCCACGGATAATGGATTGAATTGACCTTTTTGTTGGTATCACGATTAAAATTGCTATATATGATATAAATTTAAATGTGTTGAAACATGGGTCACACATAAGATGACTATGATTCTTACATTTTAAATTTTAATTTTTTTTTTGGGAGGCAGGGGGCGGCCGCTTAGTATGTAATATTGTTGGAGTGATGATGATCTAGGGCCGTTGCTCATAGTTCATCCACTTTAGCAGCAAGTAGATTCTATAATGGATCTCTCTCTCTCTCTCTCGCTCTCACACACATACATACATGTGAACTTCATATTTGTTGTAGGTTCAATATACATGTGAGAGAGCCGAGTACACCATCATAGTTTATCGAATTTAATTTTGTTCACACTGGATAAGATGTATATATAAAACACAACTTAGGAATACGCTTTTTGAATAGACAATCCAATATATATCTTACATTTCATAATTTCATAAGATGTCAATACACTTTTTGAATAGATCCGAGCTATATCTTACATGATCATGAAGGATATTTAGGTGTTAGTAAAATGAGATCTAATATTTAATTCAATAGAGTGATATTTGGTCTATCATAATAATCTAATATTACTAACTTACTATCATATAATTAATAATAATAATAATAATAATAATTTTGAAGGAGAGCTTATCGTTTTAGATAAATCACAAATTACATATGTTCATACAAAATCGTTTTCATACTTTACCTATTAGACAAAATACTTATCCCACTTTAAAGGGTTGAGAGACACTTCCTTGACAAGGACGCTATGTCCAAGTCAAATTCCACATATTTCTAAGTTCAATCCATACTCAAGCATTTTTCTTCCAAGTCAATCTCTCCCAGTGGGCACGACACTCTCCACTTGTGTTAAAAATACATAGTAATTTTTTTACAAAATAGCATACAAATGTAAAATAAATATATAAAACTCACATAGATAGTATACTCACATAGATAGGATTCATATGTAGGGCCTATTTTTTTTATCTCACATTTGTATTTTATTCTGTATGTATCTGTTGCAAAATCTTCCTCTTATTCCTTGCTCATTCTTGGGTTGGGTTGGAATAGAGAAATGAAGAATATACCGACCAAATCTAATAAACTTCTTGCTTTTTTTATGGTGTGTTTGGTTGGGGGATTTGAGGAGAGAATTGGAAAGGGAAAGGGAAAAGGCGTGTGAAACTAGGTGAAATGTAAGTATATTTTATTCACATTTCACCTAACTTTTCCTTTTCCCTTTCCAAATCCCTCCTCAAATCCCTCAACCAAACACAGCGTTAGTGTATTATTTGGGATCCTACTTTTGTGGTTGGAAATTCAATTACTTCAGAGCCAAGGCTTCCCAAACGTGTACAGAAAAGTCCTAATCTTAAATTAAGGAGTATTGTGTTGGTGCATGTTTGTCATTACATATATATATATATATATATAAATAAATGTGATTTTTTTTTTTTTTTTGTGTGGTTATAGTCATAGAATTTGAATCGTGACGTCTACTCCATAATAATCATAATAATTCTTTATTGATGGGTAACATCAGGTAAGGGTAGATCTAGGGGATGCGGAGGGGCCGATTGAACGCCTAAATTTTTTAAAAATATTATGTATTATATTCAAAAATTAAAAATAATTTAAAATTATAAGAATTTGCACTTCTAAATATACTTTCATACCTCCATTGTAATAATCCCACAAATAAATATTTTTTTTTATAATAATTTGATGTGACATTTATCATATTAGTTTCTTGGAATTAATGCATGCCACACCCGTAAGCAACGGATAATATAACAAACATCAAGAAATATACCCCCCAAAAAAAAATTCTCTATAATTACACAAGAAACCCAACATAGCATTAAAAAACAGAAAACAAAATTATTGCAAATGATGTGACGACAGGCTGTGCATGGTCTAGCTCATTATCACATAACCGCATAGAACTATACACAATGTTATTAGTTCAGTTTTTTATGTGAATTTTTTTTTTTTTTTTTTGGTGATTCTAGACTTTCTGTTTAGTTTATCCTATGAAATTTTGATATATATATGACAATTATATATACATCTTCCAAGCCTTTGAAAAACAGTCCTATAGAAATTTGAAGAACCCACATAAACTGCATATGGATAGGGATAACTCCTCTGCAAAAGGGGCTTGCAGGGGACAAGAAGTAAATTGTTTTTTTTTTTTTTAAACTTAGAGCATCTCCAACGCTGTATCTAATTTTTCATCAAATTTGAGTTCAAAATAAGTCATTTCACCAAATCTCAAATCACCCACTCCAACGCTGCATCAAATTTGCATCAAATTTAGTGGGGCAACCGGTTGGGTCGGCCGGTGGG
The DNA here is from genome assembly GCA_025200525.1 of Camellia lanceoleosa. NCBI lineage: Eukaryota > Viridiplantae > Streptophyta > Magnoliopsida > Ericales > Theaceae > Camellia > Camellia lanceoleosa. The sequence goes on along the minus strand of CM045763.1, from coordinate 9,427,650 downwards.
TTGATTGGGTTTCTTAAAAAAAAATTTTTTTTGAATTTTTGAACTTTTTGAACTTTCGAACTTTTTCGAGACGTAGGGTGGTCACGGTTAAACAAATTTTTTTTTTTTTATTTTTTTTTTACGGTTTGAACCTTTTTGTTGAACCGTTTGAATCTTTTACTGATTGACCGGTTGGTCAACTGGGTGGGCAACCGGTAGGTTGACTCGGGTCCCCCTCCAACAGTACGCAACAGTGTTTTGATGAATTCATTTCTTTGTCCTCAATCTGATAAAATATTTGATGAATTATCAATTTGATATCAGTTTTGGTGAAGGGTTGGAGGGGTGAACAGTACCATTTTCATCAGAATTTAAATCTGATATCAGTTTTGGTGAAGGATTGGAGATGGTCTTATAAATTAAGATCGTACTAACAAACTGGACATGTTTGATCATCATACCAATTAATGTGAAAAGGGATTGGTGTGTGTCAACACGGTGTGTACTTGACAAGTGGAACATCATCATCATGATGCACATGGTGATGTAACAAGAGGATGGCCCATGACGATGATGCCCCAAGCATGCCACAGACAAACACACCAAACTAAACTAAAGTTGGGATAGAGAAATGTTTACAAACACATAATAAAAACACTTAGGTAGCCTTAGGTAACATTTATGTTTTTTATTTTTCTTTATAAAAATTTTATAAATTAGTTTTTGTTTATTTAGAAAAATATGAATTACAAACGCGTTTGGTTTGAACAAAATATTTGAAAAAATTTTAAAATATAAATTAAAAAATATGTTTGTTCAAGCTTAAAATATTATAATTTATTTTTTATTATTTATGACAATGGGATCATACACATTATAATTGGAAAAAAAAAATTAATTGAAAAACAAATTAGTTATTTAAAAAAAATTTATTTGAAAAAAAAAATTATTAGTCAAATTTTTAAATTTCTGTTTAAAAATTAATGTAAACTTATTTTTTAAATTTACGTTTTTTTCTCAAATTTATAAACTAAGACAACCATTTATAAATTAAAAAAGTTATCAAACAAGTTTTTATGACAGTTTTTTAATTTTTTGTTAATATAAACTGAAAACTAAAAACGAAATAGTTACCAAACAGACCTTTAATGAATCATAAAAAATGTACGGATAAATTGAGATTTATTTTGAATGAAAGTTTTATCATAATTGAATTTAATTTCAATTACTCATTACATTTACAGTAAATCATTCTATAATACATTTGTTGTTCCTAGTCTTGCTTTTAAACATAAATAATTAGTTTCCAAAAATTTTTCCACCCCATACCAAATTGTGATTTTGGGAAAATCTCCACTTTGGACTAGGGTGGTCAGCGACACATTTCAATGGCTATATGTCTCTTCTTGCAACAAAAAATACAACACTTTTTGGGAGGGTTTAATTTTGAAAGTTCAACTCTCATTTGGCTAAGAAGGGCTGACCATGCATGCCTTCTTTAGACACAATCATTGCTTAACATCACCCCCATTCCAATGGTCGGAAAGCCCTTTAATCTCTTCTTTTCTTTATTCCCTTTTCAAGAGAGCCTTTTGTTTTTTTAATAATATATTGCACACACATATAGAGGAGGGGTACATATGTAACTATATATTACAATTATATAAGAATGAAACCATATCCCCTCTTGAGACAGAGAGAAATTCTTATAATTATTTTATTGGTAAAGTTAACAAATAAAAAAAAACTATACCAGCATATGATTATATATTATTCTTTATTCCAAAAAAAAATAATAATAACATCATTATAGTTTAAAATTATAAAAATAATACTGTCACATCATTTTATATGTATCTTTTGCATAAATTTTATGTTTATAAATCATTTTCTTAACATTATATAATATAAGCTAACAAGTTCCTAAACTTTTCTTATATGCATCGGTTTGTTCCTATCCAATTGTTTTAGATGATCTCATTTTAAATGTGAAAATTTTATTATTACATGTCACATATGTTAAAAAAATATGTAAAAATTATTATTTTGCATATATATGATTTTTCATATTTGTTCTCGATGGTACTATATTCATTTTGGAAATACTTATACATAATTTTTTGTACTCAAGATTTATGTTCTCTAATCTTGCCCCATTCGGTTGTAAGATCTTGTTTTAAGATTTTTATGTTTTGACATTTCAATTATATTCTAAGACTGAAAATGTATTAACACGAAGTCCCAAAAAAATTGGATACAAAAAATTGCTTGGCCAACAATTTGGAGTCCATGGTTGTGAAACCATCCTAAACTACTACCATTCTTTCTCATGATTCTATTCCCTTCTTTTGATGTGGGTCATTGTGTGGAATTTTCTTTACTATCATTCCCCTTTTTAACTATTCCAATATTAAATTAGACGCTTTGATGTTTTTTCTAAACAACGTCTTCACTATTCATTTGTTTTTCACTTTTATGCTTTTTGTGTGTGTTTGGTGCTGAGAAAAGTTGAAAGAATTGGAAGAATATAAGAATGAAGGTATTGTCAATTTTGTTTGTGTGAGAGCAATCCAATCATGTGAAGCTTCTTCATTAAAGTTTATATATATTCTTATTACATTATTTCACACATTTTTTTTAATTTTTTTTTTCAAGTGGGGATAAGATAATTATGCTAAAGTTAGTGAGAGGATGTTCCTTTAGACTTGTAGAATTGAAGCCCACCACAGAAATTGCTGACCAGAATTAGCGGCTCCTTTTGAATTGAGCCAACGAATTACAACTCTTTCATCATGATCACGATGGAGGGGAGAAATTATTTGATGGTTTGAGAGTATTGTTTTAAACCATTCATATTAGGATAAGTAAATTGTTATCTCTCAAAAAGAGATATAAAGTGGTGGATCATACTGATTCAGTCAATTACATTCAACCTAAGACACCACTTATATTTATCCTAGAAGCATATAATATGATTTTCCGGTTAAGAGATCTTAAAATTTTTATCCTATTAAATGTGGATCAATAATCTTGTCTCTTAAATTTTTATCCACACAGTTTAAAGCACAATGTTATGAGAATCACGAAATATAAAAATACACAAGGATAAGAAAATAGGAAATTTAATGACAGAAGATCATTTTATTTCAAACTAAAATATCCATTATTGTAGTTCATACTATCAAAATTTTAATTATCATATTAATTATCTATGAGATTTATGTGATAAAATTATTTTTATGTATAATTTTACATATGCCAAAAAAAAATCTGAATCATCTAAGTCAATTGTAAAGTAATCTTTTTATTGGAACATATATGCGTCCATGACTTAGTAAAATGATTTTTTTTTTTTATCATGTATTATTATTGCAAAAGTGGTCTTAACTAGAATTCTCTCTAATAGTTTTTTGGTTTAATAAAAAATTATTATTGTATTATTGCACCAAAAATTATTGTAGAGATTTGTAATCCAAGTGATTTCTATTTGAGGATTCTTTTAATAAACAATGTTATAAACGATATTGTCATGGAATTTTTGTTTGTGAAATTAATTAAAATACTTATTTCATATGAATTAATTATAAACTCTACTTTACAATGAATTTTATAATTTAATCATAAAATATATAAATAATTTCTCTCTCGCTCTCTCCTTAGTCCAAAAATGTTACATAAAACTATAGACGCCATTTGATTGTTCAGATTGAATATAAAGATTTCAAGAGAATATATAATATCTAAGGATAAAGATAGGATGTAATATATTGTAAGATATGAGATGAAATATATATTGTGCAGTCACTTAGACTATGCTTGGTTAAGATAGGATATAGTATGGAATAAGAAGAGAGTGATTATTTGTTATCTTTGGATGAAAGATGAGTTATATCTGACGGTGGGGATATACAATACCATTGGGGGTGGTATTATATATCTCCCATTTTGCATCATATACTATCCAAACTCTCTATATCCGAAGCAATCAAACACGAGATATAGGGAGAAAAAAAATATATAAGACCTACCTCATATTATATCTGGTTCCACACCCATATACTGGTAAACAAACAGGGTCTAAGTGCTATAGTCGATGAGCTGAAATGGGTCTTGGTCAATTGTGTCTCAATTTTTCCTTTTGGCGGATTTTATTTTGAGCCTACAATGGGGCGGATCAATAGATAATCTTGCAATAAGCCCGACATATGGGCCCACAATCACTGTATTCCCTTTTTTTTCTTCAATAGAATATTAATTTGTTAGTAAAATTAAATTACATCAACTCGAATTCTTGATATTTTCCCCACTATACTATAAAGTGTAGCTATAAAACCACTAAACTAAGCCCAATGTCTTCTATGATCCTATTTTTATAGTATAAAATTTAGGTATATATTCTACGAGTAATGACAGAGACTCTTAAAACATTATCTTTAAATTTACCTTTATCAATATAGCAAAAAGTTATGTCGTATTTGTTGATTTTTAAACAAATCAATATCTGATATTCAATAGTTTCACATCATTAAAGGTCTACTAAAAAGAATAATTGAATTAACATTAATCATTTTGGGATTTGTTTGTAGCTTAAAAATTATTTTATTGTCTAAAAAAATCCATTTTACAAACAAAAGTTTATGAGTCCATTTTGCCAACAAAAGCCTAAGCTCATTTAGTAAACTCTTTTGTTTGTTTGTTTTTTGGGTGCTAAAAACCCATTTTTTGTAAATTTTTGATAATACTAAAAAACCAACTTTAACTACTAAAAAAAATTATTGGAAAAGCCAAAAAAACAAAAAAAAATGTCTCAAATAGACTTGTTTTTTTTTTTCTTTTTAGCGGCAACTTTTTTTGTAGATTTATTTTTGGCTAATAAACTATTTTTTTCCTAAATTAAAAAAAATTAAAAAAATTAGATTAAAAAAATTCATTTGAAGTGACCTTCCACTTCATTCAACTGATATTTTGGAGACAACGCAGCCAAAAACCTTGGGCATATCAATAAAGGGGAACTTTGGCTCTTTGGCTCCCACTCTGAATTGACCCCATAATTAATCAACTTATTGTCAACTTATTTACCAAAAAGAAGCTAACATGTGGCCTTTCTTCCACTATTTAAAATTTTCTATTTTCTTCTTCTTTTAGCAAGAGGAAATATATTATGTATTAAATTATATATATATATATATATATATTTTGAAATGCTTCAAACTCTTATCATATCTTCAACTTGGAGACACTTTGATTAGCTAGGTTTAAATCAAATAAAAATTGGTTGCTATGTAATAATTGGTTTGAGGCAAAGTAATATTTATATTCACTCACAACTTATAAAGTGGGTTCAAGTTACAAGAATCATTTTATTTATAAAAATGTGAGTAAAATTATTTGTATAGAAATTATTTGTAAAATAGTTCACAGATAAAACACACAGAAACTATTTATAGAATAGTTATGAATGATTTCTGTGTATGTAGTATAATTCTGAAAAAGTACAACAGACAATTACATCCAAAGTCCCTTATTCATTGGGTATAATCTTAGCCAAAATCTAGTATAATAGAAAATGAAAAATATTAACCATATCATATACACAATCACATGGGTAACCATTAAAAAGGTAACCCTACAAAGTACACATTTTCAGAAAGAAAAAAAAAAAAGAAGATATAAATATAACTTGATCTTGGATTATTTTACATTTCTGGATAATGTACATTATACACATTAACTACATTTTCCATGTAGAGCCCACCGTAAAATATGATTAGTGTCATATTGAGTGTTATATATGAGACAATACCCTCTAGCATCACCAATTCTAAAAATATATTGGAAAATAGATGGTCCAACACAAGTAAAAAATATTTTGGTTTACATATATTTTAAAGGGACCATCGAGTGAATCCAGACAATGCATGCAAGATTGAACTGTGCTTAACTATCTTCCCCAAAAAAACAAAACTTGGCTTTAACTTGTAGTGTGGTATTTTGAGTAGTTCCTACACACAAGACATGCCTCTTATTCATTTTGTTTTCTTTTTTATATGTCACCTTTTTTAAGACATATTTACAGTGCATTCAGCTTTTTTTCTCTGAAGATATTTGAAAAAAGGGGAACATTGAATATGTGTTATCCATGAAGATAACATCACATGGTTGCTTCAAACAAGGTCACACTCACTCATTCATCAGCAATCCTCTTCCTTCACTTCAAAAGAGGAATCTAAATGTGCACATTTTAACTCTTGTTTCATCTTCGTTGCCCAAACAACATTTTTTTTTTATAAAAGTAATTCAAGACAAAAGACTAAGAAAAATTAGACCAGCCCCTTGCTTGAGTAAAGTTGGTTTGAACTATTTTGATGATTATGTTACTCTTCATTATAATGTCCTGTTTGGATCTTGAACTAGCTAAAAGAGTTGTAAGGGACAAAATACGAGAGAAAAAAGTTTTATAAGAAATCAAACTTATATTTTAATTATTTTTCTTTCGTTTTTTTTCCTCACAAAATTCTCTACAAAAAAGTATCCAAAATTTGAAGTGTGAATCAGATTCATTATGAGTGTTATTAACATCACGTTAAGTTTAAATTTACACTACACAATAGAATTCTAGAATTTTTTTTTTAAGGATATAACATTTCTGAAAAGCTCACTTAAAGTTCTGGTTGTGTAAGCATTTTAGAGTAAGATTTTGTGAATAAATTTGCCATAGATGTTAGGAATTAATTTCTCAAGCCAAGCTACCACTGAGATCTCTTAATTTTCTCTGCCGAATGAATGGTATGTAAGAGAGTGACAACTTGTGAGACAAATATCTATGAATTCCTTTCTTTAATTTGTGTTTTTTTCAGAGGAAAATTGGTGTGGGTAGGTTTCTCATAACTAGTACAATTTGTATTTTGTACCCAAAAAGCAACAAATAAATAAATAAATAGAAAGAAAAAAAAAAAGAAAAGGAAAAAACTGCTTGGCAAGTGGTAAGCATCATTGCCAGAGCACTAAAAAGAGTGGTAGGGAATATTTTTAGTAAAGCTATCCCTCATCCTTGGTGCTCTCATTACAAAATATAATTATAACCAAATACATAATAACCAATATATACATGAAACAAGATATGCCTTTTATGAGTGAGAAATTTTTTTTATCAACCAAATTGTGGTTATTTATAAATATAAAATGAATTACATTTAAGCATTCATAGTCTAAGTAATAAACAACACAACAAAAGTTATAGGAGAAATTATTAATCTTCCCCATTGACCCGTGACTTCCAAAAAAGATGTGTATAGAAGTGGCCAACTCTACGAAATGAATTCTATCATGAGTGAGATTAGAAACATAATTAGCATCATTGTTTTGATTTCCATGTAATTGATTTAATATATTTGATATGTATGACCACTACTAACTACGATAGATTTAGGGATAATTTGTGATTCTTTCCTTTCGGGTTTAAAGTTTTTAATTAGTGACTAGCCTTCATGGTCAAGAGTTCTTGCATCTTACTAGGATGTCAGTACTTTGACTTTTTTCATTTGTATGTGTGTTTTTCCCTTAATATTTGTTTGATGTAATTTTTCTATTTATTGCATTTGTTTTATGCTTCTGACTATTTGTTGAACTGTTTTTATAATTGAATATCTAATTTGATATATTAAAAATTTATCTCCCACTGATTTTTTTTTTTTTTTTAAAAAAAAATCATCAATTTATAAATTGTTTTTTTTATTCATTCTTAATGGTGATGACATGTAATGGGCTTGGAAATTGGTCAATTCTTCTTCATCTAATACTAAAATTATGACCGCACTGATAATAATAACCACACAACAACAATTGTATAATGTAATTGATACCAAACCCTTAATTCTTTATTTAGGATCATAATTCAACCAAGAAAAAAATATAGTAGTAGTCACAGAAACAACCCAGTTTTGTTTATATAGATGTAACTGAGATTTTGGTAGCGCATCATCATACCAGGCAAAACTATTGTGCTGGTGGAGCTGGCAATATTCATACTAATTAAATTGACTAAATTTTGGCCACATAAAAAAAAAAAATTAAAAAAATGAGAGAGAGAGAGAGAGAGAGAGAGAGAGAGAAGTCAAAATACGATATTGTGCTAATTTCTAGAGTTAATTTTAGTTGCCAATTTTTTAAAAGAAAATGTCCCAACCTATTAAAAAATTTAATTATCCAAAAGTTTAAAAAAAAAAAAAAATTAACTTCAATCTTTTAATTATCAACTTTTTAACTTATGAAAGAAAAAAAAAAACTTTCACTAAACGAGGCTATTAAATTGCTCACACGAAAAAGGGATGGAATTCGATTGGGAGAAGTCAAATGGGGTGTAGACTAGAATAGTATAATTTTCCTTGATTATTTAATCAAAAAGTAGTTTTTAAATTTAAAAAAATAATATAAAATTTATCTAAAATATGTAGTAAAAATTATTTATAATCAATTAAATTTTATTTATTTTTATCAAAGTTACACATATAAGAGAAAGTTATTTTAATGTCAATAATTGTATATTCTAAGTTCTTAATAATAAAAAATATGTCATCAAAAGTTAGACTGGCTAACTCATAGACTATGTTTTAGCTTAAAAAATGCAATGAACGGTAAAAATTTATCCCCAAAAGTGAATTTATGATATGAATTTAAAGTTAGTGAGATGTGACATTCACTCGCAATAGATGTAAACCGTTGTTTTTACTTTTTGATAGTCAAGTGAATTTTTATGTCAAATTTATTAATTTGAACATACTTAAAAATTTTAAACTTTTCAATATAATATTTTTTTTCAATAAGATTATGACATGTGTACTTGACATTTTTTACCGTTTAATAAATTACGATTAATAGTTAAAAAATAATTTAAATATTAAATTTTTTTATATGATTCCAATTTTCTTTCTACTTTCTTTTTAAATTTAAAATTAAATATAGCTTAGACATAGTCTAAAAAAATTAGTATCTAGTTGTTGGCTTATTTTTCATACGAAGGAAAATATCATAAATGCAAGCGTGCTAGTAAGGATTAAAAATCCTTATAGATTAATTTCAAGCTAATTATCAAACAATTGTATTGACGGTTTTTTTTACCTCAATGAAGAGGACTTCAAAATTACCAAGTGTAGAAAAAAAAATTAAAAGAAGAAAGATGGAGACAGAGAAAGATGATTGAGTAAACAATCGAATTAACCATTAATACTCTACTCCTATGTTTTGAAAAAGAAGTGCATAAAATAAAGTGTAGAGAACTTACCTCAACTCCTATGTTTCGAAAATGAAATGCATAAAATTAAGTGCAGAAAATATAAATGACAAGAAAAATAGAAATCAATTGTTTTTTATCTGAATTTTGAATCCTTTACAATGTAGTCATTAATGGCTATTTGTAGAGGAAAAAATACAACAATAACTACTTAGTAAGTACACATTTCTCCCATTTTCATCATTGTCTTGCTACGTGTCCTTCCACTCATCCACTTTGTATTTCATGTTCTCCATCATCTCCATAACTTCTTTTAACTTCCAAATGAATAAGAGAATGCCATGTGTCTTGAAAATAACAACAACAACAACAACAACAATAATAATAATAATAATATTTTATGACGCCAGCATTACCCCCGTGACTCTTAAAATGATATTTACTTGAATTTTTGAAAGGTCGAATCAAGCACACATACTGTCATTTTTGTGCCTTCAAAAAAAAAAAAAATTCGTCGTCAATTTGAAAAAATAAGCCATTCTCAACCACTGATTTAAATGCATAGGTTTTTCCTTGCCAAATTCAACATTTCAAATGGCTAAGTTGTTCTTTAGTGCATCAAACTTATCAAAATAATGCTTAAAGATGATTGTTTTATTAGCCATTTCATCAAAATTAATTTTTGATATGAACCACAAATCCAAAATGGATTGTGAACACTAAGAACCATAATACAAGATGGCTTTAAAAATTCAAACAATTTGACATTTTGAATAATTTCAAAAAATTCAGATTGATGAACATTAAATTGTTCATCATTCTTAGCCATGTTTGGCTTGAGAACATGTTCTTTGGCCAAATAACTTTCATCGTTCATTGACAAATGGGATTGTTTTTCTATTTTATCCATTAATGGATTATGAAAATCCTCCATGTAAGTTTCATCATTTCTTGGTCTAATTGGTTGTTTCATTTTAGCCATTAATAGCTTATGAAAATCCTTTATAGACATCTTATGTCTATGGTTTGACTCTCTAAGAATGGGTTTTTCAACCTCCGAGTCTTATTTGAAACATTATTTTTAACCATGCTTGGCTTAACAACATATTTTTTAGCCATGTTATTTTCACAAATTGGCTCTTTAAAAATGAATTTTTTGACCCCCCGAGCCATTGATGAAATCAACTCTTTGCTTTTACTATTTTCAACCATGAAAAAATTGACCAATTACAGCCATTAAAACCTCAGTTAAAGACTTGGTAGTGAGAGTTGATAACCCATCATTCCATTGGCGAATTTCCATATCAAGTTAATGAATTTCTCCAATTAAATAGTATCTTTTTTCTTCCACTAAATAATATTGTAAGGGATGAAAATTTATTTCATCCAGAAAATGGATTTCTTCTTGAAAATCCAAAATTTTTTATTTACGCCTAAATGATTTCATCTAGGCTATTTGAAATGGACGAATCCAATTCATTTTTCATTTCTTACACTTGACGTCCCACTGGATGTACCAAAAATTGTTGGCTTATTTTTCCTACGAAAGAAAATATTATAAATAAAAGCGTGTCAATAAGAATTGAAAAATCCTTACAGATTAATTTCAAGCCAATTATCAAGCAATTGCATTGATAGTTCTTTTGTCTCAATGAAGAGGACTTCAAAATTGCCAAGTATAGAGGAAAAAAATTAAAAGAAAAAAGAGGGAGACAAAAAAAGATGATTGAGTGAACAATCAAACTAACCATTAATTTATCTCTACTCTTATGCTTTGAAAATGAAGTGCATAAAATAAAGTGCAGAGAACTTACCTCTACTCCTATGTTTCGAAAATTAAATGCAAGAAATATAAATGACAAGAAAAATAGAAATCAATTATCTTTGATTTGAATTCTGGATCTTTTACAATGTAGCCATTGATGGCTATTTATAGAAAAAAAAAATACAACAATAACTACTTAGTAACTACACATTTCTCCCATCTTCATCCTTGTATTGCCACGTGTCTTTCCACTTATCCACTTTGTCTTTCATATTCTCCATTATCTCCATAACTTCTTTTAACTTCCAAATGAATAAGAAGATACCACGTGTCCTGAAAATAATAATAATAATATTACTAATAAGAAGAAGAAGAAGAAAAATATTTTGTGGTGCCAACACTAACCAAAAAGATATAGCTAAAATTATATTTTGACATTTTATGTACATTTTTTTTTATTTATTGAATTTGAATTTGAATTTGAATATTAGATATGGTTAGATAAGTCAATAGTTTTAAATTATATTTATTTTTTAGTTTCAAATATTTAAAAAATGGATAATATTTTGAAGTAAATATTTTTGATTTTATGAATTTGGGGATGCTGCTGCGCGGGATGCGCAGTAGCATCTGCCGTGCGACGAAATAAGCCCATTTCAGGGCCCATTTTGATAATCTAAACCGTTCACATTTTAGAATACATCAAATAGAACATGTCTGCAAAAAATCAAGTAAATCGGATATTGTTACCTATTCATCCACTTACATTTGTATTTATTTTAATACTTTAAATCACAATTATTATTTATTTTTGTAGATAGAAATGTGAGGGGATGAATGGGTAAACGATATCCGATTAATTTGATTTTTTACAGGTATTTTCTACTTGATATATTATAAAATGTGAACGGTTCGAATTATCAAAATGGGCCTCGAAATGGGCCCATTTCACGACAAGAGAATCTTATGCACTTCAGCGTAGCGTCCCCAATGCTAAATTATAGGGATTGAGAAAATGGGCCAATTTCGAGGCCCATTTTGATAATCCGAACTGTTCACATTTTATAATACATCAAGTAGAATATGCCTGTAAAAAATCAAGTTAATCGGATATCGTTTACTCATTCATTCACTCACATTTCTATCTACAAAAATAAATAATAATTGTGATTTAAAGTATTAAAATAAATACAAATGTGAGTGGATGTATAGGTAAACGATATCCGATTTACTTGATTTTTTGCAGGCATGTTCTACTTGATGTATTCTAAAATGTAACGGTTCAGATTATCAAAATGGGCCCTAAAATGAATCTTCTTCTTTCCCAGCAACATCCCCAAATTCTAAATTATACTAAATGAATAATTATATTTATTTTTTAGTTTCAAATATTTATATACTAAATTTAAATTTAGAATTTCCTTTTAAGGATTTTCAAATATCAAAGTAGGTGTGTCTTGGTTATGATTAAATTTATTTATTTGAGTTTCTATATATGAATATTTTTTTAAAATTTAAAATTATAGATACGGTTAAATTCACCAATAGTTGTATGTTATTTGTATTTCTTAACTTTTAAAATTTATATTAATATTTTGAAATTCCTAGAGTCTCTTAGATCAGAATTTTCTTTTTGCTCGGTAATAGTATGCATATAGATATAGATCAAAGTATAAATTAAATATTCACTTAATAGAATTGAAACTGAAAATTATAAAAAATATAATTATTGACTTTTAAGAACTATATATATAAAATAAATAAAGGATACAAATCTTTTTTTTATTTTATTTATTATCTATATGATAGAGCTATAATCAATCACAAACTCTATTTTTTTTTATTAATAATATTGACAATTTAAAAGACTATATATGGCACATCGATCTATTACATGACTTAGAAATAATAAACATGTAAAAAATCTTACACCTATTCTTAACACCGAGGCCAACAACTATTTGTAGTAATCTTTGAATTAAGGCATCCATAGTTATCTTCACATATGAGTCTGATTTATTATTGTTCTGTTTCTAAGAGAGGCCAGTTGGACGTGAAGATTAAGCTTGAATGGAAGGTAAAAAGAAAAAGAAAAAAATAATTTAAATACAATGAAATCTTAATAGTCACCATTTTGAAAGAGAGAGAGAGAGAGAGGTGTAAAGAATATTTATTTTGAAAGAGATGAAGATGTTTGTTGTGTAAGCTTCTTTTTTTATTTTGCAAGCAGTGAAAGATATTTCTTGTGTAAGTTTTTTTTTTTTAATAGTAAATTCTTGCTAATTAGTTAGGTAAAATGTATAGTATATTTTTATTATGGAAAACAATTCCTTAAATCCCTAAATGATATGTAAATTCAATAAATTTTTTGTTGGCTATAACTTTAAATTTTAATTTTTAGTAGCCAATGGTGTTTGTTACTTTTTAAAAAATAATCAAAAATCAACATAATTGGATTAGAGTTTTGAAACTCCTAAAACTCTTAAAGTTAAAACCCCCCATTTTCCTTAATATATAATATAGATAGATAGCACCAACAATGAAAAGCATAATTTTGAGGGGAAACAATGTTTTAAAAAGTGTTAAAAAATATATTTAAATTTAATGGGGTATAAATTAAACTAAATTTGGTCCAAATATTTTTTTTAATACACTTTTTTTAAGCGTCTAGCACTAATATTTGACCACAAGTAATATCAGGTATCATGATAATATCACGTGGTGGTATCACTAACTAATAAAAAAAATTGTTTTGAAACAAGATGAGAGTTCAAATATTATGGTACAGAAATTAATATATGGTAGTAAGGGATACAGATTGTCCACCTAATCTCATCTATATAGTATTTTATTAACAGATGATATCAGTTTACTGTTGTGCTTGAATTTAAGATTTGAACAGAGATTTATAAAGAGAGAGGGGAAAGAAAAAATAAGGAAAAGGAAAAGTAACAAAAATTTCATTCACATTGCTTTTTATTTTTTTTCTTTTAGTTCACAAATTTGTCTCTAAATTCAATTTCCAAACACAAGTTGATAACTCTGTTAATGTATCTATATGTATCTCTTAAGCACAGAGAGACAATGCATGGATGGACAACCAATTATATTGGAGGTTTAGTTTAAAAGAAGTCCGAAACATAAGCTATCTAATGTGCGCATGCACATGCATGGGATGCTTGCATAAGCATAGGCATAAGCATAAGCATGCAAGTATTGCACATAACCAGGCAAGCGTGCCACCACACCATCCCCAACAACCTCTCTCTCTCTCTCTCTCTCTCTCTCTTACTAGCTCACTACTCCATAGAAAATGACAGCTTCAAAAGGTGTTTATGTTGTGTATGTGTAGTACAAAAATTAATTAATTAATTAATTAAAAGAATGGGATAAATTATAATTATAGCTCTTAAGGTTTAACAATTTTTTTTTTTTTTAAGTTCCTAAAATTTTAATTCTGCCAATTAAGTTCTTAAAATATTAAATTTGAATTAATTTAGTCTTGAGGATAACAAAAAAAATAAAACATAAGTCCAAAAATTATATAAAATTTTTATAAAACTCGAATTTTAATTTATTGTTAATTTAATTATCTTTCACGTTTGTGCTTTAGAATTGATATCAAAATTTGATTTTTTTTAGTTTTACCAATATTAATATATGGGTATTAGATACATTGAAGAAGTCGAATAAGATAATTTAAATAAAAGTACTGCACTACAAATAATTATCGAATAAAATAATACTATAATCAGATTATTAAAAGTACATAACAAAAGTCTTAAGGAAAATCAAATAGAAATTATACATGAAGTTCAACATCTAATATTGGATAAAAGGTCACCAATTAGCTCTTATAGAAAATAATACAGATAATTATTTTTATTTTTACCGAAACACTCTCCAACTGAATCTTTTCTATTAATACCAATAAAAAATTTTAAAAAATGGATCTAAGTAATTATAGTCTAGAATAATTATAAATAATGACGGAATAAGAAAAAAATAATGAAATGAAATATAAAATAATATAAGAAATAGTCCAAAAATCAAATAAAATGGATAATTACGTATTACAAGAAATAAATAATAACAGAATAAAAATAGAAAAAGACTTATATAAGCAATTAGAATTAATTAGTCTAGGAGAAATATACCAATTATAAAAACACAAGTGCAGAGAATAATTAAGTTAATAATAAATTAAAATCTGGGCCTAATTACAATTTTATATAACTTTTAGGCTTATGTTCAATTTTTATATTGTCCTCAGGACTCAATTGATTCGAATTTAATACTTTAGGGTCTTAATTGACAAAATTGAAACTTTAAAAACTTAAACGAAAAAGGTGTTGAACTTAAGGACTATAATTGTAATTTACTCAAGAAAATAATAAATCTAAAAGTGACATAATAGGAGAGATATTTGTATTTTGTTATGTATTTTAGTCTCTTATTAGCCATTAAACCTAATAAAAATATATAGAAGATATACAATCTATACTTCAACAATACTTTTTTTTTTTTTTTAAATTAATTTATAAATGTAACTAGTCAACAGACAAAATATCTATTGCATTATTATCTACCGTATTGGAAGTCCATTCTATAATGTGGCTAGGTAGGAGATGCTCTAAATGCTGTCTGATGTTCTTGATTTATAAATTTATGTTTTGACTATGTTAGGGATGGCCCACTAGATGGACATCTCTATACCATTCCCTTCCGCCATCGCTGTAGCATGGGCAAACAGCATATGATGATTCATTTCTCAAATTATCCAAAACCAAAAATATACTTTCATCTTGAACAATTTTAAGAAAATCAAAGTGAGATAGCTTTGCTCTGTTAATCATTAACTAAAAAATTAGCTTGTATTATTGTGGTATGTGAAACTGTAGATGATAAAAAAAATAAATAAAAAAATAGGGCAGGCTGACACAAAGAACATCTAGGGAAGTGAAAAAGAGGCACCCAAAGCAAAGAATTTTGGAAACCCAGAACCAAGTGTAATTCCTATCTGTCTTCCTACCCAAAGTAAAGAATAACAGAATTCAGTAGACTTCCCATTTTGCCCCATCAAAATTATAACACAAAAGCTAAAGTTTCAGTCCTTGTATTGGAGACTGGAAACACACCCCCTACCCCCACTCCCACCCTCTCTCTCTCTCTCTCTCTCCCCTCAATTTTCTTTCAAAAAATTAAAATTTGTGCATGTTTTGATCACAACTCAGTATTTATTTCTCCAAACCCACATGGGTAAAACTCTAAAAAACACAACCCATCTGTGTGTTTTATTATTACCTCATGCTTGAGTGTTTGTAGGTGTCAGAACACAAAACAAGGTATTTTGGAAGCTGAGAGAGAGATAGGGGGGAGAGAGAGAGAGAGAGAAGGGGGAAATTTGTTATTCTGGGGTTCTGGAGCATAGGAAATGGTGAGAGAGTGAATTGGAATTGGGTTTCTTTGAATGGTTGCTCTGTGTTGGATGGATTTGGTGGTGGGAGGTGTGCTTGAATGGACAAAAACTCAGAATAATTGGTGCTATTTTGATCACAGAAGAAGACAGCACCAATGTACAAAAACACAAACAGTTATAGAAGAACAAACAAGACACACAATGTCCTCAAACATGGCTCCTAGCTATTGCAAGGTCTCCCCAATCATTTCCATTTTTGTTTTCTTTCTCTTTCTTGCTTCCTCTGTTTGTCCGGTCTGTTCAGCAGAATCCGGCAACGATAGTCGAGTCAATCAGACTCTCCGGCCAGGCGAAGAGATTCAGAAATTGAGGATGATTAAAGCCCATCTCAACAAGATCAACAAGCCTCCTGTCAAGACAATTGAGGTCCTTCCCTTTTTTTTTTTTTTAATCCTCCATTTTTTAAGATCTTGAATTTCTTTTCCCCTGTTTTTGCTCTGTTTTCCCTTGTTTTTCCCCTGATTTTGCTCTGTTTTTTCCCCTGTTTTTTGATGCAGAGTCCTGATGGTGATGTGATAGATTGTGTTGTATCTCATCAACAACCAGCATTTGATCATCCTCAATTGCAAGGAAAAAAGCCATTGGTAGCTGAATTTTATTCTACATTGATTTGAATTTCTTTTATAGAGCTTTAAAATTCTGGGTTTTTTTAGAACTAAAAAACTTGAATTCAGTTTCTCAAAGTTTTAAATTTTTCATGGGTTCACAGGATCCACCGGAGAGGCCGAAAGGCCATAACCCGACTGGCATGGTTTCGGAAAATTTTCAGTTATGGAGTTTGTCTGGTGAATCATGTCCAGAAGGAACAATTCCAATTCGAAGAACAACCGAACAAGATGTTCTACGAGCTAGCTCTGTTCAAAGATTTGGAAGAAAACTCCAAAGACCGGTACGACGAGACTCTTCTAGCAATGGCCATGAGGTTAGTTAGTCTAGTGCTTTAATAACACAATTACAAAAAAAAACAGAGGAATTTCGAGATTTTCTCAAGAAAATGGCGAAAGAAGAACAGAGGCTTGATTGATAACAGAGTCTCTTTCTTCTCTGTCTTTTCTTCTTCTTTTTTATCTATATTGCAAGGAAAACATTTCTATTATTCTTCTCTTCTCTTTTCTTTTTTCTTGAGATTGTTTGAAAAATAAATTTATTATTCTCATTAAGAACATTTTTAAAAAAAAATTAGAAGTGACCAATATGACTCAGAACTGTGTCAGACATGAAGCAGTTGCTTCCATTAAGAACTGGAGGGGGTTTGTTTGGAGGAATCGGAGGGTGAATTAGATTTCATATCTAATATCTCCTCTAGTCGGTTATTTGATTGAAAAATTATATGTGGGACTAATAGTTTGATCAGGCTATTAGTCTAGCACTATCTCATCCTAGGAGAGAGGCTTAATACAAAAGTGTTGGATTAGCCTCCTATAGATTATGGCCCCGTTTGGTAGAATTATAGAAAAGTGATTATAATTTATATCTTAATAGCTTATAGTTTATAATTATGAACATAGCTTAATTTTTGACTTATAAATTAAGTTTTTCCTCCCCCACTCAAAGAATAAATTGATTTTTGACTTATAAAAAACTATAAGTTGCATTGTTAAGCTGAACCAAACACATCAAAATAGTTTAAATTAAGCTAAAAACTAAAATAAGCTGGATATAAGCCTTACCAAACAGGGCCTATATAGTAAAAAGATAATTTTACCTTGCAAGTATTTAAATTACGTTTGGTTTTGTTTTTAGAATTTTTTTTAAAAATAAAAAATTAAATTTGTGAAGAAAACAAAAAAATAAAAAATAATTTCTAAAAATTTTAAAATATAATTTTGATGTTTATTTTTGTCAAATTAATTTTTTTTTAAACTCTGTAAATATTTTTTGATATGGTCCACTTAAATATGTATTATTGGTTTTGTCAAATTAGTTTTAATTTCTTGTTAATGTTATGTATTGCACATACTAACATAAAATAAAATTTAAAAGTCTCAACCAAAAAATAAAATAAAGTCTCAATATAAATTTTATTTGCATTGATGTTCTATTTATTTTTATTTTTTTTTCAAGTTCTAGGTAAAAGAAAAAATAAAATTTATAAGTAAAATTTAATATTGATATTACTTTAAACAATTCAAAATAACTAAATAATCTTTTGATTATTTATTTTTCTTCATAATATCCCAACCAAGCATAGGATTCAATAACTTAGTTATTTTTTGACATTTAATCTCATGATGAAATAAATATGGAATAAATATTATTTCCAACCAAATTGTTCAATATATCTCAAAATTAACAGTTCAATAAATTATAATCTCCCTTATCCGATTCGTCCAATAAACATGGCCTATCTTCCTTGTTTACCTCCTTTCTCATGCATTCGAAACTTCTAATTGATATAATTGTAACAAACACATAAAACACAAGGAAAAGAGTAAATAATTATAAAAATAAAAGAATATTGGTTTATCTTTAATGCTCCGTTAGTTTAAGTGAAAAAAAAAAAAGAAGCCTTTTTTCCAACCCTGAAACAAATGTAATAGTAGTTAAGTAGTGATGGTGATGATGCCCGTTAGAGGTGGTAGTGGTGAGGTGATAGTATGACACATTAGTAAGACTTTAATTTAAAATATATTTTTCATTTTTAGAAGTAAATTTTTTTTTTTTGGTTTAAAAAGGTTTATTTTCTGTTACATTTTGTTGACTTTTGTTTTCCATCATTCTAAATTCCAAAGAAAATTTTCAAAAACTGTTTTTTACCATAACAAAATGTAACATGAATAAACCATATAAGGGTCCTTGAAAATGAAAGTAAAATTATTTAGTGAATTTATATTGTTTTTGCTTTATTTATATTTCTATGTATGTTTGAATTGCAGCATGCAGTGGGGTATGTAAGTGGAGAAGAGTATTATGGAGCGAAAGCGAGTATAAACGTATGGGCACCGCAGGTAGATAATCAATATGAGTTTAGCTTATCTCAAATGTGGGTTATCTCCGGTTCATTCGGTGATGATCTCAATACAATTGAAGCTGGTTGGCAGGTATATGTTTTATTAATTATTCTTTTATTGCTTTCTCATTTATATATCATGAAGGCACAAAAATAATTATATTAAAATTGTGAAATTAATTGTAATTTATTTCATAACTTGGGAAGGCCAATTTAATTTACCTTCAAATCATTAATTGAACTGTGTCTAACTGAATGAAACAATCCCTTACTGACCAAATATCTTAGTTTGAGTAAAGTCTGCCTGTTGCATAAATAAATGTCACCCATTAAAGACTTGTACATGAAGTAGAATGAACTTATTAGTATAAGAGACTATTTGACATCCCTTATATTAGCATATTTTTTATATTTTTTTGAGTCAAATTACTTATTTACTTTTTTGTATGACTTTTCGTAAAAAATTAAAAAATATGCTTATTCAAATCATTCCAAACACCCTCTAATTATGAAATTAAACTTTTTTTTTTTTTTGGTTAGAAATTATAATTGCATTAAGTTAAGATAAATAAACGTTTTTATTCGGTACGGGCAAACGCGGTTTCTCTGCAACAATGATATAATTTTCAATAATCTTAAAATGAAAATGAATGTATGTTACATCTCTCAACCACCTTCCAAATTCATTGAATGCTTATAATGTAATGTAGCCATAGATGCTAAATATTTATTTAATAATTTTTCTTGCAGGTTAGCCCAGAGTTGTATGGGGACAACTATCCTAGGTTCTTCACTTACTGGACTGTAAGTTTTTTGTTTCCGTAAGTTTGATTTTTGTATCGAAAATATTATGTATTGAAATAAACAGTATGTTATGTTGTTTTCTAAGTTTTAAATCGATTTTTCAGACCGATGCATATCAAGCAACTGGGTGCTACAATTTGCTGTGTTCGGGTTTTGTTCAGACAAACAACATGATTGCAATTGGGGCTGCAATATCGCCAACTTCGTCATACAGTGGTGGACAATTCGATATCAGCTTGTTAGTCTGGAAGGTAATTCCAAGCTTAATTTATAAATAGTTTTGCATTTTAGATACATAGATTTAAATTACAAAAAAAATATTCAAAATATTCACATCAATATGGGTTCAACATAAAATGACATGCAATGCCGCTCTCCTCGCCCACCCCATCCGCCCTTGGTCAGCTAACTATATTGGTTTGTTTTGGCTTAAATAAAAAAAAAAAAAAAAAAATCACTATCTTATTTAAGTCACATCATCCTATTTAAATCACATCACCTCTCTAACACATCACATCAAACCCAACCCAAACCCAATCCAAACCCATCAATAAGTCAAAAAGTGCACTTTTTTAGGACATCCCAAACCAACCCTGAATCAAAGGAATTTGCCCTTTCATCCGGATTTTCCTTCTGAAATTGGTTGGTGTACTTATTTTTTCTCAAATAGTTTTGGATGTCGAAAGAGTGAAATTACAAATCAATAAAAGAAAAAAAAAAGGGTAAATTATATTGACACCTCTTGAGGTTTGGTTCAATTACTATCCACCCCTGACGTTTTGGAAATTACATTCCCATCCCTGTGGTTAATAGTCTCATTTCACAACCTCCACTTATATAAAAGATAACAACTTCTAATAGAAAAATAGAGAAAATTACATTATAAAAAAAAAAATAGTAAAGGAAAAGGGAAAAAAAAAAAAAGGAAAGAAAGTGAAACAAAGCAAAAAAAGAGAGAGTGCATAAGTCTAATGTCTTCATTCCGTCCAAATAATTATAATGACGGGGGAGTTAGTGTAATTTTCCAAACGTCAATGAGTGATATGTATTAAATTCAAACCAATTTACCCAAAAAAAATTAATTAATTCCATTGGGATATAGTTTTTACTTTTCACTTCGCTGATTTATAATTAGTGTTCTATTTGAGCAACATACGTAAATGTCATTATAACCCCCCAAAAAAAAAAAATACAGAAAACATATATGCAGAGCCCTTGTCCATATTATGAATTGTGGACCGTTTTTACCGTTAGTAGTGGTTTAGTTTGGAAGAAGGTTCACTTTGACAATAATTAAAAATAACTAATAAATTAAAGTAATTTTATTTTTAATATTTTTCTAATTTGTATAAACAATTCTAAACTAAAAATATTTTTTTAAAAAAATTATACTAAAAAAAACTACCTTAAAAAAATAAAAATATCAAATTCACTGTTATAAGTTCCTTAATTGTTTAAAGAAAAACCTTCCCTAATTGTGATTGTGAAGTTTAAGAGCAAATTGGTTAGTGGGACCCACCATCAACAAAGGATATGTTTGATGCTTGATGAAGTCTGCACCGTAGGATCCTCCTTCTAAGTTTGACGGAGAAGACCCTTCAACATAATACAAATCAGACGGTTCTGGTGGGTCCCATTACTTAAGATTATGCACACATAGTACCTTGCAGTGGAGTGTACGACACATCAATTTTCTTTCATTCACAGATTTTCAGAAAAGCCAGCCAAAGTGTAATCTAGACCACTCATCTTAATGTGCATCACTTTCTTACAATATGCGCGTGCACTGTTTAAATTCCTCTTTCCGTAGATTGATCATAATTTTCTTCAGCTTATTTGCTTTTCTTTTCTACTTTGAAAGATTCTCTTCTACCCTTCTTTTGCATTCAAAAGATTGCCTTGACTCTTCCACTTCCTTCTCATATGGAAACTTAAATTTTTTTTACTATACAGAATTTAATTATTATAAGGTAAATTGTCAATACATCCTAATAGTTAGATTTAATTTTTATCAAGTTCTATTAAAAATAATTCTTAGTAAAATTGTTGCTAAAAATAATTTTTTTGTAACAATTTTTTATATGTCGCTAAAAATTAATAATTAGTGACTTTTTTTAGTCGTGATTTTTATAATTGTCGCTAAAACTTACAATCAGTGACATTTTTTTTTGACAAATTTTTTCTATAGGACCTATTAGACAATAAGTCTACTTATTAGGACTTATACGTAAGTACCCCTTTATTTATAAAAATAATATGATAATTGCATTATTAAAAAAATAGAAATCATTTCGATGGACAATTAATTTTCTGAATCAAAAAAAAAAAAAAAAAAAGATGGACAATTAATTTTAAAATGAGATGACCAAGGTTACCAAAAATTTCTCCCGTACATCCTTTACAGAGTATAAAGAGTTGTATTATATGCGTCTTTGTTATGTAATTTTATAACAAATATTTATTACTTTTCTAATAACATTACTCTTTTTACATAGATGATGTTTTTTGTCAAACGCACAGCCTTAGGCATATGTTAAGATGACTTGAAATGATTGTCATTTTTTATTACACATATTTTTATTTGAAATGTATTATTTTTAAGTTCTTAATACATGTGCTTTAAAGTCACACATTTACAAAATTATTGGCAAATTTTGCTATACATGATCTCACTTTTAGCTATTGATTAACAAAATAAATAAATTTGAGCAATTAATCATAATTACATATAATTTAGGTTTTAGTTGTAACCAAAGCCACAATAATGAAATAAGAGCCAACATCAATTTTGACATAACTAAACATCATAATAAGTTGTAATCAATTTTGATTGAACAATTTGTTGACCCTCTATCATAATGGCTCATAACCAAATGTCACAATAATTGTTAACCAGTACTAATTCAAATAATAAATTACACATGGTATGAACCAAAAAAAATAGGGTCCGGCTTCATCAGTTGTCGGTATCGAGCTGGACCATGGTGGAGCCTTTTGGTCCTTTTTTGAAAATTTGAACCGTTCAATGTATAGAACTCGTCGAGCACTACATGCTTATAAAAAATCACGTTGATTGGATATCGATAGCTATGTGATCAAATCAGTTTTGTATAAAAAAAAATGGACGGTAAAAAAATTAACGGTTGATAAAAAACTGTTTTGTTCACGAAGCTATCGATATCCAATCAACGTGATTTTTCTGGCGCATATAGTATTGACGAGTTCTACACATTGAGCGGTTCAGATTATCAACGGGACCCATAGTGGACCCCACGGGCCCAACAACGGTCGATCCGATCGGACTAGACAAAATATAAAAAAATATATTGTAACATAACGCAAATATATGACATACACAAATATCTATACCTTTATTTGACATACCACCTTTGGTGCTGTTTATGGTTTTATTTTATTTTAAGAGTGTGTTAGAATTTTTGATATAATTTGTAATTAGAATCTATATTTAAAAAAAAAATTTAATTGAATAAATTAAAATAACTAATTATTTAACTTTATTAGAGGTTACACCAAATGAAGTAATATTATTAGAGTGTCATTTACTCTTTCCACTAGCTTTCTTTCCTTTTAACCCTCCCTTGCTTTTCTCTGTTTACTACAATTTCATCATAGGGAGAGCCACCACCATGCACATGGCTTGTAATTAATGAAGAATCTTCTGTATAGATTTCAGGTTTTTTATATTTCAATTAAATATATGCAGGATCCGAAGCATGGGAATTGGTGGCTTGAATTCGGATCCGGAATTCTAGTCGGGTATTGGCCATCATTTTTGTTCACACACTTGAGAAGTCACGCGAGCATGGTACAATTTGGTGGAGAAACCGTAAATAGTCGACCATCGGGGTTCCACACATCGACCCAAATGGGTAGTGGCCATTTTGCCGGTGAAGGGTTTGGAAAAGCATCTTATTTTCGAAATTTACAAATTGTGGATTGGGACAACAATTTAATTCCTTTATCGAATCTTCGAGTATTGGCGGATCACCCAAATTGCTATGACATTCAAGGAGGGATAAATAGTGTTTGGGGGAATTATTTTTACTATGGAGGACCTGGAAGAAATGCAAAATGTCCCTAATTAAGTTTGAGTAGAAATTTCGAGGATTGAAAATTTCAATATGACTGCGTACTCGTCCAATGACATACAGTCATATTGTTATTTTGTCCCTACTTTCCTTGAAAAATGAGGTCATATAGTGTTTTGGGAATATAGAGAAAGGTAAAGGATTTTTCCTTTTTTTTCAATTTTTTTTTTTGGGGGTGTTTGGGTTCTTCTTCATTGAATTTGGGTTATTCTTGTATTTATTTTTCTTTGTTAATCCATTTTTCTTTCTCAATCTAACAGGTGATCTATTAATTATACCACCCTTGGGGACTTTTTTTTTTTTTTTTTTTTTATGTAAAAGTGGAAAAGAAATAGTAAATATATTATGGGTGTGATTGCATCTTTCTTTCTTGTTTTCGCTAGGAGCATTTTAACAATATAAAAATAGACGGAATGCTTTTTTCTATTAAAAACTATTATGTGTTTTTTCTTCTTAATTTTCATAAAATCAAGCATCATTTTATGGGACGAATAAATTGAGTAGCTTCGAAGCATATCTTTCAAAATTTACGAATTATAACATATGATGACACTACCAAAAAAAAATTGGGACAGTAATCATATGCCACTCAAATCCAAGAAATCAAGGATAATTTATGGCTTTATTATAGTGCAAATTGTCACAAATACAGGATCTATATCTTGTACATGAAATTGTCTAAAAATCTGTGTATGTGCATTAATTATGCCAACTATACTTTATCTTGAAGTCTCAGTTACTTGTTATAATATATGTCTTCAATTAATAAATTCATATTTCTTATAGGGTTTGATACCAAACCACGAATAACAAAATACATTGTGGACATTTCGTCAATTAACTATTTAAATAAAATAAAATAAAATTAGGTAAATTACATTTTGTCTCCTTTAGACACAAAATGATACATTGATAGTCATATAGTATAAAAATATTTTATTATATATAACCTAACCTACACCTCTTGACACAAACTTAAATTTCATTATTATAACATATATTTTATGTTGTATGTGACAATTATCATAGTATTTTTTGTTTAATTTTAAACCGAAGTTAGTTTTAGAAGTAAACTGAAAAAAATTTGAAACATGAAGAGCCAATGTGGAAAAAAGTAAATTTAAAGGACCAAAATGAGAAAGTGACCAAATAAAAAGAAGGCAAAGTGTAATTTACCTAATAAAATTTGATTAAGGACACATGACTTTCACCAAAACAATATCGAAGGAAGATAAGTTACACATTATCCCAATTTTGGAGATGGTAATAAATAAATAAAAACTTGCTAACATTGCTAAGCTGATCTTTGATCTTGAGCTGCGATGAACCAGTGCACAACATTAGATTGGAAAATTTTGCTATGTTGTAGCTGCGAGTACTGCAATTGAATTAGCATGGCTGATCGTGCATGGGTAGTATACTTGGGTCTGGTTGAAGTGGTTGGACTCTCTTATAAACTCTCACCGGCATCTACTGTAGAGACTGGAGGATTCCAGGAATTTTGTTTAGAGAGCGCGTCTACATTGGTTTATATTCAGACATGGTTGGGACAAATGGAGAACTGGGAAAACCTGAACAACATTCATTGAGCGGGTTCATGGTAGTAAAAAAAAAAAAAATTATTATGTGCTCAAGTCATCAACCTATTCTGGTAGTTATGGAAGTTGACAGTATATCAAAAATTGGAAAGGTAATGCCATTTATTACGTAAAATCGAAAGTCGACTGTCACATCCTATTGAGTTACCTAGACAAAATTACCCACTATGAGGAAGGCTCAAGGAAATGAGGCTAATGAGAAAATGTAAGAATATTTTACATAATTTTAAAATGTACATAGGTAGTTTTAGAGTAGAATCTACAATATTCTTGTAAGGTGGTTGAAGCCTCCATAAAACTTCTACATGCCCTAAGGGCTCTGGAATATTCGTAAATAGGCTAAGTTGCCTATATAAGGAGTAAGGGCTTATTTGCTTCACATTCATCCAAAGTGTAGGAGTAATGAATGTACAAGCATTCTCTAAACTTTCTTGTGTAGGTTAAATCTCTCTGGTACATTAAGCAGTCGTTTGGGAAGATGGGTTAGGTTAGGTTTGAGACTATTTTAGTCACAAAAGGACAAAATAGGCTTTTTAAGCACAATAAGACAAAATATTACATTTAACCCATAATCATTACATTCTTTCTCTCATAAAAAGTCAAAAACCCTTCCTAAACGAGGCTTTTTAGTCCCAGGCTAAAAAAATTAAAAAGTCAACTCACTTCCCAAACAAACTCTAAAGGGTTAAAGGCTAATTTATCATTCCATGAATACAAAAATATTTTGGAGCAATTTCCTTGATAACCTATTAAGACATGAAATAACTCACAATTGATACAACCAAAAATAAATAGAATGAATAAGAGTTAATATCACTGCAATACCAAGCTATACCACCATGTAATAATGCAACACAATTATAAGCAAGCTGACCATTATATAGAAAAATCGAAACTATTTTACTAAATTTTCTCTCAAAACAAACCTGTTTAGAGATATTCTATATCATCGAAAATCTCTCGACTAGCCGAATCTCTTAACAGTCTCAAAATTCAGCTATTGTTTTTTTTTTTTTTCAGAATTTAATTAATCAAATTAAATTGAAATTGTTACTAAACTTTCAAAACAACATACGGAATAAATCCGAAATCAAACTGAACTATAAAGTGAATAATTAAATTCACTAAAATTCCGAACATCCAATATTATTCCTTATTCGACGCAAAGGACGCAAAGGCAATCTTGTTCAAATAAAAAATTAATAGTTCAATTTACTAATTCTAATTTATTTTATTTGTTCGTATTATATATCATCCTTTTTTGCTTTGGTAAACCTGTAAAGAAAGTTAGCTACGAAAGAAAACAATCAAACAAATCAAATAAAATAGTAAGAATCTTACATAATAAAATTTTTATTTTTATAAACTCCTACCAACTTAAACACTAACAATCAAATAACTCATGTAATAACAACTAATTAATATAAAATAAATTGCATGAATAAATTATTAGAAATAAACAACTCAAAACAATTCAATAACTCTAGGCAATTAAATTAATTTTAATTCGAAGAGTTACTAGAATAAATTAAAATAAAAGCTAAATTGTTTTTCCAAAAACTATTTATAAAAAAGTTTGCTTTAAGATTGTTGGTATTTTTCCATAATGATACAAGAAAAATATATAAAATAAATTCAATAGAAATGACAAAATAATTTTTTTTTTATTTATTAAAAGATGAAATACAGAATAAACGACACAAGTAAATACAAAAATAAATTAGATTACATTACTAAAAGAAAAAATTATTAATATGAATAACTAAATATTAGAACTCGTCGAGGTAACTAAATTCTGGAAAATTAAAGAACAAATAATAAGAAAAGAAGCAAATCGAAGCATGTGTGATACCATAGTTTCCTTAAAACAGATTCATCGCCTTCCTATGGATGCTAGAGGTATGCCGGCGTTTATCTCACAGGATACGATAGTTGAAACCAGCTAATACAGAAGCATCTTCTGAATAACTTCAGCGAACTTGACAATGGATGCACTCTCTCTAACAAGAACCAAAGAAGAGGCTAACAAAAGAAGATAGAAATTTTTTTCTTTGCTGTAAAAAACCATCTCCAACTTTTTATCTCAAAACACCATTTCATTTTCAATCACAAATCCTCTCTAATAACAACCTACTAAGTTGGAGGAGAAAGGCCTCTATTTATACTAGTAAGGGAAAGCCTTAGCCATGAAGGCTAATATCAATGGGGTCATCAAATGTCATCAACTCTAGCCATTAGGGCTAGAGTAACAAAGGTTCAAAACTCCAAAACCATTATATAAATCATAATGTGTATATAATGTATAAGTTTTGAGAATTAACCTAGATGGGTTACAAAATGGATACAGGTGTTAGGTCACAACCCGATCCAAACCCAATCTCAAACACATGCATAAACTAAGCCTAGCACAGCTCAGCCTAAAGCTCAAGACTAAGTTTAAGTCCAAGTCTAAGACCAAACCTAGCACATATATAAGTACAAGTCTAGACCCAGTCCAAACTAAGATTAAGTCCAAATCTAAACCCAACTTTATTGATACCCACTTTATGAGACAATTCTCATTTGCAACTCAATGGTTTTGGCTCATTATTTTTGTATTGCAATCTTCTCACTTAAGAGAATACAAAACCATTCAGACCCACCTCAACCGGCGGTTAGGTCCTACTTTAATTTCAAATTAAAGTTGCCGAAAACACATTATTTTTAAACAAAACTACCAAAGAATTAATTACTTTGAAAAATGTACATGAGATGAAGAGCAAGAGAGAACGATGTAACGCCCCAACCCTTCACATGTCATCGATATTGTCCGCTTTGGGCCAAGTTCGCACGGATTTTTTCTTCCCAATGGGTCACCCATCCCAAAACTACCCCAGCCTAAGCATGCTTAATTGGGGAGTCCTGCTAGGAATTTCACTACCCTGGAAAAGTAACGCCCCAACCCTTCACATGTCATCGATATTGTCCGCTTTGGGCCACGCACGCACGGATTTGTTATTCCCAGTGGGTCACCCATCCTAGAACTACTACAGCCTAAGCACGCTTCAAACTCAAACACCGATTAAGAGAATGAAAAATGTACCTGAGATAAGAGCAACAGAGATCGATCTGGTTCAAGAATGATATTTTGGATCTGCGATTTGATAAAGAACAGATCAGTTTCAGTTCGAGTTCAATGAAGAGCCCTCCAGTGACAGATCGATGAAGAATAGCAAAGAGTTCTGTCAGAACCCAAACCTGCCCCCTATAGGTTTAGCGTTATAACTGGCCAGTAATCCGTGATTACCAAAGGCCTACTTAACAATAATGACAATAACACAATAAAATGGGCTGGCAAAAGCCAAGTCAATAATAAAAAATAACGGCCAATGAGCTATGAGAACTTAAATGTACAAACCCACTTCCAAATATTTACGTATGCACAACCACTTAAGTCCATAAACACTTATATACAAAATGAAACACAAGATGGGGAATTAAATCCCATAATCAAAACAGTACAAACAAAAGTCATAGACCACTCTTGCCACTAGATTTCAAAAGGGTGAATCTAAACCACTCAAAAAGCCTTGACATGTGTTGGCTTGAAACCTTGCGGTGAGGTGCAATAGTTGGCTTGACAAAAGAGAGGTTGGTCGGCGCCACTAACTTTGATCCGGTGCCCAATCACCTACATACATATATTAAACAGTGAGTTAAAGCCCAGTGAATAATCCCAATGTAAAGATTCATAGCTTATATAAGCAAAACAATGTTCAAAATATTTTTCGGATACTTGTACTAATGAATAAAGTTCCATAAACCTTCAGTAAACTTTCATAGCTGTAATAACCCCGACCTCCGATTAATGATAATCCATGATTAGTTATGCCTAACAGTAATTTAGAAGGAATCCGGAATTAATTTGCATATGTGTTGCATTATCTTTGCGTTTCTATCTGTTTGCCATAAAATGATCTGTTCATGTTTAGACTTTGAACTGCGAATTGAAAGCCTCATCGGCGCCCGATTTCGAAATTGATTAGTGTTTCATACTAGTTAGAATATATGTGATTTTATGGTAGGTTTAATTAAAATTTGATTAGGAATGATTAAATTAGAGTTATTATGTTAAATTACCTTGGTTTGTTTAATTACCAAACTTGCCATTGAGTGGGCATCTTGAGGCCATTAGTTTATTTCAATTGATACACTATCTCAGCCAATTTTGCTAGGCCAAAACCGAGAGAGAGAGAGAGAGAGAGAGAGAGAGACTTGAGAGAGAATTGTTTCATCTAGAGAATTGTTTGGAGAAGTAGAAGATTTGGAGGATAATTGCACAAATTGAGCTTTCATTCTTGGAATTCAAGGTTTAAGGTAGGAGATTCCCCTTTCAATTGTGAATTTAAGATTAATTCTTGCATGGTTAATGAGCCATTAGTGATCTAAGTCTAGAATTGGTTCAAAATGTTGAATTGAAGCTTAAATCATGCATGCATGTACACATTTGTGAGATTTGAGGTTGTTTTCATGAAAATTGCTACATGCATGTTCATATCTTGATTATAGTTCATGAATTCATCATATTTTTGAAAGAATTGGCTCATTTGATCTTGTATTGGAAGCTTTGGTTTCAACTGAACTCATGCATGTATGAGTTTTTGCATTAATCTTCATGTTCTTGAAGTTTTATTTGAAATTGTGTTTAATTGACTTACCTTTGGGCTTTGATTTTACAAATTCATCTTTAAAACATCTTATACTATGAGTTTACAAGTGTTTTCCAGATAATGAGCCCAAAGGGTTGAGATTTGAGGTGTTGAATGCTTGGTTTGAGCTTGGGAGGCAAATCTGAAAATTCCAGAATTTGGTTTCCTCGCTCGAGCGAAGGATTCCACGCTCGAGCGACCATCGTTTGTTCAGAGCTCCGCTCGAGTGAAGGAATGGTGGCTCAAGCGTAAATTGCAAGCTCTCAGGTTTTTGGTGCACGCAAACACACGCTCGAGCGAAGAGACCTACGCTCGAGCGAAGAGCTATGTCTCATGCTCGAGCAAGCATCGAGCGGGCATCGAGCGGGGATTTTCAACAACCAGTACTTTTGCATTTTTACAGACCGCTCGAGCGAAGGAGTCTACGCTCGAGCGACCCCTCTGTTTTGACAAGCTCGCTCGAGCGAAGAAAGCCACGCTCGAGCGAGACTCTTGTTGTCAGCAAGTTTTGAAAAATGTTTTCCAAGGCATTTTTGCATCCTCATTTCATCCTAGGCATTCCTAGGCCATGTTTAGGACCCTATAATGAGGATAAGAGGTTAGAAACACACTAAGAGCCAACGACATAAGTTTTATGCAATTAGAAGTTGTGTTTCAAGTGTGTGTCCGTTATGTGTTATGTAGGTCACGTGCCGCGTATCGTGTGATCAATCTGCTCCGTCTGTCTGTTTCAAGGCCAACTGTGAGTAATAACTTAGTAAAGCTATGTTCAAACTATATCTACTTTCTATGTGATAAAACAAGATCTGTTTTCCGAAATGATATGTTCTGTACAATGAATGATTGTTCAATTTCTGATATGTATTCGTGACATCCTTAGCATCATGTGATATCTGTTAGTTATTACCCGGTATCGGAGGTTCCTTTATGGAACTTATTTCTGTCTGCACTCATTACCGTCTGGGAGCCTGTCCTGAGGCTCACTGCTTTGTTATTACCCGGATCCAGAGGTTCCTTTATGGAACTGGTTATTCGTAACCTTACGTGTATATGTTCTGTTCTGTTCTGTTCTGTTAATGCTCATGGATGTATCACGTAAACTTAATCATGACTTATGATTTCTGTTTGTATATGAAACTGAATTATGATTTCTGAAGCTTTTCGGACTCATTCATTGAAACCCCTTTACTCTGTTATTGTTCACTGGGCTTTCGCTCACAGTTTATATTATATATGTAGGTGAGCCAGCGGGTGACCAGGGCCAGAGTTGACGGCCTTCTGTTCTATTTTTGTCAGCCAACCGTTGTGCCTCCCGAGGAGGTTCTGATCGAAGTCTAATGCCATGGCTGTTTTTGTATTCATGCTAGTCTTTGTGTATGCTCTGTAAAGTCAGGTCTTGGAAAGTACATTCTGTAAATACCTTGTAAATATTGTGTATCTGGACTGGCATGTTTAAGTATATATGTAAGTTTTGAAATGTTCTGTTCCCTGTACGTTATCACAGCTCATTGGACCTTATCTATTTTGTATTATTGCTTCCGCAGCCCCTTATTATTTGCTAATCTGTTCAGAGGCCTTTGGTAATCCACGAATTACTGGCCGGTTATGGTGCTAAACCTATAAGGGCGGGTTTGGGTCGTGACAATAGCGCAGTACGTTGTCAAAAACGATACTAGACCTTTAGCAAAATACTATATAAAACGTTTATGACAAAACGAAGTATTTATCAACCATATACATTCAGTAGTCATAAAGTTCTTCATACCATTCAGTGTCACTTTCATTTCGTGATATGATCCAATAGTACTGGTTAGCAAATTAGCAGAACGTCCTCAATGGAACGAGAACATAGGCATAACGATCGCAACGGATCGACTTAGACATAACAACCGCAACGGGTCGACATAGACATAACGACCACTAGGGATCAACATAAACATAACCGAAGTTTTTGAAAATCAAGTACATGTTCATGGTGTCACGTTCGATGATCAATAGGGAATCTCGTTCATTCATATCAAACATAATTTCTCAGAAAACTTGTCATTTATAACAAAACATTTACAACGGTCCAATAACTTATACAAAACGTTATTTACGGATCATAGACAAAACAGCGGTTACTGAATGATAAAAACATATTTTCTTATTAGTTGTTCAAAGGAATTCATTAACTTTAGCAAATTTCCTTTTCAGGAAACAGATCACATTGTACACAATTCGGTATTTCAAAGCATAACTTTTAGTTTTAAAGGACTTATTTGTAAACTTTGTCTTATTTCATAACTCTTCGTCTAGCAAAACTAATTTCAAAGTAATTCATACAAAAATACCGTTACAAAAAGATTACTCACCTCAAGTAGGTTGGTGTCCTTGCACAACGTTCAAACCTATATATCACATATACCAAACACATTGGAACATATTGTTCTAATCACTACTTTATCTTCTCATTCTAATTCAATTGTACATGTTGTTTCCTTACATATCAGTACCTTAATGAGTCATAATTCATGCTTAGAAATACTCAGAAGAAGACAGAAGCAAAGATGTAAACACGGAACATGTCAAAATATACTGAAAAGGCTTGGGCGCTCGAGCGGATAGTGTGCAAAATGCGAACTCAATTCTTTCAATTCTTCACTTTTATGCTCATATGAATTCTTAACATTAATTTACACCCAAAAACTTTCAATTAAACATGATTTGCTATAAATTTATACTATGCATGACATGTTTATGAACTACTTTCTTCAAATCCAACCATACAAACTCATAAAGGTTTCCTACTTCAATTTACATCACAATACATTCTTAATCATGCATGATTCTTTCTCAATTAAGTGTACTTTCAAGAAGATATGAATGTAGATGTCTTAAATTCAAGAATTTAAGAAATTCCTACCTTAACTTGTCGAATTATGAAGCTTTAAGCTTGTTCTTCAATGTCTTCCTTAAGCTCTCTAAAAAAAACTCTCTTTCTCAAGTTGTCTCTCTCTCTCTCTCTCTCTCTCTCTCTCTCTCAAAGCCCACTAATTCCCTTATATTTTGAGCTCAAGAATGTGAGCTATTATATATATAGGCTCAATTAGTTTATTTAATTAATCAAAGCTTAAATAATTATAACTTAAGTTAATTAAATTTAATCTACTTAATTTGATCTGAATCAATGTTTAATTAAATTTCATAATAGACTCTAAAAATTACATTAATCATAATAAAGTAATTAATTTCGGTTTCTGTCGCCTTTACGACCCTCAATTTACAACAATCCTTTTCAAATTACTTCAATCCTTCTTAATTTCTAGGTTTTCCAAAACTAGGTTCAAGCTTCAAAAATGGAGTTTGCCTTGCATTAATCCATGAAACACTTTCATAAATTTGTAAACACTTTAGGAAATTCAAATACATAATTATTCTCAAGTCTCTTGCACAAATCTCATGATTTTTTCATAAATGGGTCTCAAATATTCATGCATGCAGAGATTAGTTTCAAGCTCACAACAATGGCTTCCAAAATAGGAGATTAGATTTCAAAACTCTTTAAATCAGGGATGCATGTAAGAGTAAACTCTGAAATTCAACATAGATTACATATTCATGCTCACAAATGGTGATTCAACACACATATGCATATATATATACAAAATTTCCATATTCATCATCTTCAAGCTAGTTTATGCAATTACTCCCAAAATCCCTTTAATTCTATGGATTAGATGATACAAAATGCAAAGGTAAATACACACCAAGAGTTTAATTTCAGATTAGAAGACGAATCTCCCTAGCTCTCTTCTTCTTCCACCCAAGCTCCTCTCTCTCTCTCTCTCTCTCTCTCTTTCTCTCATTACACTAAACTATACATACAAATATGGTTACTCAGTACACCACTAGATTGCTCAGCACACACACACCTACATAGATTTCTTTGCACACACCCAAATTCTCAGCACACCCACTAGAAAATAATCTCCTACACTCAACATCATTAAATGTCCCAATACATACCTCACTTAATTAAATCTTAAATTATAAACAGGATACTTTTACTTTTTATTTTATTTTATTCACTAATTAATTTATCTAAGGCTTTAATTAGTTCCTAATTTTCTTTAAGTTAAATTAAATTATATTCACTCAAATTAAATTACTCATCATCAAATTATAATCTCAATTACACTAAATTTAATTATATAAATGTGAATAAGGCTCTAATTGCCTATCCAATAATTTAATTCTAACCTGTTAAAATTTACGAATCAGACAGGTTTATTTCTCATTCTAACCTATCTGTTCTTAATAACACAATTCAATAAATCACATGACAATCAATAACACTTAACAATACATAATCGCATGATTAAAATTAAGTACGTAATCAATATATAATTAATTTACTTAATTAAGGTGGTAGTTGTCACAAGTTCGATGAATATACAATGCAAAATCTGCAATCGTGCGAGCTAGAGCTTCAAATCAAGGGCATTGGAAGAGAGAGAGAGAGACTGAGTTATGGAAGAGACACAGAGAAAGTGAGAAACGGAGTATGGACGGTGTCAATATACACTCAATACGATGCTGTTTAACCGAGATCAAAGACAACGTTTTGAAAACGTTATGTTTAATTCATCTATTATGGCGTTTCCCTAAATGCCATAAAAAAAAAGTTGTAGTAGGCCATTTTTCCTGTAGCGATAGTTTCTCGAGATACGGTAACATTTAGTTTCTTACCTGTACACAATTAAATATAAATTGAGTATATAAAAAATAATGAAAATAAAAAATAAATATAGTGGGTCAACCCTGCATAAAAAAGTTGGTAAGACCACCATTATGCAAAAAAATAAAGTTAGTATAATTTAATCATAAGGTAAATTACTGAAGAAGTACAAAAATGTATCACTTTATGCTTAAATCATTTGAATTGACCAAAACTCAAAGAATAAAAGTTATATAGAAAAATTTCTTAAAAGGCAAGGCAAGCGAATTTAGTATAAACTAAATAGATTGAGAGAAAAACTTGATAGAAGAATCTAGACAGAATTCGGTCGAAAAATCTGAAGCTGAAAATGAAAAGAAACTATCCTAAGATGATTTTTTTCGAAAAAGTTCAAAACGCAAAAAGTGTTCAGAATAATGTTTTACTTCAATTTGTGAGAAATCAATAAAAATGAGCTCATTTCGTGGGTTAAAACATCATCTAAAATCTACATTGCTAAAATGAATAAAAACTATTGTAATCAAGATCATCCGATTACAAGTTTTAATCAATCTTTTTTGTAAAAAGTTAAAATATAAAAGTTGTTTAGAATTACGTATACATGCCTCTACCCAAATTTCATAATTTATTGAGATCGTTTATTATTTTTCAAGATGTAAAAATCAAAGCAATTCAAACTGTACCAATAAGTTCATATGTAATTCTTTGTACCTTAACTCCACCACTCCGGCCCTTCACTTCCGGCCTACACATATATCCCATGTGCCTCCCGTATACCTAACACCGCTCTGAAGCCAAACTTGCACAAGAATATCGTCCCGAATTTGAACCACACTCTCCAGACGGTTAGCATATACGTACGCATGTAAATCAAAGCACTTGTCTACTCTTGAGAACGAGACAACAATATATATACACAACCCCTCATCTACTCATGAGAACAAATATAACAATGCCGAGTCTAAGATATTCAAATAAATTTGATAATCCTCACTTTTTTTTATACATTTTTTTCATCAACACTCAAATAAAACAACAATTCGTAGAGGCATGGTGGAATATTCAGAATTTATCTATAGGTTCCTAATCTATTTTAATTTCATATATCCATGAGTGTGATTACAACCATAAAATAAATACATATAAAAATCATAAACTTTGCATACACAACTAATCAAAATAGTTGAAATCAATCCATCATCTACATGCAAATTCAATATCAAACCAACATCAAATAAATAAAAATAACAAAATAAATATAAATAAAGAAAAATAAATTTTGCACTCACAATTATTTTTTAAAAAATTAAAAAATACTTAAAAAATTAATAAAATAACCAAAATAAAACTATAGCCCTTTCTTGTTCCCTCTCCTCTTTATCGGAACTCCCCCGGCTCTCTCTCTTTAAGCTTTCTCTCCCGCGCTCTGTTTTTTATTTATTTATTTTTTTATTTTTTGTTCACACAGGCACAATTTACCCTCTCGTTTTTTTGTTCACACAGGCACAGCCTTTTTCTTTTTTTTTTTGTCCGCCTCTTATGATATAAATACAACATATATAAATATGTTATATATGAGCAATATATATAACACCTTTTTATATAAATAAAAAATATATAAATATATATAAATATTTAGATTAATTATATATAATTAAATATCACATTAAATTAATTAAATACCACATTAAATTCTCATGTACCCACACAATTAATAAAATCAAAAAAATAAAGTAATAATAATAATAAATAATGACTTAAGAAAAATTAGGATTGCTACAAGTATTGTACCAAAAATTTATTTATTTATTTATAAATAAATTTGTTCACATTTTAAATAAATAAATAAATATTATTTTTTATCTTTATATTTTTAATTAGATCATTTA
Organism: Camellia lanceoleosa; assembly: GCA_025200525.1. Classification (NCBI taxonomy): domain Eukaryota; kingdom Viridiplantae; phylum Streptophyta; class Magnoliopsida; order Ericales; family Theaceae; genus Camellia; species Camellia lanceoleosa. The sequence continues at coordinate 9,390,440 of CM045763.1, read as the reverse complement.
AAATTTTAATTTTGTGTCAATTTGGTCAAATTAATAATACCGTTAGTGTTTTTTGAAAAATGACCGTTGAATTTGTTGATTAACTCACCGAGTTGAGCAAATTTATTATTTTGCCTCTAAAAGAATGAAATATGTCACTTGTATGCATATTTGTCATTAAAAAATGCTAACAATTAGGGCAAAATACACTATTAGTCCTTCTATTTTGGCTATTGTGTTATTTTAGTTTTTGTAATTTCAATTGAATCGATTTTAACCTTGATTTTTTGATTTTGTCTCAAATTGGTCCAATTGATAGCATGTTATATTGAGTTCAATTTATTTTTTTATATTTATTTTGTGCATTTTAAAAAATTTTGAAAGTATATTGACATTTTTTGATTTTTTCAAAAAATGACATTAGATAGTTTGGAATTTTTTTGGTTTAGTGACATTTCTCAAAATGTCATAAAATATTTGTTTATGACATTTTTCACTTAATTCCATAAAAAGTAACTTAATGCCATAAAATTGATGCTATTAAATCACATTTTTGTTGTAATGAAGTGACACTTTTTTTTATTGAAATGCTACTAGAGCCTTGTACGTTTGTGACTCTATGACATTTTTCTAAAACATGCCACAAAATATTTTTTTTGTGACATTTTTTAAAAACATGTCACTAATATAGTGTCACTAAAATGTGTTTTTGTTGTAGTGCGCCTAAGATCATGTATTGAGAGATGGTCCAAATTTTATGGCAAATATGCTTTAAATTTGCTTGACAATTGTCATGTTAGTTGTAAAACTAAGGCCCTGCATTGAGAGAGGACCCAATTTTTATGACTGATATACTTAAATTTGCTTGACAATTGTCATATTAGTTGTAAAACTAATAAGGCCCCCAATTGAGAGAGGACCCAATTTTTATGACTGATGTACTTAAATTTCCTAGACAATTGTTATATTAGTTGAAAAAATGTTAGGATATCAACAATTATAAACAAAAAAACATATCAACACACACTCAACATGTATAATTATAAATGTGTTAACAATGTTTCAATTGATGGCATGCATTGTTTAGATTGACAATATAACATTCACAAGAGAAGAGAAAAAATAAATAAATAAATAAATAATTAAAAAGATTTTTAAAATTAAAATTGATAAAATTGTACGTAAGATCAACTAAAAAGATAAAATAGATTAACTATAATATCAATTGGAAAGAGAAATATGTTTGAAAACTTTTATCCACAATTTTAGTAATTAATTTTTCAGTTTAAAAAATAAGAAAAATTAATTTTAAATAAAAAATTTACAACATATTCATAAATAATGATGTGACTTATTATGAATCATTTACTTGTGGCTTATTATGAACCATTTACTTCTTCTTCTTCTGCTTCTTCTTCTTCTTCTTCTTTTGTTTTGTATTTTTTTTTGGTGCTTTGGAAATGTTTAAAGAACAAACAATAGAAAGAAAATAAAACAAGTTACAGACAAAGATATATAAGATCTCTGGTATTATCTTCCTAACAAGTTAGTTACCACCAGGTCAAAACAAAACACTATTGAATATACATTTATTTACAATAATAACGTTGTCACATTATTTTTATAAATTTTTTAAAATAAATTTTATGCATGTATAAAATATTTCAGAACTAAAAGAAGAATATTCCCGTGCCATTGCAAATATTTTGTAGCCTGTAGGTTCAGTGCAATTAAAATAGATCTTTTCATTCAATTGCAAAAATTTTGAGAAAATTCCATTTTACTGCAATATTTACCCTCCAAAAAATTAATTTATTTTCATTCATATTTTTTTAAATTCTTATTTAAATCTATAATTCAAATACAAACTTAAATTAATACTTATTAGAGGGGGTGTTCCACATGAACTCTTCCTAAGAGGTTCAGAGTTTAAACCAACCAAGTGAAAGATTCTGGCCTGAACCCATCTGGTGAAGACAAGGGGTAAAACTTTAACTTCAAGGTTAACTTGTCTTTTCAAGTTTTTATTTTTTAAATTTTTTTTTTAAGTCAATGACCTTGAAACATTGGCATTTGTAATTTATTTATTAGATCAAGTCTTTTATATCCAATCTCCATCTCAAATTCTATCTTTGTCACACCCATTTTGCTGAGAAAGACTTTGAGACAAAGAAAAGGTTAGATTTCAGTGGCTTTATTTATGGGTGTTAGACAATTTTTACTGTAATTAATTAATTTTGTTTGTGTATTTAATAATAAATAGAATATAAAAAAAATAAAGGAAATGAGAGAAAATTGTTTGATTACAAAAATCAAAACTAGAAATAAAATTAAATAAATAAAAACAGATTTTATTTTGTTACAAAAACAAAATTAAAATCTGATTTAAATAAACAAATAAAATAGAATAATAAATTAAACAACTTACTTGATTAATTTCTTCAAATAATAATCTGATCAAGTCCAGTGTTCGACACTGTGTCCTTAAGACAGATTCGTCCTCTCCACGATACTTTCAGAATATGGACGTCTATCTCCCAGGATGAAATGATCAATAACAAATAAATGCAGCACTACAATTTATTTGTTCAACGAACACACTTAGTGTATACACTCTTTCTCACAGAAAAATAATGGAATAAATCTGACAACATGCGAGATGATTTGCGACAAAAGATGGGCGAAAATTGGAGTGAATCGATCAAATGAAATTTGGTCTATTTATAGAAGTAATGGCACCTTTAATTTTGAATGGAGCAGGTAGCATACTGTTTGAGCAATCTTGTACTGTTGGGTTTGAATTTGAACAGATAAGAATCTGTTTGAATTTCAAATCTGTTGGATTTAAATTTGAATCGAGCAGTTCGGTTTTGACAGATCCAAACACGAAGAATTTACGAAGAGGTGCAAATAAAATTTTGAATTCAAAAATTTAAATTTAAATTTGGATGAATTTATTCTATCAAAATAAATTGAATTCAAATATTTTTGACCCAAAAAGATTAGTATTGGGCTGGACAAGCCCAACCCAACCTCACACCACGCATTCGCACCCAGGCCAGCCCGCGTGTGTTGATTTTTGGGTCCAATAGGTTTAGCCCATAACCTCTCCCTTCTACAAATTTGGGGTGCCCTTTGGGGCCCTCCCCAAGTTATAAGTCCAAGCTATATAAACCCATTCAAAACTTCCCACCAAATCAATGTAGGACAAGCCATTACACAAACTTTAAGAAATTTCTACCAAAACTCCATTTCCATGGAGCACACTTTGGCTTCAATTTACCATTCACTCGATAATGGTTTTGAGCAACCAAATATACCACGTGAATCACAACGCGGCATAGAACGCGTTACCATTTTGACCTACGAAAATCGACGCACGGGTCCCACCTAAATATTAGATCAAAGTTAGGAAAAAATCTGTTTTTTACCCAAATTTTCCAAACCATTTCCAACAATGGGGAGCACCACCCCTTAAGACTTCATCATCGTATTCTTTAAGATTTCATTTTGTGATCTCAACGAGATTTACGTTCATCTTATAAGTTGTGAAGAGAAAAATATATAAGTAAAAAATTAGTTTGATCAGATATTGATAGATATATTAACTAATCGTACTTATTTACGAACGAATTATACTAATAGTCCTTATAATTTTGGACTTGTATCATTTTGATTCTTAACCTTTCAATTGTGATACATTTGATCCTGAATTTTAAATTTTCTATTAAATAAAGACAATTGAATATATTGTTGCACCATTTGAAGGGTAAAGTCATCATATAATTTATTTTGTATTAATTAACTTATATGTTGTTTGAAATATAATTAGCTTGTTTGGTTTGATTTCTCAAGATTCACTTTTTAGAAAATTAATTTTTTTTATTTCCTGTGTTTTTTTATTTTCACTGAATTTTTTTAATATTTTACACAATTTTTTTAATTTTTAGATATACCTAATATAAATACACTTAAAAAGTATAATATTTATAAAAAAAATCTTTAGAAAATTCACTATATATCAAAATTACAAAAAAAAAAAAAGAGAATTCAGTACATTTTTGTATTCTTGTGTATTTATTTATTTTTTAAAATATTTTTTTACAAATATTTTACTTTTTAGATACAAAGTAAAAAAATTAATTAAAATTTTAAAAATATTTACTAAAAATAAAAAAAAAATACCCAAAAATAAAAAATTCAATTTCCAGAAAATTGAATAAAAAAAATTGAAACCAAACACAGTGAATGGCTTTTTTTATTTAATGAATAATGTTGAAACTTTTTTGGTTATAAAGTTTTGTTTGGTTTGTTTTCATAATCTATTTTCATAATTTTTTTTTCTAAAAACACATCATTTTTATATAATTTTATCTTTTGGGAATAGAAATAATTTTTTTATACTTATTTTAGTTAAATTAGTTTTTATTTTTTTAAAAGTCAAACATAAAAACAACTTTGATATCATTATTAAACCAATCTATTAAATTAAAAAATTCAAGACTAAAAATATTTCATATATTAAACATATCGATTATACATTAAAAATCTAATAACCATCCATTATATGATAACCATTCAAAAATATATGTTAATAACAAATACAACCATCTAGTAAATGAAAACCATCCAAAAATATCAACAAAAATATCCATCAATTACATAATTATCATCCAAACACATACTAAAAATTAATTTAGTAAAAAAATAATAAAAAATAAAAAAATTGTCATTTTTATACAATTTTATCTTTGGTGAATAGAAATAATTTTTAAAAATTTAAAAATATTTTTTTGGCATTTATTTTTGTCAAATTAGTTTATATTTTATCAAATTGACAATTTTGCTATTGAAATTGAGCAATAATGTTTTCGATTGTCCTTATTTGAAATAAGATTCAAAATTCAGGGTCAAATATATCACAATTGAAAAGTCATGAACCAAAATGACACAAATATCAAACTATAGGGGCCGTTAATATATTTCGTCATTTATTTAATGAAATGAATGGTATCAAACTAATTTTTTGCATATATATTGTCATGACTGAACACCGCCTATAGGTTAGGATTATAACGGTCGATAATCATTAGATTACCTACTGACCTCGAAAAACAAATTTTAAATAATCATATGGGGCCAAAAGCGGAAGCAAAGATAATAATTGTCCAATGAACTTATGCATAAATGGAATGAACAAAAATATTTCTTATATTAATAACTCACACCAAACATACCCACTTAAAAGACATTCTATGTCTAGGTCCATGCAACACCATACTTATATAAATCCATAGCTTATATATAGATAAGGTCAGACATGACCATCAAAGAAGACAAAAGGGTCAAAATGAAAGTTCTAAAACTAAGGCCTCATTCGTGAGGCGTGTCATGGTTAATTCCACAAACTTGGCATTCTTTCTTAGGTTCGTTACAGTTGGGGTTGAGCATCCTGCTGCTCACCTACATACATATATACAAAAAGTGAGCGAAAACCCAATAAATAATACCATAGTAAAGAGGTTATACGAATGAAATTCATATTAAATACATCGAACCTGTAAATTTCATATACAAACGGCCTTAGGCCCATTCGTGTTTTTTGTACATGTCAAATAGCTTGAGCCCAATTTAGATCCTTATCAAACATATCAAACGGCCTCGGGCCTATTGCATCAAACATGTCAGACGGCCTAAGGCCCATTGCATAACTTGTCGGACTCATCAAACGGCCTCGAGCCCAATTCAAACACTTCAACGTATCAAACGGCCTCGGGCCCATTATTTCCATATTTGTGTCTATGCGCATTTCGTACTCATGATCATGATCACTTTTCATTCAAAGCGGCCTTTGGCTCGTTATTTCCATATTCGTATCTATCGTATTTCATATTCATGATCATGATCACTTTTTATTCAAGCGGCCTTTGGCGTCATTTCCATATTCATATTTATCGCATTTCATATTCATGATCATGATCACTTTTCATTCAAGCGGCCTTTAGCCCGTTATTTCCATATTCATATCTATGCGCATTTCATATTCATGATCATGATCACTTTTCATTCAAACCGTTTTTGGCCCCATTACATTCATATTCAAACGGCCTTTGGCCCATCAAAATATTCAAATCAACAAATCCATGGAGCTTATACAGAAAATTAGGCATATAGAATACTCATTCGTAATTCAAATCAACAAATCCATGGAGCTTGTACAGAATTAGCGTTTGAAAAATAACATACTTGAAAATATCTTTACTAAGATATTACTCACAGTGTTCCGCTGCTCGATTCGTTCTTGCATTTAACCCTACACAATTCGTAATACACATAGAAATCGGGTCACAATACAATTCATTCCGTTCTTTAATTCGTTTAATTCTCTTAGGCTCTTTTCAACTCTATAGTTCATTTATAATGCTCAGTACCTGCCTAAGAATGCTTAGAAGTGAAAGAGAATGGAAATCGAGTCATGAACCATCTTTTCAAAATTTTCTGAAACAAGCCACTTCGCTCGAGCGCAACTTTAGTCACTTGAGCAAATTGCAAAATTTGCAAAATTTTTGGAAGCTTAATTTCTCCGCTCGAGCGATATTTTGCTCGCTCGAGCGGACAAGTCAAATTCTGAAATTTTCAAAATTCTGTTTGAAGCACAAAACACATTTCCAAAGGTCCACTCCATGTATAATACATTCAAATATGCAATGACACTCCCAAAAACATATATATTCAAAGTCATTTATAACTCTTAGGTCAAATCTCCATGAATTTAATGATTTTAATATTTTTCTTCATTTCTTACAGAACATAAAATCAAGCTACAAGCTCTTAGAAAGATATTTGTAAGAATGAAATTCAAATAAAAAATCAAGTCAATTATTGATTGTCAAAATCTAAATCATAATTAATTTCTTGATTTATCCAATCTAATTTTCTTCATATCGAACCCAATTTCAAACTCATAAATTCTAAAATATGAATTAAACTTTCAAAATATAATATCAAAACTTGGATTCATACATGACTTGTCTAAAACACACAAACTCTTAATTAATCAAGAAAATATTATCAATTTTAGATCATTTACATCAAAACTCCTTTAATTTAAAAATTAAACTCATTTGTTCATGAACTCATAATTTTCCAAAGCTTAGTTCCTATTTCATGAAAACTTGAAATTACTTATTAGAAATCCATGATGCATGTATAATTAGAGTATTAAAACTTGTAAGATTTGTCCATGCATGTAGAAATTAGACTCAATTTCATGCAAGATAATCAAAATCAATCCAAAATAATCAATTTCCAAATTAATTCCCATAATTAAGAATCTAACTTAATTTCTTCATTTCCTTTCAATTACATGAGATTCAACCCAATCACCTCTTAATTTCAGCTTGTAGGTAAATTATCTACAAAATTTAAGTCTCAATTTCTTACTTTAAGTCTTCAAATTGATGAATTTTTTGGTCAATTATTAAACTCCTCTTCAACACTTTACTTTCCCTTGTTTTTCTCCTTGGTCTTCCAGCAAACTCTCTCTTTCTCTACACTCTTTAATTCACTCTCTTTCCTTTTGAAATGCTCTCAGCAGAGCACCAAGCAACAAAATCCTTTAACGTACACACATATGCACTCCTCTTGTTGTTGACAGCACATAGCACACGTGCACACTTAATCAACCCTCCAACACAAAACTCACATGTATGTACATAGACAGATTTCTCAGTACACCCACCTAAAATTTTTTAGCGCAGCCACACTCACAATTCCAGTTTGTTCCATAATACAATTTATGCTTAGGATTAATTTAATTAAGCAACACTTAATCTTAATAAATATTGGTTAACACATAATTAATTACTCATAACTAATCACAAATTTCACATAATTTAATTAGTCTAATTTGACTTCCTTTAGAGCCCAATTAATTATATTTAAATTTATCAATCTAAATTAGATTTTTAATCAAACTTTCAAAAGGCTCCAAATATTAAATAAAACTTATTGTCATCATCAATTTTGATTCCCCAAATGATTTAGGCCTTTAATTTCTAATCAGACTCCAAATTTTCGTCAATAAATTATATATTCAAATTGAACACTCCATAAATAAATTTAATTCGTAATAATTACATTTCTCAATCCTCATAATTTAACTATCTTAATTAACTCTAATTCGGATCTAATTAATTGAATCGCAATTTTACTAAATTGAATAGAATATTTAATTAAACTCCCAAATGAGTTCGTAATTAAAATTAAATTGATTCAACTTCTTAATTTCACTTCCTTAAGCCATTTGGACCATTAATTTCTAATTCTAAAATAGATCTTCAATAGAATAATATACGAATCAGATTATACAATTCTCATAAATTCCAAATGAAATTAGGATAATGACTAATTAAAATCTAAATCTCTTTAATTAATTAAATATAAAATATTACACGTGGTGGGGTCGTCACATATATTATTCTCTTTTAGACTTATGAGATGAATGATTCGGATCACTGTCATGAGTCCAGGAAGATGATGAAATATTGAGGGGGGAGCTACTCGCATAATTTCATATTGTAGTATGGATCACAATAATATTATTAGGTTAATAAGAAAGGAGGTTTGTCTATTTATGACATTTTATTAATTGAAGACAAGTGCCACTATTACACTCAATATCTTTTTGCAAAGACCCCTGTTATATGAATATGTTGTTTTAACGTGGTGAATAGAGATTCTTTTGGTTTCCTCTTTTAATCTATTTTCTAATTTAAAAAATAATAATTGGGTGAAGAAAATGAAGAAAAAAAAATTGAAAGCAATAATCATTCTCATATGATTTTATCTTTTTGCAGCATAAATAATTTTCAAAAATTTGAAAATATTTTTTAGTGTTTATTTTATCAAATTAGTTTCTATTTTTTTTTTAAACACAAGTAGAACGAAAGCAAAGAAAGTCTTTTTATAGTATACTTATTTAGTAGTTAAGGAGAAATTAAAAGATAAATAAAAATAAAAACAAATGGTAAATCAATAGGGTACAAGTAGAACTGTGTGTCCGAAATATAGTTCACACTTGCACTTTATTTTATGATTAATTTCTTTATTTCTCATTTATATAATATTCCTCTTAAATTTAAGTAGTTGAAATTTGGTGATTAAATTGATCTTTATTGCTCTCCATACCTATGTATATATAAGAAGGCTCAAAGCGGTCTCTAATTCAATTTTATTCTTCCGTTCTCTCTAGTTTGAGAGTCTCTCTCTAAACTTTTTTCCTCCTAGGGTTTCCATTGTGAGGTCCGGCCGGTGGGGACGGGTTCCGTGACCTCGCCTCCTCTCCTCCCCCTACCCCTCTTTTGCTCTTCCTTTCCTTATTTTGCTTTCCCATAACTTGGAAACTTGGGCTTTCCATCCTCTCCTTCCTTTGTGAGATGTTTCTCCACATCCATTCACTCCGAGAGTGGCCCCTCGGATCTGTGCCTTCTTCACTTCCTTCACCGCCTCTTCCCCGTCGTCTTCTCCATAGCTTGACCGCCTCTTCTCCGTCGCCTCGTCCACTTCATCTTCTCCATTCACGCCGGATCCGCTTCTCATGACCTTCATCGCCCTTTTCCACCTCTCGGCCGTCCTCACCGCCTTCTCCGCCTCTACATCATCGCCGGTCTTCTCCACGTCGGATCCGTAGAGCCAGCCTTTGGTTTTGATTGGGTGTGCGTCTGTTTGTTTGTTTTTCTTTTATTTTCCTTCCTTTGGTTTGTGTTGGTTTTTGGGGTTTGTGTGGTTCTGTTGGAGTCCATCTATGTGATTTGTTAAGCCTACCCTCTTTGTGGTTGGAATCTATGAAATATTTCGGACATGCTCTATTGCCAAACTTTTATGATCGGCTCTGCTTCGCAGTACGAGCACGAGTACAATATGTACGTCTGAATAGTTTCATATTTCTTCTTCCTGAGTGCTTCTTGATTTATTTTCACTTTGTATGGTGTAAGTTTTGGTTTGTTTGGACTCCTGTAAGTGCCGTTTGGCTTTCTTAATTGACATATTTCTTCCGATAAAAAAAAAATTGGTCTCTAATTCAAAATTAGATTGGAGCATATTGTTGAGTTCTGTAGGCTCATTATGGAGCCCACATCGATAATCTGAACCATTTTAATATGTAAGACTTGTTAAGTACTTCATCTCTGTAGAAAATCACATTGATTGGATATCAATAACCACATGATTAGATTAAATTTGTGTCAATGGTAACTATCATTTTAAAAACAAATTATCGACACAAATGTGTTATGATCGAATGGCTATTGATATTCGATCAACGTGATTTTTTATAAGGATAAAGTACTTGATGAGTCTTACATATTAAACGGTTTGAAGTATCGATATGAACTCCATAGTGAGCCCACAGAGGTCCGAAAACACACTTCAATTGAGAAATTCAACTGGAGGGAAGCTTATTCTCTTGTTATGTTATAAAAAAGTATTCAATAAATGTAAAAAAAAATTCATTGGGTAGTAATGTCCTTCCGCTACAAACTCATTGGCATGCATGGATTTGAAACTATGGCATATGTAATGAATGTTTTAGATGAGATTTGGATTTCTTTAAATTAAATAAATAATTCCACATGAAATAACATTTCTGTCCTAATGACTCCACTTCTCTTGTTTGGTTTAACTATTGCCCTATTATTTCATAAAATAAGAAATTGATGGAGAATCTTCTTTTTTCTTTCTTTTGTTACTTTCTTTTCTTTTCTTCTTTTCTTTTTTTTTTTTTTTTTTTTTTTGGGTGGGGTGTGTGTGTGTGTGTTTTGTGTTTTGTTGTCTTTAGTAAATATTTTTCATTTTTTTATTTTTTTTATTTTTTATTTTTTTAGATGTACACAATCTGAATCTATCTAAAAAGTAAAATATTTGTGAAACTATATGTAAAAAATCAAAGGAATAAAAAAAATTACTAATTTTTTGTATTTAGTGAATTTTAAAAAAAAAAATTATCAAAATATTTTACTTTATTGGTATGTTTAGATTAGATTATTTAGATCTAAAAAATATCGAAAAAAGGTTTCACTAAAAATAAAAGAATACAAAAAATAAAAAACTCAAAAACTCAAAAATTGTTTTTAAAATTCAAAACCAAAATTATTACTCAATTGTTTTTTTTGGTATATATAATATGCTGAATTTCGAGATCTCGTTCAAGAATTGACATTTTTAGTTTTTTCAAATTTTTATGAGGTTAAAAAAAATTAATATATCTAGAAATGAATTTTTTTAATTGTATGAAAAATTGTAAATTACGGAAATATTTAGATTGTATTTGGTAGAGTTTTCTAAATATAATTTGAGAATAGAGTTGTATTTTGAATTTGTGAGTTTTGAAATTATGATTTGAGTGTGAAAAATTTGTTTGGTGAATGAATTTTGAAAAGAGTTTTGAATTGAGTGAGGAATTTTTGATGTGACATATGACATTTGATACAAAAACTTACAACTCTTAACCAAACACATAACTCAAAATTCTATTAAAGCTCATAATTTTTTTTAAAAAGTTCAGAAAATATTTTGTAATGAATATATAAAAATTAACATGTGTCAATTGCAAAAAAATAAAAAATAAAAAATTGCACTGTTCTGATCAACCGGTGGGACATCCAGTTCGCCCAAATTTTCTCATCTTCAATCGTGTTTTCAAAAGTGAATGTGGAATTAATTTTTAAAAATTATAAACAAACACCATGTTAACCATAAAACAAACACCATGTTATATTTGGCTATTTTTTTACTTTGGCCCTTTAAATTTTCTTTTTCCCACTTTGACCCTTAATGTTTCAATTTTTTCCTAATTTACTCGTAAAGTTAATTGGATAAATTATGTAAATGGTCCTTATAGTTTATATGATGTTTTGATTCTTGTTATTTTAATTTGATCGATTTTGCCTCTTAATTTAACGGATTGTGTCATATTGGTCCAATAAATAACAACCGTTAGGTTTGGTGGACGGAAAGTTGTCACGTGCTTAAACGATATGTCAATTTGGTCTCTGTAATTTACACGATATGTCAATTTGGTCCCTATCCACCAAAGTTAACGCCCATTATTTATTGGACCAATATGTAATAATTTATTAAATTAAGGAGTAAAATCAAGCAAATTAAAACAACAGAAAACAAATTGACACATCATGTAAATTATAGGGACCATTTGCATAATTTATCTAAATTAATTTCTATTCAAAATTAGATAAAAAAATGTCACATTACATAAAAAAAAAAAAAATGGGCAAATTACAAACACCCCCCTCGAGGTTTGGTGAAAATACAGGTTCCCCCCTAAGGTTTGAGAAATTACAAATTGCCCCATGAGGATCAAATTTTCATAACAAATTAGAGGAAATTATGGGGGAATATGTATGGAAATAAAAACCTCAGGGGGCAATTTGTTATGGAAATATAAACCTCAAAGTGGATGTAATTTCTCAAACCTCAGGGAAAAATCTGTATTTTCACCAAATCTCGAGGGAGATGTTTGTAATTTGCCCTAAAAAATATATTATTCCATTAGAATTTGTATCAAAGTTGTGCATTAGATATAATAAAATATTTTTTTATAGAACATGACTATCAATATATTATTTTTTATTTAATTTTAAGTATAAATTAGTTTTTTAAAAAATAAAATTGAAACTGAAAAGGACAAAGTGAAAAAGTAAAATTTTAAGGTCAAAATAAAAGAAAAATACCAAACATGAAAAAGACAAGTATAATTTACTCTTTTTTCACTAAATTACTAAACTGGAAGTCGGTGATAATTGGACGGGCAACTTTTGTCGCAACCCTTACATAAGATTTGGCCTCACATGCTCAGAGGCTTAAAGGCAGTGTGGTGGCGTGTCAATACCAAAAGTTTTCTGTGTCCATGAGTAGGGATGGCAATTTGAACCCGGCCCAATGGGAATCCGACCCCCGACCTCGATTCAAGCGGTTTTTCTTCAAAAAATACCTCCGACGGGACGGGAATGGTATTAAAAAATCAATCCCCGATCACTTTCAGGCAGGGGACGGGGATCGATATCAAGCCCGTCCGGCCCGCCCGTTGTCCCCGAAAATAAAATTACCATTTTACCCTTATATATATATATATAAAACTAAACCCTAAAACATTGCACGGACCATGGCTTCTTTTCTCTCCATCTTCTCTCTCGGTTTCTCTCTTCCCCCCCTCTCTCTCTCTCCATCTTCTCTCTCGGTTTCTCTCTTCCCTCTCTCTCTTTCAATAAATCAAGCAGCAGTAGTAACGAAGGGACGGTGTCGCACTGCGATCGAGACGGCATACGTGAGGTCGGCGTCGGACGGTCGCAGTCTCCGATCATGTCTGGGAAGCGCGGTGTCGGAGGGCGACGCGTAAGCGCCTCCTCAAGAAACACGTCGGATCGTCCACTCTCTCTCTCTACGAGATCTCAGATCATCCACTCTCTCTCTCTCTTTCTGTGACAGATCTTAGAGATACATACATGTGACAGAGTCCATTTTTTTTTTCTTCACCATCTGTTGATGATGCCGATCGTCCATTCACAGATCTGTTTGTGTATGTATCTATACATTAATCTGTCCATTTTTTTTTTTTAAGGTTTATGATCTGTTGATATGGTGATATTGATAATTCTGTTGATGATGATGATTCTGTCTGTTGTTGTTGTTGATGGTGGTGTTGAAACAGGTTTGAGGCGAATTTTTGTCGAAACCCGATCCAGTTAGAAGCGAGGATGGTGGTAGGTTCCCGTCGAGGATCGGTAGGTCGGAGATTTTCTGTCGGGGATCGGGAGCAGGGAGGTGATCCCGCCCGCCTCTATTGCCATTCCTATCCGTGAGACCACACCACCTGTTAAACCTTGGGATGGGAAGACGCGTCTCTCAAGTCTAACAAGTAGGTGTTTGGGGAGAATTAAAAAAATATATATTTATATATATATATTTATTTAGGTCATATTAATTCACATCTATTAATATTTATTAATATTTCTTTTCTATTTTTTTAATCACTTTTTTTTTTTTTACTTTTTTACATATTTTTTTATATAAAAAGTCAAAAAGTTCACTTATGTAGAACATTCCAAACCACCCCTTAAATTAGATTATAGGATACTGTTGAATTTTTGTAGATCTATCATAGAACTTGTATTGATAATTTGAATTATTGAATTTGTAAAGTGTGTTGAATATTTTATTCTTATAAAAATATTATATTAATTGGATATCGATAGTCACTTGATCTGATCATATTTGTGTTAACGGTAAATATGATTTTTAAAATAAATTGTTGACACAAATATAATTCAAGTATCTATTGATATCCGATCAAATTAATTTTTTATAACAATGGAATACTTAATAAACTTTATATATTAAACGATTCGGATTATCGATACAGACTTCATAATAAATGAAGTTTAATAACACTCCAATTGATAAATCCAATTGAAGAGAACCCTCCCCTTAAACTTTTACTTCTATGCAAAATAATATGTAAATAGATAAGACAAACATGAAATATATATATTTTTAATTTTAAACTAAATTCATAATTCAAGCTCAACATAAAAAAATTAAAGAAAAAAATAAAGGCATTGGCTAAGCATGTGAGGTAACTGTACTACCTACAGGTCTTCAGCACAAAAAAAATTGAAGAGAATAAATCGATTTAATACACAAAAGATATCTAATCCGAATGACCAAATCATTTATCCCCTACATTACCCAGCAGATTTGTCTACACTTTTTCTCATATTCATACATACAATATATGAGAAATTCTATTGGAGGTGTATATCATATGAATTTCTAGTTACGATTTTTGTAATATTTAGTTATGATTTGTTATGTTATAAGTTATGACTTGTTGGGTTATTGATTATGATATTATTTTAATTATGATCTAAGAGTTCTTTGTTATATCTAAGAAGTGCATCTGAAGTACTGTGCGATAAACGAATACTCATTAGACTAAAAAATAAGTTCACCACCGAGGCTTGTAGCCTAGTGGTGAAGGCATTACCTTCCCACAGCCATGAGTCAAGTTCGACTCCTGGGGGGCGCGAAAAAATCCTGGATTTTCTAGGGGCTCTCTTCGGAGACCTCGCGCTGTACTCCGATCAAAACTTGACTGTGGCTGGGGTGGTTGATGAGCTCCATTGGTGCCTCGGTGGTAGGTCCCTTTCTATGGGTTGAGTTAAATCAAGTTGGCAACTGGCTACCCCGGGGCCTGGGCCTACGGATGTAGTGATGACACCTCAAAACATCCTTTTTTTTCGTTCAAAAAAAAAAAAAAAAAGACTAAAAAATAAGTTCTATGGAACGGCTATTAGACCAGCGATGTTGTATGAGACAGAATGTTGGGCAACCAAGAAATAACATGTAGATAAGAAATGTGGCTGAGATAAAGATGCTAAGGTGGATGTGTGACAAGACTAGACAAGACAAGACAAAATTAGAAATGAGTGTATTCGGAAATGGGTAGGAGTAGCACCGATAGAAGATAAGTTGAGAGAGAATCGATTGAGATGGTCTGGTCATATTCAACAGAGACTAACAGAGGCAGTAGTGAAGAGATGCGATACTGTAATGGTAGGTGAAAATGTTAGAGGATGGGGTAGGCCTTGATTAACGTTGGCTAACGTTGTAAATAGAGATTTGAATCTACTTAATTTGACTAACGAAATGGCTTTTGATAGAACCGCATGAAAAAGAAGGATTCATATAGCCGATTCTATTTGATGGGACTTAAAGTTTGGTTTGGTTTGGTTTAATTCTTTGTTATACCTTATGTGCTGTTTGATTACAACTCTTCTTTTCCTTTTTTTTTTTTTTTTTTTGTGTCCAGTTATAATTTACAGTATTGAATTATGCCATTTATAATAAGTAAATTCATAAATGGCCACCTCTCTATAAGGGGTGTTTCAAAATAAACTCTGATGGAGCATTTTGCTGCGAAAGGTTTAATTGGCGTCGGAGTAATAGTTTGAGACCATCTTGGGGATGTTATTGTTGCGATGGTGGGAAACTTAAAGTCTACAATGGAGGTGGACCGTTTTGAAGCTCTCGTGATTCTTAAATCTGTCCAGTTTGTTCACGTTTTGGGCCTGCATGATATCATCCTTGAAGGTGATTCTTTATCGATTATTTGAGCTGTTTAGACTCCAACAGAGTAGCTCTCTTCCTTTGGGCATTTGGTGGCATATGCTCAGTCGGTGTTATGGAGTTTTCAGCTATGGGAAGTGGCGCATATAAAAATGCAAGGGAATTTGATAGCTCATTGTTTAGCTCTGATGGCTGTTGAGTTGAGTGGTTGTACTGTTTGGATAGAGGAAGTTCCCCAATCGTTACAGACCTTAGTGGTAAAGCGTCATCTATTTAATCTGTCAACAATATTAGATGGCCCGAAAAATTATGGTTTGAATCGCTCGAAACACCTAAAACGAAGTCGTTTTGGGTGTAAAACGACGTCGTTTTAACACATTTGAGCCATTCAAGCCATAAAAATTCAAGCACTAAACATTTTCCTTAATCTGTTTCGATTTTATGATTTTTATCTAAAAAATAACTTACAAATGACACAATTTGCATAAAATATATATTCTTAAAAAGGTTTGTACTATAACATTGTCCTCAAATCATAACTATGGCCAAAGGTTTGTGTATGTATGACATATTAATATAAAAGAGTTAGAGTTTCAAGATAGATGCATTTACTAGATAGAGAAATATCACCAGAATGAATAGTGCTAAAATAGACAAAGAGAGTAGTGATGAGTTCAAGGATCTATTGCAGAGACATAGGAGTAGAGAGAGGAAGAATCCAGTGAGGAAGAACTATCAACAATGGTCGTTCGATAATTTGAGCAAAATAGATAAGTCTGAGTAAGAAATAGAGAGAGCTCAGGCACAACTAGGACCAATCAAGGGAAAGAAAATAGTGTAAAGAAAAAAAGGAAGAAAAGTTGGGGAAGAAAATTTAGGAGAAAATTTATTTCGTAGACAAAATAAAATCACGTCATAGATAATTTTTTTCAACATATTTTTATTAAAATATAGTTAAATTATATATATAAGTGTATATAGATATTTTAAAAAGTATATCATTTGTATATTACTATTTCTATTATATTTAATGAAGATATTATGACTAAAAATAAATCAAAAATAGAAATAGGTGATCAATTGCAATTGTCACTTAGGGATGACACTTCAAAATTAATTGAGAGAGTTGAGAGTTCAGAGATAATGAGAGTTTGAAAGACAGATTTGTTTATGAGAAATAAAGTGAGAGAGGGGTGGTATTTATAGGACTTGGGAGGGAGGGGTTAATTTATATATATATATAAATAAATAAAATAAAGTTGGTTGTTGGTGGAATTAACGGTTATATGAATGTTTCAATTTATTTATTTTTAAATTTTTGACCGTTGCATTAATAGGGGGGCAGGGAGCCGTTGGGGTTGGGTTAGGCCAGATGGGGAAAAAAATTTCGGGTCGAGCTCACGAGATGGGTCACACTCCATAACACACCAGAGTTGGGCCGAGCTCTAAAACACATAGCCCAAGCTCTTAGGTTAGGCTTAGGCTTAGGCTCAGGCTTGGTTGGGCCCACCCAGGGCGCGACTGGTCTTGGGGTGTGCCGCAAGCTCGTGGGCCAAATTTATACCCCTATATGTAGGTAGTGGTTATGGGATATGTGATTAGTGATTATGATATATGTGATGTTGGTTATGAGGCAAATGGTGTTGGTTATGAGATGTGGTTATGACATAAGTGGGTAAAGGTTATGAGATATATGATTAGTAATTATTAGATATGTGATTTTGGTTATGAGTAGAGTGGTGTAGGTATAAGTTAAAGGGTGTTTGGTTATGAGATATGTGATTAGTGGTTATGAGATATGCAATGTTGGTTATAATCAAAGCAGTGTGGTAATGAGATATGTGATTAGTAGTTATGATATTTGTCATGTTGGTTGTGGGTAATGGTTATGAGATATTTGATTAGTGATTATAAGATATGTGATTTTGATTATGAGCAAAGTGGTGTCAAAAGGTGTTTGGTTATACTATATGAGCATGTTTGTTTTGAGGGATAAGGGTGTGGGATTGGACTATTAGTTCCACGGGACTAATAGTCCATTGTTTGTTTGCAAAATTTTGCTCCGGACTAATAGTCCCCCCTGGACTATTAGTCTTACAAATATGGGACTATCCTATCCCATGGGGGAGTGTGGGATAGAAACCGTGGGATTGGTATCCCATGGGATTATTTTGTGAAATGTCCATTTTACCCTCCATGCTATTACTTAGTAAACAATTAGAAAAGAGTAAAATAGTCTTTTGAACATTTATAAATTATTTTTTTAGTGTTGTTAATTTAAAATTATATATTAAATAAAAAATTTTAATTATAAATTATAAATTTAATTTAATTAAAAATAATAAATTAAAAATTATGGCCTTATATATTAATTTGTTTTAGTGTTGTTAAAAAATTAAATTTACATATTTCTCTAAAATTATTTTTTTTAGTGTTTTTAATTTAAAATTATATATTAAATAAAAATTATAAATTATAAATTAAATTTATTTAAAAATAATAAATTATAAATTATGGCCTTATAAATTAATTTTTTTTAGTGTTGTTGAAAATTTAATTTATATATTAAATAAAATTATTTTTTTATTGTCGTTAATTTAAAATTATATATTAAATAAAAAATATAAATTATAAATTATAAATTAAATTTAATTGAAAATAATAAATTATAAATTATGGCCTTATAAATTAAATTTTTTTAGTGTTGTTAAATTATAAATTATAGATTACAAATTTAAAATTATATATTAAATAAAAATTATAAATTACAAGGATAAAATAGTCTTTTGAACATTTATCATTATCCAGTCCGTCTAATCAAACATTGGATTCACTAAAAATAGTCCAATCCAGACATCTAATCCCATGACTAAACAAATATAGGATACAAATCCAGTCCAACCAAATAGTCCGGGGACAATGTATCCCGGGATTAACAGTTTGATGGATTACAATCCCCCTTATCCAGTCCGTCCAAACAAACGCTTCCGTCCAAACAAACGCACCCTATGTGTTAATAGTTATGAGATATGAGATGGGTTATGATCAAAGTAGTGTGTTTATGAGCAAAAGGGTTGTTAGTTATGAGATATGTGACTAGTAGTTATGAGATATGTGATGTTGGTTATTACTCAAAGGGGTTGATTATGAGATGTGGTTCGATTCATGTAGGTAATAGTTATGAGATATGTGATCAATAGTTATGAGATATGTGATATTGATTATGGTCAAAGTGATGTGGTTATGAGCAAAATGGTGTTAGTTATGAGATATGTGACTAGTGGTTATGAGATATGTGATGTTGGTTATGAAAAAAAATGTGTTGGTTATAAGATATGTGACTAGTGGTTACGAGATATGTGATGTTGGTTATGACTCAAAGGGTTGGTTATGAGTTGTGATTATGAGATATGTGATTATGGTTATGAAATATGTTATATTAGTTATGAATAAAATGGTATTGGTTATGAGATGTGGTTATGAAATATATGATATTAGTTATGAACAAAATGGTATTGGTTATGAGATGTGGTTATGACTAAGTTATGATCAATTTGATTATAATTATGAAAAATATGATTTTACCTCATAACTATAAAAAGTGACCCGTTTAGCAAATCACTTTTAATGATGTGGCTCAATTTTAGCCATTAATTTTTTATATTCTGTATATTTTTTAACAAAATATACTATAGACTTTCCCATGTTTCAAATCTAACATTTTTATGAGGCATAATTAAAAGTGGAAATATTAAATTGAATTTTTGGTATTAGTGCAAGTAATAAAATAAAATTTTGATGAATTCCTAATTCCAGATATGGGTAGTAGTCTACTGTTCGAACTCGTTGGTCTTACCGAAGGTCTTGTTTCGAAAAAATTTCAACCCTTAATAAAATAAAAGATAAACTACATTTTGATTGTATCTTCATGTCACGACCCAAACCCGCCCCTATGGGTTTAGCACAGAATCGCTAGTAATGTCAAGATTACCGAAGGCTTATGATGGCTTATAACGGGGGGCAAGCGGAAGCCAATCTGATAAATAAACAATGTCCAATGAGCTGTGACAGTCTGTATGCCAAAAAGATTTTTCTTACATTCATACAGTCAAAGACAAAGCGATATATCTGAGACATATAACCCGATCGAGCAGAGCAAGTCCTATTAAGCGATGCGATAACGATCTATCTGATATTAAAGCAGTCCAAGACAGACGGGGAAATAAAAACACCCCTAGCCATAGCATGGCAAACTCGGAACCTCGCAGTGAGGCACTTTGACTGGCTTGACAAAACTGGAGTCACCCCGACGCTCCTAGCTGCGGTCTGGTGCCTGTACACCTACATATATATATGAGCAGTGAGCTAAAACCCAGTGAATAACATAAAGCATAAAGAGATTTAGAATGAATGTCCTTACAGTAATGAAAACAGTTCATTAAATCAGTATTTCAGTCAATCAATCATATGTGGTACATCCATTAGCTTAACAACACAGTAAGCAGTAGGTCTTAAAGACCGAACAGTAATGATGGCCATCAATCAGTAAACAATAGTGGTTCCACGAGGGAACCGACAGAGATCTCTATGATAATAGTAAGCGATAGGTGCTAAGGATGCCACGATGCAGTTCGAGAATATAGGACATACATTCATTCAAGATGCAGTTGAGAAAATAATGCAGATTGATTGTCCAGAAGATAATCATTTAGAACATATCTTTACACAATTGTTACTCACAGAGTTCTGGGCTACAGTGGGCTAGAGCGTCTCCTCGAAATGCCAACCCTAAACAGTACAGAATGAACACACACTAAGCTATACAGTTGGGAAAGATCATAACTTAATCCCTACATTTGCCTTGGTGTGTTCTACATCTATATCCTCTTAAAGATGCCTTAAATATGCCCTAGGAATGCCTAGGATGGAAAGAGGATGCAAAGATGCACTTTTGAACACTTAACAAAATTTCTTTGGCAGGGTCTCGCTTGGCGTGGCTTTCTCGCTCGGCGGACATCTGAACAAGGGTCTCCGCTCGGCGTGGATTTGTCTCTGATAAAAATGCTAGATGCTCAGAATTTACGCCCGATGGACGCTCGATCCTCGCTCGAGCGTAAGACACAGGTCCTCGCTCGAGCGTAAGTTTCCTCGCTTCGGCGATTTGTGAACTCAAGCAAATCTTGGATGCACGCATTTCACGCTCGGCGGAAGGCGATCACAGTTATGCGCTCGGCGTGGACTTCTCGCTTCGGCGGAGGTCCAAAATCTGGGAATTCATTTGAGTCCCAAGCTCAAAATCAAGTTTAAATGCTAAAATTTCAATCCTCTTGCCAATTTCTAGAAAACATAAGTAAACTCATAGAATGACATGTTACAAGGGTCAATTTGAGAAATCAAGGCCCAAGGTGTTTCAATTAAACTTATTTTCAAACCCATTTTCATGAACATGCATGATCATGCTACAAGGTGACATGCATGAGATTAAACCAAATCAAAACTTCCATTTCATGCACAAATGGCTCATTCTTCCAAATTCAAGATGAAAACATAGTCCTTAACACTATCATAAACATGCATGTGAGAAATGAAGGATTGTAACCTCAAAACTTGGCAATATGCACATGCATGCAACATTTGAGCCTCAATACAACATCACAAGCCATAAATTGGCTCTAGGCTTCAACTTAGCTCTAAATCATGCAAGAGTCTAATAAAATTACAAACAAAAGGGTAGTCATTCTACCTTAGGTCTTGAATTAGAGGTGTAGGAGCTCAAATATGCAATTACTCTACCAAATCCCCAAGTCTCCAAGCAATTCCCAAGAAGAACTCAATTTCCCTCTCACTAGCTCTCCTGGTCGGCAATAACAATGAAATAAGGCTGAGGAAATGTTTGTTTGAGTATAAAGAAGTTCAAGTGTGGTCCAAGATAATGACCCACTAGTGGTGGCAAAAAGGTAATTAGCCTAATTCATGAAATTTGCACAATTCAATCTAATTTAATCCGTTTTAATCATACCAAGTCACATTTTAATTAAATACACTATAAAATCACATAAATTCTACTGATCATGGAACATCAATTAATTTTGGATTCAGCCGCCGATAAGGCCTTCAATTAATAGTTTAAACATAAAACTAAACAGATAATTAAACAGTCGAACAGATAAAATGCAATTCAAACAGAATCTGAGCAATCAATTCGGTTCAAATCTCGATCAATCGATTCGATATTCGATCAATTCAATTATCAGTCTTAATCAGTCTTAATTCAGCAGTAATCGGTAATTAATCAGTCATTAATCGGTAAACAATGTGAGGGTTGTTACACTTTACAAAATAAGTATAGATTCATAAAATATTTAAAATTTTAATTATTAATATTTATAAAATTTATCACTTTATCTCAATTTTTTCAAACTTATATTAAATTATAATTTCTTCATAACTGTTATATAAACATATAATCGTACTAAGTATAATTAATATTCCCCATCAAAAAAAGTATATAAATATTAAAAATAAAAAAGAAGAAGAATTTTCCTAATACTAACAATATTATTAAAAGGGCCGAACTCTCCGGTCAAATCGATTTGGGCCGGTCTATTCGGCTCTTTGGGGCTCACTACAGGTCGTGTTTCGATAATCTAAACCGTTCAATGTGTAGAACTCGTCGAGTACTATATGCTTTTAAAAAATCACGTTGATCGGATATCAATAGCTATATGATCCAATCAGTTTTTTGTAAGCCGTTTATTTTTCACCGTCCATTTTTTTTCATAAAAAACTGATTTGATCATATAGCTATCGATATCCGATCAACGTAATTTTTTACAGGTATATAGTACTCGACGAGTTCTACACATTGAACGGTTTAGATTATCAAAAAATGACCCGTAGTGGCCCCAAAGGGCCGGACAATACCGTCCAGTCCAGATTTGGACTGGAGAGAAGCTGTGGCCTTATTAAAATTACAAAAGATCAAATGTAATTGGTTATAAAAACACAAGGCCCTGACTTCTCTTTAATTTGAAATCGGACTGGAGTGTGCTGTTAGGTTTCGTGGGCCTACCATGATGCTTACATCAATGATTCGAATCGTTCAATATTTATGATTCGTCAAGTACTTCATTTTTGTTAAAAATCACGTTGATCAGATACTGATAGCCACTACAAATTTGTGTTAATGGCAACTATGATTTTAAAAATAATTTGTTGACACAAATGTGATTTGATTGAGTGACTATTGATATTCGATCAGCGTGATTTTTTATAAAATCCTAAATATTGAATGATTCGAATTATAGATATGGGCTCCATGGTGGGCATACAGAGGCCCAACAGGATGCCCAGTTGGGTCTAACTAGAGAGAAATACTGTCCATAATATATATATATATATATATATTTTTAGTAAGATTGTCAGTAAAAATTTAAATATATAGCATTGCTAAAAAAAGAAATAAGAGCATCTCCAACACTAATATGTATTTTACCTATCTAAACAGTACTATAAAGTATATATTTTATTTTATCTATCAATTGTTTCATGTTTCTACTCTAACCATACTCTTTATTTTAGTTATTCATTCAAATACTATTAAGTTTATAAAATGTTACGTGTAACAAAGATGGAGCGAAATGATCATAATGATTAAATATATTTTACCTAACATTTGAAGGCTAGCTACATATAATTAGTAAATGTGAGTTGAGTTAAAATACCTAATTATGTGTTTAATATATTAAAAAAAAAATGAGTTATATTAGACATTTTGACTAAAAAGGTTTCTATTTCTAATGGTAGCTTTTGGTAGAGTTTTAGAATTATAATTTGAGAATAGAGTTGTATTTTGAGTTTAATAATTAAATATATTTTACCTAGCCTTTGAAGGCTAGCTACATATAACTAGTAAATGTGAGTTGAATTAAAATACCTAATCATATGTTTAATGTATTAAAATTAAGAAAAAAAAAAAAGAGTTATATTAGACATTTTGACTAACAAGGATTCTATTTCTAGTGGTAGCTTTTAACAGAGTTTTAGAATTATGATTTGATAATAGGGTTGTATTTTGAGTTTGTGAGTTTTGAAATTATAATTTAAAAAGAGAAAATTTGCTTGGTTATGAGTTTCGAAAAAAAATTTAAATTGAGTTTTGAATTTTTGATATGACATATAAAATGAGAAAAATTGTTTAATTATGAGTTTGAAAATAGTTTTTAAAACTTAATTAAAAAACGTATAACTTATAACGAAACACACAATTTAAAACTCTATTGAATATTTTATTCAAAACACATAATCAAACTCTTTTTAACATTTAATTAAAAAAAAAAAAAATTGTCATTTTGATCTAAAAAAATAATTTTTATATTTAAAAAATATAAAAAATAAATATAATTTTTTTTTTTCCAAATAACAAGTGACAATTGACAATTGATAATTGCAAAAAACAAAAAATTATATTATTCTGATCAACTGACCAAACATCCAAAAAAAATCCAAAAAAATAACTGAATAAACTCAAAATTCAAAAATTCTCAAAAATAAAAATCAAACTAAAAAAAAAAAAAAATTTTAAAATATATGATAAAATCACATTTTCAAAACTCCAACCACGTTTCCAAAAATCCATCCACACAATACATGGAATGGAGCCTCCTCCGCCGATCTCACAGCACAGCACCCCTCCACCGCCGATCTCACAGCGCAACTCCTCCACCGCCTTCCTCTGCCGTCGTGCCGATCTCCTTCGCCGCCCTCCTCCGCGATCTCCTCCTCCGCCGGCTCTTTCCGCCTCTCTTTCTCTGTGTTATATATACATACATATATATATATATTAGATTGCAGCTCAGATCTATCTCTCTCTCTCTATTTAGATCTATCTGTCTTTACTCAGATTTGTGTTGATGTGTTTGCTGATATTGATGTTGATGATGTTGTTTGAATGTTGTTCTTGAAATTGCTGTTGTTTTTTTTTTTTTTGTTTTTGTTTTTGATCCGGGGAACTTTCGGGGTCGGGGAAACCCGATCCCCGTTAGGAGACGGGCAGCGCCGCTCCTCCACCGCCGATCTCACAGCGCAACTCCTCCACCGCCTTCCTCTGCCGTCGTGCCGATCTCCTTCGCCGCGATCTCCTCCGCCGCCGGCTCTTTCCGCCTCTCTTTCTCTGTGTTATATATACATACATATATATATATATTAGATTGCAGCTCAGATCTATCTCTCTCTCTACTTAGATCTATCTGTCTTTACTCAGATTTGTGTGTTGATGTGTTTGCTGATATTGATGTTGATGATGTTGTTTGAATGTTGTTCTTGAAATTGCTGTTGTTTTTTTTTTTTTTTTGTTTTTGAACCGGGGAACTTTTGGGGTCGGGGAAACCCGATCCCCGTTAGGAGACGGGGACGGGGATGGGGATGGTAATAGATTCCCCATCGGGGACCGGGACGGGGACATTCTTATCATCGGGGATCGGGCCCCGCCCCGTTGCCATTCCTATTTTACCATATATTTTAAAAT
This sequence comes from Camellia lanceoleosa, assembly GCA_025200525.1. NCBI lineage: Eukaryota > Viridiplantae > Streptophyta > Magnoliopsida > Ericales > Theaceae > Camellia > Camellia lanceoleosa. The sequence continues at coordinate 9,364,792 of CM045763.1, read as the reverse complement.
ATATTTCTCTTTTTAGTGAGAGATTTTATAATCATATAATATGTTCATTCTGCTCTCCCATGTCATGCGCTTTCTTCTACCCACCTCCATTTCCTTATAACTCTCTCTCTCTAGTTTCTCCTGTAATGAGTACACTAGGGACACTGGTTTTTTCTTTGAACGGAGGGGCTGTGGTTGTTATCAATGGAATAGAGTAAGACTTTGGAATAGACAGACAGAGGAGAGAGATTTTATAATCATATAATTTCACCCCTCCATTCCATGTATTGTGTGGATGGAGTTTTGGAAATGTGGTTTTACCATATATTTTAAAATATATTTCTCTTTTTAGTGAGAGATTTTATAATCATATAATGTGGTGGGTTGAAATTATATGATTATAAAATCTCTCAATAAAAAGATAAATATATTTTAAAATATATGGTAAAACCACATTCAACACTCCATCCACACAATACATGGAGGGGTGAAATTATATGATTATAAAATCTTTAAAGACAAAGTCTTACTCTATTCCATTGATAACAACCTTAAAAAAAAAACCGTGTCCTTAGTGTACTCATTGAGAAACTAGAGAGAGAGTTATAAGGAAATGGAGGAAGAAAAGCATAACATGGGAGAAAGAATGAAGAGTGATGAACTCAGCGGAGGACTCAAAATCTTCCATGGTGACGAAGAGAACTTCGAGAAGAGTCACGAAACCCATTGGATTCGGAGGATTTCTCAAACCCATAATAAATTGCCGAGTTTAGGCAAGTTTTCATTGATGGATGGATTTGATTTCTTTTTTCATTTTTTTGGATGCTACTTCACTATACCTCTCCATTTTCAAGCATTCATTTTGTGATGTTTGTTAAATTTTAACAGTTGATTTGGTTATGTGGAGAGACGTCTCAAAATCAGCATTCGTGTTCGGTATTGGAACATTTATCATAATTGCATCATCTTACACCAAAGATATCAATATCAGGTCAGAAATAATACTCCAAGCTCATATGACACAACACAACTACTCTAACCATGCTCATTATCCAATTTTTCTTGTTCATTTTACTCATCCCCTGTTTCAAAATAGAGCCTGAGCTAAAAACACTCTTTGATGATTTCTGACTTCAAAACTGTGGTTTCTTATCTGGGCCTTGTCTATCTTGCTGTAATCTTCTTATTCAAATCCATTATTTGCAGGTAATTTATTAAATGAAGAACTTTAGATAAATGAAAAAGAGCAAAATAATTGCAAATTGAGTAGGTGCAAGGGAGAACTGTGTCATTTTCGCTCAGTTCTCACTTGCACCAGACACATGTCTCGCTTGCACTCTATTGATTTTTGATTATTTGTCTGTTTCCTATTCATCTGAAACTCCCTTTATTCTTTTTTATTTTTATGGGAAAGTTCATTTACCACATAGGAGTTAATTAAAGACTTGTTTGATGGTTTCTTTTTTTTTTTTTGCTATAATTTTGGAAAAAAATAACAGGGGAGTTATAGGAGGAGATGATACAAACCAAGACTACGTTGTTGGGGAAGAAGAGGCAGTATGGTTAGTAAAAATGATTCTTCCTTATTTGAATGAGTTTCTTCTAAAGTTCAGAGCCCTTTTTTATGGAGATCCTGCCACTACAATGAGGGTGAGTTTCATTTTACTCATTTTCTATAGTTTATCGAGTAACAATGCTACGTACTCAAAAAAAATATCAGAATAATGTTTAAAATTTGAATCTATAGTATAGATTTAAACTTAATCCTATATATTACTTTCGAAGTGAATTTGATCTACTCAATAGGAATTTTAGGCAACTCTTTTTTCCTTTTCTATAGTATAGATCTCCAGTATTCTTTCTTCTTGTTGTTTTATTGTTTTTAAATGTGACCTTGTTAGTTGGCAATCATGCTGCTTGTTTTGACGAGGTTTGGCAGCACCATAACTATTTGGAAGATGGCCAAATTGGGTGAGTCTCATTTGAATTTTCAAAATGGAGATTGTTATTTACACCCCTCACTGGCTATTCACACTCCATATTGTGTTTTGGTTAAGAACAAAATTTGAAGGATAGAAAACAAAAGTAGAGTATGAATAGTAATTTTCTTAAAAATTTGGGTGCCAAATTTGTTGACTAATCTTTTTTATTCATCATTTTAGTGGAGTTAAAAGTCTATTTTGCCTTGGCCCAGTGGCAATATAGGTGTTACATTGGAGTCTCATCAATTATAAATAAAATTGTAAGGTGTGTTTGTATTACGAATTTGGGATGAGATTTGAAAAAAAAAAAAAAAAAAAAAAGGATGTAAAAGAAATTTTAATGAAGTGTAAGTTAAATTTTTGCTTAATGTTTTTTTTTTTTTTCAAATTCCTGATCTGGAGACGGTGTAAACTAATTAAGTTGAATAGTAGTGTTTAAATTGTTGTTCAAAAAAAAGATTGCTCAAGCTTAATTTAAAATTTTAATGAATGAATTTCAAAATGTGCAAATTTAACTTGTTTATTTTTCGATAAAATCTCAAACGATATTTAGTCGAATTGAATTTGAATGTATAAATGTGCAAATTTAATTATTTCTTTTACAATGTATATAAATTTATTGACTCGATATAAAAAAAGTAACATTTTCAAAATATGTTTATCTTTGCAAAATAAATTAGGTTAAAAAAAGCTTAAATCATTTTACAATTCTCACTATCAAAGAAATAATCATTGTGTTTGGTTTTAATTTTTTAGATTTAATTTTTTGAAAATTGAATTTTTAATTTTTTTTTATTTTAGTGAATATTTTTAAAATTTTAAACAATTTTTTTACTTTTTTAAATGCACTTTATTTAGATGTATCTAAAAAATAAAATATTTATAAATAAATATTTTAAAAAATCAATAAATACACAAGAATATGAAAAATGTATTGAATTTTTTAAATTTTTTTTTAAGATTTTTGGTATTTAGTGAATTTTTTTTTTTTTTTTCCGAATACTATATTTGTTAAGTGTATTTATGTTACGTGTATTTAAAAATTAAAAAAAATTACTTTGAATTTTTAAGAAAAAAATTAGTGAAAAAAAAAGAAAAGAAAAATAAAAAAAATTCAGTGCGTTTGGTTTCAGTTTTCTGGATTAAGTTTTTTGAAAATTGAGTTTTTTTGTTTTCGTATTCTTTTGTTTTTAGTGAATATTTTTTAAATTTTTAACATTTTTTTTACTTTTTTAGATGCACCTTAGTTAGATGTATCTAAAAGGTAAAAAATTTGTGAAAAAATATTTTAAAAAATTAATAAATACATAAAAATATAAAAATGGTACTGAATTTTTGTATTTTTTTTTATATTTTTGGTATTTAGTGAATTTTTAAAAGATTTTTTTTACAATTTTTTTACTTTTTAGGTATATTATGTTACGTGTGTCTAGAAAGTAAAAAAATTGCTTAAAATATTAAAAAAAATCAGTAAAAACAAAAAGACACGGAAAATAAGAAAGTATAACTTTTTAAAAAGTGTTTTTTGAAAAATAAGAACAAGCTTAATTTTTAAAAAAATGAATCTTAAAAATTCAAATCAAACAAGTTGCATAATTTTACTAATTGGCATGATCTATTGTGGGATCCATGACAATTGTTAAAATTTTGTCAAAATATTAGTTAATAAAATTTAAATAATTATACAATAACTCCAATTTGAAACACGAGGAATGTGACACAAGTTTAATCCTAATGTAGCATTTTTACATAATTTTACGTGATAAATATTTCTTGGGTATCCCATAAATGCTTATTTTTGCCTGATAGTTTTCTCCAATTTTTTCTCGGGAACCAAACAGATCTAACCAAAAAGTTAAAATTTTCTGAGCATTATTTAATTATTTATATTATGGACTGTCGTTTTGCGTTGACTCTGGGTGTGGTGTGAACAGGGTTTTTTGGAGTATTCTGCTTACCAAAGATATGCTCATCCCATTCCACGCTCATCACTGCTTACGGTAATAATACTCTCCACTATGCTTACTCTATTCCATTGATAACAACCACAGCCCCTCCGTTCAAAGAAAAAACCAGTGTCCCTAGTGTACTCATTACAGGAGAAACTAGAGAGAAACCAATTCAAATGAATTCCTCCCAGTTCCATCACCCAACCCATCTAAATTTTTGCTTGGACCATCCAAAGATTTATTTGAAACCAATTTTGCTTTTATATCTACGGATTCATCCAAAGCCTTGTTGGACCCTAGCTTCACTTTCCTCAATTGAACTAAATTCCTCTCAATTCCATCATCAGATTCACCTACTAACTTCTGGGATTCAGACTTTGCCTTCCTAACTTGATTTAGCTTTCTCTCAGTTCTTTCAACAAACACATTTAACTCCTTAGATTCCTCAGATCTTGTCTTCATTTTGTGAATTGGGCTTCTCTCAATTCCATTAACAGACACACTTAGTTGCTCAGATCTTGATTTCTTTGGTAGGCTGGGTTTTTCTTGATTCCATCAGTAGGTACACTCAACTCCTTACACTGTACATCCAAATTCTTGTTTATTTCAGATCTTTGCCTTGCAATCTGAATTGGGCTTCTCTCAAGCCCATCAGAATTCTCAGATTTCCATGTCTTCCTCTTGCCACTGACCCCAATAGGACTTGGTTTTGGTCTCAAACTTTTGTCACCACTCTCTTTTGAGTTCTCTTCTTCACCATGGAAGATTTTGATTCCTCCTTTGACTTCATCACTCTTCATTCTGCTCTCCCATGTTATGCGCTTTCTTTTACCCACCTCCATTTCCTTATAACTCTCTCTCTCTCTCTCTCTCTCTCTCTCTCTAGTTTCATCAGATCTAGTCTCTGCAATTCCAACTGGGCTCTTCTCAATTGCCACAAAATGAAGACAAGATCTGAGGAATCTAAGGAGCTAAATGTGTTTGTTGAAAGAACTGAGAGAAACCCAAATCAGGTTAGGAAGGCAAAGTCTGAATCCCAGAAGTTAGTTGGTGAATCTGATGATGGAAACGAGAGGAATTTAGTTCAATTGAGTAAAGTGAAGTCAGGGTCCACTAAGGCTTTGGATGAATCTGTAGATACAAAAGCAAAATTGGTTTCAAATAAATCTTTGGATGACCCAAACAAAAATTTAGATGGGTTGGGTGATGGAACTGGGGGGAATTCATTTGAATTGAAGGTGGCAAAATTGATATTAAAATTTGAATCTATAGTATAGATTTAAACTTGATCCTATATATTACTTTCGAAATGAATTTGATTTATTCAATAGGAATTTTAGGCAACTCTTTTTTCCTTTTCTATAGTATCATAATTTGAATTTATAGTATAGATCTGCAGTAATTCTTTCTTCTTCTTGTTTTATTGTTTTTAAATGTGACCTTCACTACAAGAAAAAGGAACCTATAGCAGGAAGTATTTGTGGCGGCACTATTCCGTCATAAAAAGTGATTTTTTTCGACGGCACCACTTGCTGTCGCCAATAAATCGGGTTTAAGCAACGGCACTACTTCCCGTCACAAAAAATCAAGTTTTTGCGACGGCATGAACCACCGTCGCAAAAAAAAACGCAATCTGAGTGTTCAGCTTTATTTTTCCCTTCGCTTGTTTTCCCTCTCCTCCCTCTCCAAAAAAAAACCCTATCAAAAATCCACCCTTACCATCTGCAGTGGCCACCAGCGGCTATTCCTCCACCTCCTCCTACTCCCACGGCTGCTCCTCCTCTTCACCACCATTCCAAGCCCATGGAAAACCCTAATCGCCTCTCCAACGGCAGTACATTTTCAATTTCATCTCATCAATTCGATCGATTCATTTTCAAATCATTAGTAGATCCATTAGATTCATCACTGTGTTTGGTTTCTAGGTTGAGCGATCGAAATCCACCTACCATCCGCAATGGCATGGCGACTGTTCCTCCACCTCCTCCTCACGCCCGGCTGCTCCTCCTCTTCACCACCATTCCATGCCCATGGAAAACCCTAATCGCCGCTCAACGATGAGGTACATTTTCAATTCGATTGATTCATTTTCAAATCATTAGTAGATCCATTAGATGGTTTCTAGGTTCGAACGATCTTCATATTGGGCCTCCCCGAGGACGTGAAGGAGAGAGAACTCCAGAACCTTCTTAGATGGTTACCTCGTTACGAGGCTTCGCAGGTTAACTGCAAAGGTGAATATCTTAGGGGTTTCGCTCTCTTCACTACTCCTCCTTTTGCCATTGCTGCCAAAGATGCCCTTCAGTTTATCATCTTCACAATCTTTACCTATATTATTTGTTTTGATTAATCGATCTCTGTTGTACTAAATTATTATTGGGTTTGGTTTTGTGGTTTAGGAGATGGTGTTTGATGAGAAATCAAAGTCTGTTTTGCACACAAAGATGGCAAAGAAAAATCTATTTGTCAAAAGGGGTGAGTTTTCTATTTTTAATCGAAGCTTTCTTTACTTCAAAAGTCATGTCAAAAAATAAGGTTAACTATTGTAGACTTGTAGTGTTGTTTTTTGTTTGTTTTCTTGTTTCAAAATAATTTGAAGCCTCGTAACTAGATCGGAGCTATTCGAAGCCCCATAAGCCTAGCTAATTAGTTGTTCCTGCTAATGAGCTTTTCACTTTAGTATCTCTGTAATGAGTAAACCAATTTGGAAGTAGGTTTGTCTACTTACTGTGTTTCTTAGCTAACTTTTACTCGAAGTAACTCAAACCTGATGAATTTAACAGATATTATCAGTGTGACTTCCAAATTGCATGTTGTACACTTCTATATAAGGAAAAAGATGTCTCTGTGGGCCAAATTACTCATACAATACTTTGACAAAGTTGCTTGATTACTTTTTAAAATCTGAAATGACAGTTGGGTGAAGATATTAACTAGTTCAAGAAAATTCAAACTCATCATAATTAAGTTTCTCTTCATTCTTCAGAATTTGGTTCATAACTCCATAGTTGTAAGATCTGTTTACAACAGACTATTGGTAAGAGACTATCAAGTATTGTTTGGGGTGTGTCTGTAAAAAATTTACCATTCTTTGTTCTTTCATTGTTTTCAAGTAACAGTAGCTAGAACTTTGCTGAATAGTCTGGGATTCTGAATTCTTATTTGTATTTCAGGTTGACCCCCGATTTGTTTGGAACAGAAATATTTTGAAAGAGCTCATTGAGAATAAGGTTAACATTTCTTATGTTCAAAAGATGTTATCATTGCTTTGTACTCACTTGTCTTTCCTTAGGAAACAAATATTGCATTAAGTTTGCAATAAAAAACAAAGCAAGTACTTCTAAGTGATTAATCAACATTGCCTATTTGGACATCTGAAATATGATCACTGAAACAAATTCTTTGTCTAATATGTTTGATTTTTCCTATGTAGCTTGATGGGTTTATCATCCCTCTGTTACAAGGGAATATCCTGAAGCTTTTCAATGCTTATTTTGTGTCTTGTGGCAGCATCATGTGTTTATGCATGAGCACATGCGTGCGTGTTAAAGGTAACTATGGATGTAAGAGTAGTTTCTTATTTATGGTGTTTTCACTTAACCAAGGCATAAGCTATCAGACTGGACAACTCAAGCTGAAAAATTCACCAGCCACAATTAATTTCAAGGAGGTGTACACGGCGCCTAGGTAGTGCAATATAGACATCACTGGTTTTTGTTCCTATTAATATGGCTATGGCAAAACATTGTAGTAACTGGTTGTTATATTGAATGGAGGGACCGAATGTGGAGAAGAGGGCTAACCTTGAAGGTTCTATGTCTTCATTTTTACAGGTATTATTTCCACAGGAAATGTGCCTTCAGATACTGATTGTTCCGGTTAATATCTTTTCAACTCAATATCTTAAGTGGACCAATTCACTGGCTGACTTGCTTTTTTCTTCTCTGGACCCCAAAGTAAATTTCTGGCAAGTGAACCAATGAGTAACAGCTACTTCTTAATTTGCTTCAGATTCGAGGTTTAATTCCACTCCTTTGGGAGCAAATTGTTGATTTGAGCTATAAACCACGACTTAATATTATTGATCATGAGCAAACAGTATGTATTTTCTTCTGGATACAGCTCTTTATGTTTAAGTTGTGTAATGATGAGCATCTAACTGTGTTTTTCTTCCTTTAGTCAAAGGTTGTGGAGCACCATTTTCATGATATTATAGAAAGATACGGAGAGACTGTAGCAGTTGACCTAACCGATAAGGTAAGACTTTCCAGCACCACACTAGGACATTAACCTGGGGCGTAGTTTCAATATGATTTCCTTACTGGAAGTGGAGAAATCCAGGTAACAAATATGAATGTTGTTCTTTGAAGTCTATTTTTTTTTGTAAAAGAAACTCTATGATGGTTCAAATAGGAAATTATCACTATGGTAGCAAATTTTTTTTTACATTCTTTGAGTCAGTTTCCATGACATTGTCTGGGTCAGCTGGTCCACTTTATGGAATTCCAAACTGGAAATTTATGCACATAAGTTTACATATAATTTTATGCAATTATTGTTTTGTATTCTCCAATTGCAAATATTCATCTTTATGTTATCTTGTTTTGTAGCATGGCGATGAGGGTCAACTGAGTATGGCATATGCTACTGAAATGGAAAAGCTGCCAAATGTGAGGTGATTTTCTTTTCATGTTCATTGCAATTTGTGAACTTTTTTTAGATTTCTATGAGTATGGAAATCTTTAATTTTGAACAGATAATATCCACAGTGATAGATGTTTGCTTAGACGTCCACTGATCGGTTTGGTTTGGTTTGGTTTGGTTTGCAGCATTATTTTCTGAATTTTTTTGAAAAAAACTAAAATCTAATTTAGTGAAAAAATAATAAGTAAAAAACACTCATCATTTTTATATAGTCTTACAATTTTTTAGGGAGAAAATAATTTTTTGAAATTCAAAAATATCATTATGGTGTTTATTTTTGTCAAACTAATTTCTATTTTTCAGAAAAATTTTAGAAAAACAGATTTCTAAATCTGATGTTATAAAATGTTGAAAAGATTGTATTTTTAGTAGAAAGAGATGTATAAATGCAAAAGAGATGTGTCATTGTCTCTTTCTGCTTGAGTTCTAATTTTGGTGCTGAAAAGAGGTTCTACGATATGTGCTTGTACTTGCGCTTCAGATTATGCCATGTTTCTGATGCATTGATTGGAATATATTTTATATTGTCAGTACATTAGAAACCATCTAGGTCAACATGTGACTTGGATGACTGAAACACATCATAAATAGAATATTTGTTTGCTTTTTCGGCTTTTGAAAATCTTATTAACAAGATACCTGAGAGATAAACTAAAGAAAGATTACAGGAAAAAAATAGTGAAAAAGATTGGAGGAGATGAAAGCAGGTGACAGCTTCAGTTGCCATTTGTACATGATCAACTTTTTGTTTCTTCTTCAACCACCATTATCACGTGCAATTAGGAAGGATAAGATTTTCCGGCCTTGCTGAAATTTGAGAGATAGATTGAATCATAGCAGTTTTTCATTTTTTATGGAAAATCTAAGCATATTACATATCATTTTCACATGCTCTGTTTCTAAATGAAAACGTCATCTTTTAGATTTTCATTCCCTACTTAATATAGGGGAAGTTTTAATTTATACTTCTTGTTGATTCATATATATTTCATTTGATTTCCATCACTATTGTGGCAACTCAAACCTCGACAATATACAAGTTCTCTATGACCAAGTCTCTGAGGATCTTCAAAAGGAAGGGTAATCAACAGAACCAGAGTATAATTTTCATAATTTAGAACATTTTCTGAATAAAATGTCACAATCCAGGTATATGGGTTTTCCATAATTCTGTTTTTAATCATTACTATTCCAGCTGAGCAGATACTTCCTCGTGGACGCAGAAGGAAAGATACAATCAGAGCAGAAAGGAATTATTAGATCTAACTGCATTGATGGTTCAATTTTTTTTTCTTGGGTTTTTGTTACAGATGCACAAATGGAGATAGTGTCTGATGATGCTTATGGTTCAGTTATTGGTTTTTGTTTGGATTGTTTTTGAGAAACAATGGAAAGTATATGGAGGGTTTGTGAGGGGAGAGAGGGTCCACAAATTGAGCACTTCCCGTCTCCTCTAAAATTGGGAGGAAATGGAGGGGAAGCGAAGTGCTGGTTTTTAAATATAATTTTAATACCAATTATACCCCTCATTTTACGAAAACATAAGTATATAAGGGTCCGTTTGGATAGATATGGATTTCAAATCAAGGGATTTGAGGTTAAATGAATAGATAAAAAAGATGTATATTTTAGAAGGATCCTTATATTTAGAAAGATAATTCTTGGCATGATTTCAAATAACTAGTTTTATATAATTATTTCAAATCTATTATGATAAAACTATTTAACTCAATCTTGAAATACATAAATAAACTAGCATTTCTAAATTTGAGTTATTGTCCTTGAATGATCAAGGTCAAATCCCTTGATTTTTGAAATCCATGTCTATCCAAACAGCCCCTACTTTTTAAACATTACCTATTTGGCTTTTGTACCTACCTTCCTTTTATAATTATTGTCTAACCAAACAAAAGGGCGGAAAGGTCACCCTACCTACCCCTTGGTTAATTATTATCTAACCAAACAAGAAGAGGGGTATCTCCCCTCCCTTCTCTTTTCATCACTAATTTATACTTCCCTTCACTCCCCTTTCTGTGTATCTAAATGTAATGCAAGTGTATATGATGTACAGTTGATTGATCTCTTTTGTACTTTTATCGGGTTGCATTTTTTATTAGGATTGCTGATGCTGAAGAAAACTTAGGTGAAAGCGAAATTAGAGAAGCCCATTTAGCCAAGTCATTGTTTTTCATACGAATTGGCGACAAGGTATATAACCGTTATGTCTTTCAATTCTTTAATCATCTGCTTGTTTTTTACGCATTTCTGTAGACTTCTTTTATTCCTAACTTGTCGTGATGTAAACCCGGGAGAAGGCTTTGGAACAGCTCAAGTTAACAGAAAGCAAGACAGTAGCTGTTGGGCAGAAAATGGACCTGGTTTTCCGTACGCTACAGATTGGCTTTTTCTATATGGATTTCGATCTTATTTCCAAGAGCATTGATAAAGCAAAGAAGTAAGGGGTGGTGGCCTGAGGAGGGAGGTGACTAGGAAAGGAAGAATCGTCTAAAGGTGTATGAAGGCTTATACTACATGTCTACTCGAAACTTTAAGAAAGCCAACAGTTTGTTTCTTGATTCGATCTCAACTTTCACAACTTATGAACTTTTCCCATATGACAACTTCATATTTTACACGGTCCTTACCAGCATCATATCGTTGGATAGAGTTTCCTTGAAACAGAAGGTACGCACAGTTGCACATTAGGGTTTTGGCATGGAATTGTTTTCCCCTTGATAATTTTTTAGAGAGATGCTTGGCTGGCAGTATTTTGGTTTTCTTTTCTTTTCTTTTTTTTGATTGTCTTTACTTTGCTTTCCTTTCCCTTTTTTGTTTTTCCTGGTGATAAAGAAAGAAAAAAAGGGAGGGGGAGGGATTGTTTATGTGGCATGTTACTATGAATGTGTTGCTACATGTTGCAGGTAGTTGATGCTCCTGAGATCTTCACAGTTATTGGGAAAATCCCGCCATCTGTTTGGGTTTTTGAACTCTTTATATGATTGTCAGTACAAGTAATTTTTCTCAGCATTTGGTAAGTATTTATCTTGTATATCTCATATTTTACCCTTGCAGTATTATATATTACATAGATAGGTAAACAAAATGTTGGACGTATTCATATTCTGCCTTTGATTATAGAGCTTCAAATCTGTTTACACTGCCCATAGAATGAACTGGAAATTGAATGGCTGAAGTAGTCTAATCATGATAGATTTGAGTATGTGGGATCTATATATAAAGGAGGATCACAAGCCCTTTCTCATGTTGACACAAGTACATACAATGCATGTATAAATGCCCCACTACTGTGAAGCTGATCAATTGCTGAAACTATTGTTCCAATCTGAATATGTTATCTTATAGTTTATTCCAATCTGAAATTTTATCCAATTGATTTTCAGCTGGCCTGATGGAGCAAATAAAATTGGACCGTTATTTGCATCCCCACTTCCAGTATACATGAGGGAGGTTAGGACCGTGGTTTATTCCCAATTCTTGGAATCCTATAAGAGTGTCACAATTGAGGCAATGGCAAAAGCATTTGGAGTAACAGTGGAGTTCATTGATTTGTAAGTGATCTCATTTTCCTAGATACACTCACTCATGCTTTTGATCTTTTCTGTAAGATTGTTATTGATTTTTATTGTGAACCATTGGTGTTTAATTGAGTTCCTCATTTGCACTAGGGAACTGTCACGTTTTATTGCAGCAGGGAAGCTTCACTGCAAGATTGATAAAGTTGCCGGTGTTTTGGAAACTAATCGTCCAGATGCAAAGAATGCTCTTTATCAAGCAACTATCAAGCAAGGGGACTTCCTACTAAACCGAATTCAGAAGCTTTCTCGTGTGATTGATCTTTGAAAGCATTTCTTGCGTTTTGGAAAATGATGTCCCAAATTGGGTCCAGGGACTTCATGCTTGTTGCTTTATCATGCTGCACTGTATTCTTAGCGATCTTTGAATTTACTGAAAATTTTAAAGGAATAGGAATATCTTCTCCTGTTTAGGTTTCTTTCATTTTATTTTTTTTTTAAGCGGGAGATTGGAAAACAGGCTCAAACAGGATAATTTTTTTAATTGATCTAAGGATAAATTCATATTTGTTGTTTGGGCAGGACAAAGAAGATGGTTCATTGGATAAGGTCAGTTGGCAATCATGCTGTTTGTTTTGGCGAGGTTTGGCAGCTCCATAACTATTTGGAAGATGGCCAAATTGGTTTAGTTATGATTTCATTTGAATTTTCGAAATGGAGATTGTTATTTACACCCCTCACGCAATTCACACTCCATATTGTGTTTTGGTTAAGAACAAAATTTAAAGGATAGAAAGCAAAAGTAGAGTATGAATAGTAATTTTCTTAAAAATTTGGGTGCTAAATTTGTTGACTAATCTTTTTTATTCATTATTATTCATCATTTTAGTGGAGTTAAAAGTCTATTTTGCCTTGGCCCAGTGGCAATATAGGTGTTACATTGGAGTCTCATCAATTATAAATAAAATTGTAAGGTGTGTTTGTATTACGAATTTGGGATGAGATTTGAAGAAAAAAAAAGATGTAAAAGAAATTTTGATGTAGTGTAAGTTAAATTTTTGCTTAATTTTTTTTTTTTTTTTTTTCAAATTCCTGATCTGGAGACGGTGTAAACTAATTAAGTTGAATAGTAGTGTTTAAATTGTTGTTCAGAAAAAAGATTGTTCAAGCTTAATTTAAAATTTTAATGAATGAATTTCAAAATGTGCAAATTTAACTTGTTTATCTTTTGATAAAATCTCAAACGATATTTAGTCGAATTGAATTTGAATGTATAAATGTGCAAATTTAATTATTTCTTTTACAATGTATATAAATTTATTGACTCGATATAAAAAAAGTAACATTTTCAAAATGTGTATCTTTGCAAAATAAATTAGGTTAAAAAAAGCTTAAATCATTTTACAATTCTCACTATCAAAGAAATAATGATTGTGTTTGGTTTCAATTTTTTAGATTTAATTTTTTAAAAATTGAATTTTTAATTTTTTTTTATTTTTAGTGAATATTTTTAAAATTTTAAACAATTTTTTTAAATTTTTTAGATGTACCTTACTCAGATGTATTTAAAAATAAAATATTTATAAATAAATATTTTAAAAATCAATAAATATACAAGAATATGAAAAATATATTGAATTTTTAATTTTTTTAAAATATTTTTGATATTTACTGAATTTTCTAAATATTTTATTTTATAAATATTATACTTGTTAAGTGTATTTAGAAATTTAAAAATTAATTTAGAATATTTTACAAAATTTAGTAAAAATAAAAAATATGAAATATAAAAAATTAATTTTTTAAAAGTGAATTTTAAAAATTCAAATCAAGCAAGCTGAATAATTTTATTAATTGGCATGATCTATTGTGAGATCAATGACAATTGTTAAAATTTTGTTAAAATATTAGTTAATAAAATTTAAATAATTATACAATACCTCCAATTTGATACGAGGAATGTGCCACAAGTTTAATCCTAATGTAGCATTTTTACATATTTTTACGTGATAAATTTTTCTTGGGTATCCCATAAATGCTTATTTTTGCCTGATAGTTTTCTCCAATTTTTTCTCGGGAACCAAACAGATCTAACCAAAAAGTTAAAATTTTTTGAGCATTAATTATTTATATTATGGACTGTCATTTTGCGCTGACTAGTAGATGTGGTATGACAACTAGGTGTGGTGTGAACAGGGTTTTTTGGAGTATTCAGCGTACCAAAGATATGCTCATTGTATTCCACGCGCATCACTGCTTACAGTAATAACACTCTCCACTATGTTTACTTTTTGTAATTCTCAAGCATTGTTTAGGAAGGGTTGGTTTTGAGTAATGACAGGGATAATGAAGAAAATATTATGAGGATGGTTATGGAAGATTTTTCATTGTGAGATTATATTTGTAATAAAATATTATATATTAATTAGAAAATGAAAAAATTTTATGAAATATTTTATGATTTTTTTTTTATGAACTCTAATATTATTCGTTGATTTTAACCTAATTTTTTTAAAAAAAATCATTAAATAAGTAAAAAAAAATTAGTAAATTATATAAAAATGTCAAAGATTTCTCCTTTTTTTTCTCTGTTTTTTTATAAAATTTTTTCATAAAAAGTCAAAAAATCATTTCAAACATACTATTTTTTTTTCCTAGTAATTCTAGAGACTTAAAAGATTTATTAAATGTCTCACGTGGGTGTAAGAGCATCTCCAACGGTAGTAGGCATTTTACCAATCTAAATATTACTATAAAGTATATATTTAATTTTACCTATCAACTGTTTTATGTTTTTACTCCAACCATGCTCTTTATTTTAGCTATTTATCAAAATACTATTAATTTTATAGAATGCCACGTCAACAACAAAGATGGAGGGAAATGATCCTAATGATTGAATACATTTTACCTAGCGTTAAAGGCTAGCTACATGTAGCTAGTGAATATGAGTTGAGCTAAAATGCCTAATCATATGCCTAGTACATTGGAATTGAAAAAAGTGAATCGCACTAGGCATTTTAACTAACTAGTATTATATGTCTAGTGCATTGGAGATGCTCTAAGACACATAAGACCCATATGGTATGAATCTTACAGCCATGTGAGACATTTGATAGAATTTTTTTGATAAATCTTTTGGGAGTCTCTAGCATTTTTCTTTTTTATCTCATATTTTAGTAAAAAATTTCAAAAAAAAATAAATTAAAATAACATGTTTTCAAACGAGGTTTTAGAACTCGTTTGGAAATTGACTATTTAAATTATTTTTTTACTAACATTTTATTAAATATGTATAAAAAAGTAAAAAGAATGATGTGATTGAAAGTCTTGGTTATTTTTGTGCAAAACTTGCTTTCCAAACGGAGAAAGCGAAGTGGTTAGGAAAGAATATTAGATCCCATAATTTTAATCAATTAATAACAAATTATGACACTATTTGAATTTGTCCCACGACTAATTATAATTTTTTATTATTGGTAAATTACCATAAACCTTCTTAAACTATATAATTAATTTGTCATTTGTCCGTTTGAACTTCAAAATGTAACAGTTAACTACTTGAATTATCATCATTTTACACTCAATACATTTTGTCTTGGAATTTTAGAAATCAATTCATGTGTGAAATACATGATACACTTATTATTTTTTAGAATAATAATATCCGTTATTGATTTTTTAAAAGCAATGATACTCTTATCTAATAATTTCATTTGTATTTTGTCTTTTTTATCTTAGTGGTAACATGCAAACAGAATCACTAGATAAATACATTATTGCCCTAAAAATTAAATAAATGTGTGATGTGCTTTATATATGATTTGATTTTGTGTAAATCCCTAACAAAATTCTAATAAAAATGATTAACTGTAACAAGATAATATTTTAAGGTGGTTTAACTGTTGAGTTTTGAAGTTTAGAGGAACAAAAAGCAAATTGGTCATATTTTAAGTTTATTATAATTTGCTCTTTATTTATTTATTACCTTCTTTTTTAGTATTTTTTAAGTGAAGAATGTATAAAATCTCTAAATAAAAATTCATATAATTTGATGTACAATAATTTTAAATGATAAATGTTAATTTTTGATTTGTCAATCATAAAATTTTAACTCTTTCTTAAATCATTGTGGATGGATTTAAAATTATAAATTATAGATTTTTAACATTTGTCAACAAGTATGTGCATGATAGTGCAACATTAGAGTATGGTATTGTTTGGTGCAATTTATCTGAGCGGCTTATAATTTTTTATTTATTTATTCTGAGAGTCTATGCTAGATTGTTTAGTATAGTTTTTGCTTATAATTTATTAATAAGAAATAACTTAAATAAGTTTAAAAAAAGACTAATTTCTATTTTTTTTTTAACTTCTACGTTTTTGCTTATAATTTATTAATAAAAAATAACTTAAATAAATTTTAAAAATTAATTTTTAATTTTTTTTAATTTCGACTTTTAAATTATCAAGTTTTAATTTATAAGTAAACATTCGTATAAACCACACCATTGAATTTATCACAAAGCATTCTATGCTCTACCCCAGTCAGTGTGAGTCACTGTGATATCTAATGGTTGTTTTGAGAAGTTGGTTAAAAGTTAATTTTTTTAATTTTTTAAAAAAATGTGTAAAAAATAAAAAATATGATATGATCCAAAATAAATTAAAAATTGACTTTTGGCTTTTGTGAGACTTACATTATATTGTTTGGTTGTAATTTTTATTATTTAGATTATATTCTAATAGTCATTCTATCAAACAAATTTGACGTATTTTTTAATTCCCAACTAATTACGCAATTCAGACATATAATTGAGATTATATATTTCCATATTTATCATAAAATAAATGTGAACAAGAGGTAATTATATATCTCACTAATTTAGATGGATAATTAATCTTACACTAATATCATGGGTTGTTAATCTTTTCATTATTAATTGTGCTAATCAAACATACCCTAAGAATATAGATTTAATAATGGGCCTCTAAGCAAATACATATGGATGAGTTATATATATATATTAAAAAAAAACATCTTATTCACTAAAATCAATCTTTTGAACTCGGTTCAAGTGTGATGAATTTTATATATAAAGGAAAAAGAAATTTATTTTCTTGTATATATTATGTTCATTTGACATTAGAATTTTACAAGAAAAATTTAAATTTAACAGTTCATTTACCAAGAAAACAAAAGTTACAGGAAAGTTTAATTTTTTTTGGGTTAAGATTTTCACAACGCAAAATCTACACATATGGATCTCATAAGTTTCTTACTGACCTGAACAACAAAATTTATGTGGAAAATTTGATTTCTTTGTAATTTACATGAAAACATATTTTATATGAGAGCGGTCTTCTTTATTCATTTATTTATTTGTTATTATAGGTAAATTTTGGATTGGAAATTGAGAGACGCTTGGGAATCATGCTCACACAAGAAGGCTGTGGCTTTTGGCATCTTTGCCCTTGTATGGAACCTCTCATCGGTCGTAGCTCGCATATGGGCAGGTAAGGACACTTTTGTCATTTCATTCGTACCTATATATACGCACGAATAATAGTAAGTACATATAATAATGCATACTCTTAGGTTTTCTATAAAAAATAATGTATAGTATATATATTTTTCATCCCAAGTTCTCTCAACATAAGTAGTTTCGTGAAGTCGACAAATCTTAAAAACACATAAACATAATATTAGATTTAGTTAAATTTTGATAATCATATGGTTATTATCGTGTTTAGCGAATGCCTTGATTAGATGCAAAGATTAAACATATCAAACTTTTTTGTTACGTATTGTTTATCCATTTGAGTCATATAATTGCATTTAGAAATTGACTATTTTAGTTGATTTTTGACTTCTTAAGAAAAGATATCTGAGAAAAATAGAGAGTGGTGTGAAATATAGCTTTTGAAACATTTCAAAAATATCACAAAATAAAAAACATTTCAAACTTAATTTAGAAAATATAGCTTTTTGAGCATATTTTTAAATTTGAAAAAATAAATAAACTAAAATTAAAAATATATATATATATATATCTTAACTTTTAAATTACAAGTACTTAAACATGAAATTTCAAAATTTAAACTAAAAAGTGCAAATAAATTTTGTAAAATAAATAACACATACATAAATTGTTGATAATATTTTTGGGTTTTTCTCACATGCATTATTGATTTACATCTCATGCAGTGTTCATGTTATTTGTTCAGATGTTATCAACAATCACTTGTGAGAGATGATTGGGTAGAGGATGAAGCGAAATGTGAGACCACGTGTCAAGTGCAGATTGGAGGACAAAGACAAAGGCGTGGGCCTACCTTAGTAGAATTAAAAGAAAGAAAATAAATAAATAAATAAAGGTTAAAGAATGCACACACACTAGAGTTATTATAACTAAAGTAGTTGTGCCACTTATTTGATCTAATTATCTGATATAAGAGAATAATATTTAGCCTCTTTTTTGCATTTTTAATTCTTTTTATTTCTTATTATTACTGTTTTTGGTGTACATATTTTGTATGGTGACATAATTCTCAATTAATATGGTGATATTACATGCACCAATTAATATACACACTAATATACCAACTAGTGTTATGTCATTATTACTGACCTCACCTATTATACAAATTACAAATATTTAAAATTTCTAAAATTATGACATATCATTTGTTAGTATACTAGTTAGTATATTAATTGATACATATATAATTATTCTAATTAATATAAGTGTTGTAGTGTGTAGACCTCAATAATGGCTTTTGTACATTAGTGTGTACAAATAGATTTGATGATGTAAATTCAAAATTAGTGTGTCTTAAGATACAATTAGAAGAATGAATTTGATTCACATTTTAAAATTTTACATAAATTTCTATTTTTTTAATTTAAAATTATTTTTTAATATTTATTTTTGTCAAACTAATTTATATTTTAAAAACTAAACCAAACAAAGTGAAATAATACATCTTTTCAAAATTGTCAAGTAAATTTTTTTTTTGCTAAACTAACTTTAAGTTTTGTTTAAAAAACACAAAAGTTATAAAGTTAACCAGATAAGCGGATTATTACTTTAAAAAATTTGAGACAAACATTGGACCAATTTAACAACAAAATAGGTTCATTCTAAGTGATTTAATAAATAATAAGAGTAATGCTACATATGATATAATTTTATATTTTATTCTATTTTTCTCATACTAAACAAAAAAGAACATATTTTTCAATTTAAATATGAGGTTCACATTAAATGTGTAAGTGATTCTATCCTTGTGTTTAGAAGTGAAGAAAAAAAAAATAATTGTAAATTACACTGACCTTTCATAAGGTTGGGTGAAAATATAACAATTTTTATAATTTTGACATAAGTATACTAATTTTTATTTTAGTAAGGTTAATGGATCAAAATTAGCGTAGATGGTGTGAAAATATAAAAATAAATAAATTGAAATATAAAAGTAGATGACAATAGCAAATATTTCATTATATAACTAGCAAGTAATTAAAGCTTCGTTTGGGATATGGATTGATTTTTTGGTTTTTTAACTTTTTGACTATTAACCTGGTGTTAAAAAATCTCATTTGGAAAGTGTTTTTTGGCTTTTTTTACTTTTGTAAGAGAGAAAAAAAAAAAAAACATGATTATGGTTTGAATGTAACAATTTTTAGCTTGGGGCTAAAAGGCCTATTTTGACTTTTGGATAATACTATATGCACCAATTAGTGTACTAACTAGTATACAAATTACAAATACCAAAAACCTATTAAATTATGTCACATCATCAATTGATACACCAATTAGTATATTAATTGGTGCATGTGCTTATCACCGTTGTCTTTTTGTAACTATTTTATCCCCAACCAACCCAACTTCCCAAGCGATTATTGATAAAAATAAAACTAATTAATTATTGAACTTAAAAATTATGAAACTATATTTTTATGTCAAAATTATAAAATATAGGGATATTTACCGTAAGTTCTAATTTATGAACTTATACTTTATTAAGTCTAGCTAAGATTTTTGGACCTTCAAGTTCCATTAATTTCTTAACGATCGAAGTTGTCTTGTTTGGGAAGAAAAAGCTCTAGGCTTTTTGGCTAAAATAGCCACACAAAGCGTTATGCGATAAAAATCGAAATATTACAACATTCAATAATTGTTATAAGATATAAAAGAATAATTCTTAACTCACGGATGGTTGATTGGTGTGATGGAAGGAAATATTATAGTTATAAGATATAAAAACGTTAATTAACTCATGGGAAGTCTAATGGGGAAGGATAAAGCTTGGGAGCTCGAATGAGCTCCCCCCCGAATCCCCCGAAAATGAAAACAGAAGGAAATGAAGCGGGGGAAAGCGAGAGAGAGAAAAGAGAGGCGGCTCGGCGATCGTCGGCGATCCTGACTCGTCGCGGCGGCTTCGACCTCCGTCGTGCCTCCGCCGCTCCTCCGCCCTTGGTTGATGCCCCCTCCTGCCCAGTTCGTCGCAGCAACTCAGCCTCCGCCGCGCCTCCCCCGCTCCTCCGCCCCTAGTTGATGCCCCCTCCTGTCCAGTTCTCCCTTCTCCCTTCCCTTCTTCTTTTTCTTCTTCTTCTTCTTCTTCTTCTTCGTTCCTGATGGAACAAAAAAAAAATAAAAAAAATAGAAAAACGATGTCGTTTTTGAAATTAGGGGGATTCGGGGGTTGGGATTTCGAGCGACGTAGCATTACTCAATGGGGAAATGGAGGACTCATGAGGGTAGGCTAAACTACAAGATACAAGGCTATTGGCTGTGCTTTTCTAAATGTCTTGTAATAAAAAATAGGGATTTTTATTGATAAATCCAATTTAGAAGTGTTTTAACCCAAGAAGTCTATGAAGAAATTTTTTAACCCATTTAGTCTCATGTATGTATAGTTTTATTCCATAAAGTCCATTTTCTTGATTTACACTATTTTCTTGGACACTTATGCCCCTATATTTAATTTTGATACCCTTATAAATAGTTTTTGAACGATTAGCAATTTAATGATGTGAACATTCATATTTTAAAATTCACTTTGGCAGGAATGTAAAATTGGCCCGTTGGCGACCCGAAACCCGCCCGCGAGCCACGGCGGGCCCGGCCCGTTGACAATGTGAATATTCACATTGACATGTTAACATTCACATTAATAGGAGTGTAAAATTTGCCTGCGTCCCGTGGCGGCCTTGATGAAACCCGCCCGACAGCCATTGACAGATTGACAATGTGAATATTCACATTGACATGTTAACATTCACATTGATAGGGTATAAAATTGGCCCTTGCATGGGCGACCAAAAGCCGCCGTGACGGGGCCGACCCGTTGACCGTTGACAATGTGAATATTCACATTGACATGTTAACATTCACATTGATAGGAGTGTAAAATTAGCCCGCGCTTTGTGGCTGCCGAAATCGTCCGCCGGTAAAGCGACTGGCGGCGCTTTGTTGACAATGTGAATATTCACATTGACATGTTACATTCACATTGATAAGAGTACAAAATTGGCCAGAAGCCCAGGGCGGGCCCGACCTGGCCCGCCCCGTTGACAATGTGAATATTCACATTGACATGTTAACATTCACATTAATAGGAGTGTAAAATTGGCCCCCGTCCCGTGGCGGCGTGAAACTCGCCCGCGGCCCATAGGCGGCCCGGGGAGGGCCCGGTCCGGCCCGTTGACAATGTGAATATTCATATTGACATGTTAACATTTACATTGATAAGAGTATAAAATTGGCCTGCGGCCCATGGGCGGCTAAAAGCCCGCTCGCGGCCTGGGGCGGGCCCGGCCAACCCGGCCCGTTGACAATATGAATATTCACATTGACATGTTAACATTCACATTGATAATAGCGTAAAATTGGCCCGCAGCCCGTGGGCGGTCCGACATTTGGCGGGCCGTGACAATGTGAATATTCACATTGACATGTTAACATTCACATTGATAGAAGTGTGAAATTAGCCCGCACCCGTGGTGCGAAACCATACGGCGGAAGCGACCGGCTTGTTGACAATGTGAATATTCACATTGACATGTTAACATTCACATTGATAAGAATTTAAAATTGGCCCGTGACCTGTGGGCAGCCCGAAGCCCGACCTCGGGTCGGGGCGGTCCCGGCCCATTGGCAATGTGAATATTCACATTGACATGTTAACATTCACATTGATAGGAGTGTAAAATTGGCTCGCAGCCCGTGGGCGGCCCGAAGCCCGATCGCAGCCCGAGGCGGGCTTGGCCCGACCCGTGACAATGTGAATATTCACATTGACATGTTAACATTAACATTGATAGGAGTGTAAAATTTGTCCATTGCTGAAGCTTCGCCCGCATGACGTAGGCAGGACCCAAACCCGGGCCTCATGGGGCGAGTTAATTTTACACTCTTATCAATGTGAATGTTAATATTCAATGATATTGGCGGATCGGGCCCGGCTCGGGCAGGCGTGGGCGGGTTACACTCTTATCAATGTTAATGCTAATATGTCAATGTGAATATTCACATTGTCAATGGCGAGGCGCCATACTGGTGTGGGCGGGCTTTGGGCCCTCACGGGCCATGGGCCAATTTTACACTCCTATCAATGTGAATGTTAATATGTCAATGTGAATATTCACATTGTCAACAGCCGTGGGGCCTTGAGTCAATTTTACATTCTTATCAATGTGAATGTTAACATGTCAATGTGAATATTCACATTGTCAACAACGGGCAGAGCCTCCACGGGTAATTTGGTTTAGGGCGACCAGGCGCGGGCTAATTTTATACTCTTATCAATGTGAATGTTAACATGTCAATGTGAATATTCATATTATCAACGAATTAGTCCACCAGGCGACCCAGCGCATGGCGGGTTTGGGCATGGCTAATTACACTCCCATCAATGTGAATGTTAACATGTTAATGTGAATATTCACATTGTCAATCGAGCAATGCTGACGGGCCGGGCAGGCTTGCAGTCGCGGGCCAATTTTACACTCTTATCAATGTTAATGTTAACATGTCAGTGTGTATATTCACAAACCTATCTAGTAAATGCATTTATCTTGAAACTCTAACTCTTTTATATTAATATGTCATACATACACAAACCTTTGGCCATAGTTATGATTTGAGGATAATGTTATAGTACAAACCTTTTTAAGAATATATATTTTATGCAAATTGTGTCATTTGTAAGTTATTTTTTAGATAAAAATCATAAAATCGAAACAGATTAAGGAAAATGTTTAGTGGCTTGAATTTTTATGGCTCAAATGTGTTAAAACGACGTCGTTTTACACCAAAAACGACTTCGTTTTAGGTGTTTTGAGCCATTCAAACCATAATTTTTCGGGCCATCTAATATTGTTGACAGATTAAATAGATGACGCTTTACCACTAAGGTCTGTAGCAATTGGGGAACTTCCTCTATCCAAACAGTACAACCACTCAACTCAACAGCCATCTGAGCTAAACAATGAGCTATCAAATTTCCTTGCCTTTTTATATGCGCCACTTCCCATAACCGAAAACTCCATAACACCGACTGAGCATATGCCACCAAATGCCCAAAGGAAGAGAGCTACTCTGTTGGAGTCTGAACAGCTCAAACAATCGATAAAGAATCACCTTCAAGGATGATATCATGCAGGCCCAAAACGTGAACAAAGCTGAATGCCATTTAAGAATCACAAGAGCTTCAAAACGGTCCACCTCCATTGTAGACTTTAAGTTCCCCACCATCGCAACAATAACCTCCCCAAGATGGTCTCAAACTATTACTCCGACGCCAATTAAACCTTTCGCGGCAAAATGCTCCATCAAAGTTTATTTTGAAACACCCCTTACAGAGAGGTGGCCATTTATGAATTTACTTATTATAAATGGCATAATTCAATACTGTAAATTATAACTGGACACAAAAAAAAAAAAAAAGGAAAAGAAGAGTTGTAATCAAACAGCACATAAGGTATAACAAAGAATTAAACCAAACCAAACCAAATTTTAAGTCCCATCAAATAGAATCGGCTATATGAATCCTTCTTTTTCATGCGGTTCTATCAAAAGCCATTTCGTTAGTCAAATTAAGTAGATTCAAATCTCTATTTACAACGTTAGCCAATGTTAATCTAGGTCTACCCCGTCCTCTAACATTTTCATCTATCATTACAGTATCGCATCTCTTCATTACTGCCTCTGTTAGTCTCTGTTGAATATGACCAGACCATCTCAATCGATTCTCTCTCAACTTATCTTCTATCGGTGCTACTCCTACCCATTTCGAATACACTCATTTCTAATTTTGTCTTGTCTTGTCTAGTCTTGTCACATTCACCTTAGCATCTTTATCTCACCACACTTCTTATCTACATGTTATTTCTTGGTTGCCCAACATTACATCTCATACAACATCGATGGTCTAATAGGTTCCATAAAACTTATTTTTAGTCTTTTTTTTTGAGCGAAAAAAAGGATGTTGAGTGTCATCACTACATCAAGTAGGCCCGGCCCCGAGGTAGCAGGTTGCCAACAGTTTAACTCAACCCATAGAAAGGACCCACCAGGGCACCGGTGGAGCTCATCAACCACCCGACCACGGTCAAGTTTGATTAGTCTGGCGTGAGGTCTCCGAAGAGAGCCCCTAGAAAATCCAGGATTTTTTCGCGCCCCCCAGGAGTCGAACTTGACTCATGGCTGTGGGAAGGCAATGCCTTCACCACTAGGCCACCAGCCTCGGTGGTGAACTTATTTTTTAGTCTAATGAGTATTCGTTTATCGCACAGTACCTCAGATGCACTTCTTAGATATAACAAAGAACTCTTAGATCATAATTAAAATAATATCATAATCAATAACCCAACAAGTCATAACTTATAACATAACAAATCATAACTAAATATTACAAAAATCGTAACTAGAAATTCATATGATATACACCTCGAATAGAATTTCTCATATATTGTATGTATGAATATGAGAAAAAGTGTAGACAAATCTGCTGGGTAATGTAAGGGATAAATGATTTGGTCATTCGGATTAGATATCTTTTGTGTATTAAATCGATTTATTCTCTTCAATTTTTTGTCTTTGAAGACACTTAGGTAGTCAGTTACCTCACATGTAGCTAATGCCTTTATTTTTTCTTTAATTTTTTTATGTTGAGCTTGAATTATGAATTTAGTTTAAAATTAAAAATATATATATTTCATGTTTGTCTTATCTATTTACATATTATTTTGCATAGAAGTAAAAGTTTAAGGGGAGGGTTCTCTTCAATTGGATTTATCAATTAGAGTGTTGTTAAACTTCATTTATTATGAAGTCTGTATCGATAATCCGAATCGTTTAATATATAAAGTTTATTAAGTATTCCATTGTTATAAAAAATTAATTTGATCGGATATCAATAGATACTTGAATTATATTTGTGTCAACAATTTATTTTAAAAATCATACTTACCGTTAACACAAATATGATCAGATCAAGTGACTATCGATATCAATTAATATAATATTTTTATAAGAATAAAATATTCAACAAACTTTACAAATTAAATAATTCAAATTATCAATACAAGTTCTATGATAGATCACAAAAATTCAACGGTATCCTATAATCTAATTTAAGGGTGGTTTGGAATGTTCTACATAAGTGAACTTTTGACTTTTTATATAAAAAATATGTAAAAAAGTAAAAAAAAAAAAAAAGTGATTAAAAAAATAGAAAAGAAATATTAATAAATATTAATAGATGTGAATTAATATATAAATAAATATATATATGTATATAGATATATATTTTTTTAATTCTCTCCAAACACCTTCTTGTTATTCTTGAGTTACGCGTCTTCCCATCCCAAGGTTTAACAGGTGGTGTGGTCTCACGGATAGGAATAGCAGCGAGGCGGGCGGGGATCACCATCCGTGTTCGATCCCGATGTAATCTCCCGACCGGGCCGATCCCAGGAACCTACTACCATCCCCGCCCCCTAACGGGGATCGGGTTTCCCCGACCCCGAAAATTCTCACCTGTTTTAACCCCACCATCAACAACAACAACAGACAGAATCATCAGCATCAACAGAATCATCAACATCACCATATCAACAGATCATAAACCTTAGAAAAAAAAAAATGGACAGATTCATGTATAGATACATACACAAACAAATCTGCGAAGAGACGATCAGCATCATCAACAGACGGTGAAAAAAAAAAATGGACTCTGTCACATACATGTATCTCGAGATCATCACACAAAGAGAGAGTGGGCGATCGAGATCTGTCATAGAGAGAGTTAGACGATCTGTCCGGCGCAGTGCTCTTGAAGAAGCGCTTCGTCACGTACGTCGCCTCCGACGCCAACTGCTTCCCCCTGTACATGATTGGAGACTGCGACCGTCCGACGCCGACCTCACGTACGCCACCTCGATCGCGGTCACGACGCAGTCCCCGTTACTCTTCTTGCTTTCGATCTCTTGAAAGAGAAAGAGAGAAAGCGAGAGAGAAGATGGAGAGAGAGAGGAAGAAAGCGAGAGAAGATGGAGAGAGAGAAGTAGTGGTGCGTGCAATGTTTTAGGGTTTAGTTATATATATATATATATATATAAAGGGTAAAATGGTAATTTTATTTTGGGGACAAGCAAGGCGGGCGGGGCATGACGGGCTTGAATCGATCTCCATCCACTGCTGAAAGTGATCGGGATTGATTTTTTAATACCATTCAGATCGTCGGAGTATTTTTGAAGAAAAACGCTTGAATCGGGGTGGGGTCATATCCTGTTGGGCGGGTTCAAATTGCCATCCTACTCATGGACCTGAAAACTTTTGGTATTGACCGCCACCGCTGCCTTTAAGCCTCTGAGCATGTGAAGCGAAATCTTATGTAAGGGTTGCGACAAAAGTTGCCCCTCCAATTATCACCGACTTCCAATTTAGTAATTTAGTGAAAAAAGAGTAAATTATACTTGTCTTTTTCATGTTTGGTATTTTTCTTTTATTTTGACCTTAAAATTTTACTTTTTCACTTTGTCCTTTTCAGTTTCAATTTTATTTTTTAAAAAACTAATTTATACTTAAAATTAAATAAAAAATAATATATTGATAGTCATGTTTTATAAAAAATATTTTATTATATCTCTTGCACTTTGATACAAATTCTAATGGAATAATATATTTTTTAGGGCAAATTACAAACACCCTCGAGGTTTGGTGAAAATCTGATTTTTTACGAGGTTTGAGAAATTACATCCCGCCCCCTGAGGTTTATATTTCCATAACAAATTGCCCCATGAGATTTTTATTTTCATACAAATTCCCCCCTAATTTTTCCTAATTTGTTATGAAAATTTGACCCTCAGGGGGCAATTTGTAATTTCTCAAACCTCAGGGGGGAATCTGTATTTTCACCAAACCTCGAGAGGGTGTTTGTAATTTGCCCATTTTTTTTTTATGTAATGTGACATTTTTTATCTAATTTTGAATAGAAATTAATTTAGATAAATTATGCAAATGGTCCTATAATTTACATGATGTGTTAATTTGTTTTACATTGTTTTAATTTGCTCGATTTTACTCCTTAATTTAATAAATTATTACATATTGATCCAATAAATAATGGGCGTTAACTTTGGTGGATAGGGACCAAATTGACATATCGTGTAAACTCTGAGAGACCAAATTAACATATCGTTTAAGCCGTGACAACTTTCCGTCCACAAACCTAACAGTTGTTATTTATTGGACCAATATGACACAATCCGATTAAATTAAGAGGCAAAATCGATCAAATTAAAATAACAAGAATCAAAACATCATATAAACTATAGCTACCTTTACATCTATAAATAGACAAGTCCCTCATTTGGATTTAGAACTCTAATTTTAAGTCATTCATAATTAAAACATTCTCTTTATGTTCTTTGCATTATTTTCTTGTCGAGAGAGTATAAACACTTAGTGTGTTAGTTAGGCAAACAATTTGTAGTCTTTGCTATTGTTTGTAGTAGATTATTTTATCTGGGAGATAGGCGTCCAAATGCGAAAGCTTAGTGGAAGGGCGAATACATCTTAAGGACACAGTGTCAAACTCTTGGACTTGATCAGATAATTATTTTAAAATCCAATTAATCAAGTAAGTTGTTTAATTTATTATTACATTTTATTAATTTAAATCGATTTTAATTTTGTTTCTTGTAACAAAATAAAATACATTTTTATTTATTTTTTATTTCGAGTTTGATTTTTGTAATCAAACAAAATTCTCTCATTTCTTTTATTTCTTTATATTCTGGTTGTTGTTTAGTACACAACAAATTTTAATTTATTTAAATACAGTGAAGATTGTCATCAAATTCCATTCATGTGGGGGATTGTTTGAAATGGTTATAAATTCTGGGTAAAACCATAATTTTATCCTAAGTTTGGTCTATTTTTTAGGTGGGCCCCGTGCGTCGATTTTCACGGGTCAAAGTGGTATCGCGTTCTATGCCGCGTTGTGCTTCACGTGGTATATTTGGTTGCTCAAAACCATTACCGAGTGAATAGGAAATTGAAGCCAAAGTATGCTCCATGGAAATGGAGTTTTGGTGAAAATTCCTTAAAGGTTTGAATAAGGCATGTCCCACATTGATTTGGTGGAAGGTTTTGAAAAGGTTTATAAGGCATGGGTTTGGTACTTGGGGTGTGCCCCAAGGGATACCCAAGTGTTTTAGAGGGAGAGATTATAGGCAAAATGGGTTAAACCCATTGGACTCAAAAATCACCACACGCGGGCAGGCTGGGCGCGGGTGTGTGGTTGGGTTGGGCTTGTCCGGCCCAATAAAAAACATTTGAATTTAATTTTATTTTTGGTAAAATAAAATCCATAATTCAAATTAAACTGGTTTGGTTTTTCTGTACATCCAAACAGGGCCCTTCCTGTATTAAGCAGAAATAATCGTCAGTTCTTGTACACCCAAACAAGGCCCTTCCCGTTTTTGTTATCTGTTTGAATTATAACCAAACAGATTCAAATCTGTTTGAATTCAAAACCAACAGGTTTCATACCTGTTCAATTCAAAACCTATAGCTACCTTTACATCTATAAATAGACAAGTCCCTCATTTGGATTTAGAACTCTAATTTTCGTCCTTCATAATTCTGAAAACATTCTCTTCATGTTGCTGCATTATTTTCTTGTCAGAGAGAGTATAAACACTTAGTGTGTTCGTTAGGCAAACATTTTGTAGTAGATCATTTTATCTTGGGAGATAGACGTCCAAATTCTGAAAGTACCGTGGAGAGGACGAATCTATCTTAAGGACACAATGTCAAACACAGGATTTGATCAGATAATTATTTAAAGAAAATTAATCAAGTAAGTTGTTTAATTTATTATTCTGTTTTATTCATTTAAATCGATTTTAATTTTGTTTCTTGTAACAAAATAAAATCATTTTTATTTTATTTTTATTTGAGTTTGATTTTTGTAATCAAACAAAAATCTCTCATTTCTTTTATTTCTTTATATTACAGTTTGTTGTTTAGTACACATGATTTTAATTTATTTAAATCTGATGAAGATTGTCCGACAATCTTAAGGCAATTCCTTTTTGTATTTTCATTGTATTTAATTTTACGTGTTTTCAAACTAATATTCTAGTTGGAAAAACAAATAATAGTTTATGCTATTTGACGAGATAGTAGTAATATCTTGTCTTTTTCTTTGACAACTAGTAGTAATATCTTGGTGTCATTAACAATTCTGAGAATATTATTTGGTGTTCTGAGAAAATTATTTTGGCATTTTATTTTTCTAATTTTAGTAACAAGGAAAATAAAATTATTTTGTGTTATCATTTATTTTACTAGTTTTAGTAACTAGAATTTATTTTCTGGTTTTGGTAACTAGAAAACTATTTTGTGTTTTTTTGATTTTTGTAATCAGATATTTTTGTGATATTTTATATTCTAGTTTTAGTAACAAGGAAAATAAAATTATATTATTTTCTTGGGCTTGTTCGGCCCAATAAAAAACATTTGAATTTAATTTTATTTTTGGTAAAATAAAATCCATAATTCAAATTCAACTGGTTTGGTTTTTCTGTACATCCAAACAGGGCCCTTCCTGTATTAAACCGGAAATAATCTGATCCGGATTTACTGTACACCCAAACAAGGCCCTTCCCGTTTTTGTTATCTGTTTGAATTATAACCAAACAGATTCAAATCTGTTTGAATTCAAAACCAACAGGTTTCATACCTGTTCAATTCAAAACCTATAGCTACCTTTACATCTATAAATAGACAAGTCCCTTATTTGGATTTAGAACTCTAATTTTCGTCCTTCAGAATTCTGAAAACATTCTCTTCATGTTGCTGCATTATTTTCTTGTCAGAGAGAGTATAAACATTAGTGTGTTCGTTAGGCAAACAATTTGTAGTGCAGCTATTGTTTGTAGTAGATCATTTTATCCTGGGAGATAGACGTCCAAATTAAAAGCAAGTGAAGAGGGCGAATGCATCTTAAGGACAGATGTCAAATCTTGGACTTGATCGATAATTATTTAAAGAAATTAATTAAGTAAGTTGTTTAATTTATTATTACATTTTATTAATTTAAATCGATTTTAATTTTGTTTTTGTAACAAAATAAAATCATTTTTTTTTTTATTTCAAGTTTGATTTTTGAATGCCATGTTACTAAGTTCAGGCTTACCACAGAACTTGTGAGGGGAAGCAATATTGTCTGCTAATTATGTTCTTAACAGAATACCCCATAAGAAAACAAACAACACTCCTTATGAATTGTGGAAAGGTCAACCACCTTCTTACAAATACTTAAAAGTGTGGAGGTGTTTGGCAAAAGTTGAAGTTCCTGTTCCTAAAAAGATTAGGATTGGACCAAAAATAGTAGATTGTGTGTTTATTGGTTATGCTCGAATAGTAGTGCATATCGATTTCGACTTATAAAGAAATACTTGATATAAGTGTGAACACTATTATAGAGTCAAAAGAATCTTGTGTTTTTGAACATGTCTTTCCTTACAAGAAATAGCAGGAATTAAGTTCATAGTTATAGCGTTGTTTAATTTAGAGATACATCAAATGGATGTTAAGGCGACTTTCTTAAGCGGTGATCTAAATAAAGAGATCTATATGGAACAACTTTGAAGGATTTGTAGAATCGGGCAAGAAAAGAAAGTTTGTCGACTTGTAAAATCCCTTTATGGATTAAAACAAGCACCTAAGCAATGGCATGAAAAATTGATCATGCCATGCTTACTAATGGGTTTAAGATAAACGAATGTGACAAATGTGTCTATGTTAAAAACACTGACCAAGGATATGTCATAATTTGTCTTTATGTGGATGACATGCTTATCATTGGAAGTAGTCAAAACTTGATCAAATCAACTAAGCGGATGCTTAACAAAAGATTTGATATATGAAAGATATGAGGGTCATGAGATGTTATATTAGGAATGAAAATTAAAAAAACTTCTGCCGGATAGGATTTATCTCAATCTCATAATTTTGAGAAAATTCTTGATAAATTTATCAAGGATGATTTGAATTTAGCTAAAACACCTGTAGACATTAGTCTTGATTTATCGAAAAATAAAGGTGATCACGATGTCTCGATTAAAATACTCCCAAATCATTGGAAGCCTAATGTACCTAATGAAATGTACTCGTCTTGATATAGCTTATGATATCGATAAATTGAGTAGGTACACTAATAACCGGAGAAGACCATTGGAAGCGATCATTAGGGTTCTTAGATATCTGAGATTCACCGTGATCATGGTTTGAACTTTACTCGATATCGGCGTACTTGAAGGTTATTGTGATGCAAATTGAATATCGGATACTAAAGATTCAAAATCACAAGTGGATATGTCTTTACTACGGGAAGCTGCTTTGTTTCTTGGAAATCCACGAAACAAACTTGCATCGCACGATCTACAATGGAATCCGAGTTCATTGTTTTAGACAAAGCAGGTGAAGAAGCAGAATGATTTCGTCATTTCTTAGAAGACATTCCAATGTAGCCAAAACACATACTATTTGCATTCATTGTGATAGTCAATCTACAATAGGCGAACGCGAATCATATGTATAACTTGATGAAGTCACGACATATTAAGTAAATCGACGCATGATACCATAAGGCAATTGTTGTCAAACGGAATAATCTCAATAGATTATATAAAATCTAAAGAGAATATTGCGGATCCGTTAACAAAAGGTTTGACAAAAGAGCCAGTGTATAGTTCATTGAAGGGGATGGGATTAAAGCCTATTACATAAGAGTCGTCATAATGGTAACCCTACTTATATATTTGGAGATCCCAGAACTAAGTTCAAAGGGACAACTAAGTTATGTATGGCTGCCGAAATCACCAAGGGATTAAAATTCCTTATCCATTCCTATGGTGAGAGTGATATCTGCAACATATGTTGTCTCTGAGGCATAAGGATAAGCTTCGCTTTTAATAATTACTTATATCTTGATTAAGGCATAAAATCAAGGCAGTATAAGAAGATACTTACAATAAGAATCACCTATATGAGTGTTGAGCTGGGCGGTTCTATGAGAATGAAAGAGGCTACATTCTCTAGAAACACTCATGAAAACCGGAGGCGTTCAAGGCCAAAATGAACACAACAGTGAGAACCACGATGTGTTAGAAGATATTTTGTGTGAAATCTATTGTCTTGGCTTACACAAACGGCTGAACAATTCAAGGCATCGCGTCCATTGGTTAGCCAGTAAGTCCAATAGGTTATTGTTGGAAATGGTTATAAATTCTGGGTAAAACCAGAATTTTATCCTAAGTTTGGTCTATTTTTTAGGTGGGCCCCGTGTGTCAATTTTCACGGGTCAAAGTAATGTAGCGTTATCTTGGCGTTGTGCTTCACGTGGTATATTTGGTTGCTCAAAACCATTACCGAGTGAATGGGAAATTGAAGCCAAAGTATGCTCCATGGAAATGGAGTTTTGGTGGAAATTCCTTAAAGGTTTGAATAAGGCTTGTCCCATATTGATTTGGTGGAAGGTTTTGAAAGGGTTTATAAGGCATGGGTTTGGTACTTGGGGTGTGTCCCAAGGGGTACTCAAGTGTTTTAGAGGGAGAGGTTATGGGCAAAGTGGGCTAGACCCATTGGACTCAAAAATCACCACAGCCTTGTAGCATCCGTCCGTCCGGTCGGCGGAGAATTAAGCGCAGTGTGTGGTTGGATTGGGCTTGTCCGGCCCAATAAAAAACATTTGAATTTAATTTTATTTTTGGTAAAATAAAATCCATAATTCAAATTAAAGCTGGTTTAGTTTTTACGTACATCCAAGAGGGCCCTTCAGTATTAAACCTCAAATCATCGATCAGGTTCTTGTACACCCAAACAAGGCCCTTCCCGTTTTTGTTATCTGTTTGAATTATAACCAAACAGATTCAAATCTGTTTGAATTCAAAACCAACAGGTTTCATACCTATTTAATTCAAAACATATAGCTACCTTTACATCTATAAATAGACAAGTCCCTCATTTGGATTTAGAACTCTAATTTTCGTCCTTCATAATTCTGAAAACATTCTCTTTATGTTGCTGCATTATTTTCTTGTCAGAGAGAGTATAAACACTTAGTGTGTTAGATTAGGCAAACAATTTGTAGTCTTTGCTATTGTTTGTAGTAGATCATTTATCTGGGAGATAGGCGTCCAAATTAGAAAGCAGTGGAAGGCGAATCTGTCTTAAGGACACATGTCAAACTCTTGGACTTGATCGATAATTATTTAAAAAATTAATCAAGTAAGTTGTTTAATTTATTATTCTATTTTATTAATTTAAATCATATTTTAATTTTGTTTCTTGTAACAAAATAAAATCTATTTTATTTATTTATTTTTTATTTCGAGTTTGATTTTTGTAATCAAACAAAATTTTCTCCTTTCTTTTATTTCTTTATATTCTGGTTGTTGTTTAATACACAACAGATTTTAATTTATTTAAATACAGTGAAGATTGTCCAACAATTGATATATATATATATATATAAGAGAAGGAGAGATGAGATAGTAAAAATGATTGAAAATAGTTTTGAGAAAATTATGAACCAAATAAATTTTAGATTTTGAGCCTCTCAAAAATTGTTTTCAAAACTAATTTTATTTTATTTTATTTTTTGAAATTTAGTGGTGTCAACTAACACCACTGTGATGAATATATACTCCCCTACCACAATTACTATGCATTTAATGCACCATTTTTTCATAGATTTTATTTGGAGTTACGCTTGGTAATCTAAATGAATTATCAAATATTCTATCAAATTTCTTACATGTATGTGAGATCCACCCACATGTAATTTGTGTAGATTCCACATTCATATAAAAGATTTGATAAAATATTTAATAATTCATTTAGAGTCCATAACATTTTTTTTTATATTTGATAAATGCTATTAAGATTTCTTATAACTTTTTGTAATATTTATTTTTTAGGGAGCTTTTTTAATACATCCATTTTCTAAGAGCTTTATTCCATCCAATCCATATTCTTTTTGACTATTCCATTAGGTCCAATTTGAGATAAGAAGACCAAAATACCCTTTTCATCTACTTATGTTCTATTTAGTTCATATTATTTTTTTATGTTTCAATAAGTCCTATGGGTGACATAATTATCAAAATACCCCTAATGTGAATGTTCACACCGTCAATGTGAATGTTCATATCGTCAATGTGTAGGGGCCCGGCCCATATCGATCCTCGTGGGTGCCCGAAAAAATTCGAGTCTGGCTGGGCCGGCCCACAGGCCAAAAAAAAAAGGCCCGGCCCGGCCCGTTGATAATGTAAATATTCACATTGACAAGTTAACATTCACATTGATAGGAGTGTAAAATTGGCATGACCGTGGGCCCAAAACTGCCCGTGGCGAACGGGCACCCGTTCACAATGTGAATATACACATTGACATATTAACATTAACATTGATAAGAGTTTAAAATTGGCCTGTGACCCATGGGCAACCCGAAGCTCGGGCCCGGGTTGGGGCGGGCTTGACCCGTTGACAATGTGAATATTCACATTAACATGTTAACATTCACATTGATAGGAGTGTAAAATTAGCCCGCAGCCTGTAGCCGGCCCGAAACCCGCTCGCGACTCGTGGGCTGCCCTGGGTGGGTCCGGCCTGACCCGTTGATAATGTGAATATTCACATTGACATGTTAACATTCACATTGATAAGAGTATAAAATTAGCCCGCGCCTCGTGGCTGCCCGAAACCAGCCCACAGCCCGTGGGAGGCTCGGGGCGGGCCCGGCCTGGCCTGTTGACATGTTAACATTCACATTGATCAGAATGTAAAATTGACTCGCGTCCCATGGGCGGTCTGGGGCGACCCCGGCCTGGCCCGGCCTGTTGACAATGTGAATATTCACATTGACATATTAACATTTACATTGATAGGAGTGTAAAATTGGCCCGTGGCCCGTGAGGGGCCCGAAGCCCGCCCGCTACCTAGGGCGGGCCCGGCCCGGCCCATTGACAATGTGAATATTCACATTGACATATTAACATTAACATTGATAAGAGTGTAAAATTGGCCCGTGACCCGTGGGCAGCCCAAAGCCCAGCTCCAGGCCGGGGAGGCCCGGCCCATTGACAACGTGAATATTCACATTGACATGTTAACATTCACATTAATAAGAGTGTAACATTAGCCCGTGCCCCGTAGCTGCCCGAAACCCGCCCACGGCCCGTGAGCGGCCCGAGCTGGGCCCGATCCGGCCTGTTAACAATATGAATATTCACATTGACATGTTAACATTCACATTGATAAGAGTGTAAAATTAACTCGCGTCCCATGGGCGGCCCGAAGCCCAGGGGAGGCGGGTTTTAAGACTACCAAGACCTGCAGGCGAGTTTGGCGGCGGACAAATTTTACACTCCTATCAATGTTAATGTTAACATGTCAATATTCGCGATAAGCAGCGAACGGTCGAGCCGAACGCCTGCGGGCCAATTTTACACTCCTATCAATGTGAATGTTAACATGTCAATGAATATTCACATTGAACAGCTGCTCGCCTCGAGAGGGTCTTGAGTGCCCATGGAGGCGGGCAATTTTAAACTCTTATCAATGTGAATGTGAATATTGCAACAGCCAAAGGCGTGGGCGGGTTTGGCGACCATGGGATGCGGGCTAATTTCACACTCCTATCAATGTGAATGTTAACATGTCAATGTGAATATTCACATTGTCACGGGTCGGGCCAAGACGCTTCGAGGCGGGCCAATTTTACGCTATTATCAATGTGAATGTTAACAAGTAACTGTGAATATTCACATTGTCAACGGGCCGGGTCGGGCCGGGCCCGCCCCGGGCCGCGGGCCAATTTTATACTCTTATCAATGTAAATGTTAACATGTCAATGTGAATATTCACATTGTCAGGCAGGACGCCGGGCCTTCCATGGGCATGGGCGAGTTCAGCGCCGCCAGGACGGGCGATTTTACACTCTATTAATGTGAATGTTAACATGTCGATGTGAATATTCACATTGTCAACAATGCCGAGCCATACAGGCTTCGGCCAATTTTATACTCTTATTAATGTGAATGTAACATGTCAATGTGAATATTCACGTTGTCAACAGCAATAGCAGGCGTTGAGGCGGTTGACCCTGAAAGCCTTGAGCTAATTTTACACTCCTATAAATGTGAATATTAATATGTCAATGTAAATATTCATATTGTCCTTGAGTTGGGCAGGCGACCTGGGCATGGCGGGCTTTTGGCCATGGGCGCGGGCCAATTTATACTCTATCAATGTGAATGTTAACATGTCAATGTGAATATTCACGTTGTCAACAGTCGAACCGGGCTAGCCGACCTCCAATAGGCATGGCGGGTTTAGCGCCGCCGGGGCGAACCAATTTTACACTCCTATTAATGTGAATGTTAACATGTCAATGTGAATATTCACATTGTCACTGTCGAACCGGCCATTCATTGGCCCGAGTTTCGAGCGGCAGGTCAATTACATTCTACCAATGTGAATTTTAAAATATGAATGTTCACATCATTAAATTGCTAATCGTTCAAAAACTATTTATAAGGGTATCAAAATTAAATATAGGGGCATAAGTGTCCAAGAAAATAGTGTAAATCAAGAAAATGGAATTTATGGAATAAAACTATACATACATGGGACTAAATGGGTTAAAAAATTTCTTCATGGACTTCTTGGGTTAAAACACTTCTACATTGGACTTATCAATAAAAATCCCTATTTTTTATTACAAGACATTTAGAAAAGCACAGCCAATAGCCTTGTATCTTGTAGTTTAGCCTACCCTCATGAGTCCTCCATTTCCCCATTGAGTAATGCTACGTCGCTCGAAATCCCAACCCCCGAATCCCCCTAATTTCAAAAACGACATCGTTTTTCCATTTTTTTATTTTTTTTTTGTTCCATCAGAAACGAAGAAGAAGAATGAAGAAGAAGAAGAAGAAGATGAAGAGAAGGGAGAAGAAGAAGAAGAAAGGAAGGAGAAGGAGCGGGCGGAAGGGCATCAACGAGGTGGAGGAGTGGGGGAGGCGCGGCGGAGGCTGAGCTGCTGCGACGAGCTAGACAGGAGGGGGCATCAACCAGGGGCGGAGGAGCGGCGGAGGCGCGACGGAGGCTGAGCTGCTGCGACGAGCTGTGATCGGCCGACGATCGGCCGAGCTGCCCTCTCTTTTTCTCCCCCTCTCTCTCTCGCCTTCCCCCTCTTCATTTCCCTCTGTTTCCATTTTCGGGATTAGGGAGCTCATTCATTGCCAAGCTTTGTCCTTCCCCATTAGACTCCCCATGAGTTAATTAACGTTTTTATATCTTATAACTGTAATATTTCCTTCCATCACACCAATCAACCATCCGTGAGTTAAGAATTATTCTTTTTATATCTTATACTTGATTGAATGTTGTAATATTTCGATTTTTTATCGCATAACGTTTTGTGTGTCTATTTTACCCGACAAGCCTACGGCTTTTTCTACCCAAACAAGACAACTTCGACTATTAAGAAATTAATGGAACTTGAAGGTCCAAAAAAATCTTAGCTAGGACTTAATAAAGTATAAGTTCATAAATTAGAACTTATGTGTAAATATCCTATATTTTATAATTTTGACATAAAAATATAGTTTCATAATTTTTAAGTTCAATAATTAATTAGTTTTATTTTTATCAATAATCGTTTGGGAAATTTGGGTTGGGGATAAAATAGTTACAAAAGACAACGGTGGTGCTACATGCACCAATTAATATACTAATTGGTGTATCAATTAATGATGTGACATAATTTAATAGGTTTTTGGTATTTGTAATTTGTACACTAGTTAGTACACTAATTTGTGTATATAGTATTATTCAAAAAGTCAAAATAGGCCTTTTAGCCCTAAGCTAAAATTGTTACATTCAAACCATAATCATGTTTTTTTTTTTTTCCTCTTACAAAAGTAAAAAGCCAAAAAACACTTTCCAAGCAGATTTTTAACACGGGTTAATAGTCAAAAAGTTAAAAACTAAAAATCAACCCATATCCCAAAGCTTTAATTACTTGCTAGTTATATAATGAAATATTTGCTATTGTCATCTACTTTTATATTTCAATTTATTTATTTTTTACATTTTCACGATATCTATGCTAATTTTGATCCATTAACCTTACTAAAATAAAAATTAGTATACTTATGTCAAAATTATAAAAAAATGTTATATTTTCACCCAACCTTATGAAAGGTCAGTGTAATTTACGATTATTATTTTTTTTTCTTCACTTCTAAACACGAGGATAGAATCACCTACACATTTAATGTGAACCTCATGTTTAAATTGAAAAATATTATCTTTTTTGTTTAGTATGAGAAAAATAGAATAAAATATAAAATTATATCGTATATAGCATTACTCTTATTATTTATTAAATCACTTAGAATGAACCTATTTTGTTTTAAATTGGTCCAATGTTTGTCTCAAATTTTTTAAAGTAATAATCCGCTTATCTGGTTAACTTTATAACTTTTGTGTTTTTAAACAAAACTTAAACTTAGTTTAGCAAAAAAAAATTTACTTGACAATTTTGAAAAGATGTATTATTTCACTTTGTTTGGTTTAGTTTTTAAAATATAAATTAGTTTGACAAAAATAAATATTAAAAATAATTTTAAATTAAAAATAGAAATTTATGTAAATTTTAAAATGTGAATCAAATTCATTCTTCTAATTGTATCTTAAGACACACTAATTTTGAATTTACATCATCAAATCTATTTGTACACTAATGTACAAAAGCCATTATTGAGTTCTACACACTACAACACTTATATTAATTATAATAATGATATATGTATCAATTAATATACTAACTAGTATACTAACAAATGATATGTCATAATTTTAGAAATTTTAAATATTTGTAATTTGTATAATAGGTGAGGTCATTAATAATGACATAACACTAGTTGGTATATTAATGTGTATATTAATTGGTGCATGTAATATCACCATATTAATTGAAATTAAGTGTCACCATACAAAATATGTACACCAAAAGCAGTAATAATAAGAAATAAAAAAATTAAAAATGCAAAAAGAGGCTAAATATTATTCTCTTATATCAGATAATTAGATCAAATAATTGGCACAACTACTTTAGTTATAATAACTCTAGTGTGTGTGCATTCTTTAACCTTTATTTATTTATTTATTTTCTTTCTTTTAATTCTACTAAGGTAGGCCACGCCTTTGTCTTTGTCCTCAATCTGCACTTGACACGTGGTCTCACATTTCGCTTCATCCTCTACCCAATCATCTCTCACAAGTGATTGTTGAGCATACAAATAACATGAACACTGCATGAGATGTAAATCAATAATGCATGTGAGAAAAACCCAAAAATATTATCAACAATTTATGTATGTGTTATTTATTTTACAAAATTTATTTGCACTTTTTTAGTTTAAATTTTGAAATTTCATGTTTAAGTACTTGTAATTTAAAAAGTCAAGATATATATATTTTTAAATTTTAGTTTATTTATTTTTTCAGCTTAAAAAATATGCTCAAAAAGCTATATTTTCTAAATTAAGTTTGAAATGTTTTTTTATTTTGTGATATTTTTGAAATGTTTCAAAAAGTTATATTTCACACCACTCTCTCTATTTTTCTGTATATCTTTTCTTAATAAGTCAAAAAATCAACTAAAATAGTCAATTTCTAAATGCAATTATATGACTCAAATGGATAAACAATACGTAACAAAAAAAAGTTTGATATGTTTAATCTTTGCACGAATCAAGGCATTCAGTTAAACACTGTATAATAACCATACGATTATCAAAATTTAACTAAATCTAATATTATGTTTATGTGTTTTTAAGATTTGTCGACTTCACGAAACTACTTATGTTGAGAGAACTTGGGATGAAAAATATATATACTATACATTATTTTTTATAAAAAACCTAAGAGTATGCATTATTATATGTACTTACTATTATTCATGCGTATATATAGGTACGAATGAAATGACAAAAGTGTCCTTACCTGCCCATATGTGAGCTACGACCGATGAGAGGTTCCATACAAGGGCAAAGATGCCAAAAGCCACAGCCTTCTTGTGTGAACATGATTCCCAAGCGTTTCTCAATTTCCAATCCAAAATTTACCTATAATAACAAATAAATAAATGAATAAAGAAGACCGCTCTCATATAAAATATGTTTTCATGTAAATTACAAAAGAAATCAAATTTTCCACATAAATTTTGTTGTTCAGGTCAGTAAGAGACTTATGAGTTCCATATGTGTAGATCTTGCACTGTGATAAACTTAACCCAAAAAAAATTAAACTTTCTGTAACTTTTGTTTTCTTGGTAAATGAACTGTTAAATTTAAATTTTTCTTGTAAAATTCTAATGTCAAATAGACATAATATATACAAGAAAATAAATTTCTTTTTCCTTTATATATAAAATTCATCACACTTGAACCGAGTTCAAAAGATTGATTTTAGTGAATAAGATGTTTTTTTTTTTTAATATATATATAAAAAAAAACTCATCCATATGTATTTGCTTAGAGGCCCATTATTAAATCTATATTCTTAGGGTATGTTTGATTAGCACAATTAATAATGAAAAGATTAACAACCCATGATATTAGTGTAAGATTAATTATCCATCTAAATTAGTGAGATATATAATTACCTCTTGTTCACATTTATTTTATGATAAATATGGAAATATATAATCTCAATTATATGTCTGAATTGCGTAATTAGTTGGGAATTAAAAAATACGTCAAATTTGTTTGATAGAATGACTATTAGAATATAATCTAAATAATAAAAATTACAACCAAACAATATAATGTAAGTCTCACAAAAGCCAAAAGTCAAATTTTAATTTATTTTGGATCATATCATCTTTTTTGTTTTTTACACATTTTTAAAAAAAATTAAAAGAATTAACTTTTAACCAACTTCTCAAAACAACCATTAGATATCACACTGACTCACACTGACTGGGTTAGAGCATAGAATGCTGTGTGATAAATTCAATGGTGTAGTTTATACGAATGTTTACTTATAAATTAAAACTTGATAATTTAAAAGTAGAAATTAAAAAAAATTAAAAATTAATTTTTAAAATGTATTTAAGTTATTTTTTATTAATAAATTATAAGCAAAAACGTAGAAGTTAAAAAAAAAAAAGAAATTAGTCTTTTTTTAAACTTATTTAAGTTATTTCTTATTAATAAATTATACGCAAAAACTATACTAAACAATTTAGCATAGACTCTCAGAATAAATAAAAAAAATTTATAAGCCGCTCAGATAAATTGCACCAAACAATACCATACTCTAATGTTGCACTGTCATACACATACTTGTTGACAAATGTTAAAAATTTATAATTCATAATTTTAAATCCATCCACAATGATTTAAGGAAGAGGTAAAATTTTAAGACTGACAAATCAAAATTAACATTTATCATTTAAAATTATTGTACATCAAATTATATGAATTTTTATTTAGAGTTTTTATACATTCTTCACTTGATAAATCCTAAAAAAGCAGGTAATAAATTAATAACGAGCGAATTATAATATGCTTAAACTATGACCAATTTGCTTTTTGTGCCTCTAAACTTCAAAACACAGCAGTTAAACCACTTTAAAATATTTTCTTGTTACAGTTAATCATTTTTATTAGAATTTTGTTAGGGATTTACACAAAATCAAATCATATATAAAGCACATCACACATTTATTTAATTTTTAGGGCAATAATGTATTTATCTAGTGATTCTGTTTGCACTTTACCACTAAGATAAAAAAGACAAAATACAAATGAAATTATTAGATGAGAGTATCATTGCTTTTAAAAAATCAATAACGGATATTATTATTCTAAAAAATAATAAGTGTATCATGTATTTCACACATGAATTGATTTCGTTAAAATTCCAAGACAAAATCCTAACAAAATGTATTGAGTGTAAAATGATGATAATTCA
This sequence comes from Camellia lanceoleosa, assembly GCA_025200525.1. Lineage (NCBI taxonomy): Eukaryota > Viridiplantae > Streptophyta > Magnoliopsida > Ericales > Theaceae > Camellia > Camellia lanceoleosa. The sequence goes on along the minus strand of CM045763.1, from coordinate 9,322,076 downwards.
AAGTAGTTAACTGTTACATTTTGAAGTTCAAAGGGACAAATGACAAATTAATTATATAGTTTAAGAAGCTTTATGGTAATTTACCAATAATTAAAAAAAGAAATTATGCACTAGTCGTGGGACAAATTCAAATAGTGTCATAATTTGTTATTAATTGATTAAAATTATGGGATCTAATGTTCTTTCCTAACCGCTTCGCTTCCTCCGTTTGGAGAGCAAGTTTTGCACAAAAATAACCAAAACTTTCAATCACATCATTCTTTTTACTTTTTTTATATGTATTTAATAAAATGTTAGTAAAAAATTAATTTAAATAGTCAATTTCCAAACGAGCTCTAAAACCTCGTTTGGAAACATGTTATTTTAATTTTTTTTTTGAATTTTTTACTAAAATATGAGATAAAAAAGAAAAATGCTAGAGACTTCCAAAAGATTTATCAAAAATTGATTAAAATTATGGGATCTAATATTCTTTCCTAACCACTTCGCTTCCTCCGTTTGGAAATGTGGATTTTACCTATTATAAAATCTCTCTCCTCTTACTCTATTCCATTGATAAGCCCTCCGTTCAAAGAAAAAACTCCCTAATGTACTCATTACGGAGAATCTAGAGAGAGTTATAAGAAAATGAACAAGAATTTGGATATGCAGTGTAAGGAGTTGAGTGTATCTCTTGATGGAATCCAAGAAAAACCCAGTTGATCAAAGAAATCAACATCGAGCAACTAAGTGTATGCATTAATGGAATTGAAAGCCCAATTCACAAATGAATTCATTTGAATTAAAGGTGCGTGGCGAAGAATCGAGCGAGGCTTTTGTTGAGTCTGTTGTGGCAATTGAGAAGAGCCGGTTAGAATTGCAGGCGCATAACATGGGAGAAGCGAGAATGAAGAGTGATGAACTCAGCGGAGGACTCAAAATCTTCCATGGTGAAGAAGAGAACTTCGGAAGAGAGTAGATCTGAAACCGATTTGGATTCGAGAGGATTTCTCAAACCCATAATAAATTGCGAGTTTAGGCAAGTTTTCAGCGATGGATGGATTTGATTTCTTTTTCATTTTTTGGATGCTACTTCACTATACCTCTCCATTTTCAAGCATTCATTTTGTGATGTTTGTTAAATTTTAACGATTGATTTGGTTATGTGGAGAGATGTCTCAAAATCGGCATTAGTGTTCGGTATTGGAACATTTATCATAATTGCATCATCTTACACCAAAGATATCAATATCGGTCGAAATAATACTCCAAGCTCATATGACACAACTTTCTCTAACCATGCTCATTATCCAATTTTTCTTGTTCATTTTACTCATCCCGTGTTTCAAAACAGAGCACAGAGCTAAAAACACTCTTTGATGATTTTACAGCTTCATAACTGTGGTTTCTTATCTGGGTCTTGTCTATCTTGCTGTAATCTTCTTATTCAAATCCATTATTTGTAGGTAATTTATTAAATGAAGAACTTTAGATAAATGGAAAAGAGCAAAATAATTGCAAATTGAGTAGGTACAAGGGAGAACTGTGTCATTTTCGCACAGTTCTCACTTGCACCAGACACATGTCTCGCTTGCACTCCATTGATTTTCAATTATTTGTCTGTTTCCTATTCATCTGAAACTCCCTTTATTCTTTTTTATTTTTATGGGAAAGTTCATTTACCACATAGGAGTTAATTAAAGACTTGTTTGATGGTTTCTTTTTTTTTTCTTTTTGCTATAATTTTGGAAAAAAAAAAATACGAGAGAATTATAGGAGGAGATGATACAAACCAAGACTACGTTGTTGGGGAAGAAGAGGCAGTATGGTTAGTAAAAATGATTCTTCCTTATTTGAATGAGTTTCTTATGAAGTTCAGAGCCTTTCTTTGTGGAGATCCTGCCACTACAATGAAGGTGAGTTTCATTTAACTCATTTTCTATAGTTTATCGAGTAACAATGCTATGTACTCAGAAAAAATATCAGAATAATGTTTAAAATTTGAATCTATAGTATAGATTTAAACTTGATCCTATATATTACTTTCGAAGTGAATTTGATCTACTCAATAGGAATTTTAGGCAACTCTTTTTTCCTTTTCTATAGTATAGATCTCCAGTATTCTTTCTTCTCGTTGTTTTATTGTTTTTAAATGTGACCTTGTCAGTTGGCAATCATGCTGTTTGTTTTGGCGAGGTTTGGCAGCACCATGACTATTTGGAAGATGGCCAAATTGGGTGAGTTATGATTTTATTTGAATTTTCAAAATGGAGATTGTTATTTACACCCCTCACTGGCTATTCACACTCCATATTGTGTTTTGGTTAAGAACAAAATTTGAAGGATAGAAAACAAAAGTAGAGTATGAATAGTAATTTTCTTAAAAATTTGGGTGCTAAATTTGTTGACTAATCTTTTTTATTCATCATTTTAGTGGAGTTAAAAGTCTATTTGCCTTGGCCGGTGGCAATATAGGTGTTACATTGGAGTCTCATCAATTATAAATAAAATTGTAAGGTGTGTTTGTATTCTGAATTTGGGATGAGATTTGAAAAAAAAAAAAAAAAAAGATGTAAAAGAAATTTTAATGAAGTGTAAGTTAAATTTTTTGCTTAATGTTTTTTTTTTCAAATTCCTGATCTGGAGACGGTGTAAACTAATTAAGTTGAATAGTAGTGTTTAAATTGTTGTTCAAAAAAAAGATTGCTCAAGCTTAATTTAAAATTTTAATGAATGAATTTCAAAATGTGCAAATTTCACTTGTTTATCTTTCGATAAAATCTCAAACGATATTTAGTCGAATTGAATTTGAATGTATAAATGTGCAAATTTAATTATTTCTTTTACAATGTATATAAATTTATTGACTCGATATAAAAAAAGTAACATTTTCAAAATATGTTTATCTTTGCAAAATAAATTAGGTTAAAAAAAGCTTAAATCATTTTACAATTCTCACTATCAAAGAAATAATCATTGTGTTTTGTTTCAATTTTTTGAAAATTGAATTTTTAATTTTTTTTTTATTTCAGTGAATATTTTTAAAATTTGAAACAATTTTTTTACTTTTTTAAATGCACTTTATTTAGATGTATCTAAAAAATAAAATATTTATAAATAAATATTTTAAAAAATCAATAAATACACAAGAATATGAAAAATGTGTTGAATTTTTTAATTTTTTTTTAATATTTTTGGTATTTAGTGAATTTTTTAAATATTTTTTTTAACGAATATTATATTTGTTAAGTGTATTTATATTACGTGTATTTTAAAATTAAAAAAAATTGAGATATTTAAAAAAAATTAGTGAAAAAAAAAGAAAGAAAAAATAAAAAAAAAAAAATTAGTGCGTTTAGTTTCGGTTTTCTGGATTAAGTTTTTTGAAAATTGAGTTTTTTGGTTTTAAGTATTCTTTTTTTGTTTTTTAGTGAATATTTTTAAATTTTAAGCATTTTTTACTTTTTAGATGTACCTTAGTTAGATGTATCTAAAAGGTAAATTTGTGAAAAATATTTTAAAAATTAATAAAATATAAAAATGGTCTTGAATTTTTGTATTTTTTTTATATTATTTTACTGGTATTTAGTGAATTTTTAAAAGTTTTTTACAATTTTTTTTACTTTTTAGGTGTATTATGTTACATGTGTCTAAAAAGTAAAAATTGCAATATTTTATCAACCCAAAAGTCGTAAAAACAAAAAGACACAGGAAAATAAGAAATATAATGTTTTTGAAAAATGTTTTTTGAAAAACAAACTTAATTTTTTAAAATGAATCTTAAAATTCAAATCAAACAAGTTGCATAATTTTACTAATTGGCATGATCTATTGTGGGATCCATGACAATTGTTAAAAATTGTTAAAATATTAGTTAATAAAATTTAAATAATTATACAATGCTCAATTTGAAACCACGAAAGGAATGCTTGACTACAAGTTTAAAATCACAATAGTAGCATTTTATAGTAATTTTCTTTACGTGATAAATATTTCTTGGGTATCTCATAAGTGCTTTATTTTTGCGTGATAGTTTTTCTCCAATT